>CM038677.1:605185393-605892697 GCA_021605205.1 Aegilops longissima | reverse complement strand
AAGCGGGGTATTACCTCCATCGAGAGGCCCGAACACAGGTAAAACATCATGTCCCTCCATCCGCCTAGAAACGCGATTCGGGACCCCTACCGAGATCCGCGGTTTTGACACCGACATTGGTGCTTTCATGGAAGTTCCTCTTGTCCTCGTCACCTATAGGCCCGATGGCTCATTCAATCATCGATAACGGCGTAGTCGAGGTGAGACTTTTCTCCCGGACGAGATCTTAAATGATGGCGGCTTTGCCTTTGCGGGCCAATTCGCTAGGCCATCGGGAGCAGATCAGCTCGCCCTTGCCATCGGTCAGATTTGGAAAGCTTGAACTACTCGGCCCGATGTCCACGGAGACTTGATCTTGACAGATTGAGCCACAGCCGGCGTGCCAGCGCTGTCTCGTCTGAAATGCGATCTCAGCTCGGCCGAGCAGTGCCACTGAGTAGCGCACGATGCCGCTCCGACCCTTAATCGGGCGGTTTCCCCGTCGAGGGCGGATGGTTGGACACACGCCTCGGGGCTGAAATCTCTCGGCGATTGGGCCAAACACCATCCCTGTCCTTTGCCCAAAGCTTCGTGACTCCCGGTGCGGACTCCTTTCCGGACTCCGAACCTCCAGCGCCCACCGGTCGAATCCGGTAGGCGCCCGATTATGGAGTTCACCGCCCGGAGACATCTTCGGCACTCTCCCTTTGGCGATATCCTGAACTCATTAAAGTCTCTCTCTTTGTCGAGGCCCTGGCGAACTACGGTCGGGAAGGTTGGTATTGGACGACGAAGAAATTCAACACCCACCCACCACCCGCTTTGTAGCCCTTGTCGATGACTTAACGGACATGCTCGACTTCGACTCAGGGACATCGGCGATATGGGCCGATGGCGGGAGGCGACCAAGAACCAAGCGCCCACGGGGCATTGGATAGCCACCTCAACTTCGATATATATATGGTGGACACATCTAAGGAAGCGATAGCGAGGAGCGGCGAGGCGCTGCGAAGAACATTCCCTCGGGAAGCAATCAAAGCGGCGTGGCGCGCTCAAAACCCCACCTCGACAAAGATAGCGCCCACAGGACCCAGCCATAGAGCAGGCTGAGCGGCCGAGGGCGAACATGCCATTGAGCAACCATCCGAACAGGCCAACTTGGACAAACAACCCGTCCCGGCAAGGACAACGATCGCGGGCGATCTCACGCCCGGACCGTCATTGGATCGAGAAGAACCTCCACAAAAGCTCTTGGCTACTCGCATAGCGAAAAAGCAGAACGAGCTCGAGCAGCGGAAGCGCTCCGAATGAGATGGAGTAAATTACTCAACACTTGAGACAAATATGGCAGCAGCCGCCAAGCAAGAAACTACCCAAAGCGCAAACTACTGCCCGAATTTGATGAGGGCCGTAGAAACCCCGATCAAAAAACAAAGAGGCGCGGGTGGGATGAGCGACCACATGGCAAGCGTGAAAGCGTAGCGGCACCACACAAGCCTGACGCGATCCGCATAAGGATTCGCACCAAAGGATGGCGATTAGATCTATCTACGGGCCAAGGAAACAAAGATTACGGCGAGCAATACAACACATCAAATATCCGAACATCACGGCACACCCAAATACGAGGCGCGGCGCACCCTCTATGTTTCACCGATGAGGTCTTTGGATCATAATTTCGGCGGATTCAAGCCGTAAACATAGAGGCATCACAATGAACGGCAGACCACAGGTCGGGATTGAGGATTATATCCTCCACATACACATGGCGAGAGGAGATGATCTCCGCCATAAATACCTACCCCTCAAGCTCAAAGGGCCAGCCGGCGTTGGCTTAAAGCCTCCCGAAAACACCATTGGTAGTTGGGAAGAGCTTGAGGATGCTTTTGGAGCCAATTTCAGGGGAACCTATGTCCGACCTCGGGTGAGACGATCTAAGTCACATAACCCAACAGCCGGAGGTCATTTCGAATATTACGGAGCAGGTTCCTCACCAAAAGAACCAAATAGTTGATTGTCCAGGACGGCGAAGCCTTAGCATCTTTTAAACACAGCGTCCAAGGGCAGAATGGCTCGCTGAGACACCTTGGCGGAAAAGCCAAGAACAATGGCCGCACTAACAAGCCTCATGACCGCTTTTGCGCGGGAGAGGATAACTGGCTAGCAAGATCACGATACCAATGACCCAAGTACATCCGAAGTCGAGGGATGGAATGGGAAACCACGCGCAGCAAGGACGGTAGCCGGATTAAGGGAATGGTCAAAAAGCGCGACAGATCAACGCCCGGATTCAAAAAGCTCACGGAAGAACAATAAAAAACTGCCCATAAGGACAATAGCGATGAGCTATCAACTTAAACAAAATCTTGGACAAGATATGCCAAATCCATAGTACTCAGGGAAGCACGGAAACCATACCCACGATTGTTGGGTCTTCAAGCGATCCCCGGACTCAACGCCCGAACACAAGGGCTCGACACACCAAGTGAGGATAATTCAGAGCACCACAAGCAGAACCGGAAAACAAAAATTTCCCACAAGAGGTCAAAACAGTAAACTTACTTCAAATAACAAAAAGGGAAAAGCAGGCGGCACCCATTGAATTACATGCGCACAATCTACCCCAGCGAGTCCCAACCTTTGGTTGTCAAAACCAATTACCTTCGACCATCAGGACTACTCGAAAGTATCCGGAAGCAGGATGGACTGCCTTGATACTAGAACCTATAATCGGCGGTCTTCCAATTTATGCAAGTCCTAATGAACAGCGGCGGTGATTTAAACCTGCTATGTCGGGACACAATCCATAACATGGGGATAAACCCAAATAGGATTAGCCATAGCAACACTTCCTTCAAGGAATAATGCAGGGCACATATGCCCATTATGCGGGCTCCCTACTATTGGAAGTTATGTTGGCTCACCCGACAACTTCCGTCGGGAAAAGTTGGACTTCCACATCGCCCCATTTAAAAGTAGCCATCAAGCACTAAGCTGGGACAGCGAAGCTTCGCCCGCTTTAGCATAATACCGCATTATGCATCTCTTAAACTTAAAATGCCGGTCCACGAGGCATCATTTCATTAAAGGAAGCTGCGCGTGTCCCTCAAGGAAAGAATGTGAGACTGCCTTAACAGCCTCACACGTAATCTGACCTTACTGGCCAAAAGCGTCTAAGCAGGTCGTTCGGACCTCGGACACGATTAAGCGAGTCGGTATAAATAAACATGATGCTTACTAGCCGCATACCCCCCTTACAAGGGGCTCCGCATGTACAACAAGAGACAATAAAGCTCAATTTTACTCATTTTTGAATCATACTCTATTTTATTTCCAATTACATTTTAAGCGCGATCTTTTTCAAACTAAGTTCCTCTCTTTTTCTGAGATGAGCGCGCGTGCTATACCCGTCCGGATCTGGCTGCGGAACAGGTAGAGGGCGTGCAGCGAGGACTGTTGCAAGATTCTTTTCAGATTAAGACCTGCGTAAACCTTTTCCTTCTCTTGCTGTTACTCATCCCCGGTCTCTTATTATAACCGAGGAGGAGGCTGGCATTTTAGCATCGGCGCGTCGAGAGTTGCCATGCGTGCACTGGACACGAGGGCTTGTTGACAAGGGCATTGTTGACCGCTTTATAAAAAACTGAATACCTTAGGGAGTGTTGGCGTCTCGAGTTAGGCCTTATATGCATCAGCTCGAATCATGTCTTTGGTCAAATGTTGGGTTTGCCCGGCTCTGTGTTTGCTGCCTTCGTTCCATTCTATCGGCTAATGTCGACACCGGGAGAACTACTGCGATTGCCCGGTTACGCAGGGCGAGCACCTCGATGAAAGCGAAAACTGCTGTCATGATATATCGAGACTGGTCAACCACTCGATGACTCACGGAATGTTTAGAATTCCTCCGCATTAACGAAGGACCGTTTTCGGTCGAACACATCGCACCGAATTCGGAGAGTGCGGTGCCCAGAAGCTATATAGTAGCCCACCATCGAACTCCTATGGCTAAGTGAAAGTGATAAAGCATTATAGTCCGGTTGCCTAGTTTGCTCGCTACCACCTCCTTTATAGGACCAAGGCGTTGGATTAAGTGTGAAAAGCGACTTCTTTGCAAACACCCCGCACTATGTGTGGGGGCTGAAGCGAAACTGCCATCTTCGGGTTATATACATATATACATCAGCGGCTGCACATGAGGTAGTTTGCTTGAAGGCACAAGTATAAAAAGCTCTTACATTAAATTGAAGCGTTGTTTCATAAAATTATACATGTCATTTAAACATAACATCCTTGAGC
This sequence comes from Aegilops longissima, assembly GCA_021605205.1. NCBI lineage: Eukaryota > Viridiplantae > Streptophyta > Magnoliopsida > Poales > Poaceae > Aegilops > Aegilops longissima. The sequence continues at coordinate 605,888,422 of CM038677.1, read as the reverse complement.
ACTACCTTCTCTATTAAGCGGCGCCGGAAGAACTTCCTCAAAATAGCGCTCGGCGGGTACTCGGCTGCCCGTCCGAATCTTTGGGCCTTAATATCGGTGGCCATCATCTCAGCCCGGTATGCCTTGACACGGGCAAGAGCCATCCGTGCCCCCTCAATACTGCGCCGACCGCTTCATTGCGTCGTCGTGATACCGCGCAAGGCTGCTGCACTAAGCCAAAATAACTCTTGGCTGAGGTCCGCACAGCCACAAATGAGTCATGACATGCTTCATGGCAAGTCCGGATAATCGATTCAGCTCGGCCCATTCAGCCAACCGATCGGTCAATGGAAGAAACACGCTCCGGACTATGGAATTGCGACCAAAATAGCTCTTCCCTTACATGCCGCTTACGGCCTCGGAAGTGCTCAATCGGCGTCCCGGCGCTTCGCTGCTAAGTCGAATAAGCATCCTCCGAACTCCACACTTGTCAGCGAGCATACTTGGATCCGTATATTTCCTCCGCGCGCGAAAGCGGTTTTCGAGCACGTAATATCGGCGACTCAGCTCCTCCTTGGCAGCTCTCATAGCGGAGCAGGCATCCTTGGATTGGCGGTGGCCTTTTGAGTCCTCTTGTTCCTCTTGGCGTTCTTTTTAAGAACCTGCGCGGTCGGTAGTATTCTTGAGTTTCGAGGCCAAATCGGCCATTTCCTCTTTAACCGGCGTGAGCAGCCCGTTCGACTTTCAGCTCTTGACGCCTTCGCTAACCGCGTACTCTTCGAGGCTTGCTCTTTAGCTCGGGCAAGTTCCGCCCGCAGCCTCTCCACTGACAATGCAAACCGTCGCATCAAAGCATACAAGTAGTAAGGCATGGGCGTCAAGCTCCCTTACCGGTGTCTGCGAATCGCATACCTTGTGACCCGTCAAACCGTTTATTGACCAGTAGCGATGTCGCATCCGCCTCGTCAAGTTGCCGCTTTAGTTCGGCAAATTCATCGATCCGGCTAGCCACGGACGCCCGCCACCATAAGGCGGCGACATGTTAGTACTGAGATTATGATCCTCGACGCAGCTGTCGGTTGTGACATCATACCGAGTCTTAGGGGCTACTATCTATACAGGGCGCATTCTATATGCATAACTGTCAGAAGGTACATCATTTTTTTCATACCTCAAACCCCGTCAGTAAACTTCTGGCGGCTTCATGCAATCCGCTCTCAGCGGATGCAATTCTTTCAATTACCGTAGCCATTAGCGCACGGTGATCTTCTGAGATATACGCTCGCCCGAGCAGGTCCTTTAGCTCCTCCGACCGCCCGGTTAGGCGCTGGACCGTCCGGCCCGACGCGGACTTCAAAACTCTCCATGGCGACACTTGAGGTGCGCCCGCCTGCCTGCGAAGGTGCAATAGGTGGAACATTTAGCTCTCTATCATCTCGGACGAAGATCCCCGAAGGCGAGCTCTGCTGAGAAGGGCTGAGATCCGAACTACAAAGGTACAATTTGGTTATCTTAGAAATAAATACTGAGGATGTTCTTTATTCACAGGACCCCTTCTTTTTACTTAAGGCTCATTTGGAGGCTGATCCCCTTAGGGAAATAGTGCGGCTGGGGTACTTCCGGCGGGACTTTCTGCGAAGACTTCTTTCCCGTTTGAGGCCTTGGCTTCCGGGTCTTGAGCGGTCCTCTTCTCCCCTTGGAGGGAGGATCCTGATCCCTCTTCCTGAAAGCCTCCTTGGAGGCGGTTGCTTCCTGCTCCCCCTTCGCCTTCTTTAAAAGGCGGCCTTCAACATCTTGGTCAGCATGGGATCCGGCGTGGTCTCTGGGAGGGCGGACACCTTATCAACTTTGCCTTGGCTATCCACTCCTGTTCAAAGCGGCTCCTTAAAGGGCATATATATGATAAATGAATGAACAACCTGTCGGATTCTGAGGTTACTTACTTGAGTATCTCAGGTGATTGCATCTTAGACATGCGTCCTCGGCCAAGTCCGGACACTTCTCTTGTGATCCGAAGAACAGTTTGTACATCTCCTTGGGCTCGCGCCCATAAAATGTTGGAGAGCTCGTGGTCCTTCGGATTAAACTCCCACAGACGGAGGCGGCGTTTGCGAGGCGAGAAGCGTAGAATCCAGCATAACTGCGCCGCCCGACCAGATTGATCTCTCTTTCTTGGAGGTCTCGAATCGGCCCCTGTGAGAGGCGTCCTTGGGCGGCCCAGTCGAGCCCCGGTTGACCCATGATGCCAGCCCGCTGTGGTGGACTGGCCCGGAAGGCGGGTGGCGCCACCCATTTGGTGCCCACAGGGCGGTGATATAAAACCACTCCCATTGCCACAAACCAAGCTCCTCTTGAAAAGAGCCCTCGGGCCTGAGCATCATCACACTTTCTTATGACCGCCCCTCACTTTCTGCTTGTTGCCCCTCGATCATCTTGGCTCCACCTTGAAGGTCTTGAGCCACAATCCAAAGTGAGGGGTAATATGGAGAAAAGCTTCACATCTGACAATGAATGGCGAGATATGGAGGATGGACTCCAGTTCAAGTCATGGAAATCCAGCCCATATTAAAACATGAGGCCCCGCACAAAGGGATCCGTCGGAAGCCTAAACCCGAAGGAAGTGAATCTGAATACCACGCTCTCGCCGGGCTCGGGAGTGGGAATGACCTGCCACAGAGCAGGCAGCCTATCACGAAATCTCACGGTTAGATACACAGCGTCTCGCACCTTTAGCACATCTTCTTACGTGGCGGAAGAACACATCCATCGGCGGCTGGCGGGAGCGGACATCGTTGAAGGTCCGAGCGCCCTAAATCTGAAGCTTTGGGTGTTAGAACTTCGAGCGCGGGCGAATCGATGGAGGGTGGAAAAATTAAGAGGGCCTTGGTCTCATTATAAAGAGGTTGAATACCAGAACCCTCCCGTGGTCGATTAGGACTCACCTTGATGATAGAGGCGTGCCAGAGCACGGTTGGGTTATCCATGTCCGTATTGATGAGAATCCCGGAATAAGGGGCCACGATCTACGCTTTGATAAGGCGTGCCAAAACCGCCTCGCTAAACGCCTTGAGGTGGGCGGTAAAAAGCGATTCGAATAAAGGCTTGGCGTGGTGTGATATCACGCCGCGGAATCGCCAACAGATCTGTGCAAAATTATTCTCTCTCACGGTGGTATGTGGAACTTGTTTTGCGAGCGGACACTATCCTTGTGTTCAAAACCTTCTAAGTATTGGAGGAGGAACCCACCTTGCAATGCGAAGACAATATCGCGCGCCGGACTAAATCGTCATTGAAGCCTGGTTCGAGGGGCTCTCTGAGGAGTCTGGACTGGGGGTGTCCGGATAGCGAACTATCATCTTTGGCCGGACTCCTGGACTATGAAGATACAAGATTAAAGACTTCTTCCCTTGTCCGGATAGGACTTTCCTTGGCGTGGAAGGCAAGCTTGGCGATACGGATATGTAGATCTCCTACCATTGTAACCGACTCTGTGTAACTCTAACCCTATTCGATGTCTATATAAACCGAAGGGTTTTAGTCCATAGGACGAACAACAATCATACCATAGGCTAGCTTCTAGGGTTTAGCCTCTCTGATCTTGTGGTAGATCTACTCTTGTACTACCCATATCATCAATATCAATCAAGCGGGGTAGGGTATTACCTCCATCGAGAGGGGCTGAACACAGGTAAAAACATCGTGTCCCTTGTCTCTTGTTACCATCCGCCCTAGGCCTTGCAGTTGGGACCCCCTACCCGAGATCCACGGTTTGACACCGACACCCATTCCACAATCCTCCCCATTGCATCTGGTTATGTAGTATCCGTTACAGCAGGGCAGTGACCCTACCGTGATCTAATGCGCTTGGAAGTAATGGCACGGCTTCCTCGAGGGCCATAAGGAGGCGAAGGCAGCTTTGCACACTGAGTACCTTGACCTAGCCCCTGCAAAAGGGAGCTAATGAAGTAAACCGGGTCCTGCACCATTTTTCTTCTTATGCGCTTCTTCACCTGTCGCGTGGGTCCCGTCGCCTGGTAGCACCGATCTTCTTGGGGCAGGCCTGCCGGATTCAGCCTTGCCGGGGCTGAGCCTGTCGGGAGGGTTCGGCCTGCCAACCCGTCGACTCTGCCGCTCTGGCTGTCTCCTCATCAACCTCTCTCGCCACTAGTGCGGCGCTAACCACCGATTCATTGCCCTTAGATAAGCGACAGCGGTTCTTGTGGTTTGGGCGCAACCACACGGGGTAGAGGAGAATATATTCAAATCTTGCAGCGCCGCCTCAGCCTCCGGGGTCCACTCCATCGGCCCTGCTTTCTTTAAGATCTTGAAAAAAGGAAGGGCACGCTCTGCGGCCTTGGAGATGAATCGGCTCATGGCAGCAACGCAGCAAGTGAGCCGACGCACGTCCTTGATCCGTTTGGGTGCCTCAATCTGCTCGATAGCCTTTATCTTATCTGGGTTTGCTTCAATCCCGTGCTGGGACACAAAGAACCCGAGAAGCTTGCCGGACGGGACGCCGAAGACACACTTCTCAGGGTTCAATTTGAGGTTGATCTTGCGCAGGTTCCCAAATGTTTCCTCCAGATCTTGCACGAGTGGTGTTTTGTCCTTGGTTTTGACCACTATGTCATCCATATAAGCTTCCATATTTCTATGTAGCTGGGGCTCAAAACCAATTTGGACTGCTCTTGCAAAGGTCAATCCAACACTCTTCAACCCGAAAGGCATCCGTAAAAAGCAATATGTACCACATGGGGTGATGAATGCTGTCTTTTCCTCGTCTTCCTTTGTCATGAAGATCTGGTGGTATCTGGTAGGCTTCCGGGGAGCGATAAGAGGTCACACCCAGCCGTGGAGTCAACAATCTGGTCGATCTTGCGGCAGCGGAAAGGATCCTTTGGGCAGGCCTTATTGATGTACGTGTAATCAATACACAGCCTCCGTTTCCCATTGCCTTGCGCACCACTACGGATTGGCCAACCACGTTGGCGGAGTACTCCTCTCACCAAGCCTGCCGCCTCTAGCTTTACGATTTCCTGCGTGATGAACTCCTGCCTCTCGAGCTTGCTTCGGACCTTACGCTTGCGGGCCACGCGCGAGAGGAGCAGAACGGCAAAGGGGTGCTCAATCACCTCCACAGGAGCGCGGGGATATCGGAGGCTTGCCATGCAAACACATCGACATTACGCCCTTGGGAAGGCGGCAGAGCTCGCTTTCCTATTTGCCGTCGAGCTTGGAGCTTATGGTAAAAACTCCCCGTGCCGTCCTCGCAGCGGGCACCTTCTTGGTTTACGGTGGCGTGGCTCACGGACTTCTTGCTCCTGGCGGAGCTCTCGGCACATCCTCAGCGGGGCGCAACACCCGAAGAGTGCGCTTGCCGGAGTGGAGTGCTAGGAGTCTCGCCGGTCTTCTTTCCCCCGGGCTCCGTCGGCGGGGAGCGGTACCCTAAGCGGCACATGCTGCAGCTGCTTCCCGGTAGAGTTGGTCAGCGCAGATCAACATCTTTCTTGTCGGAGGGGCGGTGATGATGTTCATCGGCCCGGGCATCTTCACATGTTGTAGGCGTAGTGTGAAGCCGCCTTGAACTTGGCAGTCTTAGGCCGAGGATCCGTTGTAAGGCAAGGGATCTCGGCTACATCAAAATAATCCTCTCCGTCACGTGGTTCAGCTTCGCCTCCGAATGTCACATGCAGCGTGATCTTTCCCTTTGGCTGACTCCTCCCGGGTTAACCCTTGGAGCGTACCCGTCTCCTCGAGGTCTCCATCGGGATCTGCGGCCTTCTAACCTGGCAGGCGAGATCAAGTTCAGGCGGCCCGCCTTCAACCAACATCTTTGTCACCTTGAGGTTGCGGATTGTTGGTGAAACCAACAATGGCAAGCACCCGACCGCAGTGGTGCGGTCAGGGTGGTGCTCGGTGTCGAAGATGATGGGCGTGCTGGACCATTTCAGCGCCTTCCGTGCATCAAACGATGGCTCCACCGATGTGATCTCACGCGCCCACTGCCTGAGTTGGCGGTGGGATGTGTGCAGCGAGGGGCCGCCATCGACGCACATGGCCTCTGTGGTTTTCTAAAACTCATGGTCGCCGGACTCGTCGTCCTCGTCATGATCATCGTCTTCCTGCTTCTTGTCGCGGCCCCGGGCAGGCCTCTCTTGCTGTCTCTCCTTGCCGCGGCGGCCTTCTTGGCCGCCACATTTCTTGCCGGATACTTCGGCACCATCTGGGCCTTTCTCCTTGTCCCGCCGCTCATACTCGGCTTTCTGCTTCTCGACGAGCAGCTCTACCTGCCGGCAGTTTTGGAGGTCGTGGCCCTTGGTGCGGTGGATCTTGTAGTACTACTTGTCGGAGCCTCCTGGCTTGTCGGCAAGTGCCAAGGCCCGGCAAGCGTTACACCCGGCAATCTCTTTGCCGGGGTCGCTTGCCTTGGTCTTCTTGGTGGTACCGGTGTCGTCGGATCCCTCAACGGCAAGCACGACCTTTCCCTTGCGCTTCCTATTACGGCGTCGGCCTTTCTTTGCTGGGGTGGCAGTATCGCTAGTGGAGTCGGTTTCCACACCAGCATCTTCGTCGGGGTACTTCCTTCCTTCCTCGGCACGAGCGCACCGATCAGCCAGAATATATAGCTCAGCCACATCCTTAACCTTGTTCATCGCTAGCTCTTCACGCATCTTGCGATTGTGCATGTTCTGATGGAACGCACTGATCACAGCAGGGGGATGTACATCAGGAATGTTGTACTGCACCCGGCTGAACCTTTGGATGTACTTGCGCAGGTTTTCTCCTTCCTTCTGGGGGATGATGTGTAAATCACTCGCCTGGCCATGAGCTTGGTGACCCCCGGTGAAGGCGCCAACAAACTCATGGCACATATCCGTCCAAGAAGAGATGGAGTCTACCGGCAAGTGCATCAACCATGACATAACATTAGGCTTGAGTGCCAACAGGAAGTAGTTGGCAAGCACCTTATCGTCACGGGCCCCAGCAGCTTGCATCGCGATGGTGTAGATGCTGAGGAACTCTGATGGGTGAGTCTTGCCGTTGTACTTCTCGCCAACGTCGGGTTTGAACATACGGTGGGAGGGCGGTGGAGCCGCGGCTCACGATGAAGGCGGACAACCCACCTACGTAAGGTGAGGCCACCGTAGCCTCCGGTATTTGGGTGGTCCGTAGCAGCCCCGCCCGCTGTCCGGTGGTGGCGCTTGTCCGTCGGTGCTCGATCGTGAGTTCGATCGTCCTCGTGAAGCCCGCTCGAAGGACTTGGCGCTGATCGCGGTTGCTCCGGGTCGGACGGCGCGATGGAATATCATCTCGGCGTCGCGCGACGAGCCGACGCCCGGCGGTCGGGATGGATGTGAAGTGCGCCCGTATGCGTCGCCTCGGCGTGGCCTCGCTGTAGTGGCAGCCAGCGGAGCGGCGGCCGGCCAGGTTCGCGGCCGCCTTTGTCGTCGTTAGTGATGCGAAGAGGCTCGGGCGGTGGCCCTCCATTCGTCGAGCTTCTCCGCGGCGGGAGGGAAATCGAGGAGCAGCTGCACGCGCTAGGGCTTCCGCCGGCATGGGTGGCGGCGAAATCTGGGTGGACCGCGATGCACCTCGACTTCTAACCACGCTAGAAGGAGCTGCGTCGCGGCTCCACAGCCATTCGCCACCTCCAGCAGCGCCTCGGCGCACGTGTTGGCCCTCTCCTTCATGTGACGGATGCACTGGACTCTTCCCAGGGCGGCGCGCAGGGTCACCAGCAGGGTGGCGCTGCTCATCACGCACAACCTGAGAAGAGCGCGCCATGGGCGCCGGTGTTGGCACTCTGGAGATCGCCGTGCCGCCGCCTGGCGGGATGGTGGCACCCTGGAGAGGCCGCGCGCGCTGCGAGGCCCGACTCGATCTCCGAGCCGCGATTGGTGGCTCACCGCCCGTGCCTGACAGCGCCGCTCGCCGGGTCCAGACCATCAGGCGATGTGGATGTTCGCGGGCAGCGCCACGTCCTCTCCGCGAGCGCCCGCTGCTGGTCGCATTGCGGTACCAACCGGTTCCGGACGAACCGATCACCGTGGTCACCTTCTTCTTAGGAGCCATGGCGATGAAGAATAGCTAAATCATTCTTGGACCAGATTCTCACAATAAGCGCTCCCCTACAGCACGCCAAAGATGTGGGTGGAAAAGCGACACTGTGGGATCACTTGGAATCCCTTCTACGGTTCTGGTAGCGAGGATCGTGAGAAGAAGCGGGACCAACAGGTGACACAAGGGGATTACCGGTTGGGACGCGAGGATGTGGAAAACCCTAGTCCTGCTTTGGTGGATGTATTTAGTGTTCTTGAGCTCTTGAACTAGCTCTAGGCATTGCGAGGTTCCAAAAAGCCGAATCCTTTTCCTGGTCGCCTCGGGCCTCCTTTTATAGGAAAAGGGGTCGCCACAGTGGCAAGATGGAGGTGGAAAGGGTACAGCGCTGCGAGGTTATCCCTCGTATTACAGGACAAGACGCATTTCATGCAAGGCTTAGGTGTCCCTTCGCTTTATTGGGGACGGGGGCGAGGCCCGTCCCGCCCGGCGCCGCTCCTTCTTGCTTTGACATGCGCCCTGGCCAGCGACGCATGCGGTGCCATGTAGGCAGACAGGCAGCCGAGGTGGCGTGGTGGTGGAGCCTCCATGAATAATTGCATGCCGCCACGCAGGTGCCTGCCTGGTGGTTGGGTCGGCAGCATCATGCGAGCAGCGGTGAACTTATCTGATGCGGGCTGGCGGTGGCCCGTGGTGGTGTGCTGGCGGGGCCTTATCGGGTGGCCCGGCAAGGGTCTTGCCAGGTGGCCCGGCAAGGGTCTTGCTGTGGCACACTGGATTCCCCGGCAAGGGTCTTGCCATGGCGCGCTAGCCTCCCCAGTAAGGGTCTTGCCGGTGGTCTTGTGGGTTTCTTTGGTGAGGATGGTTGTCTTCTTATCCTCATTTGATATTGAGCATTCTATGTCTTCACAAAGATCTACATGCCACCATGGAGGTGCCTCCCGAGCCCTGTCCCAACACATTTGTCTGAGCATTGGTGGGCTCAAGGGGGGCTCGCTCGGCTGGTGTGGGTGGGCTGCCCCGACAAGGGTCTAGCCGGGGCCGCTGGGGCTGCCCTGCCAAGGGTCCTCGCCGGGAAAACCTGCTTCGCCCATCTGATCCTTGTAGACTTGGTCTTTGTCGTTGCTTTGACCATCTTGTGGCCTTGGCTTCTCTCCGGCTCCCCCTTCCTGCCCGTGCACAAGTAGAGGGGTCAAAAGCAGAGCCCCTACTTTTGTACACCGACAGCGCTCTTCCTTGATCCAAGACGTTCTGGGCATTAACCCCACCACCTGCCGGGTTATGTCCATGGGGAAGATTACGGTTCCATCCACTGCTTGACACGGCCTGTTCCTCAATATGCCTGCTATAACTCCGGCTTGGGCGAGGATTTGAATGAATCCTGTCACGACTGTAAGAATAATCATGCTGCTGCACCAATTGTCGGTGTACTAGAGTAGGGGTACCCTAGTACCCCGAACTTCGTCTGCAGACGATTCAGCGCCACGGCCGGGCGGCGATGACAGCCAAAGTCCTCGGCGGCTCCTTTTGAGCCATTCAAGAACAAAGTAGTCAAGACCCGGCAAGAGGAGCTTGCCGGGAAGGCCTCGTAGCGCAAAGGAAACAAGCCCCGGCAAGAGGAGCTTAGGGAAGGCTTAGCGGGCGCCCGAACCCCCAAGCGACGAGGTTCCTGCCCGGCAAGGCACTTGCAGGCGAGCGACTTCTCTTCATCTCCGCTCCAGCTCACCCGTAGCGTGTCTGCACAGGGCTCTCCCAAGGCAGCGTGTCGATGGGCTGTGCAGCCCGGTGGGAGTAGCGACAAGTGGCGACAAGCTACCATCGTGGCAAGCGGAGGTGCACTTGCGGTCCTGTTACCTTTGTTGGGCGGCGAGGCGGGCATTGATGACTCTTGTCCCTTGCCGTCGAGTTAGGTATAGATTACTGTACCTTTGTACAAGCGGTGTACCAACCTATGTTTTACTATCTTACCCTTGTCTACTTGCCATATGTGGTAACCCCTTGTGCCTATAAAAGGAGGCCGGGGCAGCGTGAAAGGGGTTCGGTTCAACTCGATTCGGTCTAGCTCCGAGCTTAGATCATCACATTCATGGAAACCACACTCGGGCTAGGTCTTGTAGATCCCATTGCTCCCTAGCAAAGCGCAAGATAATCCACAAAGCAGCGATAGGGTATTATCTCTCGGAGAGCTCGAAGCTGGGTAAATCGCTTCGTGTGCATCGCCTCGATCCGCTCTTTGTGCAGTCTCCACCCCTCCGAACCACAAGGGACCCAGGTCCGTGGGTGCTCGTGGGGGCACGATCGATCCTCCCGACATCTTTGGCGCGCCCGGTAGAAGCGTCGAGGCTGTGTGAACCCGATCCGGCGGTCGCGCAGAGCAACTTCGCCGACATCTTCATCGACATGGCGCCGAAGAAGAAGCCTTCGGCGCGGCTGAGCCGTCGCGTCAAACCCACCACCACCGGGCCGTCGGTGGTGGGGGAAGCGCTAAGCGGAGGGACCCGGCGTCGTCGAGAGAGCCACGATGCCACCAGGTCCAAGGACAAGGCAGCGCGGCGGCGGCGTCGAATCTGCACCGCGTCCATCGCGAGGAGGTGCGGGACGAGACAGCGTCATGATACTCGCGGCACCATCGTTCATTGGATCAAGGCGGTGGAGGATCCCGAGGACCTCGAGACCGCATGCACCTCAGCATGCGGTACAAGTGAGTCTGGTCACTTGGGCGAGATCTGCTCCTCTAACTTGGTTAGGAGTCGAGCACATCTCGTTCTTCGCTCCGATACCGTTGCCGCCAACCACACCAGGTGGAAGCCTTGGCGAGAGCTCGAGTTACTACTAGATTACCCTCCAGCGGCCGATAAGGTTGACGAATGGAGGGCCACATTCAAGTCTCATCGGCTTCCCCAGCGGTGGCGTCCGCGGCAACCGAGGTGCCTCGCGGCGGCGAGGCGACAAGCGCGACCGATGGCGAAAGACTTGCGGGGGTGCACCACCGTACCTCCCCTTCCGAAGGCCAAGATCGCCCGACTCGCCGGATCCACCTCGGCGGCGACTCCACAGCGTCGTCGGATCCGCGAGCTCGTCGCGACCAGCGCCAAGTTCTTGAGCGGCAAGAGGAAGACGCTTCGAACCCGTATCGGCGCCCGAAGAAGCGCCGTCAATCGACCAGCAGCGGGCCCTATCGACATGCATGTGCCGGGGGAACCAGGCGACTTGCGTCTGTGATGAGGTTGCCTGCGTTCACTTTCGTGAGCTGCGGCAAGTCCGGTGGCCCGACAAGAAAAATTTCAAACCAGATGTGCGAAGAAATGCGGCGGCAGGACACACCATCGGAGTTCCTCGGCATTTACACCATCGCGGTGCAAGCTGCGGGGGCAGAGGCGACAAGATCTCGCCAACTACTTTCCTCAGGTGCTCAAGCCAAGCGTCGAGATCTTGGCTCATGCACTTGCCGGATGGCTCTATTTCTTCTTGGGCAGATTTGTGCCACCGTTTGTTAGCGCCTTCACGGTAGGACACAAGCCTCATGGCGGAGAGTGATCTCCACCTGCTTGCCCGGAAGGAGGAGTCTCTGCGCAAATTCATCGGAGAGATTGATCGAGTGCACTACAACATCGGGGCGTCCACCCAGCTGCGGTGATCGGTGCATTCCATCGAGAATGTCTGAATCGCGAGATGAGGAGGAGATGGCGATGTGCAAAGTGAAAGGCGTCGTGAGCTCATACTGGCCGACAAGTGTGCACGCTGAAGAAGGAAGAAGACTCCTGGGAGAGAATGTGGGGGCGGAGTCGGCGGTGAGGGATCGCCCGGCAAGGAGTAGCCGGCGGCGGAACAACAGGAGGAAGAAAAACCAAGAAGTACTAGTTGTCGAGCAGTCCGGCAAAGATGGTGCCGCCAACAAAGCCAAGGCTGGTAGCTCCGGCAAGGAGGTTGCCGTTGACACCGACCGCCAAGCTGTGGCGGTCGCCGACAAGCCTGACAGCTCCAACAAGCGATCTTGTAAAATCCACCGCACCAAGGCCCACGATCTCCAAAGCTGCAAGAAAGTCGAGCAGCTTGTTGAGCTCTGAAGAGCTGAATCGGCGGAGACAAGGAGAAGGCCCAAGAAGGTGCAGCTGCAGCAAGTAAGAAGAGACCCGGTCGGGAGGCGCCTGCAGCAAAAGCCAAGCAGCGACAAGGAGGCAGACCTCCCGTGGCGCGACAAGGAAGAAGATGAAGATGAAGATGAAGAGGATGATGAAGGCGATGGAGCCGATGAGCAGGAGTTTCAAAAGGCAGCGGAGGTCCTTGCGTCGGCGGTGGTGCGTCTCTGCATACCTGCACCGCCAACTCAAGCAATGGATGCGTGAGGTCAATGCGGCAGAACCATCCATAGAGTCACGCAAACCTCGAAGTGGTCCAGCACGCCCATCATCTTTGACATTGAGGATCACCCTGATTGCATCACTGCGGTCGGGTGTTTGCCGATGTTGGTCTCACCAACCATCCGCAACCTCAAGGTCACAAAGATGTCGGTTGACGGCGGGGCCAGCCTGAATTTGATCTCCTCTGCAGTGCTCCAGAAACTTCAAATCCCTGAAAGTGAGCTCGAGGAAACTGGTACTTTCCAAGGAATCAACCCAGGAAGGAGCAAGCCCAAAGGGAAGATCACGTTGCCGGTGGCGTTGGCGGTGAGCTCAACTTCAAGCGAGAGGTCACATTCGACGTCGCCGATTTCCCATTGCCCTACAATGGCATACTTGGCGTCGGCACTTTCGCCAAGTTCATGGCGCCTCTCATTATGCTTACAACCTACTCAAGATGCCCGCCCGATAAGCGTCATTTCGGTCCATGGCGACAAGAGATGCACTTATCTGCGCCAACAAGATTTACGGGATGCGTGGCAGCGAAAGTAGCAAACCACTTACCGCTGAAGCTCCGGGAGGAAGAAGACCAGCAGGTCCGACAAAACTCTGTTGCCCACTCCGGCAAGCGCACCTCTTGGTGCTGCGCTACCGTCGAGGAGCGCACCATCGAGCTCCACCGGCAAGTGCAACAAGGCGATGGCAGCTCCGCCAAAGACCAAGAAGGTGCACGCCAAGGAGGGCGGCGCTGGTGGTACCTTCACCATCGATGCCACGCTCGATCCTAAATAGGAAGGCGAGCTCGTTGCTTTCTGCGGGCGAATGTCGATGTGTTTGCATGGCAACCATCGACATCCCGGTGTTCCCAGGAAAGTAATTGAGCACCACCTAGCTGTCTGTCCCCACAGCGGCCCGTCAAGCAAAAAGTTAGGAAGCAGGCGGTGGGCGCCAAGAGTTCATGCGAAGAAATCAAGAAATTAGAAGCGGCGGGGCTTGTCGGAGGAGTCCTCCACCCCGTGGTTGGCCAATCCGGTAGTTGTGCGCAAGGCTAATGGGAAATGGAGGCTTTGTATTGACTTCACGATGTTAATAAAGCTTGTCCTAAAGACCCGTTTCCCTTGCAGCGTGTCGACCAGATTGTTGACTCCACAGATGGATGTGATCTACTTTCGTTTCTTGATGCATATTCAGGATATCATCAGATCTTCATGGCGAAGAGGATGAAGAAAACGCATTCATCACACCATGTAGCGCGTCTTGCTTTATCTGGATGCCTTTCGGTTTGAAGAATGCTGGTTCAACCTTTGCAAGAGTAGTCCATGAGGCCTTTGGGCCACATATACAGAAATGTAAAGCCTACATGGATGATATAGTGGTCAAACAGAGAACAGGCGACTACTGGTTCAGGATTTGGATGAGGCGTTTGCAAATCTGCGCAAGATCAACCTCAAGCTCAACCCGAGAAGTGCGTGTTTGGAGTCCCTTCGGCAAGCTTCTAGGGTTCTTTGTCTCTCGGCGGGGAATTGAAGCCAATCCAGACAAGATCAAGGCCATTGAGCAAATCGAAGCACCAAAGCGCGTCAAGGATGTCGGAGACTTGCGGTTGCGTGGATGCTCTCGGCGAGTTCATCTCTAAGTCTCTTGAGCAGCGCCACTGCCGTTTTCAAGATTTTGAAGCAGGCAGGTCAATGAAATGGACTCTGAAGCGGAGGCTGCGCTGCGGACTGAAGAGTACATCCTCCGCTCCAATACTTGTCGCACCTAAGCCACAAGAGAAGTTGCTTGCTGTATATAGCGGCAACCAATCAAGTGGCTAGTGCTGCGTTAATAGCGGAGAGGAGGCAGATGATGAGCCGACAGCCGAGGCGGCGCATCCAGCGACAAGCAAGGGCTTCACGGTCAAGCTCTGGTCCCGACAAGGACAAATCAGCGCGAGATTGCGACAAGATCTGAAAGAAGATGGTGCAGCGCCCGGTATACTTTGTCGGTTCCCTTCTGCGGGGGCTAGGTCAAGGTACTACGGTGTGCGAGAAGCTGCTTCGGCCTCCTCATGGCCTCGAGAAAGCTGCGCCATTACTTCCAAGCACATGAGATAACATTGTCACTCGCTTTCCGCTGAAGAGATTTTGCAAAATCCGGAAGCAGAGCGAGGATTGTTGAGTGGTATTTGGGCTATCAAGCTTTGGTCTCAAGTTGAAAGCACTTCAACTATCGAGGCAGGGCGTTGGCGAAATTCATAGCGAGTGGGCCTTGGCGCAAGATGAGAAATTCGAGACAAGCATCCCGTCAAAGAGGCAAATAAAGAGTGGCTGATGTACTTGATGGTGCCTTCTCGCTGCAAAGCGTCGGTCTTGGCGTGCTGCTTATCGCACCACCGGAGCACCTCAAGTACATAGTCGGATGCTGCGTTCCCAAGGAACAAGCAACAAATAATACTGCTGAGTATGAAGGCTTGCTTGCGGTCTCGAGGATCATAGCGGACCTTGGGATCAAGAAGCTAATTGTCGGGGGACTCGCAACTTGTCGTCCGCCAAGTAAATAAAAATTATCAAGAATCCGTTGATGGAAGCGCGCGTCGATGAAGTGAGGAAGCTGGAAGAGCACTTTGAAGGCCTGCAAATGGAGCACGTTCAAGAGCACGCGAATGATGTAGCGATGGCCTCTCCAAAAGTGCCGCACTTAAGTTACACAATGGAACCAGGGATTTTGTGCTCAAGCTAACTCAGCCAATCGTAACACCATCAACGGGGACGAGCAAGAAGAAAAATTGGTTTCGAGGCGACTTCTTTCCGCGAGAGCTCTCTGAAGCGCGCCAAGAAGGTCCCTAAAACCAACGCAAATATCAGCGAGGATCGGTATGCTCCGACAAACCATGCAGTTTGTATCGTTGAAGCAAACGCTCCCAACAAGTTGAGCTCCGGCAAGCTTGCCGGGGATCATCGAGCTCCGGCGGACCTACAGGTCCTTGCCGTAGAAGCTAATGTTCCCACAGTGATAGATGAGCCTTTAGTCCTTGTTGGCCGAGCCCACGAGGCTCCAACATGGGCACAGCCGATCGTCCATTTCCTTCAAGCGGAGAACTTCCGAAGAGCAAGAAGAAGGGAAAAAAGTAGCCCGGCGGTCAAGTATGTACCGGTTTGTTGACAACATCACATGTAGAAGAAGACTCAGCGGAGTGAAATTGAAGTGTATTTGCGGGAAGATGGGCCGAAAGCTGTTGGCGGAGATACGGAGGCATATGTGGTCACCACATTGGCGCCAAGAGCACTTGCAAGCAAAGCTTTCCGGCAAGGTTTCTTCTGGCGAAGCCCTCTAGGATGCAACTGCACAAGTAACCAAGTGTGAAGCGTGCAGTTCCATTCAAGGCGAATACACCAACCAGCTCAAGCTCTCGAGCGATCCCTTTATCACGGCCCTTCTCGATGCGGGGCTCGACATCCTCGGCCCCTTCCCCGAGCTGTCGGGGCTTTGAATACTTATGCGTCGCAATCGACAAGTTCACAAAGTGGCGGAAGTGGAACCGGTGAGGAAGGTGGCAACACGGTCGGCCGTCAAGTTCTTGGTCAATTGTTTGCCGTTTTGGGATTCCTAACGGATTATCACCGACAGCGGCACACAGTTCCACGAGCCGCACCTTCATGCGATCGCCCAAGATCTTGGCGCCAAGATCTGCTTTGCTTCCGTTGCTCATCAGAAGCAGCGGTCAAGCGAAGAAGCAAGCGCTGAAGTGCTACGAGGACTCAAGACCAGAACTTTCGACGGGCTGCGCAAGTCTTGAAGGAAGCTGGATCGAGGAGCTGCGGTGGTTCTTTGGTCGATCGGGGCGGCGCCAAATCGAGCCAGCGGCGGACACCCTTTGCTCTAGTCTACGGAGCAGGAGGAAGTTCTCCCCACGGAACTTCGTATCTGGGTCACCTCGAGTGCTCGCTTATGATGAGCTTGAGCAAGAGCAGCTGCGACAAGATGGCCGCTGCTCCTCGAGGAAGATCGTCTTCAGAGCTGCTGTCACGAGCTGCTCGTTACCGGCAAGCTTTGCGTCGCTACCATAGCCACAAAGTTAATACCGAAGCTTGAGGAAAGGACCATGTTTCTTGGCGTTCAATCCGCCAAAATTCCAACAAGTTGGCCTTGAAGTGGGAAGGCCCTTGTCGGGTGAAACAAGTCACTAGGCCCGGCGCTGTCCGCCTTGAGACCGAAGATGGCCTTCCGGTGAGCAATTCCTGGAACATAGAGCATCTTCGCAAGTTTTACCCATGGTAGCGGTTGCGGAACCCGTTCCGGCAACCACCCTTTAATACAAGTCTTGCCGCTGTTGCATGTAATCCTTTGTACAAAGCGGGCGCAGACCCCGTGCATCAGTAAAGCCTATGGTTGCGCACATTTTGTCAATACATGCTTTCATTATCATATATGCATGTGTTTACTAATATCTTGTGCAGCACCCGCACCCGGTAAGCGATAATGAGCCATTAGGCTCCACAACTTTCTTTTTCTCTTCTTTCTTCTCAAACAAGAAGGAGGTTCATCCACCCACAAGTTAACCGGGGGGAGGAGAGGAGGAGATAATGATGTGGGCCGACAAGCGTCGCTCGAGGACTGTCGCCTTGCGGAAAATGGACAACGGAAAAGCTAAGTTGCTAAGTTTAGCGACCAGTTTTAAATTTTAAGTTATCTTCCTCGAGCGATAGTACTTTGTATGGGAAACCTGTGCGGCGGAGGAACCAAATCGTGACTAGTCGCGCCCTTACTTTGTTTGAGTCCGCTCAACAACTTAAGTGAGCTGCGGCTAGTCGCGGACGAGGTTGCTTAGTCGATAGCGACCCTTGACAGTGCTGAAGTTCCGCTTTTCGGCGCTTCATGACAAGGGTGCTGCAAGCAAGTTTCCACAAGCGGAGGTATAAACATACAAGGGAAGAAATCGAGCAAAGGAGATAACAGTGCATTCGATTGCCTAAGATAGTGTATATTACAAAAATAACTTATCGTGGCACTAGCTAAGTGTTCTCAGAACTGAAATAACAACGAAGAGAGAGAAAAGATGCGCCGACATCCAAGCCCGGCAAGCTAGAGTTGCAGGGAGCTCTGACAAGCCAGAGTTGCGAGGGCTCTTGATTATCAGATAAGCCTTCGTCCTTCTTCAAACATCCCTCTTTCATTAAAAACATTATACTCGGATACAGTCAGTGGAGAGTGAAAAACATGAAAGAGGGATTACAAGTTTTAAATGCAGATAAGGCCGAAGGCTTACAAATTAAAAAGATAAGATGCCCGTAATCCTTTCTCTGTCCCTATCTTGAGGAGGTAGGATAAGAGGCGGGAAGGGCAAGGCGCCTCGTGAGCTACAGGTGCGAGAAGGCACCAAGGAACATGCCGGGGGCTCTCCAGGGGCTTAGCGAGGGGACGGCGGCGCCGAGGCGGGGCTCGAGGCAGGCGGCGGGACGTCGGCCTGCTGTCGAGGCACTCGCCCTCGTGCCTCGACTTGTGGCCTTGTCGCCATCCCTCTTCCCTTTCCGCAGCCTCCCTCGCCCGGCCGCCCAAGGAGGCGACCCGGGGAGTTCAAGGAGCGACACGGATGATGGGAGTCGCCCGGTGGCCGTGGGCGGCGCCCGACAACTAGTCGGGCCCGCTACCCTCATCGTCGCTATCACTCTCCTCCTTGCCACTCTCGCTCGAGGAGGAATCTTGTTGTCGGAGGAGCTATCCACGCAGCACCTCGCCCAGTGCCAAGATCCCGAAGACCTTGGCGGAGAGGAGATCACCCTCCATTAACTTAAAATGGAGGTAAACCCCTCAGCAGGTTGTGGATGCGGGCGTCTTCCACCCACGATCAAGATACATCACATTAGGGGCTGGGAATACAGCGGACTCGCGTGCCACTGATCCCAACCCCTCATGTGCAATCTCAACGTCTCGGGTGGATCCGACTCCATCGCGCTAATGCGAGGCTGGAAGCCGGGGCGGCAACGGGCGCCAGGCGCAGCAGCGAAAGAACTCACAAGGTGCGTCCCGTATGGACCGCCCTTGAGGAGGAACGCCCGGCGGCGGAGGCAACGCCGCCCGCCCGCCTCTTCCCGGCGCCTCGAACTCGTCCCACGACCTCGTCCCGGAGAACGCCCAGCGGAGGCGGAGGCAGCCTTGCGCCGCCTCGTCCGCCCCTCCCGAGACCCTCGACCTCGTCCACGACCTCGCCCCCTACCTCTTCCCCTTGTGGCTGGCTCAGCCACCACGGGCGTGGGATTGGGAGGAGTGCGATGTCCAGCTGCGACCCTCGCCGCCACCGAAGAAGAACCGAGTTTCCCTTTCTCCATGACGAATGGGAGAAAGGGGAGCGGCGAGGAAAGAAGAGATGGGAGAGTGCGGGCTTCTCGCTCCCCTTCCGCTCTTCTTAAAGGAAGCAAGGTGGGGGCTCGGCCGCCCGCTCAGCGAATCAAGGCATAGGAAGAGCAGGGAATCGGGCAGGACCTGCTGCCTCTGCTGCATAGCGGCCCAGATTTCCCACTCCCACCGTCCAGTGACCCAGTGCATGGGAACCACGTGGCGGAGATCTGCAGGCGAGGCGGCAGATGAGGCGACCTGCGCCGCCGCCCACTTCACCCATGACACCACAATTAGCAGCGTGCCGTTCTGGAGGAAGCGGTGGAGTGCGTGCCGTTAAGTGGGAGGCGTGGTGGGCCCAAGGCAAATAATGGCGTAATCAGGACCACGCATGCCGTGCCTTGTTTTGGGCACTGGCCCATGAGCTTGGCGCCGTGTGTGGCACAGGCCGGGGCTCTGTCCGGTGTACTAGAGTAGGTACCCTAGTTCCCCGAACTTCGTGCCGCAGACGATTCTGGCCCGCCTGGCCGGGCGGCTGATGATGACAGCCAAAGTCCTCAGCGGCTCCTTTTGAGCTATTCAAGAACAAAGTAGTCAAGACCCGGCAAGAGGAGCTTGCGGAAGGCCACTCGAGGCGAAGAAACAAGGCCCGGCAAGAGGAGCTTGCCGGGAAAGGCTGGCGGGCGCCCGAACCCCCAAGCGCAGCGAGGTTCTGCCCGGCAAGGCACTTGCGAGGCGATACTCTCTTCATCTCGCTCCGGCTCACCCGTAGCGTGTCACCAGGGGCTCTCCCAGGGCAGCGTGTCGATGGGCATGCAGCTAGCGGGGAGTAGCGACAAGCGGCGCGACAAGCTACCATCGTGGCAAGCGGAGGTGCACTTGCGGTCCTGTTACCTTTGTTGGGCGGCCGAGGCGGGCATTGATGACTCTTGTCCCTTGCCGTCGAGTTAGGTATAGATTCGTACCTTTGTACAAAGCGGTGTACCAACCTATGTTTTACTATCTTACCCTTGTCTACTTGCCATATGTGGTAACCCCTTGTGCCTATAAAAGGAGGCCGGGGCAACGTGAAAGGGGTTGATTCGGCTCGATTCGGTCTAGCTCCGAGCTTAGATCATCACATTCATAGGAAACCACACTCAGGCTAGGTCTTGTAGATCCCATTGCTCCCTAGCAAGAATGCAAGATAATCCACAAAGCAGCAGTAGGAGTATTATCTCTCCGGAGAGCTCCAAAGCTGGGTAAATCCGCTCGTGTGCATCGCCTCGATCCGCTCTTTGTGCAGTCTCCGCCCCCCTCCGAACCACAAGGGACCAAGGTCCCGTAGGTGCTCGTGGGGGCACGATCGGTCCTCCCCCGACACAGATGCTGTCTGAAGCAGCTCTCTAGCCCTTCGCGCCGTTGGATACTCGCCTTCAACTGGGAGAGTCGCCAATCGTGATGCTGCAGCGATCATGTTATCCAAGGGGTTAGAATAATGACCCAGTGGCGTCGGCACGTGCTGCGGTAGGTTACTGTTCTGACGAGGCGGGTCCGTCGTGCGCGGCTGAACCGGCGTACCCATTCCAGGCGCTTCAACCCGATTTACCACTGGCGGGTTACTAGTTCCTGCTCCTGGCGTGTTAAAGATATTTATTGCCTCGTAAACCGGGGGTAGACGAGTCTGATGCCTCGTCCTCATGACGTCGTTTGAAGCGTTCTGATCTAGCATGAGTCAGTAAGACTCCGACTGAATCCGTTGTGCCTGAGCATCCAACTCCGCCCGCACCGCGGCCATCCTCACGTCCTCAGCTGCCAGGTCTTCCTTGGCTTGTGCTACCTGATCTCTCAACTTTGCAACTTCCGCATTATGCTGATCTCGGTTTGCCGGGTTAACCTCCACTGCCAGGAGTGTCGGGGAAGCTGATCGTACCCACGAACACCTATGGGGGCCGGCGGACCGGACCCCTTTCGGTTCGGTGGGAGGTGGAGATTGCGAAGAAGAGCAGATCAAGAAAGCGAAGCACGAGCAGTTTACCCGGCTTGGGAGCTCTCAGGAGATAATACTCCTCTTGCTGCTTATGCGATTGTATTGTGTTCTTGCGAGGAGCAATGAGAGCTACAAAACCTAGCAGAGTGTCTACGGTTTGAATGAGTCGAACCCTCTTCTACGTTCTTGAGGGGCCTCCTTTTTATATGTTCAAGGGGTCACCAACAGGTGGCAGCGTGAGCGAGGGAACAAAAGCAGGAAAATAAGCTGCGGTTGGTACAGCTACTTTATGCAGTGTATTCTACCTAACTCGAGGCAAGGGACAAAAGCATTAAATGCCCGTCCATATCGCCTAAGCGAGTCTGAGGGGACCGTCATGAAGCGCCACCGCTTCGCCACGATGGCAATCTTGTCGCGCCCGCTTACACTTGCTCTCCGCTGGCCGCCTGACCTCTTGACACGCCTTGGCGCTGGAATGGTCCCATTGTAACACCCGGAAGTAACTTTCCATATTTGTAACTCAACTCTTGCCATTTCGGCATTGATATATGATATTCCCTCCGTGGTTGGGTTTTCTTCATTTTGCATTTTGTCCATGTCATGCATTTTATATTATGTCATCATGTGCATCGCATTTGCATACGTGTTAGTCTCATGATTCGAGCATTTTCCCGTTGTCCGTTTTGCAATCCGGCACTCCTATCTCCCCGCGGTCCCTTTTCGTTTTTCGTGTGCGGGTATTAAACCTTCTCGAAATGGACGAGGTTTGTCTAGTGGCCTTGGTATACCACCGTGAACCACGGTCAAGTTTGGTCATTTGGAGCTCGTTTGGTACTCAGCGGTTAACGCACTCTCGCAAAGGCCTCTTTTAAGTTGCAGCCCAACACCCCTCAAAACAGCCCAATAACCCATCTAAGTCACTTCCATGCTCTCCGTCGTTCGATCACGATCGTGTGGTAGCTACACCTCATTTGGACTCTCCTAGCTCCCTCTATGCCTATTTAAGCAAACCCCCTCCAAATCCGGATCATCCCTTCCCGAAACCCTAAAATTTGCCCTCCGCGCCCGCGGACACGTCCGGACAGGCGGACGTCCGCCCCGCCGCCGCCCGTAACCAGGGCTGCCGGTCAGCGTCCGCGCAGCCCGCCGCCCTTGCCCTTGCGGGCCAGATCCGGCCCGCCGGGCGAAGCCAGGTAGCGAACCGCCGCCCGCCCGCCCGCCTCCGCCAGCGCCTCCCGCCGCCTCGCCGCCGCCAGCCCGCCACCAACCGCCTCTCCGCCCGCCGCGCGCCCGCCGCGCCACCACCGGATCCGGCCGCGCGCCGCCTCCGCCCGTCGCCACGGCTCCGCCCTCTCCGGCCACACCGCTTCGCGCCGCCTCTCCATGCGGCGCCCACCGGCGAGCCCGTCGCCGCCCTTCCTCCTCCCGCGCCCGATCCGGCCTCGGGAAGCCAGCGACCGTTGACCTCTCTCCCCCTCATTTTTTCTCTAAGTCTTTTCATATCTATGATTTTGTTGCATTTTCTCAGTGGTATATCTTTGCATCTGTAGATCCATTTTGCGCGTATAATATGTCAAAATGTTCGTCTCGAAGAGTATATCATTTACTCTCATTGCATCATTTTCATTTGAGCTCATCTTGATGCCCGAAATGCTGTTGGAAGAGTGCTATGTGATGTTAGTTTCTGTTTCTTAAAAGAAGTTGCACTTTTGTTATTTTTGCCATGATTAATGTGTGCACCCTATGAATTTGAGTCCTACATGCGTTTTGAAATATGCCATGCCATCTTTCCAGGGGTATATGCCATGTATTTTTGTGATCTATGTGGTGACTAGAACAAGCATGCAAAGTAGGTGTCCTGATGTTGCTGATTTCAGCCCTGTTTTAGCTGATTTTGATGCCATGTTAACTTGATGATACCAAGAGATCTATGCATATTTTGAGATACTTCAGTAGGGGTGTTTTGTAACACATGTCTTGCTATATCCATCCATGCCTTTGTTTGCAATTATGGAGTGCCATAGCTTGAGTCAATCGAGCTCTACTTTTGCTATCAAATGTTTCCTGGCAGATTGTATACATGTTATTCAATTTTGCCTAGCTTGTTGTGGTTGATCCATTTATGCTATGCTATTGTTCTTGCCATGTATGTCTTCTATGTCATGTCTTCTTGACGTATGTATGCTTAGTTTTTCATTTAAGGCTCTGTAGTGAGTGCATTGAGCTTGTAAACATGCCTACTCGTTATCAGTTTTTGACATGTCATGTTGCTGAATCTGTTAACGAAACTTTCAATATTGACATGGGTGTTACTATATTTTCTAGTCCTTTTTGGCTTATGGTCAGTAAGGGACTTTTGTTCTATGCTTTGAGTAGATTCATGCCATGCCATGTTTTGCTATTTTAAGTTCCTGTAGCATGTAGTTTTGCTGCTCTGAACATTGCAACCTGATGCTGTTTTGCCATGTCCAGCCTGATATTTTGTGCACTTTTGCCATGCTTGTTTGAACCTGTTATGATGTGAACTAGCCGTAGCTCAGTGCTCATCTTTTGTCGAGCATCATGTGTAGATCACTGCCATGTGCTTTGTTGATACGTTTGGGTGCAGTAGCAATTAATTGTTGCTTGCTAAGTGGCATCATGCTGTTAATGGCAGATTTGCGCCATTCTTGTTTTGCTTGTCATTTCCAAACCGTGCATCCGATTCGGTGATCTTTATATCGATTTCAACGAAATCATCTCATCTTTCAGTGGCATACTTGGTTTGCCAAGTTGATGCCTGGTTCATCATTTACCTTCGGGCGCACATAAGCATTGCATATCACATCCGCATATCATGTCATGTTTTGCATCATGTTGATTGTGCATTGCACCGTGATTTATTGTGGTTCCTTTGTTTGTGTTGTTGCTTTGGGTAGAGCGGGAGGCGAGTGCGTGAGCGAGGAACCTGTTGAGAAGCGCTTACGAGGATCAAGCTTTCGACAACTCGAGAACATTGCGAGCAAGATGACCATACCCTCGAAATCACTTCTATCTTTGCTATGCTAGTTGCTCGCTCTTTTGCTATGCCTATGCTGCGATGCCTACCACTTGCTATATCATGCCACCCATATTGCCATGTCAGCCCTAACCATCCTTTCCTAGCAAACCGTTGATTGGCTATGTTACCGCTTTGCTCAGCCCTCTTATAGCGTTGCTAGTTGCGGTGAAGCTGAAGTTTGTTCCTTGTTGGAACATGGAGATGTTGTTCCTTTTGGAACATGTTTACTTGTTGGGGATATCACAATATATATCTGCTATAATTAATACATCTATATACTTGGTAAAGGGTGGAAGGCTCGGCCTTATGCACAGTGTTTTGTTCCACTCTTGCCACCTAGTTTCCGTCATACGGTGTTATGTTCCTTGATTTTGCGTTCCTTACGGTTGGGTGATTTATGGGACCCCCTTGACAGTTCGCTTTGAATAAGACTCGTCCAGCAAGGCCCAACTTTGGTTTTACCATTTGCCACCTAAGCCTTTTCCCCGGGTTTCGCGAGCAGAGGTCATCTTTATTTAACCCCGGACGGTGCTCCTTGAGTGCTGGCCCGAACTAAATCTGTCTGCGGCGCCCCTCAAAGCAACTTGAGGTCTGGTTTTAGTTGTATGGACTGCTCATCCGGATGTGCCACGAGCGAGATATGTGCAGCTCCTATCGGGATTTGTCGGCTGTCGGGTGGCTTTGCTGGTCTTGTTTTATTCTTTGTCGAAATGTCTTGTAGTCCGGATTCGAGATTGATCGGGTCTTCCGGTAGAAGAATATCCTTCGTTGACCGTGAGAGCTTATAATGGGCTAAGTTGGGACACCCTGCGGGTAATATCTTTGAAAGCCGTGCCCATGCGGTTATGAGGCAGATGGGAATTTGTTAATGTCGGTTGTAGAAAACCCAAAGTTGACCTCAATAAAATACACATCAACGCGTGTGTAACCGTGATGGTCTCTTCTCGTGGTCAGGAAGTGAACAGTGTTGGAGTTATGTCGGCGTAAGTAGTTCAGGATCACTTCTTGATCGCTACTAGTTTCCGACCGTGCTTTGCTCCTCTTCTCGCTCTCTTTTGCGAAATAGCCACCATATATGCTAGTAAACTTGCTGCAGCTCCACTTTACTACTCTGTCCTTCCTATAAGCTTAAATAGTCTTGATCTCGCGGGTGTGAGATTGCTGAGTCCCGTGACTCACAGATACTTCAAAACAGTTGCGGGTTCCGCGATGCGGTCAGGTGACTCAACCGAGCTCAAGTGGGAGTTCGACGAGGCGTGGTCGTTACTATGTGTCTTTTCCGATGATCAGTAGTGGTGCCCAGTTGGGGCGATTCGGGGATCTGTGTAGCATTTGGGGTATCTTCTTTTATTTTGGTTCCGTAGTCGGACCTTGAGTGTACTCTGAATGATGGATGTTTATTTATGTATTGTGTGAAGTGGCATTGTAAGCCAACTATGTATCTCTTTCCTTAATTATTACATGGGTTGTGTGAAGATTACCTCACTTGCGACATTGCTTTCAATGCGGTTATGCCTCTAAGTCGTGCCTCGACACGTGGGAGATATAAGCGCATCGAGGCGTTACAAGTTGGTAATCGAGCCTTCCCGACTTAGAGAGCCCCTACTTGATTGTTTCTTTGGCGTTGTTGAGTCTAGAATGGAAAATGTTTTGAGTCTTAGGATTATATATATCGGAGTAGGATTCTTTTACTCCCAGTCCCTACGTCGCTCTGGTGAGGTATCTGACGTAGAGTTTTGACTCTTCTCTTCTCAAATTTCACTAAAATTTTTTTAGGATCACGTGGGTATCTTGGAATCGTTCCGATGGTTTTGTGGCGAGAACATTGTTCTTGGTGCCTCGACATTTAGGGGTTGTGGCGGTGTCCGGGGAGTTGAGCTCCGAGGTGTTGTCGTCACAATTTTATCGTTGCGATTCTGGAATACGAGTTTTGCCGACATCGAAATCTCTTTTGTGCAGTTGTTGGTGAGATAACCTGATAGCCCGATCTTGTGGCGAGTCTTGAGAATATTGCCATGACTTGTATAACGGATGTTTTTGAAGGTCGAGGTACCACGATTTCGAGGATTTCTTGGTTATGTGTTGTGGATGGATACAATTGGATCTAGGTATTGTTAGTTTGGGTGATATATTTTGTGTCCCTGTATCCCCAACACCAGATTGCATAACCAGAAAGTTTGGGAGTTTATAGGTGGGAATTCTAGTAGCTTACGGGATATTCTTTCCGACGGATGTATGATTTGAGATTGGGGTTCAACGTCTAGTGGTCCGCCCATTCACGGTCGATTCACGATGGTCGTGAGGCGTCTTAAAGAATCCTTGGCTATGCTGATTCGGGGCGTCTTGTTTGTCATTAAATGGCGTCCGCTATCGTCGTGTCCGTGTGGGCCCCACCACGAACACTTTGGCGAAATCTCTATCATGTGTTTGTTCGGCTCATTCTAAAGCCAATCTTTTGTTTTCAGTTGTGATATTGATTTGTTTCTAAGGCAGATGTTGTTTCCATATCTTTATCTAAGTGGCTTCTCACCTTAATGGGCGTGTGATGATTAACTTTGGAATTCATTCGTTCATTCTTGTTGAATGTTTATTGTGAAGACTATATGTTGCAATTTCTATCCGTTGATTCTACTTATCTATTTGTCTATCAAAGGACTAACGGATGTCACCCTCTTGAGATGGCTCCATGTAGCGTCGAATCCGGATCGCAATGATGGGGATCGATCAGACCCTCCACCTCCACCTCCACCTCCGCCTCCGGAGGCTGGCAAGCTATCATGGCAGCCACCAATGCCAATGCTCGAGATGATTTTGCAGCTCTTGCAAGAAGCGTACTCGAGGGCAAGGCAATCAAGGAAATCAAGGTCAAGGCAACAATCAGCCGCACTTTGCTACTCTCGGTCGGTTCCTCGCTAATCAGCGAAGTCTTTCGGTTTACGTGTTGAGGCCACGAGGCAGCTGACGATTGGTTAGTGGACATCTGCAAGCACTTTGATTGTAGCAATGTCGGACACGAGGACTTTGTCAAGTTTGCATCGTTTCAACTCAAGGATCAAGCTGCTGAGTGGTACCGACAATACAAAGATTCGAGAGGAGGTCGTGTCATTACAGGATGAGTTCGCCGTGATTTGAGCTCATCACATTCGAAAAGTGTTGTTGAGAGCAAGCGTGAGGAGTTCCGCAATCTCAAGCAGGGCAACATGTCGTCTATCAATACAATATCCAGTTCGAAGCTTCGCTCGTTTTGCTAAGCAAGGCGTGCACGATGAAAAGAGTATGATCTATCAATTCGGAGGTGATGCGAGAGAAGATCTGCAATTAGCTCTTGTGCTTTTGAGCGAGATAAGTATGATGATTTCTACAACATGGCACTGAAGCAAGCTGCCCAGCTCAAATGTGAGGCTTCTAAGAAGAGAATCGGGGATGCAGTTCAGTCCTCTTCTTCCTCTCAAGTGGCAGCTAAGCAGCGAAGTTCTACCTTCCTCCTCCTCCGTTCCGTCGGCCTTATCGTGAGAAGAACTCAGGTGGCGTGGATCTTCCCACCCACCCAACCCAAGCTATCAGAACAAGTCTAATTCTCAAGCTCCAAGGTCAAGTGCTCCTTACCACCGTCCGCTCTACGAGGTGACTTGCAACAAATGTCGTGAGAAAGGTCACTATCGAACAAGTGCTTCAACTAGGCGCCTTCCGCCTCCTCCTCTGTGAAATCTTCCAGCAATGCGGTGGTCAAGCATAATCC
Organism: Aegilops longissima; assembly: GCA_021605205.1. Lineage (NCBI taxonomy): Eukaryota > Viridiplantae > Streptophyta > Magnoliopsida > Poales > Poaceae > Aegilops > Aegilops longissima. Next base: position 605,860,982 of record CM038677.1, on the reverse strand, counting down.
AAAGTTTGCAAGGTCAATATGATGAATGCAGCTCAAGCGGAGGAATCTTGATGTGATAATGGGTAATCTCTCGATTAATGATATTCTGCAAAAGTCTTATTTGATCTTGGTGCATCGCATTGTTTCATCTCAAGACCTTTTGCATCTAAGCATGAATTGGGTTATCAAGAGTTGCCTAGTTCCTTATCAATTGTGTCCCGGGTAAGCATATGACAGCTAATAATTATGTCCGGATGTTTCTATCAAGATGGGCGATTATAGATTTCTGGCTAAACCAATTGTTCTTGGTGACTCGGATATTGATCTTATTCTCGGAATGGGTGGCTTTATCGGCACAAAGCTCAGCTTGATTGTGCTGCGGGGAAATTCAATTGACTCACTCTTCTAATGATGTGATCATCTATGCGCTCGTGATGAAACCATTGGTTGTTTTCTCTCAATGAGAAGGCGAAATGAATGCTATCTCTCGATTCGATCGTTTGTGAGTACCAAGATGTCTTTCGGAAGAGCTTCGGGTATGCCTCCTCATCGGCCGATTGAGTTCGTTATCGATCTTGAGCACAGCCTTGAACCCGTTTACAAGCGTCCATACAAGCTTGGACTGATGAGCTGAAGGAATTGAAGAAGCAGCTTTCGATGAACAAGAGCGTCTGGGTTTGATCGGACCGAGTTCATCTCCTTGGGGTTGTGGTGTTCTTTTGTCGGAAGAAGGATGGCGCGGACCGACTTTGCGTCGATTACCGTCCATTGAATAAGAAGACAATCAAGAACAAGTATCCACTTCCCAACATCAATGAGCTTTTGAGCAACTCAAAGGTGCTCTGATGTTCTCAAGCTTGACCTTCGTATGGGGTATCATCAGATTCGCATTCGTGAACAAGATATTCCCAAGACGACATTGAGAACAAGCTTTGGTTCTTATGAATATCTTGTCATGTCTTTCGGCCTCGTCAATGCTCCTCCAACTTTCTCTCGGATGATGAACTTCATATTCAACCCTACACCAATGAATTCGTCTTGGTCTATCTTGATGATATTTTGGTCTTCTCCAAGAATAAGAAGGATCATGCCAAACATTTGCGATTGGTGCTAGACAAGCTCGAGAGTATCAATTCTATGCTAAGTTCTCCAAATGTGAATTTTGGCTTGATGAAGTGCTTTATCTTGGTCATATCATCTCGCCAAGGGCATCGCTGTTAATCCAGAAGGTGTCCGCAATTGTGAATTGGGAACCTCCTCGGAATGTCAAGCAGCTCCATGATTTTCTTGGTCTTGCAAGCTATTGCGAAGATTCGTTGAGAACTTCTCCAAGATTGCAAAGCCTCTTTCCAACCTTCTCGAAGCATGTGAAGTATATCGGTCTCCACGAGTGTGGCGTTGCTTTCAATACCCTCAAAGAGAAACTCGTCACAGCTCTGTCTTGACTCCTCTGATGAATCCAAGCCATTTGAAGTTTTACGTGATGCTTCTCTTCAAGGTCTCGGTGCTGTGTTAATGCAAGAGAAGAGAGTTGTGGCTTATACCTCTACTTGATTGAAGCCCAGCGAGAAGAACTACCCCACTCACGATCTTGAGTTGGCGGCGATTGTCCATGCATTGATTACGTGGAGACATCTCTTGTTGGGAAGGAAAGTGGACATTTTCACCGATCACAAGAGTCTCAAGTACATCTTCACTCAACCCAACCTCAACCTCGGGCAGACTCGATGGGTGAAATGATTCAAGAGTACAACCCAAGTATTGAATATACTCGGGCAAGGCCAATGTCATTGCAGATGCTTTGAGCGGAAAGCTTCTTTGCAGCAGTCTAATCCTCAAGCCCTTCGGCGGATCTCTGTGAAGCTTTCCATAAGCTGAATCTTCAAGTTGTTCCTCAAGGCTTTCTTGCCAACCTCATAGTCTCTCCTACTTTGGAAGATCAGATTCGTGAGGCTCAACTTCGGATACCATGGTGAAAAGGGTGAAGCGTGGTATCGACAAGGGCATTTCAAGTACAAGTGCTTCCACGTTGATGACAAAGACACTCTGTTCTTTGAGGACGGATTGTGGTTCCTAAGGGTGATCTGAGAAAAGTCATTATGAGCAGGGCTCACAATTCGCTTCTATCCATTCATCACGGAAATGCGAAGATGTACCATGACCTCAAGCAGTCATATTGGTGGACTCGAATGAAGCGAAATTGCTCAATTCGTGAATGAGTGTGATGTCTGCGGAAGAGTGAAAGCAGAACACCAAAGACCAGCTGGTCTCCTCCAACCTCTTGCTATTCTGAATGGAAGTTTGATCATATTGAAATGGACTTACGTGGTGGCTTTCCAAAGTCCAAGCGTGGAAATGATGCTATCTTCGTTGTCATTGACAAGCTTACTAAAGTGGCTCATTTTCTTCCTATCAAAGAATCCATCACAGCAGCTCGGTTGGCGAGCTATACACCTCGAGGATTGTCTCCTTGCGGCATTCCACAAGTGATCTCTTGAGACCGTGGCAGCATCTTTACCTCCAAGTTTTGGGATTCTTTTGAAGGCCATGGGCACCAACATTCGTTTCAGCACAGCTTTCCATCCTCAAACAAGTGGCCAAGTTGGCGAGTAAATCAAATCCTTGAAGATATGCTCGGGGCTTGTGTCATTTCTTTGGTATGAAGTGGGAAGATTGTCTTCCATATGCGAGTTCTCCTACAACAACAGCTTCCAAGCGAGTTCGGGCAAGGCCCCATTCGAAATTCTCTATGGCGAGAAAGTGCGTACTCCTCTCAATTAGTGCAGGGCGGTGAGCGCCAACTTCTTGGCAATGACTTGATCCGAAGCGGAAGAAATGTGCCAAGTCATTCGTGAGAATCTCAAAGCAGCATAATCGCGCGGAAAAGCTATTATGATGATAAGCACCGTGATGTGGCTTTTGAAATCGGAGACCATGTCTACCTCGCGTCTCTCAATGAAAGGCACTCGTCAACCCGGTATCAAAGGAAGCTTGCCCCTAGATCGTGGGTCCTTTCAAGATCATTGGGAAAAGAAGCGATCTAGCCTATCAACGAGCTTCCATCCAACTTTGCAAGCGTGCGATGTGTTTCACGTGTCACAACCGCCAAGTGCTTCAAGACTCTGAGCGCACTATCAACGAAGAGATTGACCTTCAAGAAGATCTCTCTTATCATGAGCACCCGTTGCTATTCTTGAAGAAACCGGCGCAAGACTACGCAACAAGTCAATCAAATTCCTGAAAGTGAAGTGGTCACACCATTCCGACCGAGAAGCTACACAGGGGCGAGGATCACCTCCGTTCGAATATCCGGAGTTCTTTCAGTCCTAGATCTGGGGCGAGATCCTCTTGTAGTGGTGGAGTGTTGTAACACCCGGAGTAACTTTCCATATTTGTAACTCCAACTCTTGCCATTTTCGGCATTGATATATGATATTCCCTCCGTGGTTGGGTTTTCTTCATTTTGCATTTTGTCCATGTCATGCATTTTATATTATGTCATCATGTGCATCGCATTTGCATACGTGTTAGTCTCATGATTCGAGCATTTTCCCGTTGTCCGTTTTGCAATCCGGCACTCCTATCTCCCGGCGGTCCCTTTTACGTTTTTCGTGTGCGGGTATTAAACCTTCTCGAAATGGACGAGGTTTGTCTAGTGGCCTTGGTATACCACCGTAGACCACGGTCAAGTTTGGTCATTTGGAGCTCGTTTGGTACTCAGCGGTTAACCGCACTCTCGCAAAGGCCTCTTTTAAGTTGCAGCCCAACACCCCTCAAAACAGCCCAATAACCCATCTAAGTCACTTCCATGCTCTCCGTCGTTCGATCACGATCGTGTGGTAGCTACACCTCATTTGGACTCTCCTAGCTCCCTCTATGCCTATTTAAGCAAACCCCCTCCAATCCGGATCATCCCTTCCCGAAACCCTAAAATTTGCCCTCCGTGCCGCGGACACGTCCGGGCGAGCGGACCGTCCGCCCGCCGCCGCCCGTAACCCAGGCTGCCACGTCGGCGTCGCGCAGCCCCCCTTGCCCGCGCCGCCCGGGCCAGATCCGGCCCGCCCCGGGCGAGCAAGCCCGCGCCAGCCCCGCCCCCAGCGCCTCCGCCGCGCCTCCCGCCCTCCGCCGCCCGCCGGCCACCCGGCCGCCTCTCCGCCGCCCGCGCCCGCCGCGCCACCACCGGATCCGGCGGCGCCCGCCTCCGCCGTCGCCACGCGGCTCCGCCCTCTCCGGCCACGCCGCGCCCGCCGCCGCCTCTCCTCCCGGCGCCGCCCGCGCCCGGAGCCCGTCGCCGCCCTTCCTCCTCCCCGCGCCCGATCCGGCCTCGGGAAGCCCGCGGCCGTTGACCTCTCTCCCCCCCTCATTTTTTTCTGTCTTTTCATATCTATGATTTTGTTGCATTTTCTCAGTGGTATATCTTTGCATCTGTAGATCCATTTTGCGCGTATAATATGTCAAAATGTTCGCCTCGAAGAGTAGATCATTTCATCTCATTGCATAATTTTCATTTGAGGTCATCTTGATGCCCGATATACTGTTGGAAGAGTGCTATGTGATGTTAGTTTCTGTTTCTTAACAGAAGTTGCACTTTTGTTATTTTTGTCACGATTAATGTGTGCACCCTATGAATTTGAGTCCTACATGTGTTTTGAAATATGCCATGCCATCTTTCCAGGGATATATGCCATGTATTTTTGTGATCTATGTGGTGACTAGAACAAGCATGCAAAGTAGGTGTCCTGATGTTGCTGATTTCAGCCCTGTTTTAGCTGATTTTGATGCCATGTTAACTTGATGATACCAAGAGATCTATGCATATTTTGAGATACTTCAGTAGGGGTGTTTTGTAACACATGTCTTGCTATATCCATCCATGCCTTTGTTTGCAATTATGGAGTGCCATAGCTTGAGTCAATCGAGCTCTACTTTTGCTATCAAATGTTTCCTGGCAGATTGTATACATGTTATTCAATTTTTCCTAGCTTGTTGTGGTTGATCCATTTATGCTATGTTATTGTTCTTGCCATGTATGTCTTCTATGTCATGTCTTCTTGATGTATGTATGTTAGTTTATCATTTAAGGCTCTGTAGTGAGTGCATTGAGCTTGTAAACATGCCTACTCGTTATCAGTTTTGACATGTCATGTTGCTGAATCTGTTATGAAACTTTCAATATTGACATGGGTGTTACTATATTTTCTAGTCCTTTTGGCTTATGGTCAGTAAGGGACTTTTGTTCTATGCTTTGAGTAGATTCATGCCATGCCATGTTTTGCTATTTTAAGTTCCTGTAGCATGTAGTTTTGCTGCTCTGAACATTGCAACCTGATGCTGTTTTGCCATGTCAGCCTGATATTTTGTGCACTTTTGCCATGCTTGTTTGAACCTGTTATGATGTGAACTAGCCGTAGCTCAGTGCTCATCTTTTGTCGAGCATCATGTGTAGATCACTGCCATGTGCTTTGTTGATACGTTTGGGTGCAGTAGCTTAATTAATTGTTGCTTGCTAAGTGGCATCATGCTGTTAATGGCAGATTTGCGCCATTCTTGTTTTGCTTGTCATTTCCAAACCGTGCATCCGATTCGGTGATCTTTATATCGATTTCAACGAAATCATCTCATCTTTCAGTGGCATACTTGGTTTGCCAAGTTGATGCCTGGTTCATCATTACCTTCGGGCCTTTATAAGCATTGCATATCACATCCGCATATCATGTCATGTTTTGCATCATGTTGATTGTGCATTGCACCGTGATTTATTGTGGTTCCTTTGTTTGTGTTGTTGCTTTGGGTAGAGCCGGAGGCGAGTGCGTGAGCGAGGAACCTGTTGAGAAGCGCTTCGAGGATCAAGCTTTCGACAACTCTGAGAACATTGAAGGCAAGATGACCATACCCTCGAAATCACTTCTATCTTTGCTATGCTAGTTGCTCGCTCTTTTGCTATGCCTATGCTGCGATGCCTACCACTTGCTATATCATGCCACCCATATTGCCATGTCAGCCCCTAACCATCCTTTCCTAGCAAACCGTTGATTGGCTATGTTACCGCTTTGCTCAGCCCTCTTATAGCGTTGCTAGTTGCAGGTGAAGCTGAAGTTTGTTCCTTGTTGGAACATGGAGATGTTGTTCCTTTTTGGAACATGTTTACTTGTTGGGGATATCACAATATATATCTGCTATAATTAATACATCTATATACTTGGTAAAGGGTGGAAGGCTCGGCCTTATGCAGTGTTTTGTTCCTCTTGCCACCTAGTTTCCGTCATACGGTGTTATGTTCCTTGATTTTGCGTTCCTTACGGTTGGGTGATTTATGGGACCCCCTTGACAGTTCGCTTTGAATAAGACTCGTCCGGCAAGGCCCAACTTTGGTTTTACCATTTGCCACCTAAGCCTTTTCCCCGGGTTTTCGCGAGCCGAGGTCATCTTTATTTTAACCCCGGACGGTGCTCCTTGAGTGCTGGCCCGAACTAAATCTTTGTCAGGCGCCCCTCAAGGCAACTTGAGGTCTGGTTTTAGTTGTATGGACTGCTCATCCGGATGTGCCACGAGAGCGAGATATGTGCAGCTCCTATCGGGATTGTCGGCTGTCGGGTGGCTTTGCTGGTCTTGTTTTATTCTGTCGAAATGTCTTGTAGTCCGGGATTCGAGATTGATCGGGTCTTCGGTAGAAGAATATCCTTCGTTGACCGTGAGAGCTTATAATGGGCTAAGTTGGGACACCCTGCGGGGTAATATCTTTGAAAGCCGTGCCCGCGATTATGAGGCAGATGGGAATTTGTTAATGTCGGTTGTAGAAAACCCAAAGTTGACCTCAATAAAATACACATCAACGCGTGTGTAACCGTGATGGTCTCTTCTCGTGGTCAGGGAAGTGAACACTGATGTTGGAGTTATGTCGGCGTAAGTAGTTCAGGATCACTTCTTGATCGCTACTAGTTTCACGACCGTGCTTTGCTCCTCTTCTCGCTCTCTTTTGCGATGTAGCCACCATATATGCTAGTTAAACTTGCTGCAGCTCCACTTTACTACTCTGTCCTTCCTATAAGCTTAAATAGTCTTGATCTACATGGTGTGAGATTGCTGAGTCCCGTGACTCACAGATACTTCAAAACAGTTGCAGGTTCCGGCGATGCGGTCAGGTGACTCAACCGAGCTCAAGTGGGAGTTCGACGAGGCGTGGTCGTTACTATGTGTCTTTTCGATGATCGGTAGTGGTGCCCAGTTGGGACGATTCGAGGATCTGTGTAGCATTTGGGGTATCTTCTTTATTTTGGTTCCGTAGTCGGACCTTGAGTGTACTACGAATGATGGATGTTTATTTATGTATTGTGTGAAGTGGCGTTGTAAGCCAACTATGTATCTCTTTCCCTTAATTATTACATGGGTTGTGTGAAGATTACCTCACTTGCGACATTGCTTTCAATGCGGTTATGCCTCTAAGTCGTGCCTCGACACGTGGGAGATATAGCCGCATCGGGGGCGTTACACCCATGGCGACACGTTGGTGGATGAGCTGGAGCGGAGATGAAGAGTGGTACTTTGCCTGACAGCGCCTTGCAGCGGCTGAATCCTGTCGCTTACAGGGCTTGTCGCTCACCGAGCCTTCCCGGCAAGCTCCTCTTGTCGGGGTCTTGTCTTCTGCGTGCCTTGAGTGGCCTTCCCGGCAAGCTCCTCTTGCCGGGGTCTTGTCTCCTTGACTTGAGTACTTTGTTCTTGAATGGCTCCAAAGGAAACGCGGAGGACCTTGGCGGTCACTAGGCAAGCCTTGCCGCGGGGTGCTGCAACTGCCCGTGCACGAGTTCGGGATACTAGGGTACCCCTACTCTAGTACACCGACAGGAGCCCCCGAGCCTGGGCCACACACAGCGCCGAGCTCTGTTGGGCCAGGCCCAAAACAGTGCACGGGCACGCGCGGCCTAGATCACGCCGTTACTCGCTCCGGACCCACCACGTCCCCCACGAACAGCACGGGTCGACTGCGGCGTCGTGGGGGAGATCGTGGGGGTTTCTTTAATTGGAAAAGCGGAACGTCCGCCCCCTCTCCCTCCTTATAAACAGGGGCAGGTCGCCCACCTCGCCATTTGCTGTCCCATCTCGAAAACCACCGCCGCTCCCCCCTTATTCTCTAGTGCGAAGGCGGCGCTCCGCCCCCCCGCCACCAGGCGCCATCAACACTTCATCGGTCTCCTCCACCACCTCCGCCATGGCTCAAAAGCCGACAAGGGAAGGGCGTGAAATCGGCCGGCGCAGGCGGCTCGCGGCGCTCTGAAAAGGCGGGCCACCTTGACCCCAGCTCGACCCAAAGGAGGCGAGGAGGCTACTACCTCTTACAGTCGGCGGAGCGGGCACATCCAGCGCCGGTACTCTCGGCCGCCGCGTCGAGTTGGTTTCGGCGGGTACCCTTCTTGGCGCTCTTCTTCTATGCGGACTCTGCCGCCCTTTTCTGAATTCTTCTGCGATATCATGAATACCTCACGGGCCGCCTCCTTGATTTCACCCCCAATGCTGTCTGACCATGGCAGTTTTACTTTTGTCGAAAACTTTGTCGAATCCATCAAGCGTAGCACTCTTCCGCCACTTCTTCATGCCCAGCGTCGAGAGAGAGAGCCACTTGCGGAGGATTGCTTGGATCTCGAGAATCGGCAAGAAAAGCCTATCTGGAAGGAGAGCTCCGCGGCAAGTGGGAGGAGTGGAGAGCCGATTGGTGTTGGATCATTGAGGAGAACCGCAGCCCTTCACTGCCCAGCGCCAAACTCCGATGGTCTTGGCGGCAGCGATTGGAGCAACTTGGCGCGGAAGATGCTAGGTTGAAGATTGCCGTGACACGGATCTTGCGCCTCGGGCATGCGGACTCACTTTGTAGGCTCCGTTGGCGCGAATTTCCTTCGCCGCCGCATCCCTCCCTTGCGGGAGAGGAGGAGACCTGCTTGGGAGTTCCAAAATCGGCGAACATCATGAGGCTGCGCCGGGCCTCAGCTGGAATTTCACCGTCTTGGAGCTGGATGCGATGCTGCTGGAGCTGTTCAAGCCGCGACCTGACCACCCAGTGGTTCATGTTGCCAAGGGAGTCGTTCCTTTATGCAACAACTCTTGGCTCGATCGCATCCGTGCGATGATGCCGTTAATGTGATTCCCATGGAATCGTTCCAACTTAGCAGAGCCTGCAGACTGACGTCGTCTGGCAGTTCTTGACAACTTGGAAGAAGTGCCGATCCGCCCGGCGAGCAGAAGTGGCTCACCAGCGACACCACCGGCGCCGAGATCAGCGGATCGCCACCCGAGTGGAGGAGGCGGCAGCAACTGCTGCCCATTGGCGGTCGGGTTCACCGTGGAGGCGGAGGCAGCGAGCGGCAAGCCTTGCCGATCGAGAGGAGCTTGCGGCGGAGGAGCAGGCCGAGCCGAAGTTGAGCCAGCGGCGAGTGCGAGGCGCCTCCTCCACACCTTCAAGTAGCTTGCATGGCCAGAGCCACAGCTCCACCAAGAAGGTGTCTCCGCAAGGCCAGGGAAGTGGCCAGGCGGCGGGCAGGCCAACAACCGCCCAGCGCCGTGCAGCCTGCTCCACCGCGGCAAGCACTTGTTGCCTTGGAGCACCCACCGCTGCAACAAGCGGGGGCGGGATCCTCTCGGGCCACCGCTGCCACCCCGCCAGCGGTCAGAGAACCTACTCCTCCGCCTCTTCGCATGCCGAGGCGAGCAGGGTGATCTCTCGCGCTCAGCTCAAGCGAGGAAGAAGAAGAAGAAGTAGCTTCTATGCCCTGTTTGTATTTCTTCAATTTTGTTGCTTCGTCTTGTATCTGATTTGCTTCATTACGAACTCTTTCCTTGCGGGGCCTTGGCCCGAAGGCGTCGAAGAAGCCAAGACCCGAGTGGTTGTCATCAAAGCGATCCCCAGCGACAGCAGGAGGCGCATCTGAGACCCCCTTGCTGGATCCGGCAACCCTTCCTCAAAGCAGCCCCCAGCACAGCCCCCAGCGTAAGTATATGGTTTACTTCTTAATGTTAGGTATGCATGGATGCTTCTTCTTTGTTGATATCTGACTGTTGGTTTGTGTAGGAGAAGAGCAGCCTCATCGAGTGCCACAAGCCACCCCAAGTACTATACTGCTTCAACTCGCCGCCAAGGGAGGATCCCCCGGCAAGGGAGTGCACCCCGGCAAGGGAGGCTTCTCCGGCAAGGAATGGCCCTCCGGTGGCTGAGACTGAAGCTGCAGATCCCATCGCAGGTAAGCCTCTTGCCTGTAAGCTGCCCTTGGGTTGTTTTTCTTCTGTTTTTCTTTTTGAATGTTTTACTTGACTGTTCTTTCTTTTTCTGATCGTCGAGATCCATCTGCCTTGAGCTGATGGGCCGAGTCGCCGGCGAGAAGGGCAACTGTAACAACATTAATAGCAACGCCCGCCGTTGTCGAGGAGGACCTGGCTGGCAGACGAGCCCGCCGTTGAAGAGGCCGCCAAGGCTGCCGCCCTTGAAGTCGGCGAGGGTCGGTGATCGTCTTGGCGACCACGAGGCCGCGAGGCGCCAGGCGCTACACCGACCGCAGATCCCTCGGCCGCTGCCATTGGCGCCAGAGCTCAGAGGCCCCAGCCAGCCCTACTTGAAGGCGGCGATGGGGTCTTCATCAAGCTCCCACAGGCGTCGAGCTCGAGCATCGGTCGAGGAAGGCTTCCACGAAGAGCTGCTCGCCTCCATTGGGCTGTCGTTGGTCGGCCAAGCAACAGCGGCGAAGTGCGAGGAGGAAGCGGTGTTGCGGAAGCTCTTTGTCGCTCTACGGCGCCAAACAAGCCAAGCTGGAATCCAGGGAAGCACTTGTCGTGAGGGCTGCAGCGGACATGGAGAAAGCAGCGAAAAGAGCTCGGCGCCAACCAAAAGCTCTCCGGGCGTAGCGAAAGGCGGGGCGACTTCGCTAAAACGCCAGACCTTCATCCTTGAGAAGGCTGAGGTCGAGCAGCAACAACGGCTTGCCGCGAAAGCTATCTGCGCCAGAAGGCGAGTTGGCGCAGCGGAAGATCAACCTTGGCGGCTATGAGGAAGAGCTTTCAGGCGAGCAATCAATTGGCGGAGCTCTCAAGGAGGCAAAAGATCTGCCGCAGCTGCAAAACCGCCAAGAAAGAGTTGGAGACAAAAGTGGCGCGGCTGAGGCCAACCTCGAGAAAGAAGCGCGAGAGGAGCTCGCTTCTTGCTTGAAGCCTGGCCTTGAAGGGCGCCTACACTCTTGGCGAGTTGTAGGGCCGTCTCGCTGAGAAGATCAAAAACTCGGCGCGCCAAGGACTCCAAGGCAGATCTTGAGCTGGTGACCACCTTGATGGAGGCGGCTGGGCCGGCGCCAAGGGGCGGGAAGTGGAGTGCATTGGAGAAAATCAAGGCCAACGAGGAGCTTTGGCGAATGCTCACTGCTGCCAGCACCTTGGGGGATAATGTGGAGCTCGGGTGAAGGTCTTGTGAATATCGCCGCCGCCATCGACAAGGAGCTAATGGAGCTGGGGATGGTGGTTCTCGGGTACTCCTCAGGCAGCGCCTCCAACCCGGTGCCAAACTCAGCTTGTTCCTCAAGGGCGTGGTGGCGGCTCTCCAGCGACTCGGGAAGAGATCCCAAAGCAGCTGGCCGAGAATCGCGCCAAATCTGCGCGGAGCTCTCGAAGGTGTTGATGAAGGTGGCCTTCCATAATCCAGGCCTCAACCTCAGCGGCGTCCTCGGATCCTTGCCGCCCGGATGCCGATGTGGGCGCTCAAAGCCCTATCGCACCATTGTGGACAAGGTGGGCAAGATCAAGCAGGTTGATGGCGACCCGCGTGGGTTGAGCCGCCAATTTTTCTTTCCTTGTCATTCTGATCATGTTTAGGAGAACAATTTATTAGATCTGCGACAAGCTATTTTTTTAGTATAACTCTATCCTAGGCAATGATTGCAATGTTATTTCCTTTACTTGATTCCTTCCTTTGTATGTTTGTGCCCTACCCTTTTAGGGAACTTATCGGCGGAGCACCTTTGCATGGCGCGAGTCTTGAACGTCGACAACTTTGCTGGTGGTGCCGCCTCCGACAAACAACCTCGTCGCAACTAGTTGCAGCTCACTTAAGTTGTTGAGCGGACTCGAAACAAAGTAAGAGCGCGACTAGCTACGAGTTAGTTCCTCCAGCGCCTGAGTTTTCCATACAAAGTACTATCGTTCAAGGAAGATAACTTGAAAATTTAAAAACTGATTGCTCAAACTTTGGCAACTTAGCTTTTTAGTCGTTTGCTTCCCGGTAAGGCAAAATTTCTTTGAGCTACGTTTGGTCCACAACATTATCTTCTTCTCCTCCCCCCCAGCAAACTTGTGGGCGAGGAACCTTCTTTTCTTTGAGAATGAGAAGAAGAAAATAAAGACATGGAGCCCTGCTGACTCGTTATTGCTTACGGAATAGGTGCTGCACAAAGTGTCGGATAATACATGCAAAGTAAAAGCATCCATGCAGCGGTTCTTGACAACTTTGTCGGCAAAAGCTCGATGCCCACTCCGGCAAGCGCACCTCTTGGTGCTGCGCTACCGTCGAGGGCCTTCCATCGAGCTCCACCGGCAAGTGCAAGAAAAGCGATGGCAGCTCCACCAAAGACCAAGGAGGTGCGGCCAAGGAGGGCGGCACTGGTGGTACTTTCACCATCGGTGCCACTCTCGACCCTAAATAGGAAGGCGGCTCGTTGCTTTGCTGCGCGAACTGTCGGCGTGTTTGCATGGCAACCGTCGACATCCCGGTGTTCCCAGGAAAGTAATTGAGCATCACCTGGCTATCTGTCCCCATCGCAGCCGTCAAGCGAAAGTCGGAAGCAGGCGTTGGGCGCCAAAATTCATAGCGAAGAAATCAAGAAGTTGGAAGCAGCGGGCCTTGTCGGAGGTGCTCCATCCCGTGGTTGGCCAATCCGGTAGTTATGCGTAAGGCAAATGGGAAATGGAGGCTTTGTATCGACTTCACAGATATTAAAAAAGCTTGTCCCAAAGACCCATTTCCCTTGCCACGCATCGACCAGATTGTTGACTCCACGGCTGGATGTGATTTTCTTTCATTTCTTGATGCATATTCAGGATATCATCAGATCTTCATGGCAGAAGAGGATGAAGAGAAAACCGCATTCATTACCCCATGTGGCACATACTGTTTTGTACGGATGCCTTTCGGATTAAAGAATGCCGGTTCAACATTTGCAAGAGTAGTCCATCACGCTTTTGAGCCGTAAATACACAGAAATGTGGAAGCCTATATGGATGACATAGTGGTCAAAAGCAAGAACAGGGCAACTCTGATTGAAGATCTGGATGAAACCTTTGCAAATCTGCGCAAGATCAACCTCAAGCTCAATACCGAGAAGTGCGTGTTTGGAGTTCCCTCCGGGAAGCTTCTCGGGTTCTTCGTGTCTCAGAGGGGAATTGAAGCCAATCCCGACAAGATCAAGGCCATTGAGCAGATTGTAGCACCAAAGCGCGTCAAGGATGTACGAAGACTTGTCGGTTGCGTGGCTGCTCTCGGCAGGTTATCTCTAGATCTCTTTGGCGCCCTGCCATTTTCAAGATTTTGAAAAGGCAGGTCAATGAAATGGACTCGAAGAGGAGGCTGCTGCGAGGACTTAAAGAGGTACTGTCCTATACTCCAATACTTATGCACCTAGGCCACAAGAGAAGTTGCTGCTATACATAGCGGCAACCAATCAAGTGGTTAGTGTTGCGTTAGTAGCGGAAAGGAGGCGGATGATGAGCGGCAACCAAAGCGAGATACATCCAGCGACAAGCGAGGGGCTTCACCGACAAGCTCTGGTCAGCGAGGGCGGATCTGCTTGAGACGTGCGAAGATCACGAAAAGGATGGTGCAGCGCCCGGTTTACTGTCGATTCCCTTCTCGAGGCTAGGTCAAGGTACTACGGTGTGCAGAAATTGCTTTCGGCCTCCTCATGGCCTCGAAAGCTGCGCCATTACTTCAAGCACATGAGATCACAGATTGTCACTCGCTTTCCGCTGAAGAGGATACTACAAAATCCGAAGAAGCAGGCAGGATTGTCGGTGGAGCCTTTGGAACATCAAGCTTTGGCCTCAAGTTGAAAGCACTTCAACTATCAAAGCGAGCATTGGCGAGTTCATAGCAGAATGGGCGCCAACACAAGGCGAAGAAATTCGAGCGAGCATCCCGTCAAGGAAGCGGGAAAAAGAATGGCTGATGTACTTTGATGGTGCCTTCTCGCTGCAAAGCGCCCGGTCTTGGCGTCTTTGCTAATCGCGCCCACGGAGAGCACCTCAAGTACATAGTCGGATGCACTTTCCCAAGGAGCAACCAACAAACAATACTGCAGAGTATGAAGGTTTGCTTGCGGTCTCGGGATCATAGCGGACCTTGGGATTAAGCTCGTTATCGGGGTGATTCACAGCTTGTCGTCCACCAAGTGAACAAGGATTATCGAGTCCGTTGATGGAAGCTTATGTTGATGAAGTGAGGAAGCTAGAAGAGCACTTTGTGACCTACAAATGGAACATGTTCCAAGAGCTCGAGAATGACATTCTGATGGCTGTCGAAGTCGCCCGCACTTAAGTTACTGTGGAACCAGGGATCTTCGTGCTCAAGCTGACTCAACCAAGCTGTAGCACCATCAAGCTGGGCAGCAAGAAGAGGAAGTTGGTTTGGTGACTACTTTCGGCGAGCTCCACAAGCCGCCGCTAGAAGGTCCCCAAGATCAACGCCGACATTCTTGAGGAGCGATCTGCTCCGACAAGCCTAAGGTTTGTTCGTTGAAGCGAGCGCTCCCGACAAGTTTTGCTCCGGCAAGCTTGCGGGGATCATCAAGCTCGGCTGAGCCGCGAGTTCTCGCCGTCGAAGCGGATGTTCCGCGGCGACAAATATGCCTTTAGTCCTTGTTGTCGAGCCGCAAGCTCCGGCATGGGCACAACAGATCGTCCATTTCCTTGAGACGGAGAACTACCGAAGAACAAGAAGAAGCGGAAGAGTAGCCCGGCGGTCAAGTATGTACCGGTTTATCGACAACATCATATGCGGAAGAAGAGTCAGCGGTTTAAATTGAAGTGTATTCGCCGGGAAGATGGGCGAAGCTGTTGGCGAGAGATACCGGAGGCATATGTGGTCACCACATTGGCGCAAAACACTTGCGGCAAAGCTTTCGGTAAGATTCTTACGGCGACAGCCCTCGAGGATGCAACTGCACAAGTAACCAAGTGTGAAGCATGCGGTTCCATTCCAGCGAGATACACCAGCCAGCTCAAGCTCTCGGGCGATCCCTTTATCACTGGCCATTTTTGATGCAGGGGCTCCACATCCTCGGCCCCTTTCCCGAGCGGTCGGGGCTTTGAGTACTTATGCGTCGCAATCGACAAGTTCACAAAGTGGCGGAAGTGGAAACAGCGAGGAAGGTGACAGCACGGTCGGCGATCAAGTTCTTGGTCGATTGTTTGCCGTTTGGGATTCCTAACAGACTCATCACCGACAACGGCACACAATTCCTGACCGCACCTTCATGCGATCGTCCAAGATCTTGGCGCCAAAGGTCTGCCTTAACCATTGCTCATCCGAAAGCAGCGGTCAAGCGGAAGGGCAAATCTGAAGTGCTGCGAGGGCTCAAGACCAGAACTTTCGACGGGCTGCACAAGTCGGAAGAAAGCTGGATTGAGGAGCTGCGGTGGTTCTTTGGTCGTCGGGGCGACACCGTCGAGCCACTAGCGGACACCTTCGCTCTACTCTATGGAGCGGAGGAAGTTCTCCCCAAGGAACTTCGTATCTGGGTCACCTCGAGTGCTCACTTATGATGAGCTTGAGCAAGAGCAGCTGCGACAAGATGGCCTTGCTGCTCCTTGAGGAGGACCGTCTTGAGGCTGATGTATGAGCTGCTCGTTACCAGCAAGCTTTGCGCCGCTACCATAACCCATGAGTTAACGCCTTGAAGTCTCGAGGAAAGCGACCTTGTTCTTGGTAGCGTTCAGTCCGCCAAGAAATTCCAACAAGTTGGCCTTGAAGTGGGAAGGCCCTTATCGGGTGAAAGCGAGTCACTAGGCTGGCGCTGTCCATGAGACCGAAGATGGCATTCGGTGAGCAACTCCTGGAATATTGAACATCTTCGTAAGTTTTACCCATAGGGCGCGATTGCGGAACCTGTTCGGCAACCACCTTTAATACAAGTCTTGCCCATGTTGCATGTAATCCTTTGTACAAAGTCATGCGCGAGACCCGTGCATAAGTAAAGCTCATGTGTTGCGCACAACTTGTCAATTTCATGCTTTCATCATCATTTGCATGTGTTATCTAACATTTTGTGCAGCATCCACCCGGTAAGCAATAACGAGCCACAAAGCTCCATAACTTTATTTTCTCTTCTTTCTTTTCTCAAAGAAAGGAAGGTTCCTTCGCCCACAAGTTAGCGGGGAGGAGAGATAATGGTGTGGGCATAAGCGTCACTCGGGAAGTTTAGCCTTACCGGGAAGCAAGCAACAGAAAAGCTAAGTTGCCAAAGTTTGAGCAATCAGTTTTAAATTTTCAAGTTATCTTCCTCGAGCGATAGTACTTTGTATGGAAAACCTGTGCGGCGGAGGAACCAACTTCGTAGCTAGTCGCGCCCTTACTTTCTTCGAGTCCGCTCAACAACAAGTGAGCTGCAACTAGTTCTTGACGAGGTTGCTTATCGGGCGGCACCACCGACGAGCTCTTGGCGTTCCGCTTTTCAGCGCTTCATGACAAAGGTGCCTGCGCCGATAAGTTCCCTAAAAGCGTAGGGCACAAACATACAAAAGAAGGAATCAAGTAAAGGAAATAACATTGCAATCTTTGCCTAAGATAGAGTTATATTACAAAAATAACTTGTGCAGATCTAATAAATTGTTCTCCTAAACATGATCGCAGCGACAAGGGAAAGAAAAAAAATTGGCGGCCTAATCTCGCGGTGCGCCATCAACCCTTGATCTTGCCCACCTTGTCCACAATGGGTGCGACAAGGGCTTTGGCGCCTCCACATCGGCATCTGGCGGCAAGGATCTGAGGGCGCCGTTGAGGTTGAGGCCTGGATTGCGGAAGGCCACCTTCATCAACACCTTACGGACAGCTCCAGCGCGATTTGGCGCGATTCCTCGACCAGCTGCTTTGGGATCTCTTCCGGAATCATTTGGAGAGCCGTCTGCGCCCTTGAGGAATAAGCTGAGTTTGGCGCTGGGTTGGGCGCTTCGTCGGAGGTACCGAGATCCACCATCCCGGCTCCATTAGCTCCTTGTCGATGGCGGCGATATTCACAAGACCTTGATCGAGCTCCACATTATCCTTGAAGGTGCTCAGGCAGCGATAACATTCGCTAGCAGCTCCTCGTTGGCCTTGATTTTCTCCAACAGACCCACTTCCCGCTCCTTGGCGTCGTCCAGCGTCTTCATCAAGGTGGTCGACTTCAGCTCAAGATCTGCCTTGGAGTCCTTGGCGGCGTCGAGCTCTTTGATCTTCTCGTGAGGCGGCCTGGAACTTCGCCAAGAGGTAGGCGTCCTTCTCGGCGCTCGTGCTTCAGCGCAGCGAGCTCCTCGCCCGCTCTTACGGAGGTTGGCCTCCAGCTGCCTCACTTTGTCTCCAACTCTTTCTTGGCGGCTTGGCGGCAGCAGCATCTTTTGCCTCCTTGAGAGCTCCGCCAATTGATTGCTCCAGCGCAAAGCTCTTCCTCATAGCTGTCAAGGTTGATCTTCGCTGCGCCAACTTCGCCTTCTTCGCGAGATAGCTTCTCGACAGCTAGCGCTGCTGCTCCTCGACCTCGGCCTTCTCGAGAATGAAGGCTATCGCTCTTCGATGAGTCGCTCCGCTCTTACTGCTACGTTAGGAGAGCTTCTTGGTTGGCGCCCGGAGCTCTTCTGCGCTTCTCCATATCTACTCCGCCCTTGCGACAAGCGCTTCCGGGATTCAGCCTGGCTTGCCGGTAGCGGTAAGCGGCAACGACTTCCATAATAGCTGCTCCTCCTCGGACTTCGCCGCCGCGCTGCTTGGCGCGTCGACCAGCGACAACCCAGCGGAGGAGAGCAGCTCTTCGTCAAGCTCTCTCCCTCGACCGGTGCGGGGAGCTCGGCGCCTAGGGAGCTTGATGAAGCGCCATCTCCAGCCTTCAAGTAAGCGCGGGCTGGGAGCTCGCCGAACTGGCGCTGCGGCAGCAGCGGAGGATCGGCGGTCGGTGTGGCGCTGGCGCTCCTGCGACCTCGAGTGTCGTCGATCGATCGCCGGACCCTCGTCGGGTTACGTGGCGGCAGCCTTGGCGGCCTCTTCAATGGCGGGCTCGTCCGCGCCGTGTCCCTTCTCGGCGACGGCGGCGTCGTCAATGTTGCCGCGCGCGTCCTCCTCGCCGGCGACCTCAGTCTCCATCGGCTCCGCGGTGGATGGATCTGACAACAAGGAAAAGAAAGAAAAGTCAAGCAAAATATCCAAAAGAAGAATTGGAAGAAGAAAAACCACAAGGGCAGCTTACGGGCAAGAGGCTTACCTGCGATGGGATCTGCCGCTTTGGTCTCGACCAACTGGAGGTCGGCGGTGCCGTCTCTTGCGGAGGCCGTCCCTTGCCGGGCCTCCCTTGCGGGATCTTCCCTTGGCGGCATAGTTGAAGCAGATGGCATGTCAGGAACGGCCTCAGGACACTCCTGGCGGGGCTGCTCTGCTTCTACACAATTCAACAGTCAGATATCAGCACATAAAGAGCACCCATGCGCGCCTAACCGCAAAAAATGAATCATGTACTTACGCTGGGGGCTGCGCTGGGGGCTGCTTTGTGGAAGAAGTCGCCGGGTCCGGCTAGGGGTCTCGAGCAGCCTCCTGTTACCATGGGGATCATCCTCGATGGCGACCACGGGGTCTTAGCTCTCTTGAAGCTCTACGGGCCAGCGTCACGAAAGGAAAGAGTTGAGAATGAAGCAAGTCGGATACAAGACAAAACAGCAAATTGAAGAATTACTAATACTGCGACAAGATCTTACTCTTCTTCTTCCTCGGAGCTGGCGTGGAGAAATCAATTCAGTCCGCCTCACAGTGCGGCGAGCTGGAAAAGTAGGCTCCCTCGGACGCTTAGCGGAGTGCAGGAGGCCGTGGTCCCGAAGGCCCGCTCGATTCTGTGGCGGCGTGGCGCTCCAGCTTACTTGATGCTTGCATTGATGGGCGCGCGTCTTGTGCAGCGACAGCTGTTAGCCCGTCTGCCGCCCGCCACTTCCCAGTCTTCGGAGGTGCCTTCTTGGTGGAGCTGTGGGCTCCGCTCCGGCAAGCTACGAAGGTGGGAGGCGTCCCGGCAGGCTCGTTCGGCTCAACTTCAGGCTCGGCCTGCTCCTCACGCGGCAAGCTCCTCTCGGTCGGCAAGGCTTGCCGCCTCTGCTGCCTCCGCCTCCTCCACGATAAATCCAAATTCGCGGTAATGGCAGCTGCTGCCGCCTCCTCCAACCTCGTGGCAATGCGTTGCATCACTTCATCGGTGGTGTCACGGGTGAGGCTCTTCTGCTCGTCGGGGCGGATTGGCACTTCTTCCAGGCTGTCGAAGAACTGCTGCACGACATCATCGGCGGGCTCTTGCCAAGTTGGAACGATTCCATGGGAATCACACAATGGCATCATCGCACGAATGCTATCGAGCGAAGAGTTGTTGCATAAAGGAACGACTCCCCTTGGCAACATGAACCACTCGGGGTGGTCAGGGTCGTGCTTGAACAGCTCGGCAGCATCGCATCCAGCTCCAAGGCGGTGAAATTCCAGTTGAGGCCAGGCGCAGCCTCATGATGTCCGCCGCATTTTGGAACTCCCAAGCAGGTCTCCTCCTCTCCTGCAAGGGAAGCGATCGGCGGCGAAGAAATCTCGCCAGCAGGCGCCTCTGATGAAGTCCGGCATGCCTTAGGCGCAAGATCCGGGTCACGGCAATCTTCAACCTAGCATCTTCCGGCGCCAAGTTGCTCCAATCGTTGCCGCACACTATTGGAGTTTAAGCGCTGGCGGTGAAAAAGCTGCGGGTTCTCCTCAATGATCCAACACCAATCGGCTCTCCACTCCTCCCATTTGCTGCGGAGCTCTCCTTCCAGATAGGCTTCTTTCTTGCCGATCCTGGAGATCCAAGCAATCCCTCCGGCAAGTGGCTCTCCTCTCTCGATGCGGGGCATGAAGAAGTGGCGGAAGAGTGCTACGTTTGGATGGACTCCGCCAAATTTTTCTCAAAGGTGTGCCAAAACTGCCATGGTCAGGACAACATTGGGGGTGAAATCATGATATCGCAGAAGAATTCAGAAAAGGGCGGGCAGAGCCCGCAATAGAAGAAGAGCGCGAAGAAGGGGTACCCGCTCGAAACCAATTCTTATCTTGGTGGTGAGAGTACCCTACGTGCTTGGCGGATCGCATCGCGTCTCCGTCGACCAGAAGAGGTAGTAGCCCTCCCTCGGCTCCTTTGCGTCGAGCTGAAATTGAAGTGGCCGCTCCTTCGCGGCGCCCGCGAGCTGCTGCGCCTCGGCCGACTTCCGCCCTTCCCTTATCGACTTCCAGACCATGGCGGGCGTGGTGGAGAGACCGGCGGCGTTGATGGCGCTGGTGGCGATGAAGCGGGCGTCGCTCTCTGAACTAGAAAGAAGGTGGGAGCGGTGGTGCTTTTCGAGATGGGACAGCAAATGGCGAGGTGGGCGACCTGCCCTGTTTCCCCTGTTTATAAGGAGGAGAGAGGCGGACGTTCGCTTTTCAATTAAAAAACCCCGATCTCCCCGATGCGCGATCGGCGCGTGCTGTTAAGTGGGGGCGTGGTGAGTGCAGAAGCGAAATAACGGCGTGATCTGGGCGCGTGTGCCCGTGCCTTTGTTTGGGCCTGGCCCAGAGCTTCGGCGCCGTGTGTAGCCGAGCCGGGGCTCTGCCGATGTACTAGGTAGGGGTACCCTAGTATCCCGAACTTCGTGCAGGCGATTCAGCACCAGCGGCAAGGCTTGCCTAGTGACCGCCAAGGTCCTCCAGCGTTTCCTTTGGAGCCATTCAAGAACAAAGTACTCAAGTCAAGGAGACAAGACCCGGAAATAGGAGCTTGCCGGAAGGCCACTCAAAACCGCAGAAGACAAGACCCGGCAATAGGAGCTTGCGGAAGGCCCTCAAGGCGCGCGAAGACAAGACCCGGCAAGAGGAGCTTGCAGGGAAGGCTCGATGGCGACAAGCTCCCGAAGCGACAAGGATTCAGCAGCGGCAAAGCGCTTGCAGCGGCGGCGACTCCTCTTCATCTCGCTCGGCTCATCCACCAGCGATGTCGCCATGGGACCATTCCAGGTAGCGTGTCAAGAGGCTGTCGGCCAGCGGAGAAACAGCGGATGGCGGTCTTGACAAGATTGCCATCGTGGCGGCGGTGGCGCTCTGACGGTCCCTGTTGCCTGTTTAGGTGACATGGGCGGGCATTTAATGCTTTGTCCCTTGCCGTCGAGTTATGTAGAATACCTTGTACAAAGTAGTTGTACCAACGCAGCTTATTTTCCGTCTTTGCCCTGTCTCGTTGCCATCTGTTGGTGACCCCTTGAGCATATAAAAAGGAGGCCCATGCATAGCGTGAAGGGGTTCGACTCATTGAAACCGAGACACTCAAGCTAGGTTTTGTAGCTCTCATTGCTCCCTCGCAAGAACACAATACAATCGGACAAGCAGCAGTAGGAGTATTATCTCTCCGGAGAGCTCCGAAGCTGGGTAAACTGCTCGTGTGCTTCGCCTCGATCTGCCCTTCGTGCAATCTCCGCCTCCCACCGAACCGAAAGGGTCCGGTCCGCTAGCCCCCATAGGTGTTAAGTGGAGTGCGATCAACTTCCCGACATCTTTGGCGCGCCAAAGATGTCGAAACGTCGTAACAATTTACCTATGAACACCGAGCAGACCCCTTCGACCGGCGAAGCGAAAGCTCGCCTGAAAGCGAATCGAATAGACTCTACTCTATGCTATCTTGCTGAGGTAATGAAACTTCAACAGCAATCTCAATCTCAGGAGTCGAACCGTTATATGGGCCTCCTTTTATATGCTCAGGGGTCACTGCAAACAACGTAGAAACAAGCGCAAAATGAGCTGCGGTTAAACTAAAGATAAAATCCTCGCTAGTCGATACAAGCGCCAGCGATAAATGGAATGGCGAGAGATAAGTTGTGCATGTCGCGCCGCTGAAGTGCCTTGCCATGCGGCAGAATGCTTGCCAGAAGCGCTTCGCTCAGCCGACTGCTCAAGTCTTCTTCTCCTCTTGAAGCTTGAGTGGCTGCCTTGAGAGCAAGCTCCTCTTGCGGGCCTTATCTCCTTGGCTTAAATACTTTGTTCTTGAATGGCTCCAAAGGAACCATGGAGGACCTTGGCGGTCACTAGGCAAACCCTGCCGCGGGATGCTGCAACTGCTCGTGCACGAGTTCGGTATACTAGGGTACCCCTACTCTAGTACACCGACAGGAGCCCCCACGTCTGGGCCATACAAGGTGCCGAGCGCTGTTGGGCCAGGCCCAAAAAAGCAGTGCTGCAGACGCAGCGCGCCTAGATCACGCCGTAACTTGCTCCGGACCCACCACGTCCCCACGAACAGCCTGCGTCGAGCGTGGCGTCGTGGGGAGAGATCGTGGGGATTTCTTTAGTGGAAAAGCGGGCGTCGCCCCTCCCCTCCTTATAAGCGGGAAGCGAGGGGCAGGTCGCCCACCTAGCATTGCTGTCCCATCTCGAAAACCACCGCTCCCCTTCTTCTCTAGTCGAAGAAACAACGCTCCGCCCCATCGCCACCAGCGCCATCAACGCCGTCGGTCTCCTCCACCACCTCCGCCATGGCTCAAAAGCCGACAAGGAAAGGCGTGAAATCGGCCGGCCTTGATGGCTTTCAGCGGGCTGCGAAAGGCGGGCCATCTTCCCCCAGCTCGGCGCAAAGGGGCTGAGGAGGCTACTACCTCTTACGGTGAAGCGGAGGCGGCGCATCCGCGCGCGAAGGTACTCTCGCTGCCGCATCGAGTCAGCTTGAGCGGGTACCCCTTCTTGGCGCTCTTCTTCTGTGCGGGCTCTGCCCGCCCTTCTCTGAGTTCTTCTGCGATATCATGAACACCTCGGGTTTCGCCTCCTTGATTTCACCCCCAATGCTGTCTTGACCATGGCGGTTTCGCACACCTCTGTGAAAACTTTGTCGAGTCCACCAAGCGTAGCCCTTTTCCGCCACTTCTTCATGCCCAGCGTCGAGAGAGAGAGCCACTTGCGGAGGGATTTCTTGGATCTCGGGATCGGCAAGAAAAACCTATCTGGAAGGAGAGCTCCGCAACAAGTGGGAGGAGTGGAGAGCCGATTGGTGTTGGATCATTGAGGAGACCGCAGCCCTTCACTGCTCAGCGCCAAACTCCAATAGTGCGTGTAGCGATTGGAGCAACTTAGTGCGGAAGATGCTAGGTTGAAGATTGCCGTGACCGGATCCTGCGCCTCAGGTTTGCAGGACTCACTTTGTGAAGCGCGGTTAGCGCCAATTTCGCTTCGCGCGCCATCTCCTTGCGGAGAGGAGGAGACCTGCTTGGGAGTTCCAAAACCCGGCGGATATCATGAGGCTGCGCCGGGCCTCAAGCTGGAATTTCACCGTCTTGGAGTTGGGCGCAATGCTTACAGGAGTTGTTCAAGCATGACCTGATCACCCGAATGGTTCATGTTGCGGAGGAGTCGTCCCATTGTGCAACAACTCTTCGCTCGACCGCATCCGTGCAATGATGCCGTTGTGTGATTCGCCAGGATTGTTCCAACTTTGGCAAAACATGCGAACGGCGTCGTCGCGGCGATTCTTGACAACTTGGAAGAAGTGCCGATCCGCCCGACAACGAAGTGGCTCACCGCGACACCACCGCGCGCGAGATGCAGCGCGCCGCCACCGAGTGGAGGCGGCAGCAGCTACTGCCGCTTGGCGGTCAGGTTCACCGTGGAAGAAGCGGAGGCAGTAAAGCGGCAAGCCTTGCCGTCGAGAGGAGCTTCTTGGCGGGAGGAGCAGGCGAGCCGAGTTGAGCCGAGCGAGTCGCGGCGCCTCCTCCACACCTTCAAGTAGCTTGCCTGGCCAGAGCCCGCAGCTCCACCAAACAGCGTCTCCGCAAGGCGGGGAAGTGGCCAGGCGGCGAGCAGGCCAACAGCCGCAGCGCCGTGCGGCCTTCAGCTCCACCATGGCAAGCTTTTGTTGCAGAGGAGCACCCACCGCTGCAACAAGCGAGGCGGGATCCTCTCGAGGCCACGCTGCCACCCCGCCAAGCGGTCAAGAACCTACTCCTCCGCCTCTTCGCACGGGAGGCGAGCGGTGATCTCTCCGCGCTCAGCTCCGGCGAGGAAGAAGAAGAAGTAAGCTTCTATGCTGTGTTTGTATTTCTTCAATTTTGTTGCTTCGTCTTGTATCTGATTTGCTTCATTCTGAACTCTTTCCTTGGGGCGCTGGCCCAGAGCGTCGAAGAGCCAAGACCCCAGTGGTTGTCATCAAAGCGATCCCCAGCAGCAACAGGAGGCGTCTGAGACCCCTTGCTGGATCCGGCAACCCTTCCTCAAAGCAGCCCCAGCACAGCCCCCAGTAAGTATATGGTTTACTTCTTACTGTTAGGTATGCATGGATGCTTCTTCTTTGTTAATATCTGACTGTTGGTTTGTGTAGGAGCAGAGCAGCCTCATCAGGAGTGCCCGGAAGCCGCCCCCGAAGTACTATCTGCTTCAACTACGCCGGCAAGGGAGGATCCCCCGGCAAGGGAGTGCACCCCGGCAAGGGAGGCTTCTCCGGCAAGGAGCGGACCTCTGGTGGCTGAGACTGAAGCTGCAGATCCCATCGGAGGTAAGCCTCTTGCCTGTAAGCTGCCCTTGGGTTCTTTTTCTTCTGTTTTTCTTTTTGAATGTTTTACTTGACTGTTCTTTCTTTTTCTGATAGTCAGATCCATCGCATGAGCCGATGGAGGCCAGGTCGCCAGATGAGAGGAGCCTTGGCAACATTGGCAACGCCGTCGTCGAGGAGGGACCTGGCCGCAGACGAGCCCGCCGTTGAAGAGGCCGCCAAGGCTGCCGCCCAGAAGTCGGCGAGGTCAGCGATCGTCTTGGCGACCACGAGGCCCAGGAGGCGCCGGGCGCTACACCGACCCGAATCCCATAGCCGCTGCCGCAGCTCTAGGCTCAGGAGGCCCAGCCAGCGCCTACTTGAAGGCGGCGATGGGGTCTTCATCTAGCTCCCACAGGCGTCGAGCTCGAGCACCGGTCGAGGAGAGCTTAGGCGAAGAGCTGCTCGTCTCCATTGGGCTGTCGTTGGTCGGCGCCAAGCAGCGGTGAGTCACGAGGAGGAGCATTGTTGCGGAAGCTGCTGTCGCTCTACGCGCCCGACAAGCCAAGCTGGAATCCGGGAAGCACTTTTCAGGGGCGGCGGAACATGGAAAGCAGCGAAGAGCTCGGGCGCCAACCAAAGCTCTCGGAACATAGCGGAAGAGCGGGGCGACTCGCTGAAGAACGCATACCCTTCATCCTTGAGAAGGCTGAGGTCGAGGAGCAGCAACGGCTTGCCGCCGAGAAGCTATCTGCGCAAGAAGGCGAGTTGGCGCAGCGGAAGATCAACCTTGACAGCTATGAGGAAGAGCTTGCTGCGCGCGAGTAATCAATTGGCGGAGCTCTCAAGGAGGCAAAAGATGTTGCCGCAGCTGCCGCAGCTGCCGCAGCTGCCGAAGCCGCCAAGAAAGAGTTGGAGACAAAAGTGACGCAGCTGGAGGCCAACCTCTAGAAGAGCGGCGAGGCTCGCTGCTTGCTGAAGCACTGCGCTTGAAGGGCGCCTACACTCTTGGCGAGTTGCAGGGCCGTCTCGTTGAGAAGATCAAAGAGCTCGGCCCGCCAAGGACTCCAAGGCAGATCTTGAGCTGAAGCTGACCACCTTGATGGAGACGGCTGGGCGGCGCCAAGGAGGCGGAAGTGGGTCTGTTGGAAAAATCAAGGCCAACGAGGAGCTGCTGGCGAATGCTCTGCTGCCGAGGCACCTTCGAGGATAATGTGGAGCTACGGGTGAAGGTCTTGTGAATATCGCCGCCACCATCGACAAGGAGCTAATGGAGTGGGGATGGTGGATCTCGGTACTCCTCCGGCGGCGCCTCCAACCCAGCGCCAAACTCAGCTTGTTCCTCAAGGGGCGTGGTGGCGGCTCTCCAGCGACTCGGGAAGAGATCCCAAAGCAGCTGGCGAGGAATCGCGCCAAATCTGCGGGGAGCTCTCGAAGGTGTTGATGAAGGTGGCCTTCCTCAATCCAGGCCTCAACCTCAGCGGCGTCCTCAGATCCTTGCCGCCAGATGCGATGTAGAGGCGCTCAAAGCCCTTATCGCACCCATTGTGGACAAGGTGAGCAACATCAAGCGGGTTGATGGCGACCAGCGTGGATTAGGCCGCCAATTTTTCTTTCCCTTGTCACTTGCTGATCATGTTTAGGAGAACAATTTATTAGATCTGCGACAAGCTATTTTTGTAATATAACTCTATCTTAGGCAATGATTGCAATGTTATTTCCTTTACTTGATTCCTTCCTTTGTATGTTTGTGCCCTCGCTTTTAGGGAACTTACGGTGCGGGCACCTTTGCATGAAATTGAGTCGCGAACGTCGGCAGCCGGCGGCGGTGCCGCCTCCGACAAGCAACCTCGTCGCAACTAGTTGCAGCTCACTTAATTTGTTGGCGGACTCGAAACAAAGTAAGGGCGCGACTAACTACTGAGTTAGTTCCTCCGCGCCTGAGTTTTCCATACAAAGTACTATCATTCGAGGAAGATAACTTGAAAATTTAAAACTGATTGCTCAAACTTTGGCAACTTAGCTTTTCGTCATTTGCTTCGGTAAAGCGAAACTTCCTCGGCGGCGGCTTGGCGGCCCACACCATTATCTTCTCCTCCCCGGCTAACTTGTGGGCGAAGGAACCTTCCTTTCTTTGAGAAAAAGAAAGAAGAAAAAATAAAGTTATGGAGCCTTGTGGCTCGTTATTGCTTACGGGTGTGGATGCTGCACAAAATGTTAGATAACACATGCAAAATGATGATGAAAGCATGAAATTGACAAGTTGTGCGCAACACATGAGCTTCTTGATGCAGGGTCTGCGCCCGGCTTTGTACAATGGATTACATGCAACATGGGCAAGACTTGTACAAAAGGTGGTTGCGGAACAGGTTCCGCAACCGCGCCTATAGGTAAAACTTACGAAGATGCTCAATATTCCGGAGTTGCTCACGGAATGCCATCTTCGGTCTGAAGCGGACAGCGCCAGGCCTAGTGACTTCGTCTCACACGATAAGGGCCTTCCCACTTGGCGTCAACTTGTTGGAATTCTTGGCGGACTGAATCGCTGAAGAACAAAATCGCCTTCCTCGAGACTTCCGGCACTAACTGCGGCTATGGTAGCGGCGCAAAGCTTGCTGATAACGAGCAGCTCGTCAATGGCTGAAGGCGGTCCTCCTCAAGGAGCAGCGCGTCATCTTGTCGCAGCTGCTCTTGCTCGAGCTCATCATAGCGAGCACTCGAGGTGACCCGTATCTGAGTTCCGTGGGGAGAACTGCCTCTGCTCCATAGAGTAGAGCGAAGGTGTCGGCTAGTGGCTCGATTTGGTGTCGTCTGATCGACCAAAGAACCACCGGCAGCTCCTCAATCCAGTTTCTTCGCACTTGTGCAGCACAGCCGAAAGTTACGGTCTTGAGACCTCGCAGCACTTCAGCATTTGCCCTCTCCGCTTGACCGTTGCTTCTCGGATGAGCAAGCGAGCGAAGCAGACCTTGGCGCCAAGATCTTGGGCGTATTGCATGAAGGTGCGGCTCGTGAATTGTGTGCCATTGTCGGTGATGATCCTGTTAGGAATTCCAAAGCGGCAAACAATCGACTGAAGAACTTGATTGCTTGTTGTCTTGTCACCTTCCTCATCTGCTTCCACTTCCGGCCACTTTGTGAACTTGTCGATTACAGCGTACAAGTATTCAAAGCCCCGACAGCTCGGGGAAGGGGCGAGAATGTCGAGCCCAGACCGAAAATGGCGAGGATAAAGGGATCGTCCCGGAGAGCTTGAGCTGGCTGGTGTATCTGCTTGGAATGGGCGGCATGCTTCTCACTTGGTTACTTGTGCGGTTGCATCTGGAGGGCTGTCGGCGGAAGAAACCTTGCGGAAAGCTTTGCTTGGCAAGTGCTCCTGCGCCAATGTGGTGACCACATATGCCTCCGTGTATCTCTGCCAACAACTTCATCCTTCTTCGGTCAATACACTTCAATTTCACACCGTTGAGTCTTCTTACATGCAACCGCTGTCGACAAACTGGTACATACTTGACTGCGGGCTACTCTCTCCGCTTCTTCTTGCTCTTGGGAAGTTCTCTGTCAAGGAAATGGACAATCTGTTGTGCCCATCTTGGAGCTTGCGGCTCGACAACAAGGACTAAAGGCACATATGCTGCTGCGGGAACATCCGCTTCTACGGCAAGAACCTGCGGCTCGGCCGGAGCTTGATGTTCCCAGTCAAGCTTGCCGGAGCAAGACTTGTCAGGAGCGTCTGCTTCAACGAAGCAAACCCTAGGGCTTGTCGGAGCTGACTGCTCCTCAGCATTTTTGGTGTTGAACTTGGGGATCTTCGCGGCGGCGGCTTCGGGGAGCTCGGCCGGGAAGTAGTCGCCCGAAATCAACTTCCTCTTCTTGTTCTGTCCCGTTGATGGCGCTACAGTCGGTTGATTCAGCTTGAGCACGAAGATTCCTGGTTCCACAGGTAACTTGAGTGCGGCGCACTTTGACAGGCCATCAGCAATATCGTTCTGAGCTCTTGGAACATGTTCCATCTGTAGGCCGTCAAAGTATTCTTCTAGATTTCTCACTTCATCAACATAAGCTTCCATCAACGGACTTTGATAATCTTTGTTTACTTGGCGGACGACAAGCTGCGAGTCATCCCTGACAATGAGCTTCTTAATCCCAAGGTCTACCGCGATTCTGAGACCGGCAAGCAAACCTTCATACTCTGCTGTATTGTTTGTTGCTTGCTCCTTGGGAAAGTGCATCTGGACTATGTACTTGAGGTGCTCTCCGGTGGGCGCGACTAGCAGCACGCCCGCACCGGCGCCTTGCAGCGAGAAGGCACCATCAAAGTACATCAGCCATTCTTTTCCTGCTTCCTTGACGGGGATGCTCGTCTCTGGAATTTCTTCATCTTGTGTTGGCGTCCATTCTGCTATGAACTCTGCCAATGCTCTGCTTTGGATAGTTGAAGTGCTTTCAAACTTGAGGCCAAAGCTTGACAGTTCCAGTGCCCACTCGACAATCCTGCCTGTTGCTTCTGGATTTTGCAGTATCCTCTTCAGCGGAAAGCGAGTGACAATTGTGATCTCATGTGCTTGGAAGTAATGGCGCAGCTTTCTCGAGGCCATGAGGAGGCGAAGCAATTTCTGCACACCGAGTACCTTGACCTAGCCCCTGTAGAAGGGCCGACAAAATAAACTGGGCGCTGCACCATCCTTTTACGCATCTTCTCGCGTCTGCGCAGATCCGTCCTCGTCGGGACCAGAGCTTGTCGGTGAAGCCCCACGCTTGTCGCTGGATGTATCTGCCTTGGTTGCGGCTCATCATCGCCTCCCTTTCCGCTACTAACGCAGCACTAACCACTTGATTGGTTGCCGCTATGTATAGCAACAACTTCTCTTGTGGCCTAGGTGCGACAAGTATTGGAGTAGAGGACAGGTAGCTCTTTTAGTCTGCAGCGCAGCCTCCGCCGAGTCCATTTCATTGGACCTGCCTTTTTCAAAATCTTGAAAAATGGCGAGGCGCTCAGCAGATCTAGAGATAAACATCTTTGAGAGCAGCCGCATAACCGGCAAGTCTTCGTACATCCTTGGCGCTTTGGTGCTTCAATCTGCTCAATGGCCTTGATCTTGTCGGGATTGGCTTCAATTCCCGCTGAGACCACGAAGAACCGAGAAGCTTGCGGAAGGGACTCAAACACGCACTTCTCGGGGTTGAGCTTGAGGTTGATCTTGCGCAGATTTGCAAGCGTCTCATCTAAATCTTGAACCAGAGTTGCTTTGTCCTTGCTCTTGACCACTATGTCATCCATGTAGGCTTCTACATTTATGTGCATTTGCGGCTCAAAAGCGTCATGGAATACTCTTGCCAATGTTGAACCAGCATTCTTTAGCCCAAAAAACATCCGTACAAAACAATATGTGCCACATGGGGTGATGAATGCGGTTTTATCTTCATCCTCTTCTGCCATGAAGATCTGATGATATCCTGAGTATGCATCAAGAAATGAAAGCAAATCACATCCAGCCGTGGAGTCAACAATCTGATCGATACGCGGCAAAGGAAATGGGTCTTTGGGACAAGCTTTATTAACATCTGTGAAGTCGATACAAGGTCTCCATTTCCCATTAGACTTGCGTACAACTACAGGATTGGCCAACCACGTAGGATGGAGCACTCCTCTGACAAGGCCTGCTGCTTCCAATTTCTTGATCTCTTCTGCTATGAATTCTTGGCGCTCCTTTGCTGTTTCTCGACTTTACGCTTGACGGGTCGCGCATGAGGACAGACAGCGAGATAGTGCTCAATTACTTTCCTGGGAACACCGGGAATGTCAGACGGTTGCCATGGAAACACGTCGACATTAGCCCATGAAAAAACAACGGCGCGCTTTCCTATTTAGGCTCAAGCGTGGCACTGATGGTGAAGGTACCACCGGTGCCGTCCTCCTTGGCGGACACCTTCTTAGTCTCTGGAGCCGCCATCGTCTTCTTACACTTGCGGTGGAGCTCGATGGTGCGTCCTCGGCGGTGGCGCAGCACTCAGGAGGTGCGCTTGCGGAGTGGGCATCGAGCTCTTGCGGACTTGAGCTTCTTCTTTCCCGGGAGCTTCAGCGACAAGTGACTTGTTATCTGCAGCAGCTGCTGCTTCGGTAGATTTTGTCGGCGCAGATAAGAGCATCCTTCTTGTCGCTAGGGACAGAAATGACACTTATCGGGCGGGCATCTTGAGCAATTTGTATGCATAATGAGAGGCTGCCATGAACTTGGCGAGTCTTTGGGCGACCAAGTATCCCATTATGAGGCAATGGGAAATCAACAACGTCGAATGTGACCCTCTCGATCTGAAGTTTAGCTTCGCTGCCAAATGTTACCGGCAACGTGATCTTCCCCTTGACTTGCTCCTTCCGGATTAATTCCTTGGAATGTGCGGTCTCTTGAGCTCATTGTCGGGGATCTGAAGCTTCGGAGCACTGCGGACGAGATCAGGTTTAAGCCGGCCCGCCGTCAACTAGCATCTTGGTGACCTTGAGGTTGCGGATAGTTGGTGAGACCAACATTGGCAAGCACCGACCGCAGATTATCACGATCAGAATGGTCCTCAATATCAAAGATGATAGGCGTCTTGGACCATTTCGAGGCTTGCGTGACTCTACGGATGGTTCTGCTGCATTAACTTCCCGCATCCACTGCTTGAGTTGGCGGTGTGAAGTATGCAGAGAGGCACCGCCGTCAACGCAGAGGACCTCTGTGGCTTTCTGAAACTCCTGCTCATCGGCCTCGTCGTCTTCCATATCTTCATCGTCGTCGTCGTCTTCATCTTTGTCGTGGCCGCGGGGAGGTCTGTCTCCTTGCCGCTGCTTGGCCTTGCCGCGGCGTCCTCCCCGGCCGGGTCGCTTCTTGCTAACTCCCCGGCACCTTCTGGGCCTTCTCCTTGTCGCGTCGCTCGTACTCAGCCTTACATTGTTCAACAAGCTGCTCGACCTTCTTGCAGCTCTGGAGGTCATGGCCCTTAGTGCGGTGGATCTTCTGATCTTGCTTGTTGGAGCTGTCAC
This sequence comes from Aegilops longissima, assembly GCA_021605205.1. Classification (NCBI taxonomy): domain Eukaryota; kingdom Viridiplantae; phylum Streptophyta; class Magnoliopsida; order Poales; family Poaceae; genus Aegilops; species Aegilops longissima. The sequence goes on along the minus strand of CM038677.1, from coordinate 605,829,239 downwards.
GCTTGTCGGCGACCACCATAGCTCGGCAGTTGGCGCCCATGCAACCTCCTTGCGGAGCTACCAACCTTAGCTTTCTTGGCGTCGCCTCCGTTGCGGACTGCTGGACAACTAGCGTCCTTGCCTTTCTTCTTTCTGTTATTCCGTCGCGGCTCTTCCTTGCGGGACAATCTCTTCACCGTCGAGATCCTGCTTACGCATTCTCTCACAGAGTCTTCTCCCTTCCTCAGCACGTGCACACTTGTCGGCCAAGGCATACAGCTCACTGACGTCCTTGACTTTGCACATCGCCATCTCTTCCCTCATCATGCGGTTCCGTGCGTTTTGATGAAACGCGCGATCACCTTGGCGGGGTGGACATCCGGGATGTTGTAGTGCACACGGCTGAATCTCTGGATGAACTTGCGCAGGGACTCTCCTTCCTTCTGAGCGAGCAAATGAAGGTCGCTTTCCTGGCCATGAGGCTTGTGGCCGCCTGTGAAGGCACCGACAAACTGATGGCATAGATCTGCCCAAGAAGATATGGAGCTGTCCGGCAAGTGCATGAGCCAAGATCTGACATTGGGCTTGAGCACCGGTGAAGTAGTTGGCGAGGATCTTGTCGTCTCACCCCGGCAGCTTGCACCGCAATGCTGTAGATCTTGAGGAACTCCGACGGAGTGCGTCCTGCCATCGTACTTCTACGCACGTCGGCTTGAAATTCTTCTTCTGGGCCATCGGACTTGCCGCAGCTCACGAGTGAGCAGCAGGGCAACCTACCGCTATCTGACAAGTCGCTGGTTCCCTGGCGCATGCATGTCGACGGAGGGCCCAGTAGCGCTGGTCAGATTGACGTCGCGCTTCCCTTGGCGCTTCGATCGAGTTCGAGCGTCTTCTTGTTGTCGTTCGTGAAGAACTTGGCGCTTGTGACGCCCCAAGACCGGAGCGTCAGTTGCCTTCCAGGGTTTCCGAGTTTTGTCGTGTGGTTTGTTTTGTTTTTGCATTGCATCATGTCATCATGCCATCATATCGTTTATTTTTTAAAACTCTTCTAAATAAATTGCATGGATTTCTCGATCCATTTAAATCGAGGGAAGTTTGACTTCTCTTTATAACATATCCTCCTAATATTTATGGAGCTATTATAATTTATTCCATTGATTTGGAATTGATCTTAACACACTTGCAAAATAATTTCGTTCCTTTTTCTGCTTCAAGTTTGGTCTCCTCACCTTGCCAATATTTTCTTTCATCATTTTCCGGAGTTCCACCAAAAATCCTTGGATCATTTTTGTTAAATTCCTCATATTTTTGTGAGCCCGGGAAAATTATCCCCATGTCCAACTTCTTCCTCTACCCTCTCTTTCTTTTCTTCTCTTTATTGTTTTTTTCTGCTATATATATAAAGAGTAGAAAGGAGAGAGAGAAGAGATCCCAGGCCCAGCCCACCTAGCGCCTCCCCTCCTGGCCTTCCTTCTCCACCGGGCCGGCCCATTCCACCAGACCGGCCTCCCAAGGCCTAGGCCCAGCCGCACACCCCTGCCTTAACCCTAGCACCCTAGCCCGCATCTCTCTCCTCCCCTCGTCCTCCTCTCCAGCGCCGCACACCCCTGCCCGATCCCCTCGTCGCCTCCTTCCCCTCGATCCCATCTCCCTCGCTCTCTCCCTCGCCGCCTCTCTTCTCCACCCCCTGCGCCCGATTCCCCCTCGGCCTCCTCCTCCTAAGCGCCGCCCTTGAGCTCTCCGACCCTGCGCCACCTCGTCGCCGTCCCGCGCCTCTCCACCTCCTCGCGCCGGCCACCCCGCCGCGCCGTGCCGGTGTCCTCGTCGCCGACGAGCTCCCCCAGGAGCGCCGCCTCGTCTCCCCTGCGGCCTCTTCCTCGCCAAGTTCCCGTCGACCGAGCGCTCGAGGAGAGGCACCTGCGCCCGCATCTCCCCTGCGGCCCTCTCCTCGTCGCCTCCTCGCGACCACCATGCCCGAGCCACCGCCGCGCCCTGCCGCGTCCAGACTCCTTCCTTGGCCATGCCTCGCCGTCCGGGCTGCTGCTCCCGTCGGCCCTGCCTTTGCGCCTCCTCGCCGAGGCCACCTGGTTCATCCACCATCGCCTCCTTGCTGACATCCCGAGGCCCTTGTGTGTTTGGTGTTGGACCGTCGAGACTGCCATGTTGCTGCCCCGTGTGAGACCGTCAAGTACCACGACAGACCGCGAGCTCCACGGATTCGCCAAGTACCACGACGACCGAAGCATAGTACCTCTACGTTTGCCTTGTACATCTACCGTCACCGAAGACCCGTTTGTGGTTTTCGTCAAGTTCAACGGTGAACCCCGAAGCCCTCGGATTCGTCAAGTCCGTAGCTGCAAGTACCACTCCGAACCATGTACGACGACCGTCGCCGAAAATCCGTGAAACGTGTACATGAACGACTACCGTCGCGTGAACCACTACTTCCCTCTACGCCCGAGAACGACTCCTTCCCTCTACGAAACTCGACCCGTCCCGTTTGAACGTTCCAAGGGTATAACCCCGAGAAGTCCTTCTGAGAGAGAATGTTGTGTGATGTATGAGTTGAACCGCGTGTTTGCACCGTTTGCGGTTGTTCGTTGCGATGCCGTTCTTTTGCCATGCCACCGTTCCGTGGGAACCCGGAATCCGGGATCACCCCACCATCCTTGCATGACTCGCTCACGCCCACTTCTTTTGCTCCGGTATCTCCGTGAGTTATCGGAACGGAATGTTGCCGTGGCATCATTTTTCGGATTCGTTGCCGTGGCACCTTTCTTCCACCACGGTGACATAATGCCTCGTATCATGCTCTTGTCAACGTTTTCATAAAAATTGCATATCTTGCACTTGTCATCCGCATCATGATAACAACATCTAAATGTTTATAATTGTTGGTTGCATTAATTTGCTTAAATGCCATGCTAAAATGATTTATTTCATAACTAAATAACCGTAACTCAGTTTAAATAATTTATATATGTAAATGGGGTAGAAAATGCCTAGTTTAACATGGTAGCTTTACTTTGCATGTTTAACAACTCTAAACTATGCTTTAGGTCAGATCTGTACCGAATCCATAATTTGCATATGGGGATTTTCCGAATTGTTGTTCATTGTTTCGGCCTCATTTAAACTTGCCTAAATAGCTAGTTTAATTATGCTCCACCTCTTGCCATGTTTAACAACATTTAATATTGTTGAGTACCTAACCGAGATCAAACTAAATATGTCAATGTGGTGTTTTGTCAATATGCAACCCGTTGCATATTGAGCTCCACTTAATTTGTAGGATTGTTTGTGCACTTTGCCATGCCTCATTAAACGGACATGCATCATACTTGTTTGTGCATCATGTCATGTTTATGTGATGGTTGTTTACCTTGTTGTTTGTTTGTTTCCGGTTTGCTTTTCTCGTTAGCTTCGGTTCCGTTCCGGAGTTGTGAGGATTCATTCGACCTCGTCCGTTTGTCTTCTTCATGGACTCGTTCTTCTTCCTTGCGGGATTTCAGGCAAGATGACCATACCCTCGAAATCACTACTATCTTTGCTTGCTTGTTGCTCGCTCTTTTGCTATGCCTATGCTACGATGCCTACCACTTGCTAAATCATGCCACCCACATTGCCATGTCAAGCCTCTAACCATCCTTTCCTAGCAAACCGTTGTTTGGCTATGTTACCGCTTTGCTCAGCCCCTCTTATAGCGTTGTTAGTTGCAGGTGAAGATGAAGTTTGTTCCTTGTTGGAACATGGAGATGTTGTTCCTTGTTGGAACATGTTTACTTGTTGGGATATCACAATATATCTTATTTAATTAACGCATCTATATACTTGGTAAAGGGTGGAAGGCTCGGCCTTATGCAGTGTTTTGTTCCACTCTTGCCGCCTAGTTTCCGTCATACCGGTGTTATGTTCCCGGATTTTGCGTCCCTAACGCGTCGGGTGATTTATGGGACCCCTTGACAGTTCGCTTTGAATAAGACTTTTCCAGCAAGGCCCAACATTGGTTTTACCATTTGCCTCACCTATGCCCTTTTTCCCTTGGGTTTCGGAGCCCGAGGGTCATCTTTATTTAGCCCCGGGCGGTTCTCCTTCGAGTGCTGGTCCAAACCGAAGCGATGTCCGGCGCCCCACAGGCAACCAGGGTTTATGCCAACCCGACGTCTGGCTCATCCGGTGTGCCCCGAGACCGAGATATGTGCAGCTCCTATCAGGTTTGTCGGCACATCCGGGCGGCTTTGCTGGTCTTGTTTTATTGCTGTGAAATGTCTTGTAGCAGGATTCCGAGACTGATCGGGTCTTCCGGGAGAAGGAATATCCTTCGTTGATCGCGAGAGCTTATCATGGGCTAAGTTGGGACACCCTGCAGGTTTTGAACTTTGAAAGCCGTGCCAGCGGTTATGTGGCAGATGGGAATTTGTTAATGTCGGTTGTAGAAAACCGAAGTTGATCTTAATTAAAATACACCAACGGCGTGTGTAACCGTGATGGTCTCTTCTCGGCGGTCCGGGAAGTGAACACGTGTTGGAGTTATGTTTGGCGTAAGTAGTTTCGGGATCACTTCTTGATCATAGTTGTTCGACCGTGCCTTGCTTTCTCTTCTCGCTCTCTTTTGCGTATGTTAGCCACCATATATGCTAGTCGCTTGCTGCAGCTCCACCTCACTACCTTGCCCTACCTTTAAGCTTAAATAGTCTTGATCTCGCGGTGTGAGATTGCTGAGTCCCGTGACTCACGATTACTTCAAAACCAGTTTGCAGGTGCCGATGAAACCGTGCAGGTGATGCACCTGAGCTCAAGGAGGAGCTCGATGAAGATCTTTGTGCATTGTGTTGTCTCGTTTCAGCTGATCAGTAGTGGAGCCCAGTTGGGACGATCGGGGATCTGTGTAGCATTTGGGGTAGTCTTCTTTTATTTTGGTTCCGTAGTCGGACCTTGATTGTACCTGTATGATGTAATGTTTTACTCATGTATTGTGTGAAGTGGCGATTGTAAGCCAACTATGTATCTCTTTCCCTTATGTATTACATGGGTTGTGTGAAGATTACCTCACTTGTGACATTGCTTTCAATGCGGTTATGCCTCTAAGTCGTGCTTCGACACGTGGGAGATATAGCCGCATCGAGGCGTTCAAGTTGGTAATCGAGCCTTCCCGACTTAGGAGCCCCTACTTGATTGTTTGTTTGGCGTTGTTGAGTCTAGAGCGGAAAATGTTTTGAGTCTTAGGATTATATATATCGGAGTAGGATTCTTTTACTCCTCGGTCCTTCGTCCGCTCTGGTGAGGCATCCCGACGTAGAGTTTTGACTTTTCTCTCCTCAAATTTCACTAAATTTTTTTAGGTTCACGCTGGTATCTTGGAATCGTTCCGATGGTTTTGTGACGAGAACATTGTTCTTGGTGCCTCGACATTTAGGGGTTGTGGCGGTGTCCGGGAGTTGAGCTCCAAGGTGTTGTCGTCACAATTTTATCGTTGCAGATTCTGGAATACCTGAGTTTTACCGACATCGAAATCTCTTTTGTGCAGTTGTTGGTGAGATAACCTGATAGCCCGATCTTGTGGCGAGTCTTGGAGTATTGCCATGACTTGTATAACGGATGTTTTTGAAGGTCGAGGTACACGATTTCCGAGGATTTCTTGGTTATGTGTTGACGGATGGATACAATTGGATCTAGGTATTGTTAGTTTGGGTGATATATTTTGTGTCCCTGTATCCCCAACACCAGATTGCATAACCGAGAAAGTTTCGGAGTTTATAGGTGGGAATTCAAGTAGCTCCTAGAATATCTTTCCGACAAATGCATGATATGGGATTGGGTAAATCTCTATCATATGTATTTGTTCCGGCTTATTCTGCAAGCCAAATCCTTTGTTTTTGTTCCGTTTTGTGGTATTCAAGTTGCTTCAATGCCAAGTGTTGATTCCATACCTCATTCTAAATGGTGTTCTCATATTGCTATGTGAATACTAATCCTTCTTGATCACTGAGCTTGTCATGTTAATTCTTTTCCAACCGGCGTGCTTCTCTTCAAGTGGATTCGATCATTCCAACATTCGCAAGATCAATTCTAAGTTTTTTCTCAACGGTGTTCGTTTCATCCGACCTAAGTTGCCTTTGTTTTCCCGCCCTCCCACCCTTTTTCTTCAAGGGCTCAGATTTCTTAATCAAGTATCCATTTTATTGAGTGAAGTTTCTTCATTCTTTCCCTTTAAATGTTTTATCCGGTGATTTCTCATGAAGACGCTAAGGAAGCTTCAACCTTATCATTGTTCCATTCTTATTTTCTTTTCCGGTGGATTTAAGTCAAGTTTTCAGTGTTGATCGTATTCTTTTCATCGTTTCAAATGCTTTCTCATGTCGGTGCATCTCTTAATCATTCACCTCTCGCTATTCATTTGTTCCGGATTGTTGAAGTTATCTCAGAAGATTCTAGTTTCCATTCTTAACCCGTTCAAGTTATTTCGAGATTGCTATCTCATTCAAGTCATTTAATTCTACCGGTGCAATATCTATTTCAAGCAATTGTTCAACGGTGTTTCTTTTGAGTGGGCCCTAACCCACAGGTCTTTTCCCAGGATCTTACCTAACTCTTCTAATTTTTCGGAGTTATTCTCAAATTCTTTGCAAAGTTTGACGTAAGAATGAATTATCATCAGTCATGGTTTTCTCCAAGATCTTTCAAATTCTTTTCATCTTGTGGTTCAACCTTTCTAATTTTCATTCCGGAGTGTCTCAACAATTCATGGTGATTCTCATCATCATTCTCAACATTTGAAGACCAAAGAAGATGAGTTTCTCTTTAATCTTGCTCCATTCTCTTCAAGATTCATGGTTCTAGTTTCGTGCCATCCTCATATTTGTTTTAGATTGTGAGAATTCTTTTCACCCACCCGGAGCATTTCAGGAGTCTTTTCAGTTTGATTCTCCGGAGCCCATCATCTCAGAATTATTCATTCAAGCGTTCAACTCTTGTTTTCCAAATCTGACCGGTGCATCATTCAAGTATTCACTAATCAGTTCATGATTTCTCCATTCTCATGTATCTAAATCCCCTCAAATATCTTCATTCGTTTTCCAATTCTTCCCGGTGAATTGTGCCTTTGCTACGTTCATTTTCAATTCTTACTGGTGGTTTGTTCAAGTTTTCACTTCCTTTGTTATCATATTAATTTATTCGTTGTTTCAATCCTACCGGTGGTTTGTTGAAGACCTTCTCAAGTTTGTGCCATATCTATCTTAATCCTTTCTATGGGAATAAGTAGTATGCCAAATCCGTTGCTTGTCATCAATTTAATTGGTGAAGGATGAGCATAATGTAATTCTTATTCTTGTCCCATCGAGTAAATTCAATTCCTTATTCCGGAGGTTCATCAAAATTCATGATTTCATTTGTTCATCTTTCTTTCCGGAGTTCCAAGTTTTCTCGGTTATATCATTTCAAAGCTTCATCTTATCACTGCAAGGCTTCACCTTGTGTTGTCAACTTCTCTTTCTTTCTATCACCCTTTTGTTTATCGGAGTTCATCATGGAGGCTCTACATGGTGCTTCCTCTAGGATTCTTTTCATTCTTCAATTGTTCTTCAAGATTTCTCTCGGAGTTAAGATCCGTCAAGCTACTCTAAAAAATAAGCATGGTGTCAACACATGTTTTGTTTTGAGAAGTTCAAGCATTCTTCATCTTGCATTCCAAAGTGCATTTCTCTCTATCTTATCTTTTGAGATGGTGTTATGTCATTGTTGATAATTTTCCTTCGCGTTTCATGATTCACAGATTTTCAAGAGTGACATATTTAAATCCATCATTTTATCTTTGTTCATGAGATATTTAAGTCCATCAATCCCTTCTTTGGACTTGTCTTGGGCTATATTTCACCTAAAGCTTTCCCTAAGGATTGTTGCTATTTATGGTGCTTGTAAATGACCCAAGTTCTTCATTTGTCCTCCCGGTGAAATAAGTTTCTCGTCTCCTTGTTGATATCAATCCAATCGTTTGTTTCCGTTGGTGGCAGAAGCTCACCTCATAATTTTGAGATGTTTTCATAAGCCCACTACAAGCTTATTCTTACCGTTGTTGTTTTTTCAAACAACTCCGTCCTATCCTTGTTTGTAAGGATGCTTCATTCAAATTCATTTGTGGTAGAAGTTGTCATTTTCTTCTCCATCCCTTTATCCCAACAATCTAGATTCTATTCTTTCGTTTCGAAGGCATTGTGATGTTGCTCTCTTCGACCCATCGTCTATTTTTGTGAAGATCATGTTCTTTTTCTTGCATTATCCATTTAACCGGAGTGTTGTGTCTTCTCTTCAAGTTCTTTTCATCTTATCAAGGTTTCCTTCTTCTTTCAGTCGGAGTGCTGCCCAAATTTTATCAATCTTATTCTTTGTCTATCTAGTTTTAACCAGAGTGGTTTCAAAATCTATTTTATCACTAAACCTCTTGGTTCTCGTCGTATCCCTTGTTCCTCTTTTCTAACAGAGTGTTTTCAACTTTGTTCATCTTCATTGTTTTCTTTCTTTCATTTTGTTCAACCTCTCGAGGTTCATTGGGTTCACTCGTTTGTCAAAGAAGCAACTTTGTTTTACCTCTTCCTCTTCCGCTTTTCTCCGGTGCCATCCTAGATCTCGGGACGAGATCCTCTCGTAGTGGTGGAGTGTTGTGACGCCCCAAGACCGGGCGTCGATTGCCTTCGGGGTTTCGAGTTTTGTCGTGTGGTTTGTTTTGTTTTGCATTGCATCATGTCATCATGCCATCATATCGTTTATTTTTTAAAACTCTTCTAAATAAATTGCATGGATTTCTCGATCCATTTAAATCGAGGGAAGTTTGACTTCTCTTTATAACATATCCTCCTAATATTTATGGAGCTATTATAATTTATTCCATTGATTTGGAATTGATCTTAACACACTTGCAAAATAATTTCGTTCCTTTTTCTGCTTCAAGTTTGGTCTCCTCACCTTGCCAATATTTTCTTTCATCATTTTCCGGAGTTCCACCAAAAATCCTTGGATCATTTTTGTTAAATTCCTCATATTTTTGTGAGCCCGGGAAAATTATCCCCATGTCCAACTTCTTCCTCTACCCTCTCTTTCTTTTCTTCTCTTTATTGTTTTTTCTGCTATATATATAAAGAGTAGAAAGGAGAGAGAAGAGATCCAGCCCAGCCCACCTAGCGCCTCCCTCCTGGCCTTCCTTCTCCACCGGGCCGCCCATTCCACCAGACCGGCCTCCCAAGGCCTAGGCCCAGCCGCACACCCCTGCCTTAACCCTAGCACCCTAGCCCGCATCTCTCTCCTCCCCTCGTCCTCCTCTCCAGCACCGCACACCCCTGCCCGATCCCCTCGTCGCCTCCTTCCCCTCGATCCCATCTCCCTCGCTCTCTCCCTCGCGGCCTCTCTTCTCCACCCCCTCGCCCGATTCCCCCTCGGCCTCCTCCTCCTAGCGCCGCCGCCAGGGCATCTCGCCGACCCTGCGCCACCTCGTCGCCGTCCCGCGCCTCTCCACCTCCTCGCGCCGGCCACCCCGCCGCGCCGTGCCGGTGTCCTCGTCGCCGACGAGCTCCCCCAGGAGCGCCGCCTCGTCTCCCCTGCGGCCTCTTCCTCGCCAAGTTCCCGTCGACCGAGCGCTCGAGGAGAGGCACCTGCGCCCGCATCTCCCCTGCGGCCCTCTCCTCGTCGCCTCCTCGCGACCACCATGCCCGAGCCACCGCCGCGCCCTGCCGCGTCCAGACTCCTTCCTTGGCCATGCCTCGCCGTCCGGGCTGCTGCTCCCGTCGGCCCTGCCTTTGCGCCTCCTCGCCGAGGCCACCTGGTTCATCCACCATCGCCTCCTTGCTGACATCCCGAGGCCCTTGTGTGTTTGGTGTTGGACCGTCGAGACTGCCATGTTGCTGCCCCGTGTGAGACCGTCAAGTACCACGACAGACCGCGAGCTCCACGGATTCGCCAAGTACCACGACGACCGAAGCATAGTACCTCTACGTTTGCCTTGTACATCTACCGTCACCGAAGACCCGTTTGTGGTTTTCGTCAAGTTCAACGGTGAACCCCGAAGCCCTCGGATTCGTCAAGTCCGTAGCTGCAAGTACCACTCCGAACCATGTACGACGACCGTCGCCGAAAATCCGTGAAACGTGTACATGAACGACTACCGTCGCGTGAACCACTACTTCCCTCTACGCCCGAGAACGACTCCTTCCCTCTACGAAACTCGACCCGTCCCGTTTGAACGTTCCGAAGGTATAACCCCGAGAAGTCCTTCTGAGAGAGAATGTTGTGTGATGTATGAGTTGAACCGCGTGTTTGCACCGTTTGCGGTTGTTCGTTGCGATGCCGTTCTTTTGCCATGCCACCGTTCCGTGGGAACCCGGAATCCGGGATCACCCCACCATCCTTGCATGACTCGCTCACGCCCACTTCTTTTGCTCCGGTATCTCCGTGAGTTATCGGAACCGGAATGTTGCCGTGGCATCATTTTTCGGATTCGTTGCCGTGGCACCCCTTTCTTCCACCACGGTGACATAATGCCTCGTATCATGCTCTTGTCAACGTTTTCATAAAAATTGCATATCTTGCACTTGTCATCCGCATCATGATAACAACATCTAAATGTTTATAATTGTTGGTTGCATTAATTTGCTTAAATGCCATGCTAAAATGATTTATTTCATAACTAAATAACCGTAACTCGGATTTAAATAATTTATATATGTAAATGGGGTAGAAAAATGCCTAGTTTAACATGGTAGCTTTACTTTGCATGTTTAACAACTCTAAACTATGCTTTAGGTCAGATCTGTACCGAATCCATAATTTGCATATGGGGATTTTCCGGAATTGTTGTTCGTTGTTTCCGGCCTCATTTAAACTTGCCTAAATAGCTAGTTTAATTATGCTCCACCTCTTGCCATGTTTAACAACATTTAATATTGTTGAGTACCTAACCGAGATCAAACTAAATATGTCAATGTGGTGTTTTGTCAATATGCAACCCATTGCATATTGAGCTCCACTTAATTTGTAGGATTGTTTGTGCACTTTGCCATGCCTCATTAAACCGGACATGCATCATACTTGTTTGTGCATCATGTCATGTTTATGTGATGGTTGTTTACCTTGTTGTTTGTTTGTTTCCGGTTTGCTTTTCTCGTTAGCTTCGGTTCCGTTCCGGAGTTGTGAGGATTCATTCGACCTCGTCCGTTTGTCTTCTTCATGGACTCGTTCTTCTTCCTTGCGGGATTTCAGGCAAGATGACCATACCCTCGAAATCACTACTATCTTTGCTTGCTTGTTGCTCGCTCTTTTGCTATGCCTATGCTACGATGCCTACCACTTGCTAAATCATGCCACCCACATTGCCATGTCAAGTGAAACGCCCTCGATGCGGCTATATCTCCCACGTGTCGAAGCACGACTTAGAGGCATAACCGCATTGAAAGCAATGTCGCAAGTGAGGTAATCTTCACACAACCCATGTAATACATAAGGGAAAGAGATACATAGTTGGCTTACAATCGCCACTTCACACAATACATGGGTAAAACATTACATCATACAGATACAATCAAGGTCCGACTACGGAACCAAAATAAAAGAAGACTACCCCAAATGCTACACAGATCCCGATCGTCCCAACTGGCTCCACTCTTGATCGATGAAACGAAACAACACAAAGAACAAGATCTTCATCGAGCTCCTCCTTGAGCTCGGGTCCATCACCCGCGCGGCTCATCGGCACTGCAAACTGGTTTTGAAGTATCTGTGAGTCACGGGACTCAGCAATCTCACACCCGAGATCAAGACTATTTAAGCTTAAAAGTAGGACAGGGTAGTGAGGTGGAGCTGCAGCAAGCGACTAGCATATATGGTGGCTAACATACAAAAGAGAGCGAGAAGAGAAGGCAAAAGCACGGTCGAACAACTATGATCAAGAAGTGATCCTGAACTCCTACTTACGTCAAACATAACCCGAAACCGTGTTCTCCTCTCGATCAACCCGAAAAAGAGACACTCACGTTACGCACACGGTTGGTGTATTTTAATTAAGATCAACTTCGGTTTTCTACAACCGACATTAACAAATTCCCATCGCCACATAACCGCAGGCACGGCTTTGAAAGATCAAACCCTGCAGGGTGTCCCAACTTAGCCCATGATAAGCTCTCGCGATCAACGAAGAATAGACCTTCTCCCGGGAAGACCGATCAGTCTCGGAATCCGGCTACAAGACATTTCACAGCAATAAAACAAGTCCAGAAGACCTCCCGCGTGCCGACACCCGATAGTAGCCGCACAGATATCTCGTCTCGAGCCACGACCGGATGAACACTACGTCGGCAACCGACGATACCCCAAGTTGCCTCGGGGCGGCACCGCAAGTGGCTCTAGTTTGGACCAACACTTAGACAAGCATTGGCCCGGGGGGTTAAATAAAGATGACCCTTGAGAGCGCGACTCCCAAGGGAAAAAGGCTAGGAGAGGCAAATGTAAAACCAATGTTGGGCCTTGCTGGAAAAGTCTTATTCAAAGCGAACTGTCAAGGGGGTCCCATAAATCACCCGACCGCGTTAGGGACGCAAAAATCCGGGAACATAACACCGATATGACGGAAACTAGGGCGGCAAGAGTGGAACAAAACACCAGGCATAAGGCCGAGCCTTCCACCCTTAACCAAGTATATAGATGCATTAATTAAATAAGATATATTGTGATATCCCAACAAGTAAACATGTTCCAACAAGGAACAACGTCTCCATGTTCCAACAAGGAACAAACTTCATCTTCACCTGCAACTAACAACGCTATAAGAAGGGCTGAGCAAGCGGTAACATAGCCAAACAACGGTTTGCTAGGAAAAGGATGGTTAGGGGCTTGACATGGCAACATGGGAGGCATGATATAGCAAGTGGTAGGCATCGCAGCATAGGCATAGCAAAAGAGCGAGCATCTAGCAAGCAAAGATAGAAGTGATTTCGAGGGTATGGTCATCTTGCCTGAAATCCCGCAAGGAAGAAGAACGAATCCATGAAGAAGACAAACGGACAAGGTCGAACGAATCCTCACAACTCCGGAACGAAACCGAAGCTAACGAGGGAAGCAAACCGGAAAGAAACAAACAACATAGTAAACAACTATCACATAAACATGGCATGATGCACAAACAAGTATGATGCATGTCCGGTTTAAATAACATGGCATGGCAAAGTGCAACAAACAACACTACAAATTAAGTGGAGCTCAATATGCAACGAATTGCATATTGACGAAACTTCACAACATTTATTTAGTTCTCTCCCGATTAGGTACACAACAATATTAAATGTTGTTAAACATGGCAAGAGGTGGAGCATAATTAAACTAGCTATTTAGGCAAGTTTAAATGAGGCCGGAAACAACAAACAACAATTCCGGAAAATCCCCATGAGCAATATTTTAGATTCGGTCCTGATCTGCCCTAAACACAATTTTAGAGTTGTTAAACAGCAACATAAAGTGGACCATGATAATCTAGGCATTTTTCCACCCCATTTACATATAAAGAACATTTAAATCCGAGTTACGGTTATTTAGTTATGAATTAAATCATTTTAACATGGCATAATAGCAAATTAATGCAAACATCAATCTAAACATTTTTAACATAGATGAAAGTGGCAAAATATTAATCTACACAATTTTCTGAGCATATTACAAATATAAAACATTTTAATCCGATGCACGGTTAATTAATTATGGATGCATGAGCATGGAGGGTCTTTTCTGTAAAACGGTAAATTACTGGATAAAAGAGAAATTCGCAGACGAAAAAAAAATAACAACATGGGCCGAATCTGGCAGGCCAACAGTGCATGTGGGGGGCTGGGTGTGGTGCTCACCACAGGCTTGGCCCGTTTGGCGGGAGGGAGCAGGCGCTGGGGAGCTGGGCCGGGCCTTGGCGCAGTTCTGCCCACGCAGGCCCACGCTACCGGGCGCGGTCAACGGCGGCGGGCGGCGCGATCGGGCTCCTCGATCCCATCTCGAAGGTGGCGGCGGCCCTCGGCGACAACGCCGGGCGACGAGCGCGGGACGGCCGGACAGACGGAACGGGCGGATCCGGCGTGGGGCCCCGGATCCGGCGACGGCGAGGCCGAGGAGGCCGGGCGACGAGGTCTCAAGCGGCGGCTCCTCCTACTGCACACACGGAGCGAGAGAGAGAGAGTTCGTGAGGAGAGAGAAGGAGCACGGCGGAGGAGCAGAGAAGAGAGGAAGGAGCAGGCGCGGGGAGCTGGCACAGGGGGTCCGGCCGTGGCCGGGCTGCAAGGCGGCGAGGGAGGCGCTGAGGCGGGCGGGCGAGCGCTGGGGCGCTCGGGCAGCGGTGGCGGGCACCGGGCAAAGGAGGCGATGGAGAGCGCCTCGGGGCCCAGATCGGGGCCAGGCGGGCTCCCATGAACTGGCGGGCAGCGTGAAGTGGGGGGCGGGGGAGGCTGTGGCGACTCCCGGTTGGCGGGGCGACGCCTCGGTGGCGGCTGGCCAACCAGGCTTGCCAAGTGGCGGAGGGGCTTGGGCGCGCCGGAAAACGAGGAGGAGCGGCGGCTGCTGCGGAATTGAGGTTGGTGGCGCGGAATTTTAGGAGGAGGTTAGGCAGCTGCCCAAAATGGCATGGGGGTCTATATATAGCAGGTTTGCTAGTGTTTAGGGGTTTTGAGCATTCGGTCCCTCGGATCACGATCCGATGGCACCGGTCAGAGTGGAGGGCTAGGTGGGCTGTCTTTGGAGAAATATCTTGAGAAGAGAGGAGAAATGCAGCCCGCACGATTTGGAGACCGAAACATCCGACGAAAATACCGGCTATATCCCGGTTACATATATAACGGTTGGGCAGTCAAACGAGCTCCGAATGCGATGAAACTTGGCAGGCGGCCTGTCTACACTATAATAAGACCGCACGACAAGTTCCAACCCATTCCGAGAACATTATTATGCCACTTATAAAATAATATTTCGGAGGTGCCGCGGGCGCGTGCGAGTGTATCCGGACTCGGAACGGACAACGGAGAGAACCGGCGGAACCCGAACGGATGCAAGTTTTGGAAAACATGCGGATGAAATGCAGATGATGTCATGAGATGAGATGCAGAACAAGAACAAAATGCAAAACAACCGACAAAACCCAACCACGAAGGAAATAATAAAACACATCTCCGGAAAAGGCAAGAGTCGGAGTTACGAATATGGAAAGTCGTATCCGGGGTGTTACAACACTCCACCACTACGAGCGGATCTCGTCCCGAGATCTAGGATGGCACCGGAGGGAAAAGGAAGAGGAAGAGAAGAGGTAAAACTAAGTTGCTTCTTTGACAAACGAGTGAAACCATGAACCTTGAGAGGTTGAGCGAAATGAAAGAAAGAATAGAAGGAAGATGACCAAGGTTGAAAACAATCCGTTAGAAAAGAGGAACAAGGAACATTACGATAACTTGAAGGTTGAAAAGGCATAAATCAAGAGTTTAATGGAGAAGATCGAATTCGAAACCACTCCGTTTAACACAAGATGAGAGAGGAAGAATGATATAATTTGGGCAGCACTCCGACTGAAAATGGAAGGAATTGAACATGAACTTGAGAGGATGGGATGATACTTGATGACATCAACAACATACTGCCTCCGGAACTATTGAAAGAATGGCACAAAGGGTTAGAAAGATTTCAGACAGCTCTCCGGTTGACGAAGCAGGCAAAACTTGATAAGATGATAGAACTCGAATGAAAACATGACACTCCGGTTAAATGGATAAGCCCGAAAAAAGAACATGATCTTGACAAAACGAGGTGATGGGTCGATGAGTGCAACATCACGATGCCTCCGGAAGAAAAAAATTGAAGGTAGGTCATTGGAATAAAGGAATGGAGAAGAAAATGCCAACTTCTACCACAAATGAACTTGGAAAAGCACCCTTGCAAAGAAGAATTGAACGGAGTTGTTGGAAAACCAACAACGAAATGATTAAGCTTGTAGTGGGCTTATGGAAACCATCTCAAAATTATGAGGTGAGCTTCTGCCACCAACGGAAACAAATGATTGGATTGATATCAACAAGGAGACGAGAAACTTATTTCACTGGGAGGACAAATGAAGAACTTGGGTCATTAATAAACACCAAAATAGCAACAATCCTTAGGGAAAGCTTTAGGTGAAATATAGCCCAAGACAACTCCAATGAAGAGATTGATGGATTTAAAATACCTCATTCTTGACAACGTGTGAATCATGAAACACGAACTCAAATTGTCGAGAATGATATAACACCATCTCAAGAGATAAGGTAGAAAGAATTGCACTTCGGAATGCAAGAATAAGAATACTTGAACTCCTCAAAACAAAACATGTGTTGGAAGGCCATGTTTAATTTTGAGTATAGCTTGGCGGACCATAACTCCGTGAGAAATCTTGGAGACCAATTAAAGAATGAAAAGAATCCTTGAGGAAGCACCAAGTAGAGCCTCCATGATAAACTCCGGTAACCAAAAGGATGATAAAAGAAAGAGAAGTTGAAAACACAAGGTGAAGCCTTGCAGTGATAAGATGAAGCTTTGAGATGATATAACCGAGAAAAACTTGGAACTCCGGAAAGAAAGATGAACAAATGAAATCAAGAATTTTGATGATCCTCCGGAATAAGGAATTGAATTTACTCGATGAAACAAGAATGAGAATTACATTATGCTCATCCTTCACCAATTAAATTGATGACAAGCAATGGATTTGGCATACTACTTATTCCCGTAGAAAAGATTAAGATAGATATGGTGCAAACTTGGGAAGGTCTTCAACGAACCACCGGTAGGATTGGAAAGAACGAATGAGTCTATATGATAACGAAGGAAGAGAACTCTTGAACAAACCACCATAATAATTGAGAATGAACGTAGCAAAGGCACAATTCACCGGGAAGAATTGTAAAACGAATAACGATGCTTGACAAAATTTAGATACATAAGAACGAAGAGATCATGAACTGATTAGAGGATATTTCGACGATGCACCGTTTAGATTTGGAAAACCAGAGTTGAACGCTTGAATGAATAATTCTGAGATGATTGTCTCCGAAGAATCAAACTGAAAAGACTCCTGAAATGCTCCGGGTGGGTTAAAAGAATTCTCACAATCAAAACAATTAAGAGGATGTCACGAAGCTAGAACCATGAATCTTGAAGAGAAAGAAGCGAGATTTAAGAGAAACTCTTCTTCGGTCTTCAAAATTCGAGAATGACGACGAGAACATCACCATGAATTATTGAAGCACTCCGGAATGAAAATTAGGAAGGTTGAACCAACAATGAAAATAATTTGGAAGATCTTGGAGAAAGACATTTGACTGATGATAATTCATTCTTACGTCAAACTTTGCAATGAATTTGGGAATAGCTCCTGAAAATTAGAAGAGTCAGGTAAGATCCTGGGAAAAGACCTGTGGGTTAGGGCCCACTCAAAAGAACCACTGTTGAACAATTGTTTGAAATAGATATTGCACCGGTAGAATTAAATGGCTTGAATGAGATAGCATCCTCAAAAGAACTTGAGTGAATTGAGAATGGAAACTAGAATCTTCTGAGATATCTTCAACACTCCGGAACAATTGAATAGCGAGAAGTGGATGATTAAGAGATGCACCGACATGAGAAAGCATTTGAAATGATGAAAAGAATACGATCAACACTGAAAACTTGACTTGAGTCCACCGGAGAAGAAAATTAGAATGGAACAATGATAAGGTTAAAGCTTCCTTAGCGTCTTCATGAGAAATCACCGGATAAAACATTAAAGGAAAAGAATGAAGAAACTTCACTCAATAAAAATGGATACTTGATTAAGAAATCTGAGTCCTTGAAGAAAAGGGTGGGAGGGCGGGAAATCAAAACAACTTAGGTCGGATGAAACGAACACCGTTGAGAAAAAGCTTAGAACTGATCTTGCGAATGTTGGAATGATCGGATTCATTTGAAGAGAAGCACGCCGGTTGGGAAAAGAATTAACATGACAAGCTCAGTGATCAAGAAGAATTAGTATTCACATAGCAATATGAGAACACCATTTAGGAAAGGTATGGAATCAACACTTGGCATTGAAGCAACTTGAATACCACAAATAAAACAAAACAAAGGATTTGGCTTGCAGAATAAGCCGGAACAAACACATGATAGAGATTTCGCCCAAAGTGTTCGTGGTGGGGCCCACACGGACACGACGTATAGCGGACGTCACGAATGACAAACAAGACGTCCCCGAATCAGCATAGCCAAGGATTCTTTAAGACGTCTCGCGACCACTGTAAATCGACCGTGAATGGGCGGACCACTAGACGTTGAACCCCAATCTCAAATCATACATCCGTCGGAAAGAATATCCCGTAAGCTACTAGAATTCCCACCTATAAACTCCCGAAACTTTCGGTTATGCAATCTGGTGTTGGGGATACAGGGACACAAAATATATCACCCAAACTAACAATACCTAGATCCATTGTATCCATCCGTCAACACATAACCAAGAAACCTTCGAAATCGTGTACCTCGACCTTGAAAAACATCCGTTATACAAGTCATGGCAATACTCCCTTTCGCCACAAGATCTTGGGCTATCGGGGTTATCTCACCAACAACTGCACAAAAGAGATTTCGATGTCGGTAAAACTCAGGTATTCCAGAATCGCAACGATAAAATTGTGACGACAACACCTCGAGCTCAACTCCCGGGACACCGCCACAACCCCTAAATGTCGAGGCACCAAGAACAATGTTCTCGTCACAAAACCATCGAACGATTCCAAGATACCAGCGTGATCCTAAAAAAAATTTAGTGAAATTTGAGGAGAGAAAAGTCAAAACTCTACGTCGGGATACCTCACCAGAGCGATTTAAGGGACCGAGGAGTAAAAAGAATCCTACTCTCGATATATATAATCCTAAGACTCAAAACATTTTCCGTTCTAGACTCAACAACGCCAAAGAAACAATCAAGTAGGGGCTCCTAAGTCGGGAAGGCTCGATACCAACTTGAACGCCTCGATGCGGCTATATCTCCCACGGTCGAAGCACGACTTAGAGGCATAACCGCATTGAAAGCAATGTCGCAAGTGAGGTAATCTTCACACAACCCATGTAATACATAAGGGAAAGAGATACATAGTTGGCTTACAATCGCCACTTCACACAATACATGGGTAAAACATTACATCATACAGATACAATCAAGGTCCGACTACGGAACCAAAATAAAAGAAGACTACCCCAAATGCTACACAGATCCCCGATCGTCCCAACTGGGCTCCACTACTTGATCGATCAAACGAAACAACACAAAGAACAAGATCTTCATCGAGCTCCTCCTTGAGCTCGGGTCCATCACCGCGCTGGGCTCATCGGCACCGCAAACTGGTTTTGAAGTATCTGTGAGTCACGGGACTCAGCAATCTCACACCCGAGATCAAGACTATTTAAGCTTAAAAGTAGGACAGGGTAGTGAGGTGGAGCTGCAGCAAGCTTACTAGCATATATGGTGGCTAACATACGCAAAAGAGAGCGAGAAGAGAAGGCAAAAGCACGGTCGAACAACTATGATCAAGAAGTGATCCTGAACTCCTACTTACGCCAAACATAACCCGAAACCGTGTTCTCCTCTCGATCAACCCGAAAAGAGACACTCACGGTTACGCACACGGTTGGTGTATTTTAATTAAGATCAACTTCGGGTTTTCTACAACCGACATTAACAAATTCCCATCTGCCACATAACCGCGGGCACGGCTTTGAAAGATCAAACCTGCAGGGTGTCCCAACTTAGCCCATGATAAGCTCTCGCGATCAACGAAGAATAGACCTTCTCCCGGAAGACCGATCAGTCTCGGAATCCGGCTACA
The DNA here is from genome assembly GCA_021605205.1 of Aegilops longissima. Lineage (NCBI taxonomy): Eukaryota > Viridiplantae > Streptophyta > Magnoliopsida > Poales > Poaceae > Aegilops > Aegilops longissima. Next base: position 605,809,362 of record CM038677.1, on the reverse strand, counting down.
AGACATTTCACAGCAATAAAACAAGTCCAAAAAGACCTCCGGCGTGTCGACACCCCGATAGTAGCCACAGATCTCGTCTCGAGCCACGACCGGATGAACACTACGTCGGACAACCGACGATACCCCAAGTTGCCTCGGGCGGCACCGCAAGTGGCTCTAGTTTGGACCAACACTTAGACAAGCATTGGCCCGGGGTTAAATAAAGATGACCCTTGAGCGCGACTCCCAAGGGAAAAAAGGCTAGAGAGGCAAATGTAAAACCAATGTTGGGCCTTCTTTGGAAAAGTCTTATTCAAAGCGAACTGTCAAGGGGTCCCATAAATCACCCGACCGCGTTAGGGACGCAAAAATCCGGGAACATAACACCGATATGACGGAAACTAGGGCGGCAAGAGTGGAACAAAACACTGCATAAGGCCGAGCCTTCCACCCTTAACCAAGTATATAGATGCATTAATTAAATAAGATATATTGTGATATCCCAACAAGTAAACATGTTCCAACAAGGAACAACGTCTCCATGTTCCAACAAGGAACAAACTTCATCTTCACCTGCAACTAACAACGCTATAAGAAGGGCTGAGCAAGCGGTAACATAGCCAAACAACGGTTTGCTAGGAAAAGGATGGTTAGGGGCTTGACATGGCAACATGGGAGGCATGATATAGCAAGTGGTAGGCATCGCAGCATAGGCATAGCAAAAGAGCGAGCATCTAGCAAGCAAAGATAGAAGTGATTTCGAGGGTATGGTCATCTTGCCTGAAATCCCGCAAGGAAGAAGAACGAATCCATGAAGAAGACAAACGGACAAGGTCGAACGAATCCTCACAACTCCGGAACGAAACCGAAGCTAACGAGGGAAGCAAACCGGAAAGAAACAAACAACATAGTAAACAACTATCACATAAACATGGCATGATGCACAAACAAGTATGATGCATGTCCGGTTTAAATAACATGGCATGGCAAAGTGCAACAAACAACACTACAAATTAAGTGGAGCTCAATATGCAACGAATTGCATATTGACGAAACTTCACAACATTTATTTAGTTCTCTCCCGATTAGGTACACAACAATATTAAATGTTGTTAAACATGGCAAGAGGTGGAGCATAATTAAACTAGCTATTTAGGCAAGTTTAAATGAGGCCGGAAACAACAAACAACAATTCCGGAAAATCCCCATGAGCAATATTTTAGATTCGGTCCTGATCTGCCCTAAACACAATTTTAGAGTTGTTAAACAGCAACATAAAGTGGACCATGATAATCTAGGCATTTTCCACCCCATTTACATATAAAGAACATTTAAATCCGAAGTTACGGTTATTTAGTTATGAATTAAATCATTTTAACATGGCATAATAGCAAATTAATGCAAACATCAATCTAAACATTTTTAACATAGATGAAAGTGGCAAAATATTAATCTACACAATTTTCTGAGCATATTACAAATATAAAACATTTTAATCCGATGCACGGTTAATTAATTATGGATGCATGAGCATGGAGGGTCTTTTCTGTAAAACGGTAAATTACTGGATAAAAGAGAAATTCGCCAGACGAAAAAAAAATAACAACATGGGCCGAATCTGCAGGCCAACAATGCATGTGGGGGCGCTGGGGTGTGGTGCTCACCACAGGCTTGGCCCGTTTGGCGGGAGGGGCAGGCCGCTGGGGAGCTGGGCCGGGCCTTGGCGCGGCTGCGCCCACGCAGGCCACGCTGTGCCGGCCGCGTCAACGGCGGCGGGCGGCGCGATCGGGCTCCTCCCGATCCCATCTCGAAGGTGGCGGCGTTTCGGCGACAACGCCGCGACGAGCGCGGGACGGCCGGACAGACGGAACAGGCGGATCGGGCGTGGGGCCCTTGATCCGCGCGACGGCGAGGCCGAGGAGGCCGGCGACGAGGTCTCAAGGCGGCGGCGGCTCTACTGCACACACGGAGCGAGAGAGAGAGAGTTCGTGAGGAGAGAGAAGGAGCACGGCGGAGGAGCAGAGAAGAGAGAGGAAGGAGCAGCGCGCGGGAGCCTGGCTCAGGGGTCGCCGCGGCCAGGGCTGCAAGGCGGCGAGGAGGCGCTGGGGGCGGGCGGCCGGGCGCTGGGCGCGGGCAGCAGGGCGGGGCACCCGGGCAAAGGAGGCGATGGAGGCGCCTCGGGGCCCAGATCGGGGCTGGCGGGCTCCCAGCTGGGCTGGCGGGCATGCAGTGAAGTGGGGCGCGGGGGGAGGCCAGGTGGCGACTCCCGGTTGGCGGGGGCGACGCCTCAGGTGGCGGCTGGCCAACCAGGGCTTGCCAAGTGGCGGAGGGGGCTTGGGGCGCGCCGGAAAACGAGGAGGGAGCGGCGGCTGGCTGCGGGAATTGAGGTTGGTGGCGCGGAATTTTAGGAGGAGGGTTAGGCAGCTGCCCAAAATGGCATGGGGGGGTCTATATATAGCAGGTTTGCTAGGGTTTAGGGGGTTTTGGAGCATTCCGGTCCCTCGGATCACGATCCGATGGCACCGGTCGAGTGGAGGGCTAGGTGGGCTGTCTTTGGAGAAATATACTTGAGAAGAGAGGAGAAATGCAGCCCGCACGATTTCGAGACCAAACATCCGATTTAAAATACCGGCTATATCCCGGTTACATATATAACGGTTAAGCAGTCAAACGAGTCGAATGCGATGAAACTTGGCAGGCGGCCTGTCTACACTATAATAAGACCGCACGACAAGTTGCAACCCATTCCGAGAACATTATTATGCCACTTATAAAATAATATTTCGGAGGTGCCGCGGGCGCGTGCGAGTGTATCCGGACTCGGAACGGACAACGGAGAGAACCGGCGGAACCCGAACGGATGCAAGTTTTGGAAAACATGCGGATGAAATGCAGATGATGTCATGAGATGAGATGCAGAACAAGAACAAAATGCAAAACAACCGACAAAACCCAACCACGAAAGAAATAATAAAACACATCTCCGGAAAAGGCAAGAGTCGGAGTTACGAATATGGAAAGTCGTATCCGGGGTGTTACATCAAGCCTCTAACCATCCTTTCCTAGCAAACCGTTGTTTGGCTATGTTACCGCTTTGCTCAGCCCCTCTTATAGCGTTGTTAGTTGCAGGTGAAGATGAAGTTTGTTCCTTGTTGGAACATGGAGATGTTGTTCCTTGTTGGAACATGTTTACTTGTTGGGATATCACAATATATCTTATTTAATTAACGCATCTATATACTTGGTAAAGGGTGGAAGGCTCGGCCTTATGCCTGGTGTTTTGTTCCACTCTTGTCGCCTAGTTTCCGTCATACGGTGTTATGTTCCCGGATTTTGCGTCCCTAACGCGGTCGGGTGATTTATGGGACCCCTTGACAGTTCGCTTTGAATAAGACTTTTCCAGCAAGGCCCAACATTGGTTTTACCATTTGCCTCACCTATGCCCTTTTCCCTTGGGTTTCGGAGCCCGAGGGTCATCTTTATTTTAGCCCCCGGCCAGTTCTCCTTCGAGTGCTGGTCCAAACCGAAGCGATGTCCGGCGCCCTCAGGCAACCAGGGTTTATGCCAACCCGACGTCTGGCTCATCCGGTGTGCCACGAGACCGAGATATGTGCAGCTCCTATCAGATTTGTCGGCACATCCGGGCGGCTTTGCTGGTCTTGTTTTATTGCTGTGAAATGTCTTGTAGCCGGATTCCAGACTGATCGGGTCTTCCGGGAGAAGGAATATCCTTCGCTTGATCGCGAGAGCTTATCATGGGCTAAGTTGGGACACCCCGCAGGGTTTTGAACTTTCAAAGCCGTGCCAGCGGTTATGTGGTAGATGGGAATTTGTTAATGTCCGTTGTAGAAAACCCGAAGTTGATCTTAATTAAAATACACCAACCGCGTGTGTAACTGTGATGGTCTCTTCTCGGCGGAGTCCGGGAAGTGAACACGGTGTTGGAGTTATGTTTGACGTAAGTAGTTTCAGGATCACTTCTTGATCATAGTTGTTCGACCGCGCCTTGCTTTCTCTTCTCGCTCTCTTTTTGCGTATGTTAGCCACCATATATGCTAGTCGCTGCTGCAGCTCCACCTCACTACCTTGCCCTACCTTTAAGCTTAAATAGTCTTGATCTCATGGTGTGAGATTGCTGAGTCCCCGTGACTCACAGCTACTTCCAAAACCAGTTTGCAGTGCCGATGAAACCGCAGGGTGATGCACCTGAGCTCAAGGAGGAGCTCGATGAAGATCTTTGTGCATTGTGTTGTCTCGCTTCAGCTGATCAAGAGTGGAGCCAGTTGGGACGATCGGGGATCTGTAGCATTTGGGGTAGTCTTCTTTTATTTTGGTTCCGTAGTCGGACCTTGATTGTACCTGTATGATGTAATGTTTTACTCATGTATTGTGTGAAGTGGCGATTGTAAGCCAACTATGTATCTCTTTCCCTTATGTATTACATGGGTTGTGTGAAGATTACCTCACTTGCGACATTGCTTTCAATGCGGTTATGCCTCTAAGTCGTGCTTCGACACGTGGGAGATATAGCCGCATCGAGGGCGTTTCAGCGCTGGTCGCGACGAGCTCGTGGATCCGACGACGCTGTGGAGTCGCTGTCGAGGTGGATCCGACGAGTCGGCGATCTTGGCCTTCGGGGTGGAGAGTGCATGGTGGTTGCACCCCCACAGGTCTCGTCGCCACCGGCTCGTGCCTTGTCGTCTTGCCGCGGCAGCGATGTGCTTGGTTGCCGCGGAGCGTCGCCGTTGGCAAAGCTGATGAGACTCTGAATGGTGGCCCTCCATTCGTCGACCTTGTCTGCCGTTGGAGGGTAATCCAGGAGCAGTTGAGCTCGCACCAAAGCTTCTACTTCAGTGGTGGGCGGCAATGGCGAATGGTGCGAGGAGCGGGATATGCTCGGACTTCTAAATATATTAGAAGGAGCAGTATTCCGTCCAGGCGACCGTGCCCCACTTCCACCAGCCTTTTGGCGCGCAAGTTGTTCTTGAGCGTCCCTGGATCCACCAGCTCGATCTTGGCCCAACGAACGTATGGTGCTGCGAAATATCCAAAAAGAAGAATTGGAAAAAGAAAAACACTGGAGGGTCTGCCGCTTCGGTCTCAGCCACTGCGAAGGGCAGCTTACAGGCAAGAGGCTTACCTGCGATGGGATCTGCCGCTTCGGTCTCAGCCACTGGAGGGTCGACGGTGCCGTCTCTTGCCGGAGGGCCGTCCCTTGCCGGAGAAGCCTCCCTTGCCGGGGGATCTTCCCTTGGCGGCGTAGTTGAAGCAGATGGCATGTCAGGAACGGCCTCAGGACACTCCTGGCGGGGCTGCTCTGCTTCTACACAAATCAACAGTCAGATATCAACAAATAAAGAGCACCCATGCGCGCCTAACCGCAAAAAGTGAATCATGTACTTACGCTAGGGGCTGCGCTGGGGGCTGCTTTGTGGAAGGGTCGTCGGGTCCGGCAAGGGGGTCTCAGACGCGCCTCCTGTTGCCATGGGGGGATCGTCCTCGATGACGACCACCAGGGTCTTGGCTCTCTTCGAAGCTCTCTGGGCCAGCGTCCTAAAAAGGAAAGAGTTCAGAATGAAGCAAGTCAGATACAAGACAAAACAGCAAATTGAAGAATTATCGATACAAATGACAAGATCTTACTCTTCTTCTTCCTCGGAGCTGAGCGCCAAGAAGTCGAATTCAGTCCGCCTCGGTGCGACGAGCTGGAAGAGTAGGCTCCCTCGGGCGCTTGGCGGGTGCAGGAGCCGTGGTCCCGAAGGCCCCGCTCCGATTCTTGTGGCGGCGTGAGGCGCTCCAGCTGCAACAATGCTTGCCATGGTGGAGCTGCGCGCAGGGCGCGACGGCTGTTGGCCCGTCTGCCGCCCCGCCACTTCCCCGGTCTTGCGGAGGCGCCTTCTTGGTGGAGTTGTGGGCTCCGCTCGCGGCAAGCTACCTGAAGGTGGGGAGGAGGCGTCCCCGGCAGGCTCGTTCGGCTCAACTTCATGCTCGGCCTGCTCCTCCGCGCCGGCAAGCTCCTCTCGGTCGGCAAGGCTTGCCGCCTCTGCTGCCTCCGCCTCCTCCACAGTAAATCCAAATTCGCCAGCGGCAGCAGCTGCTCCCGCCTCCTCCAACCTCGTGGCAATGCGTTGCATCTCTTCATCGGTGGTGTCACGGGTGAGGCTGTTCTGCTCGTCGGGGTGGATTGGCACTTCTTCCAGGCTGTCGAAGAACTGCTGCACGATGTCATCGCGCCAAAGATGTCGGGGAAGCTGATCGTACCCACGAACACCTATGGGGGCCGGCGGACCGGACCCCTTTCGGTTCGGTGGGAGGCGGAGATTGCACGAAGGGCAGATCGAGGCGAAGCACACGAGCAGTTTACCCAGCTTCGGAGCTCTCCGGAGAGATAATACTCCTACTGCTCCTTGTCTGATTGTATTGTGTTCTTGCGAGGGAGCAATGAGAGCTACAAAACCTAGCTTGAGTGTCTCTGGTTTCAAATGAGTCGAACCCTCTTCTACGTTGCGCATGGGCCTCCTTTTTATATGCTCAAGGGGTCACCAACAGGTGGCAACGTAGACAGGGGCAAAAACGGGAAAATAAGCTGCGGTTGGTATAGCTACTTTGTACAGTGTATTCTACCTAACTCTGACGGCAAGGGACAAAACCATTAAATGCCCGTCCATGTCGCCTAAACAGTGCAACAGGGACCGTCAGGAGTGCCACCGCTCGCCACGATGGCAATCTTGTCAGCGCCGCTTACCGCTGCTCTCCGCTGGCCGCCTGACCTCTTGACACGCAAGACCGGAATGGTCCCATGGCGACACGTTGGTGGATGAGCTGGAGCGGAGATGAAGAGTGGTCGCCTGCCGCGGCAAGCGCCTTGCCGCGGCTGAATCCTTGTCGCTTCTGGGAGCTTGTCGCTCACCGAGCCTTCCCGGCAAGCTCCTTTTGCTGGGGTCTTGTCTTCTGCGTGCCTTGAGTGGCCTTCCAAGCAAGCTCCTCTTGCTGGGGTCTTGTCTCCTTGACTTGAGTACTTTGTTCTTGAATGGCTCCAAAGAAAACGCGGAGGACCTTGGCGGTCACTAGGCAAGCCTTGCCGCGGGGTGCTGCAACTACCCGTGCACGAGTTCGGGATACTAGGGTACCCCTACTCTAGTACACCGACAAGGAGCATTACCAAAGCGTCAAGTAAATCGGACAAGACTTCAGCCGGTGGGCGCACAGGGCCTCCTTCCCCGGCTGCTGTCGCCGCTGCTGACCCGAAAATCAATGCTGCTGCAGTTGAAGATGTTGGAAATATGCCCTAGAGGCAATAATAAAGTGGTTATTATTATATTTCCTTGTTCATGATAATTGTCTATTGTTCATGCTATAATTGTGTTATCCGGAAATCATAATACATGTGTGAATACATACTTGTCCATAGTGAGCCTCTAATTGACTAGCTCGTTGATCAATAGATGGTTACGGTTTCCTGACCATGGACATTGGATGTCGTTGATAACGGGATCACATCATTAGGAGAATGATGTGATGGACAAGACCCAATCCTAAGCATAGCACAAGATCGTGTAGTTCGTCTGCTAAAGCTTTTCTAATGTCAAGTATCATTTCCTTAGACCATGAGAATGTGCAACTCCCGGATACCGTAGGAATGCTTTGGGTGTGCCAAATGTCACAACGTAACTGGGTGGCTATAAAGGCACACTACGGGTATCTCCGAAAGTGTCTGTTGGGTTGGCACGAATCGAGACTGGGATTTGTCACTCCGTATGACGGAGAGGTATCTCTGGGCCCACTCGGTAATGCATCATCATAATGAGCTCAATGTGACTAAGGAGTTGGTCACGGGATCATGCGTTACGGAACGAGTAAAGAGACTTGCCGGTAACGAGATTCAACGAGGTATAGGGATACCGACGATCGAATCTCGGGCAAGTAACATACCGATGGACAAAGGGAATTGTATACGGGATTGATTGAATCCTCAACATCGTGGTTCGTCCGATGAGATCATCATGGAACAAGTGGGAGCCAACATGGGTATCCAGATCCCACTGTTGGTTATTGGCCGGAGAGATGTCTCGGTCATGTCTACATGGATCCCGAACCCGTAGGGTCTACACACTTATGGTTCGGTGACGCTACAGTTGTTATGGGAAATAGTATGTAGTTACCGAAGGTTGTTCGGAGTCCCGGATGAGATCCCGGACATCATGAGGAGTTTCGGAATGGTCCGGAGGTGAAGATTTATATATGGGAAGTCCTCATATGGTCACCGGAAGTGTTCGGTGGTTTGCCGGTATTGTACCAGGACCACCGAAAGGGTTCCGGGGGTCCACTGGGAGGGTCCACCTGCCCCGGAGGTCCCTATGGATTGTATGTGGAGGGGAACCAGCCCCTAAGTGGGCTGGGCGCCAAAACCCCCTAGGGCCCATGCGCCTAGGGTTGGGGGGGGGGGGAATCCCTAAAGGGGGCGCCCCTTGGCTTGGGGGGCAAGCCTCCCCCCTTGGCCGCCGCCCCCCTTCTAGATCCATCTGGAGGGGCCGACCCTCTCTCCCTAGCCCCTATAAATAGAGGGGAGGTGGGAGGGCTGCCGCACCCTTCCCCTGGCGCAGCCCTCTCCCTCCCCAACACCTCCTCCTCCGTAGTAGTGCTTGGTGAAGCCGTGCCGGAGAACCGCAAGCTCCACCACCACGCCGCCGTGCTGCCGGAGCTCTCCCTCAACGTCTTCTCTCCCCTTGCTGGATCAAGAAGGAAGAGACATCCTCGGGCTGTACGTGTATTGAGCATGGAGGCGCCGTTGTTCGGTGCTTAGATCGGAATCGACCGTGATCTGAATCGCTGCGTGTATGACTCCACCAACCGGGTTCTTGTAACGCTTCCGCATCGCGATCTTCAAGGGTATGAAGATACACTCCCCTCTCTCTCGTTGCTAGTCTCTCCATAGATTGACCTTGGTGATGTGTAGAAAATTTTTGATTTCTGCAACGATCCCCCACAGTGGCATCATGAGCTAGGTATATGTGTAGTTTCTATGCATGAGTAGAACACAAGTTGTTGTGGGCGTCGATTTTGTCAATTTACTTGCCATTACTAGTCTTATCTTGATTCGGCGGCATCGTGGGATGAAGCGGCCTGGACCGACCTTACACGTACGCTTACGTGAGACAGGTTCCACCGACTGACATGCACTAGTTGCATAAGGTGGCTAGCGGGTGTCTGTCTCTCCCACTTTAGTCGGATCGGATTTGATGAAAAGGGTCCTTATGAAGGGTAAATAGAAATTGACATATCATGTTGTGGTTTTGGCGTAGGTAAGAAACGTTCTTGCTAGAAACCTATAGCAGCCACGTAAAAAACTTGCAACAACAATTAGAGGACGGCTAACTTGTTCTTGCAGCATATGCCGTGTGATGTGATATGGCCAAAAGGATGTGATGAATGATATATGTGATGTATGAGATTGATCATGTTCTTGTAATAGGAATCACGACTTGCATGTCGATGAGTATGACAACCGGCAGGAGCCATAGGAGTTGCCTTAATTTATTGTATGACCTGCGTGTCAATGAAAACGCAATGTAATTACTTTACTTTATTGCTAACTGTTAGCCATAGTAGTAGAAGTAACAGTTAGCGAGACAACTTCATGAAGACACGATGATGGAGATCATGATGATGGAGATCATGGTGTCATGCCGGTGATGATGATGATCATGGCACCCCGAAGATGGAGATCAAAAGGAGCAAAATGATATTGGCCATATCATGTCACTATTTGATTGCATGTGATGTTTATCATGTTTTTACATCTTATTTGCTTATAATGACGGTAGCTTAAATAAGATGATCCCTCGCTGAAATTTCAAGAAAGTATTCCCCCTAACTGTGCACCGTTGCGAAGGTTCGTTGTTTCGAAGCACCACGTGATGATTGGGTGTGATAGATTCTAACATTCGAATACAACGGGTGTAAGCCAGATTTACACATGCAAAACACTTAGGTTTACTTGACGAGCCTAGCATGTACAGACATGGCCTCGGAACACGAGAGACCGAAAGGTCGAACATGAGTCGTATAGTAGATACGATCAACATGGAGATGTTCACCCTTGATGACTAGTCCGTCTCACGTGATGATCGGACACGGCCTAGTCGATTCGGATCATGTATCACTTAAATGACTAGAGGGATGTCTGTCTGAGTGGGAGTTCATTAAATAATTTGATTAGATGAACTTAATTATCATGAACTTAGTCTAAAAATCTTTACAATATGTCTTGTAGATCAAATGGCCCATGCTAATGTTGCCCTCAACTTCAACGCGTTCCTAGAGAAAACCAAGCTGAAAGACGATGGTAGCAACTATACGGACTGGGTCCATAACTTGAGGATCATCCTCATAGCTGCCAAGAAAGCATATGTCCTTGAAGCACCGCTAGGTGATGCACCCATTTTCCCAGCAACTCAAGACGTTATGAATGCCTGGCAGTCACGTAGTGATGATTACTCCCTGGTTCAATGCGGCATCTACAGCTTAGAACCGGGGCTCCAAAAGCGTTTTGAGCAGCACGGAGCATATGAGATGTTCCAAGAGCTGGAAATGGTTTTCCAAGCTCATGTCTAGGTCGAGAGATATGAAGTCTCCGACAAGTTCTACAGTTGTAAGATGGAGGAAAATAGTTCTGTTAGCGAGCATATACTCAAAATGTCTGGGTTGCACAACCGCTTGTCTCAGCTGGGAGTTAATCTCCCGGATGACTCAGTCATTGACAGGATCCTCCAATCGCTTCCACCTAGCAACAAAAGCTTTGTGATGAACTACAATATGCAAGGGATGGAGAAGTCCATTCCTGAGTTATATTCAATGCTGAAATCAGCGGAGGTGGAGATCAAAAAGGAACATCAAGTGTTGATGGTGAATAAGACCACTAGTTTCAAGAAGGGCAAGGGTAAGAAGAACTTCAAGAAGGACAACAAGGGAGTTGCCGCGCCCGGTAAATCAGTTGCCGGGAAGAAGCCAAAGAATGGACCCAAGCCCGAGGCTCAGTGTTTTTATTGCAAGGGAAATGGTCACTGGAAGCGGAACTGCCCCAAGTACTTAGCGGATAAGAAGGCCGGCAACACCAAAGGTATATATGATATACATGTTATTGATGTGTACCTTACCAGCACTCGTAGTAGCTCCTGGGTATTTGATACCGGTGCGGTTGCTCATATTTGTAACTCAAAACAGGAGCTGCTGAATAAGTGGAGACTGGCGAAGGACGAGGTGACGATGCGTGTCGGGAATGGTTCCAAGGTCGATGTGATCGCCGTCGGCACGCTACCTCTACATTTACCTACGGGATTAGTTTTAAACCTCAATAATTGTTATTTAGTGCCAGCTTTGAGCATGAACATTGTATCTGGATCTTGTTTAATGCGAGATGGCTACTCATTTAAACATGAGAATAATGGTTGTTCTATTTATATGAGAGATATGTTTTATGGTCATGCCCCGCTGGTCAATGATTTATTCTTATTGAATCTCGAACGTGATGTTACACATATTCATAGTGTGAATGCCAAAAGATGTAAGGTTGATAATGATAGTCCCACATACTTGTGGCACTGCCGCCTTGGTCACATTGGTATCAAACGCATGAAGAAACCATGCAGATGGACTTTTGGAGTCTCTTGATTATGAATCATTTGACACGTGCGAACCATGCCTCATGGGCCAAATGACCAAGACTCCGTTCTCCAGAACAATGGAGAGAGCAACCAACTTATTGGAAATCATACATACTGATGTGTGCGGTCCAATGAGCGTTGAGGCTCGCGGTGGTTATTGTTATGTTCTCACCCTCACTGATTACTTAAGTAGATATGGGTATGTCTACTTAATGAAACACAAGTATGAGACCTTTGAAAAGTTCAAGGAATTTCAGAGTGAGGTTGAGAATCAACATAACAGGAAAATAAAGTTCTTACGATTAGATCATGGAGGGGAATATTTGAGTCACGAATTTGGCACACACTTAAGGAAATGTGGAATTGTTTCACAACTCACGCCGCTTGGAACACCTCAGCGTAATGGTGTGTCCGAACATCGTAATCGCACTCTATTGGATATGGTGCGATCTATGATGTCTCTTACCGATCTACCGCTATCATTTTGGGGTTATGCTTTAGAGACTGCCGCATTCACTTTAAATAGGGCTCCGTCGAAATCCGTTGAGACGACACCTTATGAATTATGGTTTGGGAAGAAACCTAAGCTGTCGTTTCTAAAAGTTTGGGGATGCGATGCTTATGTGAAGAAACTTCAACCTGAAAAGCTCGAACCCAAGTCGAAAAAATGCGTCTTCAGGATACCCTAAGGAAACTATTGGGTATACCTTCTACCTCAGATCCAAAGGCAAGATCTTTGTTGCCAAGAATGAATCCTTTCTAGAGAAAGAGTTTCTCTCGAAAGAAGTAAGTGGTAGGAAAGTAGAACTTGATGAGGTGTTGCCTCTTGAACCGGAGAGTAGCGCAGCTCAGGAAGATGTTTCTGTGGTGCCTGCACCGACTAGAGAGGAAGTTAATGATGATGATCATGAAACTTCGGATCAAGGTACTACTGAACTTCGTAGGTCCACGAGGACACGTTCCGCACCAGAGTGGTACGGCAACCCTGTCCAGGAAATCATGTTGTTAGACAACGGTGAACCTTCGAACTATGAAGAAGCAATGGTGGGCCCGGATTCCAACAAATGGCTTGAAGCCATGAAGTCTGATATAGGATCCATGTATGAAAATGAAGTATGGACTTTGACAGACTTGCCCGATGATCGGCAAGCCATAGAGAATAAATGGATCTTTAAGAAGAAGACTGACGCGGATGGTAATGTGACCATCTATAAGGCTCGGCTTGTCGCTAAGGTTATCGACAAGTTCAAGGGGTTGACTACGATGAGACCTTCTCACCTATGATCGGCTTCTACTTCATGATAGAATAAACACATGTGATCTCCTGACCAGGAAAAATATGCATCTTGATTCCACTCAATGTGTATTATGTGATGCTGAAGATAATGAAGACATAATGCATCTACTATTCTCATGTCCATTCAACCAGGGTTTTTGGTGGAACATTGGTCTTGAATGGAACACAGGCCTCAATATTCATGATATGATTATTGAAGCTCATCAAAGATATCGCCATCATCATTTCATGGAAATTATGATTGTTGGATGCTGGAGTATATGGAATCAAAGAAATGGACTGATATTTGAAGGAATCCCATGCTCTATCAATGATTGCAGATATGAATTTATCAAAACTTTCAAATTGACTATGCTAAGAGCCAACCCTAGTCTAAAGGAGGGCATGTCATCTTGGATTGATAACATATAATAATTTTTTCACTCTTTTGTACTTTTCAATCTAGTTGTCTCCCCAACAACCATTGTAAAGACTATGTTTCTTCCTATTTATATGAAAAAGATCTACAGTAAGGCTTTTGCCTTACTGTTTTATGGTAAAAAAAAGTGCTTCTCACCTGTAGCGAAGCTGAAGTCCGTCCTTATCATGTTAGCGATTACCGCATTCTAGGATTATGATATATGGCAAATGGACGTCAAAATGGCATTCCTTAATGGTTTCCTTAAGGGAGAATTGTATATGATGCAGCCGGAGGGTTTTGTCGATCCTAAGAATTCTAACAAGGTATGCAAGCTCCATCGCTCAATCTATGGGCTGGTGCAAGCATCTCGGAGTTGGAACATTCACTTTGATGAGATGATCAAAGCGTTTGGGTTTACACAGACTTATGGAGAAGCCTGCGTTTACACGAAAGTGAGTGGGAGCTCTGTAGCACTTCTCATATTATATGTGGATGACATACTATTGATGGGAAATGATATAGAATTTTGGAAAGCATAAAGGCCTAATTGAATAAGTGTTTTTCAATGAAGAACCTTGGAGAAGCTGCTTACATATTAGGCATCAAGATCTATAGAGATAGATCGAGACGCCTCATTGGTCTTTCGCAAAGCACATACCTTGACAAGATATTGAAGAAGTTCAATATGGATCAGTCCAAGAAGGGGTTCTTGCCTGTATTGCAAGGTGTGAGATTGAGCACGGCTCAATGCCCGACCATGGCAAAAGATAGAGAAAAGATGAGTGTCATGCCCTATGCCTCGGCCATAGGGTCTATTATGTACGCCATGCTGTGTACCAGACCTGATGTGAACCTTGCCGTAATTTTGGTAGGGAGGTACCAAAGTAATCCCGGCATGGAACACTAGATAGCGGTCAAGAATATCCTGAAGTACCTGAAAAGGACTAAGGATATGTTTCTCGTTTATGGAAGTGACGAAGAGCTCGTCGTAATGGGTTACGTCGATGCTAGCTTTAACACAGATCCGGATGGCTCCAAGTCACAAACCGGATACGTGTATATTTTGAATGGTGGGGCAGTCAGCTGGTGCAGTTGCAAGAAAAGCGTCGTGGCGGGATCTACATGTGAAGCGGAGTACATAGCAGCCTCGGAGGAAGCGCAGGAAGCAGTCTGGATGAAGGAGTTCATAACGACCTAGGAGTAATTCCCAATGCGTCGGGCCCACTGACTCTCTTCTGTGACAACACTGGAGCTATTGCCCTTGCCAAGGAGCCCAGGTTTCACAAGAAGACCAGGCATATCAAGCGTCGCTTCAACTCCATTCGTGAATATATTCAGGATGGAGACATAGATATTTGTAAAGTGCATGCAGATCTGAATGTCACAGATCCGTTGACTAAACATCTTTCACAAGCAAAACATGATCAACACCAGAACTCTATGGGTGTTTGATTCATCACAATGTAACTAGATTATTAACTCTAGTGCAAGTGGGAGACTGTTGGAAATATGCCCTAGAGGCAATAATAAAGTGGTTATTATTATATTTCCTTGTTCATGATAATTGTCTATTGTTCATGCTATAATTCTGTTATCCGGAAATCATAATACATGTGTGAATACATAGACCTCAACATGTCCCTAGTGAGCCTCTAATTGACTAGCTCGTTGATCAATAGATGGTTACGGTTTCCTGACCATGGACATTGGATGTCGTTGATAACGGGATCACATCATTAGGAGAATGATGTGATGGAGAAGACCCAATCCTAAGAATAGCACAAGATCGTGTAGTTCGTATGCTAAAGCTTTTCTAATGTCAAGTATCATTTCCTTAGACCATGAGATTGAACAACTCCCGGATACCATAGGAATGCTTTGGTTGTGCCAAACGTCACAACGTAACTGGGTGGCTATAAAGGCACACTACGGGTATCTCCGAAAGTGTCTGTTGGTTTGGCACGAATCGATACTAGGATTTGTCACTCCGTATGACGGAGAGGTATCTCTGGGCCCACTCGGTAATGCATCATCATAATGAGCTCAATGTGACTAAGCAGTTGGTCACGGGATCATGCGTTACGGAACGAGTAAAGAGACTTGCCGGTAACGAGATTGAACGAGGTATAGGGATACCGAAGATTGAATCTCAGGCAAGTAACATACCGATGGACAAAGGGAATTGTATACGGGATTGATTGAATCCTCGACATCGTGGTTCATCCGATGAGATCATCACGGAACATGTGGGAGCCAACATGGGTATCCATATCCTGCTGTTGGTTATTGGCCAGAGAGATGTCTCGGTCATGTCTACATGTTTCCCGAACCCGTAGGGTCTACACACTTAAGGTTTGGTGACGCTAGAGTTGTTATGGGAAATAGTATGTGGTTACCGAAGGTTGTTCGGAGTCCCAGATGAGATCCCGGACGTCACGAGGAGTTCCGGAATGGTCCAGAGGTGAAGATCTATATATGGGAAGTCCTCATACGGTCACCGGAAGTGTTCGGGGGTTTGCCGGTATCGTACCGGGACCACCGAAAGGGTTCCGGGGGTCCACCGGGAGGGTCCACTGTCGTTGTCAAAACCGGCGGATCTCGGGTAGGGGGTCCCGAACTGTGCGTCTAGGATCGATGGTAACAGTAGAAGGGGGACATGATGTTTACCCAGGTTCGGGCCCTCTCTATGGAGGTAATACCCTACTTCCTGCTTGATTGATCTTTATGAATATGAGTGTTACAAGAGTTGAGCTACCACGAGATCGTAATGGCTAAACCCTAGAAGTCTAGCCTATGTGAATATGGTAATGAATCTGTCCTATCTGGACTATGCTCTTCGATTTATATAGACATCGAAGACATCTAGGGATACATGAGCTCGGTTACATAGGAGGAAATGTTCATAATAGGTCGCCTAGCTTGCCTTCCACGCCAAGTAGAGTCCAATCTGGACAAGGTTATAGTCTTCGGTCTTCGTGTCTTCACAGCCCATCAGTCCGGCCCATGGATAACAGGGCGGACGCCCGAGAACCCCTTAGTCCAGGACTCCCTCAGTAGCCCCTGAACTTGGCTTCAATGACGAGGAGTCCGGCATGAAGATTGTCTTCGGCATTGCAAGGCGGGTTCCCCTTCTTCCAAACCCCAAGGTAGTCTTCGGATGTGATGATAGTGTCCGGACCTATGTATATAATTTTAAGAAAATACAATACTCCACGAGTCCAATCTGCTGACAACTTTTTATGATTGTATCACGCCTGCCCGGTTATTATTTCCAACCGTTAGCTAGCCCGTCGCCCCACATCTCGGGAAGCGGTTTTATTGGCACGTCTCGTCAAAGCAGAGATCGTGTCCCCTTATTTGCGGGATTTTCAATAATACAGGTATGGGTAACCCAACCGTCCCCTGGGTACAACTCTTTGGGGATAGGTAAGTTTCAAGACCCAGGAGGGGACGCTCGATATTCTGGGCCTTCATATAGGGACCTAGGCTTGTCTTCTTCTTCCGTGCTTGCTTCTTCCTCAACCCCAGCCACCTCAGGTTCTAGCCCTCAAGTTCCAATCACCATCAGCCCCAATCATGTCCGGGTCCAGCCGTTCAGGCCGGTGGATGGCCTCTTCCGTCACGGAGGAGGATATTGCGAAGCTCCAGGTAGCGAGGTACCTGACCCCAGAAATCCTTCATCGGCTTCCTACAGAGGGGCAGATTATTCCCACCCCCTATTTCAGCAAGAGGGTAGTATTTGTGTCCCACTTCCTCCATGGGTTAGGGTTCACGCTTAAACCCTTCGTCCGAGGGCTCATGTTCTACTATGGGCTAGATTTTCACGATCTGGCCCCGGACTCTATTCTTCTCATCTCGGCATTCATCGTCACGTGTGAGGCCTTCCTCCGGATTCCTCCGCACTTTGGTTTGTGGCTGAATACTTTCAACGTGAGCCACGGGTAACAGAGGAGGAGCGGCAGAAGTCTTGGCCATCATATCATAAGCTCGCCAGCGCGGTTTGGTTTGAAGGATCTTTCGCCGAGTCTTCCGAGCTATGGCAGCAGGGGTGGTTTTATGTCAATGAGCCGCGGGGCTCCAAGTGGGCAGTTACACTCGCGTTCCGACCCGGCCCTCCAACTCAGCTCGCTTCATGGATCAATAAGGGATTAGACTGGGGGTCAGCCAATGAGGTGCGGACTCTGCAAAGTCGCATCCGAAGCCTTACTGAGAAGGGCATCGAACTTGTGAACATTGTTCAAGTAATGCTAGTCCGTCGTACCCTGCCATGTCAGCGGCAGCCTCTGCGTATGTGGGAGTTCAATCTAGAAGGGCGGTGGACTCTTCAGCACTTCTTTGGTGCTACGCACAAAGGGATGTGGAGATTATATTTCGGGGAGCGAGAGCAATGGCCGGACACCACTGAAGACGTTGGCCTTGACTGCAATCATCCGGACACTCCGGTAAGTATTCAATATCTGAACACCTTTCATTCAAGCATCTCTTGACAAGATACTGAATGTCCCGTCCTTATACACGACTGGATAAAGAAAGCGGTGCTGATCTGGAGTCTGGTGCCCCTTCCCGAAGACCTTGCATCCGCCCTGCTGACGCGGATGTTAACTCCGACACCGTACCGGGTGTCTGCAGAGGGGGGTGAGAGCGGAGAGCCCAAAGGAGATGTCCACCCTGAGGACGATTCAGACGCTGTGTTCGGGGAAACCGAAACCCTTTTGCCCAGGGGCAAAGGTGTAGAGGGGGACTTTCATAGCAAGAAGAAGGACGCTTCTGGAGGTCAGGAGGGGAAACCTTCTAAGAAAGGAGAAACGCCATCATCGGGCGGCTTGGGTCGGGCGAGCGATGACGATGCAGAGCTTGATGACGAGGATGAACCTCTGGCCCGACCGTAAGTGACAGGGTACTTTAACCATACCTGATTCCTTTCTTATTACTAAAGTAATCCTCCGCCATATGTACGTCCTCGCAGCCTAACGCCTGGTGTTTCTCAATCGTCCTCCTCCTCGGGAGATCTTCTACCGGAGATGATGGAGAGTGACACACCTTCTCCGGCCTCCTCGCCCAATAGGGCGGATGATCTTGAGGTGTCATCCCGGAGGGCTCCTCCCAACTGGCAAGTAGCGCAAGAAACGAGGAAGGAGTTGCCCGAAGGTGGCGCCTCTGTCACTCAGGGTTCGGGGATCAAGAATGATGGCCCCGAACTATCCAGTTTACAGCCGGAGATGATTCTGGAGGCGGGTGAGCGGATTCCTTCAAAGGAGTGTCGTGCTCCGGCGGCGGTGTCCGAAGACCAAGGAGTGCCGGAGACGCTGACGGACATGTTGCGAAGAGCGTCCGTTTCGGAAGAGCACCGTGCCTTAATGGTTACGGTGGTTGAAAAAGTTCTCTCCGCGAAGAGCGGGTTGAACGAGGCCTTTACGAGCCTTCTAAGAGGTTTTGAGGTTTGTGATGTAATGTTGCCAATTGAATGACATTGACAGAATGCACCTATTGTGTATGCAGTAGCCCCTGAGACTCGGATTGCCTTCCGAGGGAAGCAATCGGAGGATCAAAAAGATATGCTTAGGTACTGATCTTGATTGAATTTGGAATGCAGGCTACCGCCCCTCCTACCACTACTCGCAATACGGAAGTGGCCGAACTGCAGCGGAAGCTGGATATTTCAGACGATGATATTGCATTGATCAACAGGCGTCTTGACGACTCGCAAGGTATGTATGTTGAGCATTCCTTACACCAATGTTCTTGTAATTTAAGCCTGACTCTGAAATGTGCATAAATGCAGATGGTGCCGCTGTCGTGGAAGCCCTTCGGGCGAAGCTGGCCCGGGTCAAGGAGCAGGCTCGGTTTAGTGATGCGGCTGCCAAAAAGGCATCGGCTGAGTTAAAAGCCGAACAAGCTGCGCGGCGCCAAGACAAGGAGGCAATGTCCACCATGGCACGCGAGTTAGAGAATGCGGCTGGCCGCTGTAAACTTCTTGAGAAGGAAAATGAAGCCAAAACGGCTGAACTTGACAAGGCCTTGCGAGAGGCGAGGGAAGCGCGGTCTGAGTCCTGAGCAGCCCGTGAGGAGATCCGGCAAGCTAGGGAGATTGTGGCTGGCAAGCCCTTTTTGCTACAGGCTAAGTTCGGCGACCCGAGCTATGCTCAGCTTAAACAAGTATGGAGTTCTCCGGACAATTTTTTAGACTTGCCGAAGAGTTCTTCCGATGCGGCATAGTTTTATCTGGCGCAAGAGGGGTATGCAACGGAGAAGCTTTTCTGGTCGCAATTTGGCGCGTCGAAGCGCCCTCTATTGCTGAATGAACAGATGTCCCAGTGGGCCGAGCTGCATAGGATATCCAGCGCTGCCATGAAGAACGTCTTAGTCTGTTTGTGGTTGACTTAACCTGTTCCGAGTAGTTACTTCGGCCTCGCGCAGCGGCTTGCTGACGCGGTGCCGCGTATCGATGCTGTGAAGCGGTCGGCGTGCATTGAAGGTGCACGGATGGCCTTCGCCAGAGTCAAGACATTCTGGGGGAAGATGAAGGCCATGGATGTTGCGACGAAGAGTCCACCCAAAGGCAAGGACCGTCCGAAACCAGAGCATCATTTTGGAGACGTCCTAGAGGCCGCCCGCTTGATAGAGGGTCAATGCTCTAAAGACATTATATTCGAGTGATGTGTACAAGGGTTGTAACAGACAACTTTATAGGTAATCTATTTTTTGCACGGAAGCTTGTATTCCTCCTGTGCGGCTGTTTTAATGTAATTTGAAAGTTTTCCAGTCGTCGGCTTCAGCCCCCTCGTAGGAAATACGGGGGTGTTTGGAAAAGCATTGAATCACTCTTTATCCAATGTCTTGGTCCATAAAGGAGGTGATAATGCGGCGAACGAGGCAATCGGACTATAGGGCGTTAACACTTTCACTTAGCCATAGGAGTTTTATGGTGGGGCTACGACCTAGCCCCTGGTATGTATGCGGTGTATCGTAATATTGTGCCTTACATGTTTTGATCTGAAAAAGATCCTTCATGTAACACGAAGAATCGCTAAAGATTCGAATAAGTCATCAAGTGGTTGACCAGCTCTCGCCGCATCATGACAGTCAGTTTTCGGCTTTCTCTACTGAGGTGCTCATCCGGTCAAAGCTAGGGCACAATCACAGTAATTCTCCCTTTATTACCCTAGTCGATAGAGCGGAACGTAGGGTAGCAAGCACAGGAGCCGGGCAACCCAACTATTGACCAAAGACAATGATTCAGAGCTGATGCATATAAGGCCAAACTTGCGATGCCGAAGTACACTATAGAGCTGTTCGGACTTTTATTGGTGACTCTTTTATTCCCATACCGAGCCCCTGGCAAGTTATGCCGAGGTGCGTCTTGTAACACCGCCGTTACGGGCGTACTCGTTGTAGAAATAGTATGGAAGATTAGTTCGGATGAAGTTTACCGGGAGTGGAGCAATAAGCCAATGATAGATTCATATATATAAAAAGAAGAAAAACCACAACCCGGCTATTGGACATGCTCGGGTCGGGAACGGAGGAAAAAGGCATTGTACAGGCTCAAAATAAAAGAGTGCGTCTACAAAAAGCTGTTTTGGATCTCCTGTCGCACGTCTGCATGCCCGTCCTCGGGGAGGGGAGTCCTCAACGGAAGTGGCCCCTTAGGTGAGTGTACGGATCCGAACTCCGATAGAGTCTGATTAGATGCTATCGTAATGGTCACCTGTTTTTAATAGATAATAAATAAAAATATGGAAAACAGATTAAAAACCTTACTGGAATGTTTGCAGGGTTGCCCGTATTGTGCTTCCGCAAGTGCCCATGGTATCTTGAGCGCATAGTGATGTATGCGTGGTGTGAATCTTGCCGGTATAGCGGGTGGTTGGCGGAAGCCGAACTGCTATTTCCATTCCGGGAGTGGTCAAACTTCGGAGGGATACTGTTTCTGGCCCTGGTGTTCGGCTGGCAAGCCGCTCCGTCGTCTTTATCGCCTGGTGGCCTCCTCCCAATGTGTTCGGCGTTAAGCTTGCCTGCCTGCTTAAAGACCCAATAGTTTCTGTTGGTGTGATTAGCTAGCTTATCTGGGTGACCGTAAATCTGACAAGGTCGGTCCAATATCCTATCGAGGGTGGATGGTCCATCCTGGTTTGCCTTGAATGATTTCTTCCGTTGACCGGTTTTCGGATTGTGAAATCCGGCGTTGACCGCTGTGTCGCGTAATATTTCATTATTGCTACGACTGTTGTGTTCGTTTAGTCGTGGCTTGCCGTTGCCGTCTCGAATTTTGGAAGTGCTCGGGTCGCTGGCGTTGTTGCTTTTACGAGCGAGCCAGTTGTCTTCTCCCGCACAAAAGAGAGTCATTAGAGCGGTAAGGGCTATCATGGATTTAGGTCCTTCCTAGCCGAGGTGACGTGCTAGTCATTCGTCTCGGACGCTATAGTTGAAGGCCGCAAGGGTTTCCGCGTCCGGACAATCGACAATTTGGTTCTTTTTGACTAAGAACCTAGTCCAGAGATCCCTCGCTGACTCGCCGGGCTGTTGGACAATATGACTTAAGACATTGGCATCTGATGGCCGAACATATGTTCCTTGGAAGTTGTCACGAAAGGCATCTTCCAAATCTTCCCAGCTGCCAATAGAATTTTCTGGCAAACTGTTTAGCCAGTACCGCGCTGGCCCCTTAAGCTTGAGAGGTAGGTATTTAATGGCATGAAGGTCGTCTCCGCAAGCCAGGTGGATATGGAGGAGGTAATCCTCAATCCATACTGCAGGATCTGTTGTTCCATCGTATGATGCGATGTTGATGTGTTTAAACCCGTCTGGAAATTCGTGCTCCATTACCTCGTTTGTGAAGCAAAGAGGGTGTGCGGCACCTCTATGTTGGGCCACACTGTGAAGCAACTCCGGCGGACTCCACTTACGGCTTTCGGACCGGGCGTGCTCGGGTCTGTTGTGTCCGAATAGATAACCGTTATTACTGGCCGGGGCATGTCTCCGCGATCTGTATGTCGATTTTGTGTGTCCTGTTCTACCCTCCAGGTCTTGTTGGATGTCGCGAGTGCTCCCCCGAGCTTCTTTATTCTTGCTTGGACGGCCGGATGGGTTGGTGTAGTGCTCTGCTTGGGCTGCTGCTTGATACATCCATTTTGCATCATGCTTTTATATCGATATTTATCGTATTATGGGCTGTTATTTCACGTTATGTCACAATACTTATGGCTATTCTCTCCTATTTTACAAGGTTTACATGAAGATGGAGAACGCCGGCAGCTGGAATTTTGGGATGGAGAAGGAGCAAATATTGAAGGCCTATTCTGCGCAACTCCAAAAGTCCTGAAACTCCACGGAATACCTTAAAATAAATAAAGAAAAATCGTCGCCAAAGATGAAGGCCAGGTGGCCCACACCCTGCTCACGAGGGTGGGGGGCGCGCCCTCCCCCCTGGGCGTGCCCCCCTACCTCGTGGGCCCCCTGGTGGCTCTCCGACGCCCATTTTCTCCTATATGAAGTCTTTCGATGAGAAAAAAATCATAAGCAACCTTTCGGGACGAGACTCCGCCGCCACGAGGCGGAACCTTGGTGGAACCAATCTAGGGCTCCGGCAGAGCTGTTCTACCGGGGACACTTCCCTCCGGGAGGGGGAAATCATCGTCATCATCATCACCAATGCTCCTCTCATCGGGAGAGGGAAATCTCCATCAACATCTTCACCAGCACCATCTCATCTCCAAACCCTAGTTCATCTCTTGTATCCAATTCTTGTCTCCAAGTCCGGGATTGGTGCTAGTAGGTTGCTAGTAGTGTTGATTACTCCTTGTAGTTGATGCTAGTTGTTTACTTGGTGGAAGATCATATGTTCAGATCCTTTATGCATATTATTACCCCTCTCATTATGAACATGAATATGCTTTGTGAGTAGTTACGTTTGTTCCTGAGGACACGGGAGAAGTCTTGCTATTAGTAGTCATGTGAATTTGGTATTCGATTCGATATTTTGATGAGATGTATGTTGTCTAACCTCTAGTGGTGTTATGTGAGCGTCGACTACATAACACTTCACCATTATTTGGGCCTAGAGGAAGGCATTGGGAAGTAATAAGTAGATGATGGGTTGCTAGAGTGATGTAAGCTTAAACCCTAGTTTATCGTTGCTTCGTAAGGGGCTGATTCGGATCCATATGTTTCATGCTATGGTTAGGTTTACCTTAATACTTTTGTTGTCGTTGCGGATGCTTGCAATAGAGGTTAATCATAAATGGGATGTTTGTTCAAGTAAGAACAGCACCCAAGCACCGATCCACCCACATATCAAATTATCAGAGTACCGAACGCGAATCATATGAACGTGATGAAAACTAGCTTGACGATATTCCCATGTGTCCTCGGGAGCGCTTTTCCTATTATAAGAGTTTGTTTCGGCTTGTCCTTTGCTACAAAAAGGATTGGGCCACCTTGCTGCACCTTATTTACTTTTGTTACTGGTTGCTCGTTACAATTTATCTTATCACAAAACTATCTGTTACCACTTATTTGATTTTCATGAGAGAATACCTTGCTGAAAACCGCTTATCATTTCCTTCTGCTCCTCATTGGGTTCGACACTCTTACTTATAGAAAGGACTACGATAGATCCCCTATACTTGTGGGTCATCAAGGCTCTTTTCTGGCGCAGTTTCCGGGGAGTGAAGCGCCTTTGGTAGGAGGAATTTGGTAAGGAAAATTTTATTTAGTGTGCTGAAATTTTCTGTCACTTGTTACTATGGAAAGTAATTGTCTGAGGGGCTTGTTCGGGGTATCTTCACCCGTCCGATGAAACAAAGAGTTGCTCCTCAACCTACTCAACCTACTGAACCTATTGAAAATGAAACTCCTTTTGAATTTCCTTCGGGTATGATGGAAAAACCGCTGGCTAATACTTTTACAGGAGATGGAACAAAGCATCCTGACGAGCATCTATGCTATGTGGATGATATTTGTGGACTATTTAAGCTTGCAGGTATACCCAATGATGTTGTTAAGAAGAAGGCTTTCCCTTTATCTTTGGAGGGAGACGCATTGACATGGTATAGGCTATGTGATGATACGAGATCATGGAACTATAAAAGAGTGAAATTGGAATTTCATCAAAAGTATTACCCTATGCATCTTATTCATCGTGATCGCAATTATATATATAATATATAATTTTTGGCCTCGCGAAGGAGAAAGCATCGCTCAAGCTTGGGGGAGGCTTGAATCAATGTTATATTCATGCCCCAATCATGACCTCTCAAGAGAAACAATTCTTCAGAATTTTTATGCTCGGCTTTCTGATAACAATCGCACCATGCTTGATACTTCTTGTGCTGGCTCTTTTATGATGAAGACTATTGAATTCAGATGGAATTTATTGGATAGAATTAAACGCAACTCTGAAGATTGGGACCTCGACAAAGGTAAGGAGTCGGGTATGACACCTAAGTTTGATTGTGTTAAATCTTTTATGGATACCAATATTTTCCGTAAGTTTAGCACTAAATATGGACTTGACTCTGAGATAGTAGCTTCTTTCTATGAATCTTTTGCTACTTATGTTGATCTCCCTAAGGAGAAGTGGTTTAAATATCATCCTCCCATAGAAGTAAAAGTAGCTGCACCTATTGAAGTCGAAGAAAAGACTGTCACTTATAATGATCCTATTGTTCCCACCTCTTATGTTGAGAAACCACCTTTCCCTGTTAGAGTAAAGGATCATGCTAAAGCTTCAACTGTTGTTCGTAAAAGCAATACTATAACTTATACACCTCCTGAGCAAGTCAAAGTAGAACCTAATATTTCTATTGTTAAAGATCTCTTGTCTGATAATATTGATGGGCATGTCATTCAATTCTCTGGTGAAACTGCTAGAATTGCTAAACCCTGTGATAGAGGTAAACATAGACCTGTGGTAGGCGTGCTGTTATTTCTGTTAAAATAGGAGATCATTGTTATCATGGCTTATGTGATATGGGTGCTAGTGCTAGTGTTATACCCATTGACTTATATAAAGAAATTATGCATGATATCGCACCTGCTGAGTTAGAAGATATTGATGTTACAATTAAACTTGCCAATAGAGATACTATATCTGCAATGGGAATTGTTAGAGATGTTGAAGTCTTGTGTGGGAAAACCAAATATCCCGCAGATTTCCTTGTTCTTGGTTCTCCACAAGATAGCTTTTGTCCCATTATATTTGGTAGACCCTTCTTGAATACTGTTAATGCTAAGATAGACTGCGAAAAGAATTTTGTTACTATTGGCTTGGATGATATGGTTCATGAGTTTAATTTCTCTAAATTTAGTAAACAACATCGTGAGGAAGAATTGCCTAGCAAGGATGAAATTATTGGTCTTGCTTCTATTAATGTGCCTCCTAGTGATCCTTTGGAACACTATTTGCTAGACCATGAAAATGAGATGTTCATGAATGAAAGAAGGGAAATAGATGAAGTATTCTTTAAACAAGAACCTATTCTGAAACACAATTTGCCTGTTGAAATCCTAGGGGATCCTCCTCCACCCAAGGGTGATCCCGTGTTTGAGCTTAAACCGTTGCCTGATAATCTTAAATATGCTTATCATGATGAAAAGAAAATATATCATGTTATTATTAGTGCTAACCTTTCAGAGCATGAAGAAGAAAGATTATTGAAAACTTTGAAGAAGCACCGTGCCGCTATTGGATATACTCTCGATGATCTTAAGGGCATTAGTCCCACTCTATGTCAACATAAAATAAATTTGGAAACTGATGCCAAACCAGTTCGTGATCCTCAACGACGTTTGAATCCAAAAATGAAAGAAGTGGTCAAAAAAGAAATACTCCTGGAGGCAGGTATAATTTATCCTGTTGCTGATAGTCAGTGGGTAAGTCCTGTCCATTGTGTCCCTCAGAAGGGAGGTATTACTAATGTCCCTAATGATAAAGATGAATTGATTTCGCAAAGAATTATTACAGGTTATAGGATGGTAATTGATTTCCGCAAATTAAATAAAGCTACTAAGAAAGATCATTACCCCTTACCTTTTATTGATCAAATGCTAGAAAGATTATGCAAACATACACATTATTGCTTTCTAGATGGTTATTCCGGTTTCTCTCAAATACCTGTGTCGGCTAAAGATCAATCAAAGACTACTTTTACATGCCCTTTTGGTACTTTTGCTTATAGACGTATGCCTTTTGGTTTATGTAATGCACCTGCTACCTTTCAAAGATGCATGATGGCTATATTCTCTGACTTTTGTGAAAAGATTTGTGAGGTTTTCATGGACGACTTTTCCGTCTATGGTTGCTCTTTTGACGATTGCTTGAGCAATCTTGATAGAGTTTTGCAGAGATGTGAAGAAACTAATCTTGTCTTGAATTGGGAAAAGTGCCACTTTATGGTTAATGAAGGTATTGTCTTGGGGCACAAAGTTTCTGAAACAGTTATTGAAGTTGATAAAGCCAAGGTTGATGCTATTGAAAAGATGCCATGTCCCAAGGACATCAAAGGTATAAGAAGTTTCCTTGGTCATGCCGGATTTTATAGGAGGTTCATTAAGGACTTCTCAAAAATTTCTCGTGCTCTGACTAATTTATTACAAAAAGATGTACCATTTGTCTTTGATGATGATTGTGTGGAAGCATTTGAAATACTTAAGAAATCATTAGTCTCTGCACCTATTTTTCAGCCACCTGATTGGAATTTACCCTTTGAAATTATGTGTGATGCTAGTGATTATGCTGTAGGTGCTGTTCTAGGGCAAAGAGTTGATAAGAAATTAAATGTTATCCATTATGCTAGTAAGACTCTAGACAATTCTCAAACAAATTATGCTACTACCGAAAAGGAACTTTTAGCAGTTGTATTTGCTTGTGATAAATTCAGACCCTATATTGTTGATTCTAAAGTAACTATTCACGCCGATCATGATGCTATTAAATATCTTATGGAAAAGAAATATGCTAAACCTAGACTTATTAGATGGGTTCTCTTGCTGCAAGAATTTGATTTGCATATTGTTGATAGAAAAGGAGCTGACAACCCCGTTGCAGAGAACTTATCTAGGTTAGAGAATGTTCTTGATGACCCACTACCATTTGATGATAGCTTTCCTGATGAACAATTAAATGTCATAAGCACTTCTCGTAGCACTCCATGGTATGTTGATTAAGCTAATTATATTGTTGCTAAATTTATACCACCTAGCTTCACATACCAACAAAAGAAAAAGTTCTTTTATGATTTGAAACATTACTTTTGGGATGATCCACATCTTTATAAAGAAGGAGTAGATGGTGTTATTAGACGTTGTGTACCTGAGCATGAACAGGAACAGATCCTACGCAAGTGTCACTCCGAAGCTTATGGAGGACACCACGCTGGAGATAGAACTGCACATAAGGTATTGCAATCTGGTTTTTATTGGCCTACTCTCTTCAAGGATGCCCGTAAGTTTGTTTTGTCTTGTGATGAATGTCAAAGAATTGGTAATATTAGTAGACGTCAAGAAATGCCTATGAATTATTCGCTTGTTATTGAACCATTTGATGTTTGGGGCTTTGATTATATGGGGCCTTTTCCTGCCTCTAATAGATATACACATATTTTAGTTGCTGTTGATTACGTTACTAAGTGGGTAGAAGCTATTCCTACTAGTAGTGCTGATCATAACACTTCTATTAAAATGCTTAAGGAAGTTATTTTTCCGAGGTTTGGAGTCCCTAGATATTTAATGACTGATGGTGGTTCACACTTTATTCATGGTGCTTTCCATAAAATGCTTGCTAAATATGATGTTAATCATAGAATTGCATCTCCATATCACCCGCAGTCTAGTAGTCAAGTAGAATTGAGTAATAGAGAGCTCAAATTAATTTTGCAAAAGACTGTTAATAGGTCTAGAAAGAATTGGTCCAAGAAACTTGATGATGCATTATGGGCATATAGAACTGCATATAAGAATCCTATGGGTATGTCTCCGTATAAAATGGTTTATGGAAAAGCATGCCACTTACCTCTCGAACTAGAATATAAGGCATACTGGGCTATTAAAGAGCTCAACTATGATTTCAAACTCGCCGGTGAGAAGAGGTTATTTGATATTAGCTCACTTCATGAATGGAGAACCCAAGCCTATGAAAATGCCAAGTTATTTAAAGAAAAAGTTAAAAGATGGCATGACAAAAGGATACAAAAGCGTGAGTTCAATGTAGGTGATTATGTATTGCTATACAACTCTCGTTTAAGATTTTTTGCAGGAAAACTTCTCTCTAAATGGAAAGGTCCCTACGTTATCGAGAAGGTCTATCGTTCCGGTGCCATAAAAATCAACAACTTCGCAGGCACAAATCCGAAGGTGGTAAACGGTCAAAGAATCAAACATTATATTTCAGGTAATCCCATAAATGTTTAAACCAATATTATTGAAACCGTAACCCCGGAGGAATACATAAGGGACACTTTCCAGAATGTTCCAGACTCCGAAAAGGAATAGGTATGTGGTAGGGTAAGTAAACCGACTCCAAAACAATTTTTAAGGCAATATCTCTCCGTTTTGGAATATTTAGAAAAATAGAAAAATAAGTAGATGTCCGGGGAGGACACGAGGCCTCCACGAGGGTGGAGGGCGCGCCCTACCACCCTGGGCGCGCCCCCTACCTCGTGAGCACCTCGTGCGCCCTCTGGACTCCGTTTTCTTGCACGATACGTATCCTGGTCGGTAAAAATTTAGTATATATTCTCCTGAAGGTTTTGACGACAGTATCACGCAAATATCCTCTTTTTTTGTTTCGAGCTGTTTTCGTTGCAGATTTGAGGATTCCGGAGACTCGATCATCCTTCTATGAGGGTGAGCCTATGCCATGGAAGGTGGACGACAAGCTTGCATCATCAACAACACCTCCACCGCCAACAACAAAGAAGGAGACATAATCACATGGGTATGGGCACTCCCCTTGGCAACTGCCAAGCTTGGGGGAGGTGCCCCGGTATCATATCATCATCACAAGTCCTATCTTTACCATTTTTCTTAGTTCGATCCTATTAGTAGTATCTTGATTTAGTAGAATAAAGTCATGGCATTATCTAGTTCTGAAGTTTTGCTTTATGATCCCTTTATGCAATCAAGTCCGTGAGCTATATATAATAAAGATTAGTGTTGAGTCAAGGGCTTGATTACTTTGCCATGATCTTGAGTGAATAAAAGAAAAGAATAAAAAGAATCGAAGAGTTTATATTGATCTTAGTGAAAGTAATGACTTCACATAGAAAGAGTATTATGATTAAAAGTTGTTGGGAGTTGGCAAATATAGTTTTGGTCATCGTTGCAATTAATAGGAAGTAATAAGGAGAGAGAGGTTTCACATATAGATATATTATCATTGACATCTTTTATGATTGGGAACACTCATTAAATATGACATGCTAAAGAGTTGATGTTGGACAAGGAAGACAACGTAATGAGTTATGTTTTCTTATATCTGAGACAAAGTATATTGTCATGGATCTCCTAACATCTTGAGCTTGCATTTCCCCTCATGCTAGCCAAATTCTCAGCACCAAGTAGAGATACTACTTGTGCATCCAAATACCTCTAAACCAGTTTAGCCATGAGATTCCACCATACCAACCTATGGATTGAGTAAGATCCTTCAAGTAAGTTGTCATCGGTGCAAGCAATAAAAATTTCTCTCTAAATATGCATGACTTACTAGTGCAGAGAAATAAGATTTGTACGAACTTGTTGTGGAAGTAATAAAAGCGACGGACTGCATAATAAAGTTCCACATACAAGGGGCAATATAAAGTGACGTTCTTTTGCATTAAGATTTTGTGCATCCAACCATAAAAGTGCATGGCAACCTCTGCTTCCCTCTGCGAAGGGCCTATCTTTTATTATTATCTTCTACCTTATGCAAGAGTCACGGTGATCTTCACCTTCTCCTTTTTATTTTATCCTTTGGCAAGCTCAGCATGTTGGAAAGAACATGATATATATATATCTAATTGGATGTAGGGGAGCATGAATTATTATTGTTGACATTACCCTTGAGGTAAAAGGTTGTGGGGCAAAACTACAAGCCCCTATCTTTCTCTGTGTCTGGTTAAAACTCCGTAACCACAAGTATTGCGTGAGTGTTAGAAATTATGAAGGACTAAGTGATAGTTGAGTATGTGGACTTGCTTTTAAGCTCTGACATAGACTCTTTCCGATGTTATGATAAATTGCAATTGTTTCAATGACTAAGGGTATAATTTGCTGGTGCTCAATAAGGTTTATGATTCATACTTTGGCTTTGTGAAAATATCATCATTTGAACATGAGTAATCATATGAAAAATCAATATATGTTGCTGTTATGAGAATAATCATGATGCCTTCATGTCCGTATTTTATTTTTTATCGACGCCTCTATCTCTAAACATGAGGACATATTTATTGTTATCGGCTTTTCGCTTGAGGACAAGCGAGGTCTAAGCTTGGGGGAGTTGATACGTCCATTTTGCATCATGCTTTTATATCGATATTTATCGTATTATGGGCTGTTATTTCACGTTATGTCACAATACTTATGGCTATTCTCTCCTATTTTACAAGGTTTACATGAAGAGGGAGAATGCCGGCAGCTGGAATTTTGGGCTGGAAAAGGAGCAAATATTGAAGGCCTATTCTGCGCAACTCCAAAAGTCCTGAAACTCCACGGAATACCTTAAAATAAATAAAGAAAAATCGTTGCCAAAGATGAAGGCCAGGTGGCCCATACCCTGCTCACGAGGGTGGGGGGCGCGCCCTCCCCCCTAGGCGTGCCCCCCTACCTCGTGGGCCCCCTGGTGGCTCTCCAACGCCCATCTTCTCCTATATGAAGTCTTTCGATGATAAAAAAATCATAAGCAACCTTTCGGGACGAGACTCCGTCGCCACGAGGCGGAACCTTGGCGGAACCAATCTAGGGCTCCGGCAGAGCTGTTCTGCCGGGGACACTTCCCTCCGGGAGGGGGAAATCATCGTCATCATCATCACCAACTCTCCTCTCATCGGGAGAGGGCAATCTCCATCAACATCTTCACCAGCACCATCTCATCTCCAAACCCTAGTTCATCTCTTGTATCCAATTCTTGTCTCCAAGTCCGGGATTGGTGCTAGTAGGTTGCTAGTAGTGTTGAATACTCCTTGTAGTTGATGCTAGTAGGTTTACTTGGTGGAAGATCATATGTTCATATCCTTTATGCATATTATTACCCCTCTGATTATGAACATGAATATGCTTTGTGAGTAGTTACGTTTGTTCCTGAGGACACGGGAGAAGTCTTGCTATTAGTAGTCATGTGAATTTGGTATTCGTTCGATATTTTGATGAGATGTATGTTGTTTAACCTCTAGTGGTGTTATGTGAACGTCGACTACATAACACTTCACCATTGTTTGGGCCTAGAGGAAGGCATTGGGAAGTAATAAGTAGATGATGGGTTGCTAGAGTGATGAAGCTTAAACCCTAGTTTATCGTTGCTTCGTAAGGGCTGATTTGGATCCATATGTTTCATGCTATGGTTAGGTTTACCTTAATACTTTTGTTGTAGTTGCGGATGCTTGCAATAGAGGTTAATCATAAGTGGGATGTTTGTTCAAGTAAGAACAGCACCCAAGCACCGATCCACCCACATATCAAATTATCAAAGTACCGAACGCGAATCATATGAACGTGATGAAAACTAGCTTGACGATATTCCCTTGTGTCCTCGGGAGCGCTTTTCCTATTATAAGAGTTTGTTTCGGCTTGTCCTTTTCTACAAAAAGGATTGGGCCACCTTGCTGCACCTTATTTTCTTTTGTTACTTGTTGCTCGTTACAATTTATCTTATCACAAAACTATTTTATCTTATCACAAAACTATCTGTTACCACTTATTTCAGTACTCGCAGAGAATACCTTGCTGAAAACCGCTTATCATTTCCTTTAGCTCCTCGTTGGGTTCGACACTCTTACTTATCGAAAGGACTATGATAGATCCCCTATACTTGTGGGTCATCACTGCTTTGTCCGGACCGAACTATGGTCGGCCTACCGGCTTATTCAACGGTGGTGTGTGCTCCAACGCCTTGCCATCGTATTGAGGGAGCCACCTACAGTTGTGGTGGCTTTTTTCTGGGCCGCTAAGGCCGTATTCTTCGGCGGCCATGACCTCAGTCCATTTTTCATTGAGCAGATCTTGGCTTGCTTGAAGCTGCAGCTGCTTTATTCTTAGATTCCTTGTCGTGGCTATTAGCCGGCGTTTAAAGTGCTCCTGCTCGAGAGGTTCCTTATGCACGATGAATTCCTCGTTGTCGAGGCTCTCATCTTCCTCGGAGAGTGGGAGATAATTACTATCCTCCGAGTCTCCGGGTATGACTTGTTCATCAGGGCTATCTTGCCCGCTTTCCTGGTCCTCCTGTTCAGATCCTGTCTCAACAGGGCCTTCGTTGTCCAGAGTATTATCACCTCCTGTGCTAGTATTGTTTTCTCTTGAGTGACGTGACTGAGAGTGGCGTCGGGGGCGCAGGTGTTCGGGCTGTGTACCAGGAGGCTTATCCTCGTTTGGATCCTCCTTGTCATCGTCGAGATCGTCGTTGGGTATGTCTACCATGCACACGTCATACCAGGAAGTGGTCGCCCCGTGTCTAGCGGATAGTAAGCTCTGGCCTTTCCCCTCATCTTCGACTGGACCGTCGATGTCTTCGGAGCGGAGGCCAGGTGTGTTGGTTGGGTCTTCATTGGTGGCTATGAAGTGGGTGGCGGGTGGGAAGTAAAATTCTCCATCATCCGCCGTAAGGTCGAACCGGACATAGTTCGGCGACGAGCCATCTGCCGGGGATAGGTTTTTTAGTGAGCTTAGTAGATCGCCCATATACGAGTGCTGAAAGACATCTGCGGCGCTGAACTTGAATATCGATAAATGATCGAGTTCGGTATCCGCGAGCTTGCAGGGTTCGGAACTCGATATCAGAGACGAGTTCGGGGTTCCGTTGATGCAGGTATCGTATGAAGTGGGATCTGCGCGCGGCTCCAACGCTGCAGACTCGGTAGCCCCCGTGATGGGGTTGAGTATCCCATCTTCGGACGTCCTGACCTGCTCCGGATCTAAGGCCGGAGTTGATACAGGAGCTATCTCCTGGATGCGGCCTGATGACAGGTTTAAGCTATGTTCATCGGGGCGAAGGGGAGCGGTTGCCGCGGTCTCGAATCCGTCGAAGATCAAGTCTCCACGGATGTCCGCGACGTAGTTCAGGCTTCCGAATCTGACCTGATGGCCAGGGGCGTAACTATCGATCTGCTTCAGATGGCCAAGCGAGTTGGCCCACAGTGCGAAGCCGCTGAACACAAAAATCTATCCGTGGAGGAAGGTCCCTCCCTGGACAGTGTCATTGTTGACAATTGAAGGGGTCATCAAACCTTTCGTCGACGGCACAGTGGAACTCTCAATGAAAGCACCAATGTCGGTGTTAAAACCGGCGGATCTCGGGTAGGTGGTCCCGACTGTGCGTCTAGGACCGATGGTAACAGGAGACGGGGGACACGATGTTTACCCAGGTTTGGGCCCTCTCTACGGAGGTAATACCCTACATCCTTCTTGATTGATCTTGATGAATATGAGTGTTACAAGAGTTGATCTACCATGAGATCGTAATGGCTAAACCCTAGAAGTCTAGCCTATGTGAATATGGTAATGAATCTGTCCTATCCGGACTATGCTCTCCAGTTTATATAGACACCAGGGAGATCTAGGGATACATGAGGTCGGTTACATAGGAGGAAATCTTCATAATAGGTCGCCTAGCCTGCCTTCCACGCCAAGTAGAGTCCAATCTGGACACGGGTATAGTCTTCGGTCTTCGTGTCTTCACAGCCCATCAGTCCGGCCCATGGATAACAGGCTGGACGCCCGAGGACCCCTTAGTCCAGGACTCCCTCATCCACCTACCCCGGAGGGCCCTATGGGCTGTATGTGGAGGGGAACCAGTCCCTAAGTGGGCTGGACACCAAACCCCCCTAGGGCCCATGCGCCTAGGGTTGGCGAGGAAACCCTAAAGGGGGCGCCCCCTTGGCTTGGGGGGCAAGCCTCCCCCCTTGGCTGTTGCCCCCCTTCTAGATCCATCTGGAGGGGGTCGGCCCCCCTCTCCCTTGCCCCTATAAATAGAGGGGAGGTGGGAGGGCTGGAGCACCCTTCCCCTAGCGCAGCCCTCTCCCTCCCCAACACCTTCTCCGTAGTAGTAGTGCTTGGCGAAGCCCTGCCGGAGAACCACAAGCTCCACCACCACACCGTCGTGCTGCCGGAGCTCTCCCTCAACTTCTCCTCTCCCCTTGCTGTATCAAGAAGGAGGAGACGTCCCCGGGCTGTACGTGTGTTGAACGCGGAGGCGCCGTTGTTCGGTGCTCAGATCGGAATCGACCGCGATATGAATCGCTGCGTGTACGACTCCATCGACCGCATTCTCGTAACGCTTCCGCATCACGATCTTCAAGGGTATGAAGATACAATCCCCTCTCTCTTGTTGCTAGTCTCTCCATAGATTAATCTTGGTGATGCATAGAAATTTTTTGATTTCTGCAACGATCCCCAACAGAAGAATGTTGTACCAGCTGCGTACCGGCCATGAAGATCGCGACCTGGTTCAGCGGCTCGTAGTGGTCCGGCATACTGTTGCAATCAGAATAGCCCCCAAGCTAGCCGTCCTACAGTTGATACAATGACTCGGTCTCGCCAGTGGACAACTCACCATCAGAGTAAACAACCGTCTCACCACCACACGCCGATCTATCCTCAGATTCCTCTCCATGGATGAATCCCACGAAGGCACGTTTCATGGTGGGCTGAACTCGGGTGGGTCTCGCACGCTGAGCCGTTTCGATGATGTCGGTGCAGATGTCCGGCTCAGGGCCTAGTTCGCCGATCTTGCCAATGAAGACGTGAATTCCGCCGAAGGGGACCCGGTACCCGTACTCAACTGAGCCGGCCTCGAGGCCCCAGCCTGCATCGTCGATGTAGAGCTTGCCGCGACGACTCTTGCTCATCCCGCCCACAGCGTACCCCTTGATCCCTTCATAGTTGCCCTCTAAGAACTTGAAGCCATCGTGCGAGAGCCCCATGGTGGGCGCCAACTGTCGTGGGTTTGTCACGGCAGATGTCCTAGTGTGAGGACTTAGTCGTGGAGCCATCGCAACGAGATTAGCTTAAAGAGGTTAATCAGGACAAAGGACACGAGAAGTTTATACTGGTTCGGCCCCTTGCGGTGAAGGTAAAGGCCTAATCAAGTTTGAGGTGGTATTTCTAGGGTTTCGATGACCAGGGAGCGAATACGCTTAGCCTGGCTCTCGATCTATTGTTTCTTGTCCCCAAACCGCCGCCAGGTCGTCCCTTTATATACACAGGTTGACGCCCGATGGTTCACATGATCCCGGCCGGCTCATAAACCTGTCCGGCTCGGTATCCACTCTTTCCTATCTTACAATACAAGTCATACACCTATGGCGGGTTATATCTATGGGCCCTAACCCGCCTTTGGGCTTTGGGCCTTCTTACTAAGTCTCCTTCGTAAGTCGACATCTTCTATGTCTTCATGGGCTTCAATACTGGTAGATAATCATGAGCATAACCCGACCCCTCCTGGGCGGTTTATACTCAATAGTTATATCCCCAACACAATCCATGACAAGAGAGTAGAGGGGGAGAAACATCATAATATCCAACTATAATAGCAAAGCTCGTGATACATCAAGATCATGCCGAATCAAGAACACGAGAGAGAGAGAGAGATCAAACACAAAGCTACTGGTACATACCCTCAGCCCCGAGGGTGAACTACTCCCTCCTTGTCATGGAGAGCGTCAGGATGATGAAGATGGCCACCGGTGAGGGATCCCCCTCTGGCAGGGTGTCGGAACCGGGTCCCGATTGTTTTTTCGTGGCTACAGAGGCTTGCGGCGGCGGAACTCCCGATCTAGGTTTCTTTCTAGAGGTTCAGTATTTATAGGAATTTTGGCATATGTCTCACATCAGGGGGGTCTCCGAGTCGTCCACGAGATAGGGGGACGCGCCCAGGGGGGTAGGGCGCGCCCCTCACCCTCATGGATGGCCCGGGACTCTTCTGGCCCAACTCTTTTACTCCGGGGGCTTCTTTTGGTCCATAAAAATCATCAAAAATTGGCACGTCAATTGGACTCCGTTTGGTATTCCTTTTCTGTAAAACTCAAAAACAAGGAAAAAAACAAAAACTAGCACTGGGCTCTAGGTTAATAGGTTAGCCCCAAAAATCATATAAAATAGCATATAAATGCATATAAAACTATCGGTGTACAAAAGTAGGGGCTCTCCTTTTGACCCCTTTACTTGTGCACGGCAGTCGAGCAGCACAAGGCCACACTTAGCAGGCGGAGGAGGAAGCGGAGGAAAGCCAAGCCCAAGGCGACTAGAAGCAATGCCAAGACCGGAGACACAAAGAGCAAAGGGCCAAGGTGGACCCCCCGGCAAGACCCCTGCCGGGACGACCTCCGCGGCCCCGGCAAGAGCTTTGCTGGGGCAACTTGCCCAAAGCCAGCAGAGCGAGCCACACTTGATCCCAAAGGTTCCAAACGCCGTCAACAACTACATTCGAAACAGGGCTCGGGAGGCACCTCTGTGGTGGCATGCAGATCTTTGTCAAGATCATAAATACACAGGATCAGATGAGGACCAGAAGACAGCGACCCTCGGCGGGATCCTAGCCGAGGAAATCCACAAGACCCTCGGCAAGCGCCTTGCCGGGGACGACTGCAACGCCACGACAAGACCCTTGTCGGCCCCCGGCAAGACCCTTGCTGAGGGCATCAGTTGGGCCACAGCCAGGCCCGTGCCTGCCAAGACTCCACCGCCGTCCCCAAGCAGCTGTTAGCTCAACCAGCTGGGCAGGCACCTGCGTGGCGACGGGCGGCCTCTACACCGACTCAGCAAGCACCTGCGTGGTGGCATGCGACCCTTCGTGAAGGCTCCCCACCCCGCCAGCCCAGCAGCCAGCCAATGTGGAGCAGCCTCAACAGCTCGGACGCGCGTCGGAACCGGGCAAGGCGGCGACAGCTGGGACTGATGTCTACGATGCAACCTTCTCCTTGTAGACGTTTTTGGGCCTCCAAGTGCAGAGGTTTGTAAGACAGTAGAAAATTTCCCTCAAGTGGATGACCTAAGGTTTATCAATCCGTGGGAGGCGTAGGATGAAGATGGTCTCTCTCAAACAACCTTGCAACCAAATAAGAAAGAGACTCTTGTGTCCCCAACACACCCAATACAATGGTAAATTGTATAGGTGCACTAGTTCGGCGAAGAGATGGTGATACAAGTGCAATATGGATAGTAGATATAGGTTTTTGTAATCTGAAAATATAAAAACAGCAATGTAACTAATGATAAAAGTGAGCACACACGGTATTGCAATGCGTTGAAACAAGGCCTAGGGTTCATACTTTCGCTAGTGCAAGTTCTCTCAACAATAATAACATAATTGGATCATATAAATATCCGTCAACATGCAACAAAGAGTCACTCCAAAGTCACTAATAGAGGAGAACAAACGAAGAGATTATGGTAGGGTACGAAACCACCTCAAAGTTATTCTTTCGGATCGATCTTATTCAAGAGTTCGTACTAGAATAACACCTTAAGACACATATCAACAAAAACCCTAATGTCACCTAGATACTCCAATTTCACCTCAAGTATCTATGGGTATGATTATACGATATGCATCACACAATCTCAGGTACATCTATTCAAACCAACACAAAGTACTTCAAAGAGTGCCCCAAAGTTTCTACTGGAGAGTCAAGACGCAAACGTGTGCCAAACCCTATGCATAGGTTCATGAGTGGAACCCGCAAGTTGATCACCAAAACATACATCAAGTGAATGACGTGAATATCCCATTGTCACAACAGATAAGCACGGCAAGACATACATCAAGTGTTCTCAAATCCTTAAAGACTCAATCCGATAAGATGACTTCAAAGGGAAAACTCAATCCATTACAAGAGAGTAGAGGGGGAGAAACATCATAATATCCAACTACAATAGCAAAGCTCGCGATACATCAAGATCGTATCACCTCAAGAACACGAGAGAGAGAGAGATCAAACACATAGCTACTGGTACATACCCTCAGCCCCGAGGGTGAACTACTCCCTCCTCGTCATGGAGAGCACTGGGATGATGAAGATGGCCACCGATGAGGGTCCCCCCCTTCGGCAGGGTGCCGAAACAGGGTCCCGATTGGTTTTTGGAGGCTACAGAGGCTTGCGGCGGTGGAACTCCCGATCTATTCTGTCCCCCAATGGTTTTAGGGTATATTGGTATATATAGGAGGAAGAAATACGTCAGGGGCGCCACAAGGGGCCCACGAGGGTGGAGGGCGCGCCCAGGGGGGTGGGCGCGCCCCCTGCCTCGTGCCCTCCTCGTTGATCCCCTGACGTGCACTCCAAGTCTCCCATATTGCTTTCTTTCAAAAAATAACTTTTCCAAAGGTTTCATTCCATTTGGACTCCGTCTGATATTCCTTTTCTGCGAAACACTGAAACAAGGGAAAAAACAGGAACTGGCACTGGGCTCTGGGTCAATAGGTTAGTCCCAAAAATCATATAAAAGTGCTTAGTAAAGCCCATTAATCATCCAAGACAGAATATAATATAGCATGAAGCAATCAGAAATTATAGATACGTTGGAGACGTATCAAGCATCCCCAAGCTTAATTCCTGCTCGTCCTCGAGTAGGTAAATGATAAAAACAGAATTTTTGATGCGGAATGCTACTTGGCATAATTTTTTAATGTAACCCTCTTAATTGTGGTATGAATATTCAGATCCCAAAGATTCAAGATAAAAGTTCATATTGACCTAAAAGTAATAATACTTCAAGCATACTAACTAAGCAATTATGTCCTCTCAAAATAGCATGGCCAAAGAAAGTTCATCCCTACAAAATCATATAGTTTAGTCATGCTCCATTTTTGTCACACAAGAATGCTCTCATAATGCACAACCCCGATGACAAGCCAAACAATTGTTTCATACTTTAGTAATCTCAAACTTTTTCAACCTTCAAGCAATACATGACCGTGAGCCATGGATATAGCACTATGGGTGGAATAGAATATAATGATGGGGGTTATGTGGAGAAGACAAAAAAGGAGAAAGTCTCACATCAACGCGGCTAATCAATGAGCTATGGAGATGCCCATTGATTGATGTTAATACAAGGAGTAGGGATTTCCATGCAACGGATGCACTAGAGCTACAAATGTATAAAAGCTCAAAAGAAACTAAGTGGGTGTGCATCCAACTTGCTTGCTCATGAAGGCCTAGGGCATTTGAGTAAGCCCATTGTTGGAATATACAAGCCAAGTTCTATAATGAAAAATTCCCACTAGTATATGAAAGTGACAAAACAAGAGACTCTCTATCATGAAGATTATGGTGCTACTTTGAAGCACAAGTGTGGTAAAAGGACAGTAACATTGTCCCTTCTCTCTTTTTCTCTCTCTTTTTTTTGGGCCTTCTTCTCTTTTTTTATTGCCTTTCTCTTCTTTTTTTATTTTTTTCTCACTTGGGACAATGCTCTAAAAATGATGATCATCACACTTCTATCTATTTACAACTCAATGATTACAACTCGATACTAGAACATAGTATGACTCTATATGAATGCCTCCGGCGGTGTACCGGGATATGCAGTGAATCAAGAGTGACATGTATGAAAGAATTATGAATGGTGGCTTTGCCACAAATACTATGTCAACTACATGATCATGCAAAGCAATATGACAATGATGAACGTGTCATGATAAACGGAACGGTGGAAAGTTGCATGGCAATATATCTCGGAATGGCTATGGAAATGCCATAATAGGTAGGTATGGTGGCTGTTTTGAGGAAGATATAAGGAGGTTTATGTGTGAAAGAGCGATCATATCACGGGGTTTGATGCAACGCGAAGTTTGCACCAACTCTCAATGTGAGAAAGGGCAATGCACGGCATCAAGAGGCTAGCAATGATGGAAGGGTAAGAGTGCGTATAATCCATGGACTCAACGTTAGTCATAAAGAACTCACATACTTATTGCAAAAATCTACAAGTCATAAAAAACCAAGCACTACGCGCATGCTCCTAGGGGGATAGATTGATAGGAAAAGACCATCGCTCGTCCCCGACCGCCACTCATAAGGAAGACAATCAAGGAACACCTCATGTTTCAAATTTGTTACATAACGTTTACCATATGTGCATGCTACGGGACTTGCAAACTTCAACACAAGTATTTCTCAAATTCACAACTACTCAACTAGCACAACTTTAATATCACTACCTCCATATCTCAAAACAATCATCAAGCATCAAACTTCTCTTAGTATTCAACACATCCATAAGAAAGTTTTTACTAGTCTTGAATACCTAGCATATTAGGATTAAGCAAATTACCATGATGTTTAAGACTCTCAAAATAATATAAGTGAAGCATGAGAGAATAATAGTTTCTATAAAACAAAACCACCACCGTGCTCTAAAAGATATAAGTGAAGCACTAGATCAAAAACTATATAGCTCAAAAGATATAAGTGAAGATCAATGAGTAGTCGAATAATTATGAAACTATGTGAAGACTCTCCCATTTAATAATTTAATGTCTTAGTATTTTATTCAAACAGCAAGCAAAGCTAAAGAAAATAAAATGACACTCCAAGCAAAACACATATCATGTGGTGAATAAGAATATGGCTCCAAGTAAAGTTACCGATGAACGAAGACGAAAGAGGGGATTCCATCCGGGGCATCCCCAAGCTTAGACGCTTGGTTATCCTTGAATATTACCTTGGGGTGCCTTGGGAATCCCCAAATTTAGGCTCTTGCCACTCCTTATTCCATAGTCCATCGAATCTTTACCAAAACTTGAAAACTTCACAACACAAAACTCAACAGAAAATTCGTAAGCGCCGTTAGGAAAAGAAAACAAAACACCACTTCAAGGTACTGTAATTAACTCATTCTTTATTTATATTGGTGTTAAACCTACTGTATTCCAACTTCTCTATGGTTTATAAACAATATTACTAGCCATAGATTCATCAAAATAAGCAAACAACACACGAAAAACAGAATCTGTCAAAAACAGAACAGTCTGTAGTAATCTTGTCACAGCCCCAGATCAGCCCTAGAGCTTGCTTGTAACTAGTAGCATTGCAACCATGCATCATGTTTAATTTCCATGAAACTTGAAATGGGGATGATCAAGCCCTAGCACTAAAGCAATTCAAATAGGTTCAAATTCAAAAAAAATTTCAAAACCCAAAGTGGTTTGCAAAATGTTCATGATTAATGGAAAAGGTGAAAACCATATCCAGAGGTGATGGATATTTTTCCAAGGCATTTTGGATTTTGATTAAACCATATTGTATTTGAATTGGGGCATTTAAATACTATTAATATT
Source organism: Aegilops longissima (assembly GCA_021605205.1). Lineage (NCBI taxonomy): Eukaryota > Viridiplantae > Streptophyta > Magnoliopsida > Poales > Poaceae > Aegilops > Aegilops longissima. The sequence continues at coordinate 605,767,552 of CM038677.1, read as the reverse complement.
TTTTAAATGCTCCAACAATTCTGAAAATAGTTAAGGGCCTATGCAATAATTCAGTTAATGCCCACAATTATTTTCAGGATTTATTTAAATGGTTTAGTATTTTACTAAACTAAAACAAGCAGAAAATAGAAAACAGGATAATAAAAGAGAGAGAGAAGGACTACAGGCGCTTACTGCAGCCCACCTAGTGCCCTTCTCTGCCCAAAGATCGTGGCCGAGGCCCAGCCCAACTTCCCCCACTGTCTTCAACCTCTCGCCAAGAGGGCGGGCGTGTCGTCGCCGCTGCAGCCACCACCTCCACCCTGCCTGCCTCACTCCACCGACGCGCTGGACGAGTCCCCCGAACGCCACGACGACGCCCCGTGCCCCCCGGACCCCCTCCCTCACTCCCTGGATCCCATCCCTCCTCTGCTTTCCGCCACACAGACCACCGAGCGGCCTCGCCGCCACTGCCGCTGTTCGCCAGGCCACCGCCACCCCTCTCCTCCCGACATGCCCCGAGCTCCGCCTCTTCCTCTGAACCTCTCCACCGAAGAAGCAAGCCCGGATGGCCTCCATCGTCTCACCGCCGCCTTCTCCACCACCGCCGCCGAGGATCTTCACCACACCGCCACCGTGTCGCTTCCCGGGCTCGCTGACCGTCCCTTACGCGACCCATGTGAGCTCGCCGTCGTTTCCCCTCACCTCTCTCTCTCGCGCTACCAGTAGCCACCGCCCGCTTAGCACCCGAATCCGCCATCGCCATGGCGGCGAGCCTCAAGGCCCCGAGCTTTTCTCGCGTCCCGTAGCTCCGGCATGTTCCACGGGTCCTCGAAGCCGTAGAGGCCCTCGGTTGGCCTCCCGTGCACCGCAGCGACGTTTGCCGTGCGTGGCCCGGCAGCCGCTGGCTCAAAGCCGCCGCCAACTCCGGCGACCCCGCTGCCCCCTGGGCCTCTGTTGGATGCGCAGGAGGAAGGGCTCCCCACAGTGCCTCCGCCGCTTTTTAGCCACCGAGGAGCAACCCGCGCGCCGCTCCGCTCGCGTTCGGCGTCGCTGGCGTCAAGCGCCGTGGCGATGACCCTTTGACCGGGGTTTGACCACCCCGGGTCGTCTGACATGTGGGCCCCGCGCCTTGACTAGTTTAGTTAGGACTAACTAACCCCCCTGCTAACACTAACAGTGGGCCCAGGGCCTGCTAATTTGATTAGTTAAAATTAATTAATCCCATTATATAACTGTGTCACTGACGTGCGGGTCCCACGCGTCAGGTTTGACCTGGACCCGGCGCCTTTGACTTGCTGACGTCACCCTGACGTCAGGCTGACGCAATAACTAGTTTTCTGGATTATTTTAATTTAGGAAATTTCAGAAAATGCCCTAAACTTTAATAAATCATAGAAATTCAACCGTAACTCGGATGGAAATAATTTATATATGAAAAATGATCAGAAAAATATGAAGAATCTGTTTATGCCATGATCATGCATGTTTGAACAAGTTAACCTCACTGAATAGGATGAATCATGATTAGGGTAATTTATGAAATAGCATTTGGAGTTGGAGTTCAACCTTGTTTGAATTCCACTTCAACTAACTTGGATTATTATTGCATTAGGTGAATTCAGTACCTTAATATGACATGTCATTCATGTGAATGTGCATTGCATTGATTGTGTTATCTCTTGTTTGCGGTAATTGTCCCTTCCTAGAGCGATGTACCGACGATGAGTTCGATGACACCGATGAAGAACTATATTATCTTCGAAGTGCCGAGCAAGCAAAACCCCCTTGTTCATTCCGATACAATCCCACTCTCTCGCCCTGCTCTATTTTACTGCATTAGGACAACAACGACTCATGTGTTACTTGCTGCGGTAGCTGAACCCTTGATCCTTTGCATGACTGTCATTCCACAAGAATTAGATGAAACCCACTAGCATGAGTAGGAATTTTTTGAGCCATGTTGTGCCTACTCATTTATCCTTGTTTGTCATGTCTCGCTCTTCGCTTAGAGTTGAGTCGGTCTGATTCATCGGGAATGAATTGGAATTGTTATGAACATATCCTATTGAGTGTGAGCTAAGTGTGGTGAACACGATTTGGTAAAGGTAGCGGTGAGAGGCCATGTAGGAGCACATGGTGGGTTGTCTCATTGCAGCCGTCCTCGAGAACTGAGTTACGTGTTTGTGATCCATGAAACAGTTACTACCACGCATTGGGCCCGAAACCAATGGACCCTCTCGGCTTCTTGACCACCCTTGTCCTCATCCGGAGTTGCAAGTAGTTTCGTGTTTGTAGCATGTTTGGGGCCGCACGCAACGCTGACCTTAGGGGTGGGTTGTGTTGCGGTAGGCACTGTGGGTTGATGTACCGAGTGCCCGTTTGGTATCTCGGGAACCCTGCACACATCGTTCGGGCTGTATGGGAAACCTCGGCGGACTCCTGCGGATGGAACCCGAATAGGCGATAAACCCGACTCGAGACTTGAGTCTTTAGGTAGGCCGTGGCCGACACCCACGTTGGGCTTCCGCTTGAAGGTTGCCGAGTACATGTCGTGTAAACGGCGGTAAGTGGTGAGAGTGTGTGAAGAAGTACACCCTGCAGGTTTAATATGATCTATTCAATAGCCGTGTCCATGAAAAGGACTTCGGGTTGCCTATATCAGTTCATAGACAAGTGAAAGTGGATACTTTAAAATGCGCAAGATAAGCGTGAGTGCTATGGATGGCGTTCTCGTGAGGAAGGCGGAGCGGGTCCATAGTGGTGTATTGCCATGGTGAATATGTGGACTCGTGTGAACCACCTCAAAAGAGTTACTTGCGATCGTAGTTCAGATAGCCACCGAGTCAAAGCTGGCTTGCTGCACCAAACTCCACCACCCCCTTTGATAATGATGCATATATAGTTAGTTCGATGTAAGTCTTGCTGAGTACAATTGTACTCACGTTTGCTTATTTTATGTTTTGCGAGAGACGTCGGTCTCGCTAGTAGTTCCGCTTGGACTTGACGCTTAGCTTGTTACCTCAGCTACGATCTTGTGCCTCGGCAGATCTCGTAGATAGTCGGGCTTCTCAGCCTTTTTCATTTATAGTTATCTGCACCTGCACATGTTTAGCTTCCGCTTGTGCTTTGGCTTGTATGCTCTGAGTGTTGGGTCATGAGACCCATGTTTGTAATATCTCGCTCTTCGGAGCCTAATGAATAATATTTGGGTCGTAGAGTTATGTTGTGATGCCATGTTGTATCTACGCATATTGAGCATAATGTGTGTATGTTTGAAATGCTTGGTATGTGTGGGATCCGACAAACTAGTTGTTTATCCTTGGCAGCCTCTCATATGGGGAAATGTAGTCTCGTGCTTCTGAGCGATAGTAGTCCGCTACAGCCCGGTTCACCGGAGTCCTGCTAGCCCAAAGACTACTGCTTGGACACTTGATCGGCGGCATGTGTTTCACCTCGTTCTATGTCTGTCCCTTCGGGAAATGTCACGCGGTGTTATTCGAGTCCCGCCTAGCCTGCTACAGCCGGGATACGGAGTCTGTTAGCCAGTGCTACAGCCCGGATATATCGTTGATGACCGACATGCTCGATGTGATTCATGTATGCTGTCCCCATAGGTTAGCGCCGCTTTGGGTTCATGACTAGCCATGTCGGCCCGGTTCTTTGTCATATGGATGCTAGCGACACTATCATATACGTGAGCCAAAAGACGCAAACGGTCCCGGGCCATGGTAAGGCGACACCGTGGGAATACCGTGCGTGAGGCCGCAAAGTGATATGATGTGTTACATGCTAGATCGGTGTGACTTAGGATCGGGTCCCGACAGCGTTGGTATCGAGCCCGATCGCTCAGAGGATTACCAAGCCAAACTGGTCAAGTTGTGTCTAGAAATGCTTTAGTTATGTAAGGGAATTGATTGTGGAAGGGAACATAAGGCTCTTTTTACTCCTTATACCTCATGGCCTTCTGATCTGAGTCATCCTCTTCTCTTCTACGGGGTTTAAGAACTAGGCTTCTCATCTATCTATTAGGATGACGTGCTACTAATCCATATACTTATAAGATTGTTGGTTTTAATCCCCAGTTTAGTTCCTACTATTTCTGTATGATAACTGTTGATCCTAGAATCTTGTTATGATGTTGTTGAGTAGTTATGCCACCATTTTCTGCAGGATGTCTCAAATCATTTTGAGCATTTACAGCCGTTCATGCTGTCCGAGTCATCCTGGTCTCTAAATAGTCGATGCATTTGCAAATCCCTTCCTCCGTTCTGATGTCCTTTTGGGCAGATTAAGCACACTAACCAGTCGGTTGAGGTACTTTGTTGCCTCGACATATATGTGGAACTACTATTATGACCCTAGGTGTTTAGGAAGTCACCTAGCAATTTAGCAATGCTGTTGTATCCCAATGTGATGATTCTCGCCATCATTTTCAAAGCATCCCGTGATGCCGTTTAATAGTAGGTATTCTACTCCTGAGTTTACGAACCCGAGATTCACCCTACTTACCTCATGTGGTTAGTATTTGCTAGTGCCTTTAGGATATTAGTAACCTTTGCGATAGTCCTCGAGGTCCGTGGTATTTCCTTCTTCCAAATACTACGAACCGCTTATGGCGTAAGTTCTTTTGAGCCAAAAGATCACAATAAGAGTGCTCTTGAGGAGTTCTCCATTCATAATTGTGAATCTGCCAATTCTACCTTTCTCGCATGGGTTATCCGGAAGAAATGTTGAGCTTGCTCGACATACTAATCTGTGCATCCACAACTCAGAAAATTATATGTTCCTTTGAGTTGTTCTCTTAGATGCCTTCTGACCTTCATCTATCAATTGATAGCCAAGGGTATGTGTGCATTTGTGTTCATCGATGCATTTTATCCTTGTGGTCCGTCAAGCCATTCTATTCCGGAATGACTAGGAGAAACAAACTCCAGTACCTCATCCATTTCTAGGATTAGGTCAAAGCAGTTGCATTCCGCAGATCAAAGTGCCATCCAGCTTTTGATTCTGTTCTACCCTAAAGTATTGCCATCTTATGTCAAGACTGTCATGGGAATTGCACAACCTCTTAGGAATTCTTGACGCAGTGATACTTCTCGCCATCACTATTCATTCCTCGGTTCCGTGTTGATGCAACCGGAAAGCCGACAAGTGAATTGTGATGTGTGAAATCAATACCCCGAGCAACTTGTTGCTTGGTAGTTAATGGACAATACTCTCATTCTTAGCGTGTTGGTTATTGAATCATCGTCCTAAGATTGATCGTGCTACCTAGTCCTTATTTCCGGTGCACTCTTCGATTGATGAGTTAGAATCTTGTCCAGTCCTCACTCATTTGATAATATCGTCTTGCCCTCAAAAGCAAGATTGTTCTCGAGCTTAGTAACATACCGATGGTTCGTGACTTTCCAAATATCTTCTTGTAAGTGTTACCGGGTTGTTTCCTGACTGTTATGTTGGGCTCGTGATCGAGTTGGTTTCTTGTGAACCACCCTTCTCCAAGAATCTGTGTGGGATACCCCTGAGCTAGTTGGTTAAGCTAGACAACAACTTGGAGAGTTGGAAGATAAAAGCTTGCCTAACTTAGTTCGATTCAAAGGGATATTCTGTTGTAGTGTGTGTTGAAGAAAGATGATATCTTCATCGATTGGTCCTCGTGATCAGTTGTTGGACCTATTGTCCTACCAATTCTTTGATTTGAGTATGGGCCATTGTCAAGTCAAATCAGAACCAACGATATTCGTAATGTTGTCTTACTCGTGGTTGATCCCGCGAGCATACACCATTACATCTTTGGTCTGACCAATGCTATCACCGTGTTCACATGATGGTGGAAGTCCAGTGATATGGAAATTCCGATGAGTTGCTGTTGAGCCCAGCAGTAGCATCTTGTCTCCCCCATGAGTCATGATTGAACATCAACCTAGTGTTGGAAACTTGTGTAAGCATTTCTTCGTGTGCCGTTCATGAAGCCTATGTTTGGATGTAAGTAGCGACTTCCTCTAATTCATGTGCATCGATGCAAGTTGCCGCCGTGAATTTCAGAAGGTTTGTTTTGCCTCCTCTGAATCATCCCAAGTCACCATGCATGTGCGAAGTATTCTATGGTTTGATAGACTGATCATCTTCATTCCGTAGGTATTCCTAGCACACCAAGCCACTAACTGATTTGTACAAGGAGAAGGAGTTCTTTCATAAGAGCTAATCATGCCTTATGCACGGACTTCAATATCCTCGATTATGGTTCCCCACCCGAACTCGGTAGTGTTTTATTATAAGACTACCATGTGGTCATGCTTGTCTAGGACAACGTGTTCACATGTTGGTAGCAAAACCAGCTCATGTTTTGGAGCTTGCTATCGTAGTTCATATCCCGAGAATCTCGCAACGCCATCTCGTCGAATTGTGTTGCAACCCTTCCTTTTCAGACATGATGAGTCCGAAATATCCTAACACCAACCAGATCTGAATCTCAGGCAGATATGATGGTTGGAACATTCGAACAGTTGCATTTCGATCCCAGCTTGCACCGTCCTCGTGCTATCTCGCTATAGACTGTCTTCTTAGCAATTCTTGTCCAGGTTTATCTTCAAAAGTGGACTTACCATGGGTCCCCCCCACCTTCGATGATAAGCAAAATCATCCATTGCGTTGTCTTCAACAAGGTAGTCTACATCATCCATTCTAGTCCGAGTGTACCATTCCTTTGCACTCCACCAAATGATCGCTTGTGATTGCCTTTGGCTGGTATAAAGAGTTTCAATGGTCTCTATATCAAAAGTAATTCTTTTTGCCACTTAAGAGAATCGTTCTTTGCGTCACCTTTCTCGAGGTGCCCCGTTGTTGGATCATGGTAGATATTTTCTCACCACCTTGACACCATCCACCATCTCCCTAAGCGTGGAATTGTTGCCACCAATCAAACCCGTTGTTGTTCTTCCATCCTCTCGATGCATTTTTGTGTCTCAACTCGAGATGTGTCACCGTCTCAGACCGTGAGTCGATCATGTTTACCTGATCTTCGTGAAGGTCGAATCATGTAGGGTTTTCCCCCTTTCTTTCTATTGTCGTGTCGAGTGAAGATCTTGAAAGAAAGGACATCAAGACCAAGATGATGGAGTGAATCAACATCTTCGAGAAGGCGATTGGATCATGAAGATTGTGATAGTTTGTGACCTCCCTTTTCCTCTTGCCTCACGTCTTGAATCTCGGGGCGAGATTCTTGTTTAGTGGGGGTGAGCTGTCACAGCCCCAGATCAGCCCTAGAGCTTGCTTGTAACTAGTAGCATTGCATCCATGCATCATGTTTAATTTCCATGAAACTTGAAATGGGGATGATCAAGCCCTAGCACTAAAGCAATTCAAATAGGTTCAAATTCAAAAAAATATTTTCAAAAACCCAAAGTGGTTTGCAAAAATGTTCATGATTAATGGAAAAAGGTGAAAACCATATCCAGAGGTGATGGATATTTTTCCAAGGCATTTTTGGATTTTTGATTAAACCATATTGTATTTGAATTGGGGCATTTAAATACTATTAATATTTTTTTTAAATGCTCCAACAATTCTGAAAATAGTTAAGGGCCTATGCAATAATTCAGTTAATGCCCACAATTATTTTCAGGATTTATTTAAATGGTTTAGTATTTTACTAAACTAAAACAAACAGAAAATAGAAAACAGGATAATAAAAGAGAGAGAGAGAAGGACTACCTGGCGCTTACCTGCAGCCCACCTAGTGCCCTTTGGCCCAGCACTGTGGCTGAGGCCCAGCCCAACTTTCCCCCACCGTCTTCAACCTCTGCCAGTAGGCAGAGGCGTGTCGTCGCCGCGCGCAGGCCACCTCCACCCTGCCTGCCTCACTCCACCGACGCGCTGGACGAGTCCCCCGAACGCCACGACGACGCCCCGTGCCCCCTGGACCCCCTCCCTCACTCCCTGGATCCCATCCCCTCCTCTGCTTTCCGCCAGCGCGCACCACCGAGCGGCCTCGTCACCACCGTCGCTGTTCGCCACGCCACCGCCACCCCTCTCCTCCCGACATGCCCCAGCTCCGCCTCTTCCCTCTGAACCTCTCCACCAAGGAAGCAAGCCGGATGGCCTCCATCGTCTCACCGCCGCCTTCTCCACCACCGCCGCCGAGGATCTTCACCACACCGCCACCATCGTCGCTTCCCGGGCTCGCTGACCGTCCCTCGCGACCCATGTGAGCTCGCCGTCGTTTCCCCTCACCTCTCTCTCTCGCGCCACCAGCCCACCACCCTTTAGCACCCGAATCCGCCATTGCCATGGCCGGCGAGCCTCAAGGCCCCGAGCTTTTCTCCTCGTCCCGTAGCTCGGCATGTTCCACAGGTCCACCTCGAAGCCGTAGAGGCCCTCGGTTGGCCTCCCCGTGCACCGCAGCGACGTTTGCTTCGTGCCGTGGCTTCGGCAGCCGCCGGCTCAACGCCGTCGCCAACTCCGGCGACCCCGCGCCCCCCCTGTGGCCTCTGTTGGATGCGCAGGAGGAAGGGCTCCCCCCTGGTGCCTCCGCCGCGTTTTTAGCCACCGGAGGAGCAACCCCGCGGCGCTCCGCCGCGTTCGACGTCGCCGGCGTCAAGCCGCCGGTGGCGATGACCCTTTTGACCGGGGGTTTGACCACCCCGGGTCGTCTGACATGTGGGCCCCGCGCCTTGACTAGTTTAGTTAGGACTAACTAACCCCCCTGCTAACACTAACAGTGGGCCCAGGGCCTGCTAATTTGATTAGTTAAAATTAATTAATCCCATTATATAACTGTGTCACTGACGTGCGGGTCCCACGCCAGTTTGACCTGGACCGGCGCTTTGACTTGCGGACGTCACCACGACGTCAGTCGACGTAATAACTAGTTTTCGGATTATTTTAATTTAGGAAATTTCGAAAATGCCCTAAACTTTAATAAATCAGAAATTCAACCGTAACTTTCGGATGGAAATAATTTATATATGAAAATGATCAGAAAAATATGAAGAATCTGTTTATGCCATGATCATGCATGTTTGAACAAGTTAACCTCACTGAATAGGATGAATCATGATTAGGGTAATTTATGAAATAGCATTTGGAGTTGGAGTTCAACCTTGTTTGAATTCCACTTCAACTAACTTGGATTATTATTGCATTAGGTGAATTCAGTACCTTAATATGACATGTCATTCATGTGAATGTGCATTGCATTGATTGTGTTCTCTCTTGTTTGCGGTAATTGTCCCTTCCTAGAGCGATGTACCGACGATGAGTTCGATGACACCGATGAAGAACTATATTATCTTCGAAGTGCCGAGCAAGCAAAACCCCCTTGTTCATTCCGATACAATCCCACTCTCTCGCCCTGCTCTATTTTACTGCATTAGGACAACAACGACTCATGTGTTACTTGCTGCGGTAGCTGAACCCCTTGATCCTTTGCATGACTGTCATTCCACAAGAATTAGATGAAACCCACTAGCATGAGTAGGAATTGTTTGAGCCATGTTGTGCCTACTCATTTATGCTTGTGTCATGCCTGCTACTGCTTAGAGTTGAGTCGGGTCTGATTCATCGGGAATGAATTGGAATTGTTATGAACATATCCTATTGAGTGTGAGCTAAGTGTGGTGAACACGATTTGGTAAAGGTAGCGGTGAGAGGCCATGTAGGAGCACATGGTGGGTTGTCTCATTGCAGCCGTCCTCGAGAACTGAGTTCGTGTTTGTGATCCATGAAACAGTTACTACCACGCATTGGGCCCGAAACCAATGGACCCTCTCGGCTTCTTGACCACCCTTGTCCTCATCCGGAGTTGCAAGTAGTTTCGTGTTTGTAGCATCTTTGGGGCCGACGCACGCTGACCTTAGGGGTGGGTTGTGTTGCGGTAGGCACCGTGGGTCTGTGTACCGAAAGTGCCCGTTTGGTATCTCGGGAACCCTGCACACATCGTTCGGGCTGTATGGGAAACCTCGGCCGGACTCCCTACGGATGGAACCCGAATAGGCGATAAACCTGGACTCGAGACTTGAGTCTTTAGGTAGGCCGTGGCCGACACCCACGTTGGGCTTCCGCTTGAAGGTTGCCGAGTACATGTCGTGTAAACGGCGGTAAGTGGTGAGAGCGTGTGTGAAGAAGTACACCCCTGCAGGGTTTAATATGATCTATTCAATAGCCGTGTCCATGAAAAGGACTTCGGGTTGCCTATATCAGTTCATAGACAAGTGAAAGTGGATACTTTAAAATGCGCAAGATAAGCGTGAGTGCTATGGATGGCGTTCTCGTAGGAAGACGGGAGCGGGTCCATAGTGGTGTATTGCCATGGTGAATATGTGGACTCGTGCGCCACCTCAAAAGAGTTACTTGCGATGTAGTTCAGGATAGCCACCGAGTCAAAGCTGGCTTGCTGCGGTCAAACTCCACCACCCCCTTTTGATAATGATGCATATATAGTTAGTTCGATGTAAGTCTTGCTGAGTACAATTGTACTCACGTTTGCTTATTTTATGTTTTGCGAGAGACGTCGGTCTCGCTAGTAGTTCCGCTTGGACTTGACGTTTAGCTTGTTACCTCAGCTACGATCTTGTGCCTCGGCAGATCTGGTAGATAGTCGCTTCTCAGCCTTTTTCATTTATAGTTATCTGCACCGCACATGTTTAGCTTCGCTTGTGCTTTGGCTTGTATGCTCACGAGTGTTGGGTCATGAGACCCATGTTTGTAATATCTCGCTCTTGAGCCTAATGAATAATATTTGGGTCGTAGAGTTATGTTGTGATGCCATGTTGTATCTACGCATATTGAGCATAATGTGTGTATGTTTGAAATGCTTGGTATGTGTGGATCCGACAAACTAGTTGTTTATCCTTGGCAGCCTCTCATATGGGGAAATGTAGTCTCGTGCTTCGAGCGATAGTAGTCCGCTTCAGCCCGGTTCACGGAGTCCTGCTAGCCCAAAGACTACTGCTTGGACACTTGATCGGCGGCATGTGTTTCACCTCGTTCCTATGTCTGTCCCTTCGGGAAATGTCACGCGGTGTTATTCGAGTCCTGCCTAGCCTGCTACAGCCGGGATACGGAGTCCTGTAGCCAGTGCTACAGCCCGGATATATCGTTGATGACCGACATGCTCGATGTGATTCATGTATGCCTGTCCCCATAGGTTAGCGCCGCTTTGGGTTCACGACTAGCCATGTCGGCCCGGTTCTTTGTCATATGGATGCTAGCGACACTATCATATCGTGAGCCAAAAGACATAAGCGGTCCCGGCCATGGTAAGGCGACACCGTGGGAATACCGTCGTGAGGCCGCAAAGTGATATGATGTGTTACATGCTAGATCGGTGTGACTTAGGATCGGGTCCCGACAGCGTTGGTATCGAGCTTTGATGCTCAGAGGATTACCAAGCCAAACTGGTCAAGTTGTGTCTAGAAATGCTTTAGTTATGTAAGGAATTGATTGTGGAAGGAGCGTAAGGCTCTTTTTACTCCTTATACCTCATGGCCTTCGATCTGAGTCATCCTCTTCTCTTCTACGGGTTTAAGAACTAGGCTTCTCATCTATCTATTAGGATGACGTGCTACTAATCCATAGACTTATAAGATTGTTGGTTTTAATCCCCAGTTTAGTTCCTACTATTTCTGTATGATAACTGTTGATCCTAGAATCTTGTTATGATGTTGTTGAGTAGTTATGCCACCATTTTCTGCAGGAAGTCTCAAATCGTTTTGAGCATTTACAGCCGTTCTGTTGTCCGAGTCATCCTGTGTCTCTAAATAGTCGATGCATTTGCAAATCCCTTCCTCCGTTCTGATGTCCTTTGGGCCAGATTAAGCACACTAACCAGTTAGTTGAGGTACTTTGTTGCCTCGACATATATGTGGAACTACTATTATGACCCTAGGTGTTTAGGAAGTCACCTAGCAATTTAGCAATGCTTTTTGTATCCCAAAGTGATGATTCTGCCATCATTTTCAAAGCATCCCGTGATGCCGTTTAATAGTAGGTATTCTACTCACGAGTTTCGAACCGAGATTCACCCTACTTACCTCATGTGGTTAGTATTTGCTAGTGCCTTTAGGATATTAGTAACCTTTGCGATAGTCCTCGAGGTCCGTGGTATTTCCTTCTTCCAAATACTACGAACCGCTTATGGCAGAAGTTCTTTTGAGCCAAAAGATCACAATAAGAGTGCTCTTGAGGAGTTCTCCATTCATAATTGTGAATCTGCCAATTCTACCTTTCTGCATGGGTTATCCGGAAGAAATGTTGAGCTTGCTCGACATACTAATCTGTGCATCCACAACTCAGAAAATTATATGTTCCTTTGAGTTGTTCTCTTAGATGCCTTCTGACCTTCATCTATCAATTGATAGCCAAGGGTATGTGTGCATTTGTGTTCATCGATGCATTTTATCCTTGTGGTCCGTCAAGCCATTCTATTCCGGAATGACTAGGAGAAACAAACTCCAGTACCTCATCCATTTCTAGGATTAGGTCAAAGCAGTTGCATTCCGCAGATCAAAGTGCCATCCAGCTTTTGATTCTGTTCTACCCTGAAGTATTGCCATCTTATGTCAAGACTGTCATGGGAATTGCACAACCTCTTAGGAATTCTTGACGCAGTGATACTTCTCGCCATCACTATTCATTCCTCGGTTCCGTGTTGATGCAACCGAAAGCCGACAAGTGAATTGTGATGTGTGAAATCAATACCCGAGCAACTTGTTGCTTGGTAGTTAATGGACAATACTCTCATTCTTAGCGTGTTGGTTATTGAATCATCGTCCTAAGATTGATCGTGCTACCTAGTCCTTATTTCCGTGCACTCTTGATTGATGAGTTAGAATCTTGTCCAGTCCTCACTCATTTGATAATATCGTCTTGCCCTCAAAAGCAAGATTGTTCTCGAGCTTAGTAACATACCGATGGTTCGTGACTTTCCAAATATCTTCTTGTAAGTGTTACCGGGTTGTTTCCTGACTGTTATGTTGGGCTCGTGATCAAGTTGGTTTCTTGTGAACCACCCTTCTCCAAGAATCTGTGTGGGATACCCCTGAGCTAGTTGGTTAAGCTAGACAACAACTTGGAGAGTTGGAAGATAAAAGCTTGCCTAACTTAGTTCGATCCAAAGGGATATTCTGGTGTAGTGTGTGTTGAAGAAAGATGATATCTTCATCGATTGGTCCTCGTGATCAGTTGTTGGACCTATTGTCCTACCAATTCTTTGATTTGAGTATGGGCCATTGTCAAGTCAAATCAGAACCAACGATATTCGTAATGTTGTCTTACTCGTGGTTGATCCCGCGAGCATACACCATTACATCTTTGGTCTGACCAATGCTATCACCGTGTTCACATGATGGTGGAAGTCCAGTGATATGGAAATTCCGATGAGTTGCTGTTGAGCCCAGCAGTAGCATCTTGTCTCCCCCATGAGTCATGATTGAACATCAACCTAGTGTTGGAAACTTGTGTAAGCATTTCTTCGTGTGCCGTTCATGAAGCCTATGTTTGGATGTAAGTAGCGACTTCCTCTAATTCATGTGCATCTGATGCAAGTTGCCGCCGTGAATTTCAGAAAGGTTTGTTTTGCCTTCTCTGGAATCATCCCAAGTCAGTCATGCATGTGCGAAGTATTCTATGGTTTGATAGACTGATCATCTTCATTCCGTAGGTATTCCTAGCACACCAAGCCACTAACTGATTTGTACAAGGAGAAGGAGTTCTTTCATAAGAGCTAATCATGCCTTATGCACGGACTTCAATATCCTCGATTATGGTTCCCCACCCGAACTCGGTAGTGTTTTATTATAAGACTACCATGTGGTCATGCTTGTCTAGGACAACGTGTTCACATGTTGGTAGCAAAACCAGCTCATGTTTTGGAGCTTGCTATCGTAGTTCATATCCCGAGAATCTCGCAGCGCCATCTCGTCGAATTGTGTTGCAACCCTTCCTTTTCGACATGATGAGTCCGAATATCCTAACACCAACCAGATCTGAATCTCGGGCAGATATGATGGTTGGAACATTCAACAGTTGCATTTCGATCCCAGCTTGCACCGTCCTCGTGCTATCTCGCTATAGACTGTCTTCTTAGCAATTCTTGTCCAGGTTTATCTTCAAAAGTGGACTTACCATGGGTCCCCCCCACCTTCGATGATAAGCAAAATCATCCATTGCGTTGTCTTCAACAAGGTAGTCTACATCATCCATTCTAGTCCGAGTGTACCATTCCTTTGCACTCCACCAAATGATCGCTTGTGATTGCCTTTGGCTGGTATAAAGAGTTTCAATGGTCTCTATATCAAAAGTAATTCTTTTTGCCACTTAAGAGAATCGTTCTTTGCGTCACCTTTCTCGAGGTGCCCCGTTGTTGGATCATGGTAGATATTTTCTCACCACCTTGACACCATCCACCATCTCCCTAAGCGTGGAATTGTTGCCACCAATCAAACCCCGTTGTTGTTCTTCCATCCCTCTCGATGCATTTTTGTGTCTCAACTCGAGATGTGTCACCGTCTCAGACCGTGAGTCGATCATGTTTACCTGATCTTCGTGAAGGTCGAATCATGTAGGGTTTTCCCCCTTTCTTTCTATTGTCGTGTCGAGTGAAGATCTTGAAAGCAAGGACATCAAGACCAAGATGATGGAGTGAATCAACATCTTCGAGAAGGCGATTGGATCATGAAGATTGTGATAGTTTGTGACCTCCCTTTTCCTCTTGCCTCACGTCTTGAATCTCGGGGCGAGATTCTTGTTTAGTGGGGGTGAGCTGTCACAGCCCCAGATCAGCCCTAGAGCTTGCTTGTAACTAGTAGCATTGCATCCATGCATCATGTTTAATTTCCATGAAACTTGAAATGGGGATGATCAAGCCCTAGCACTAAAGCAATTCAAATAGGTTCAAATTCAAAAAAATATTTTCAAAAACCCAAAGTGGTTTGCAAAAATGTTCATGATTAATGGAAAAAGGTGAAAACCATATCCAGAGGTGATGGATATTTTTCCAAGGCATTTTTGGATTTTTGATTAAACCATATTGTATTTGAATTGGGGCATTTAAATACTATTAATATTTTTTTTAAATGCTCCAACAATTCTGAAAATAGTTAAGGGCCTATGCAATAATTCAGTTAATGCCCACAATTATTTTCAGGATTTATTTAAATGGTTTAGTATTTTACTAAACTAAAACAAACAGAAAATAGAAAACAGGATAATAAAAGAGAGAGAGAGAAGGACTACCTGGCGCTTACCTGCAGCCCACCTAGTGCCCTTCGCCCAAAGATCGTGGTGAGGCCCAGCCCAACTTTCCCCCACTGTCTTCAACCTCTGCGCCAAGAGGCGAGGCGTGTCGTCGCCACAAGCAGCCACCTCCACCACCCTGCCTCACTCCACCGACGCTACTGGGCGAGTCCCCGAACGCCACGACGACGCCCGTGCCCCTGGACCCCCTCTCTCCCCTGGATCCCATCCCTCCTCTCGCTTTCCGCCCTTGCGCCACCACCGAGCGGCCTCGTGCATGCCACTGTCGCCTGTTCGCCATGCCACCGCCACCCCTCTCCTCCCGACATGCCCCGAGCTCCGCCTCTTCCCTCTGAACCTCTCCACCAAGGAAGCAAGCCGGATGGCCTCCATCGTCTCACCGCCGCCTTCTCCACCACCGCCGCCGAGGATCTTCACCACAATTCGCCACCGTCGTCGCTTCCCGGGCTCGTGGACCGTCCCTCACGCGACCCATGTGAGCTCGCCGTCGTTTCCCCTCACCTCTCTCTCTCGCGCGCGCCCTGTAGCCACCACCCCGCTAGCACCCGAATCCGGCCATTGCCATGGCCGGCGAGCCTCGCGCTCCCGAGCTTTTCTGCTCGTCCCCGTAGCTCCGGCATGTTCCTGGGTCCTCGAAGCCGTGAGGCCCTCGGTTGGCCTCCCGTGCACCGCAGCGACGTTTGCTTGCCGTGGCCCGGCAGCCGCCCGGCTCAACGCCGTCGCCAACTCCGGCGACCCGCGCCCCCACAGTGGCCTCTGTTGGATGCGCAGGAGGAAGGGCTCCCCACAGTGCCTCCGCCGCGTTTTTAGCCACCGGAGGAGCAACCCAGGCGCTCCGCCCGCGTTCGACGTCGCCGGCGTCAAGCCGCCGGTGGCGATGACCCTTTGACCGGGGTTTGACCACCCCGGTCGTCGACATGTGGGCCCCGCGCCTTGACTAGTTTAGTTAGGACTAACTAACCCCCGCTAACACTAACGGTGGGCCGGGCCCTGCTAATTTGATTAGTTAAAATTAATTAATCCCATTATATAAGCTGTGTCATCGACGTGCGGGTCCCACGTCGGGTTTGACCTGGACCCGGCGCCTTTGACTTGCTGACGTCACCCTGACATCAGGCTGACGCAATAACTAGTTTTCTGGATTATTTTAATTTAGGAAATTTCAGAAAATGCCCTAAACTTTAATAAATCATAGAAATTCAACCGTAACTCGGATGGAAATAATTTATATATGAAAAATGATCAGAAAAATATGAAGAATCTGTTTATGCCATGATCATGCATGTTTGAACAAGTTAACCTCACTGAATAGGATGAATCATGATTAGGGTAATTTATGAAATAGCATTTGGAGTTGGAGTTCAACCTTGTTTGAATTCCACTTCAACTAACTTGGATTATTATTGCATTAGGTGAATTCAGTACCTTAATATGACATGTCATTCATGTGAATGTGCATTGCATTGATTGTGTTCTCTCTTGTTTGCCGGTAATTGTCCCCTTCCGGTAGACGATGTACCGACGATGAGTTCGATGACACCGATGAAGAACTATATTATCTTCAGAAGTGCCAGGCAAGCAAAACCCCCTTGTTCATTCCGATACAATCCCACTCTCTCGCCCCTGCTCTATTTTACTGCATTAGGACAACAACGACTCATGTGTTACTTGCTGCGGTAGCTGAACCCCTTGATCCTTTGCATGACTGTCATTCCACAAGAATTAGATGAAACCCACTAGCATGAGTAGGAATTGTTTGAGCCATGTTGTGCCTACTCATTTATGCTTGTTTGTCATGCCTGCTACTGCTTAGAGTTGAGTCGGGTCTGATTCATCGGGAATGAATTGGAATTGTTATGAACATATCCTATTGAGTGTGAGCTAAGTGTGGTGAACACGATTTGGTAAAATAGCGGTGAGAGGCCATGTAGGAGTACATGGTGGGTTGTCTCATTGCAGCCGTCCTCGAGAACTGAGTTACGTGTTTGTGATCCATGAAACAGTTACTACCACGCATTGGGCCCGAAACCAATGGACCCTCTCGGCTTCTTGACCACCCTTGTCCTCATCCGGGAGTTGCAAGTAGTTTCGTGTTTGTAGCATCTTTGGGGCCGCACGCAGCGCTGACCTTAGGGGTGGGTTGTGTTGCGGTAGGCACCGTGGCCGGTGTGCCGAGTGCCCGTTTGGTATCTCGGGAACCCCGCACACATCGTTCGAGGGCTGTATGGGAAACCTCGGCGGACTCCTGCGGATGGAACCCGAATAGGCGATAAACCTGGACTCGAGACTTGAGTCTTTAGGTAGGCCGTGGCCGACACCCACGTTGGGCTTCGCTTGAAGGTTGCCGAGTACATGTCGTGTAAACGGCGGTAAGTGGTGAGCGTGTGTGAAGAAGTACACCCTGCAGGGTTTAATATGATCTATTGAATAGCCGTGTCCGCGGAAAAGGACTTCGGGTTGCCTATATCAGTTCATAGACAAGTGAAAGTGGATACTTTAAAATCGCAAGATAAGCGTGAGTGCTATGGATGGCGTTCTCGTAGGAAGGCGGGGCGGGTCCATAGTGGTGTATTGCCATGGTGAATATGTGGACTCGTAGCGCCACCTCAAAAGAGTTACTTGCGATGTAGTTCAGATAGCCACCGAGTCAAAGCTGGCTTGCTGCGGTCAAACTCCACCACCCCCTTTTGATAATGATGCATATATAGTTAGTTCGATGTAAGTCTTGCTGAGTACAATTGTACTCACGTTTGCTTATTTTATGTTTTGCGAGAGGCGTCGGTCTCGCTAGTAGTTCCGCTTGGACTTGACGTTTAGCTTGTTACCTCAGCTACGATCTTGTGCCTCGGCAGGATCTGGTAGATAGTCGCTTCTCAGCCTTTTTCATTTATAGTTATGCTGTACCCGCACATGTTTAGCTTCGCTTGTGCTTTGGCTTGTATGCTCGAGTGTTGGGTCATGAGACCCATGTTTGTAATATCTCGCTCTTGAGCCTAATGAATAATATTTGGGTCGTAGAGTTATGTTGTGATGCCATGTTGTATCTACGCATATTGAGCATAATGTGTGTATGTTTGAAATGCTTGGTATGTGTGGGATCCGACAAACTAGTTGTTTATCCTTGGCAGCCTCTCATATGGGGAAATGTAGTCTCGTGCTTCTGAGCGATAGTAGTCCGCTACAGCCCGGTTCACGGAGTCCTGCTAGCCCAGCACTACTGCTTGGACACTTGACTGGCGGCATGTGTTTCACCTCGTTCCTATGTCATCGTTCTTCGGGAAATGTCACGCGGTGTTATTCGAGTCCTGCCTAGCTGCTACAGCCCGGGATACCGGAGTCCTGTTAGCCAGATGCTACAGCCGGATATATCGTTGATGACCGACATGCTCGATGTGATTCATGTATGCCTGTCCCCATAGGTTAGCGCCGCTTTGGGTTCACGACTAGCCATGTCGGCCCGGGTTCTTTGTCATATGGATGCTAGCGACACTATCATATCGTGAGCCAAAAGACGCAAACGGTCCGGGCCATGGTAAGGCGACACCGTGGGAATACCGTGCGTGAGGCCGCAAAGTGATATGATGTGTTACATGCTAGATCGGTGTGACTTAGGATCGGGTCCCGACAGCGTTGGTATCGAGCCTTGACTGCTCAGAGGATTACCAAGCCAAACTGGTCAAGTTGTGTCTAGAAATGCTTTAGTTATGTAAGGGAATTGATTGTGGAAGGGAACGTAAGGCTCTTTTTACTCCTTATACCTCATGGCCTTCTGATCTGAGTCATCCTCTTCTCTTCTACGGGGTTTAAGAACTAGGCATCTCATCTATCTATTAGGATGACGTGCTACTAATCCATAGACTTATAAGATTGTTGGTTTTAATCCCCAGTTTAGTTCCTACTATTTCTGTATGATAACTGTTGATCCTAGAATCTTGTTATGATGTTGTTGAGTAGTTATGCCACCATTTTCTGCAGGATGTCTCAAATCCTTTTGAGCATTTACAGCCGTTACGCTGTCCGAGTCATCCCAGGTCTCTAAATAGTCTGATGCATTTGCAAATCCCTTCCTCCCGTTCCTGATGTCCTTTTGGGCCAGATTAAGCACACTAACCAGTCAGTTGAGGTACTTTGTTGCCTCGACATATATGTGGGAACTACTATTATGACCCTAGGTGTTTAGGAAGTCACCTAACAATTTAGCAATGCTGTTGTATCCCCAGTGTGATGATTCTGGCCATCATTTTCGAAAGCATCCCGTGATGCCGTTTAATAGTAGGTATTCTACTCCTGAGTTTCTGAACCCGAGATTCACCCTACTTACCTCATGTGGTTAGTATTTGCTAGTGCCTTTAGGATATTAGTAACCTTTGCGATAGTCCTCGAGGTCCGTGGTATTTCCTTCTTCCAAATACTACGAACCGCTTATGGCAGAAGTTCTTTTGAGCCAAAAGATCACAATAAGAGTGCTCTTGAGGAGTTCTCCATTCATAATTGTGAATCTGCCAATTCTACCTTTCTGCATGGGTTATCCGGAAGAAATGTTGAGCTTGCTCGACATACTAATCTGTGCATCCACAACTCAGAAAATTATATGTTCCTTTGAGTTGTTCTCTTAGATGCCTTCTGACCTTCATCTATCAATTGATAGCCAAGGGTATGTGTGCATTTGTGTTCATCGATGCATTTTATCCTTGTGGTCCGTCAAGCCATTCTATTCCGGAATGACTAGGAGAAACAAACTCCAGTACCTCATCCATTTCTAGGATTAGGTCAAAGCAGTTGCATTCCGCAGATCAAAGTGCCATCCAGCTTTTGATTCTGTTCTACCCTGAAGTATTGCCATCTTATGTCAAGACTGTCATGGGAATTGCACAACCTCTTAGGAATTCTTGACGCAGTGATACTTCTCGCCATCACTATTCATTCCTCGGTTCCGTGTTGATGCAACCGGAAAGCCGACAAGTGAATTGTGATGTGTGAAATCAATACCCCGAGCAACTTGTTGCTTGGTAGTTAATGGACAATACTCTCATTCTTAGCGTGTTGGTTATTGAATCATCGTCCTAAGATTGATCGTGCTACCTAGTCCTTATTTCCCAAAGGTACTTGGCACAAACACTAATTAAAACATAAAACCACATCTAAACAGAATCTAGATGGATTATTTATTACTAAACAGAACCAAAAAGCAAGAAATTAAAATAAAATTGGGTTGCCTCCCAACAAGCGCTAACGTTTAACGCCCCTAGCTAGCCATGATGATTTCAATGATGCTCACATAAAAGATAAGAATTGAAACATAAAGAGAGCATCGTGAAGAATATTACTAGCACATTTAAGTCTAACTCACTTCCTATGCATAGGGATTTTGTGAGAAAACAACTTATGGGAACAATAATCAACTAGCATAGGAAGGCAAAACAAGCATAACTTCAAAAACTTAAGCACATAGAGAGGAAACTTGATATTATTGAAATTCCTACAAGCATATGTTCCTCCCTCATAATAATTTTCAGTAGCATCATGAATGAATTCAAAAATATAAACAGAACCTAAAGCATTCTTTTCATGATCTACTTGCATAGAAAATTTACTACTCTCCACATAAGCAAAATTCTTCTCATTCGGAATAGTGAGAGTATCATAAGAGACTCGAATACTATAAATTGTTTCCACATTAAATGAGTAATGTTCAGAAAAAGGGTAATCATAATCATGACAAGTTTTATAAATATAATCATCACTACTCTTTATAGCATAAGTTTCATCACAATAATCATCATAATTAGCAACTTTGTTCTCATTCGAAATAGTGGATTCATCACTAAATAAAGTCATGACCTCTCCAAATACACTTTCATAATTATCACAATAAGATTCAACATCCTCCAAAATAGTGGGATCACTACTTCCTAAAGTTGACACTCTTCCAAACCCACTTTCATCAATATAATCATCTAAGTAGGAGGCATGCTATCATCATTAAATTTGCATATCAAAACTTGGGAGACTAAAAATATCATCTTCATTAAACGTAGCATCCCCAAGCTTGGGACAAACATTAATTGCAGCAAATATATTCTCAAAAACATCATCTTCATCAAACATAGCATCCCCAAGCTTGGGCCTTTTCATATCATAAGCATAATCACTCTCATCATTAGTAGTATGGATAGCACCAATAGTATAGCAATTATCATCATCACAATGAGTAATAGGAGCAACATAATTTGGGAGGGATACCTTTATACCTTTGCTTCAGCATCTTTTCTTTTTCTTCTTCACATCATGTGTGGGTTTAACCCTCTTTTTTGAGCTCCTTATTGATGAGATTGGTTGAATAGAAGGCTCCTCCTCGTTACCTGATTCATCATAAGAAATAATAGGAGGATATTGGGGAGTTTCTTTCCTTTCATTAGTATTCTATTCATCTTCTATTTGTTTTCTCTTCTTTATGTAATTGGCAATATAAGGATTTTCAATGCAATTCACTGCACAATACATATAAATTTCCTCTATATCAAATTCAAGAAGTTTATAACGGGCAAATTCTGGAAGATAGTTAGTCATACGTTTCATTTCTTCATAGCCCATAAGAAAACTAAGTTCATTATAATGTGCAAGGGAAATCAAGTCATCACAATTTTTGGACACGATTAGATCATGAAATAATTTGCATCATATAGTTAAATGACCCCATTCATTGCAAAGTTCACAAGTACAGCCAAGAAAATTTAAATTTTCAGCACAAACATCTAGCCTTTCTTGCAACAATTTAGTTTCTAAATGTTTATGCCTCTTACAATATCTATCTTCTCTATTTAGTGTGTACTTGCAAACCCAATGCACTCCACAAAAGTCAACATGCTTATAAGAGACATTTTCATCATGACTAGTGCAATCATCATTAGTACTATGGATATTCAAGGAGTTCATACTAACAACATTGCAATCATGTCCATCATTCAAAGCTTTAGTGCCAAACATTTTAATGCATTCTTCTTCTAACACTTTGGCACAATTTTCCTTTCCATCATTCTCACGAAAGATATTAAAAAGATGAAGCGTATGAGGCAAACTCAATTCCATTTTTTAAATTTTCTTTTACAAACTAAACTAGTGCTAAAACAAGAAACTAAAAGATTCGATTGCAAGATCTAAAGATATAACTTCAAGCACTCACCTCCCCGGCAACAGCCCCAGAAAAGATCTTGATGTCTACTACACAACCTTCTCCTTGTAGACGTTGTTGGGCCTCCAAGTGCAGAGGTTTGTAGGACAGTAACCAATTTCCCTCAAGTGGATGACCTAAGGTTTATGAATCCGTGGGAGGCGTATGATGAAGATGGTCTCTCTCAAACAACCCTGCAACCAAATAACAAAGAGTCTCTTTTGTCCCCAACACACCCAATACAATGGTAGATTGTATAGGTACACTAGTTCGGCGAAGAGATGGTGATACAAGTGCAATATGGATAGTAGATATAGGTTTTTGTAATCTGAAAATATAAAAATAGCAAGGTAACTAATGATAAAAGTGAGCACAAGCGGTATTGCAATGCGTTGAAACAAGGCCTAGGGTTCATACTTTCACTAGTGCAAGTTCTCTCAACAATAATAACATAATTGGATCATATAAATATCCCTCAACATGCAACAAAGAGTCACTCCAAAGTCACTAATAGAGGAGAACAAACAAAGAGATTATGGTAGGGTACGAAACCACCTCAAAGTTATTCTTTCGGATCGATCTTATTCAAGAGTTCGTACTAGAATAACACCTTAAGACACATATCAACCAAAACCCTAATGTCATCTAGATACTCCAATGTCACCTCAAGTATATGTGGGTATGATTATACGACATGCATCACACAATCTCAGATTCATCTATTCAAACCAACACAAAGTACTTCAAAGAGTTCCCCAAAGTTTCTACTGGAGAGTCAAGATGAAAACGTGTGCCAACCCCTATGCATAGGTTCATGGGCGCGCAAGTTGATCACCAAAACATACATCAAGTGAATCATGTGAATATCCCATTGTCACCACAGATAAGAACGACAAGACATACATCAAGTGTTCTCAAATCCTTAAAGACTCAATCCGATAAGATGACTTCAAAGGGAAAACTCAATCCGTTACAAGAGAGTAGAGGGGGAGAAACATCATAAGATCCAACTACAATAGCAAAGCTCGCGATACATCAAGATCATATCACCTCAAGAACACGAGAGAGAGAGAGAGAGAGAGAGAGAGAGAGAGATCAAACACATAGCTCTTGGTACATACCCTCAGCCCGAGGGTGAACTACTCCCTCCTCGTCATGGAGAGCGCCGGATGATGAAGATGGCCACGGTGAGGTTCCCCCCTCTGGCGGGGTGCGAACAGGGTCCCGATTGGTTTTGGTGGCTCTGAGAGGCTTGCGTCGGCGGAACTCCCGATCTATTCTGTCCCCCGATGGTTTTAGGGTATATTGGTATATATAGGAGGAAGAAATACATTAGGGGAGCCACGAGGGTGGAGGGCGCGCCCAGGGGGTGGGCGTGCCCCCAGCCTCGTGCCCTCCTCGTTGATCCCCTGACGTGCACTCCAAGTCTCCTGTATTGCTTTCTTTCCAAAAATAACTTTTCCGAAGGTTTCATTCCGTTTGGACTCCGTTTGATATTCCTTTTCTGCGAAACACAGAAACAAGGGAAAAACAGGAACTGGCACTGGGCTCTGGGTCAATAGGTTAGTCCCAAAAATCATATAAAAGTGCTTGGTAAAGCCCATTAATTATCCAAAACAGAATATAATATAGCATGAAGCAATAAAAAATTATAGTTACGTTGGAGACGTATCTGGGACGTGCTTCCTTGCCGTCCTCGATAAAGTGAGAGGGGCATGTCGGCAGTGCATTAAATGCGTTTGTCCGACGGTACCAGAGGATAGGCTTATCAACTATAGACCTTTCCACCTCTTGTGTGCCACTGTGGCAACCCCTTTTCCCTATAAAAGGAGACCCGAGGCGACCAGGAGAAGGATTCGGATCCCGTAGCTAGCTCAAAAACACAAGAACACTCAAATACATCCACCAAAGCAAGACTAGGGTATTACGCATCTCCGCGGCCCGAACCTGGGTAAACGATCCGTGTGCTTCCTGTCAGACCCGCTCTTTGCACAACCTCGCGCCCGCCAACCGTAGAAGGGATCCCAGTGATTCCATAGGTGTCGATTTCCCCCGACAAAAACATCCTAGATGGATAATATAAAAGCATGGAACAATCGAAAATTTTACGTTGGAGACGTATCACTTATGTGCAGGAAAAAATGATAAGTGTGGTCTACATAAATTGATGATATTGTAAGCATAAGTGGCAGATCTTCAATTGACGTATTGGCAGTGTTATGCAAATAAACACGCCCGATGGTGTAACAGACCAGGGTCATTCAACTAGCCTATTACAAGGCATCATATGGCCGCAAAACAATAGGTTTTTTGAGACACGCAGAAACTGGCTCAAGAATTAAGACTTCTAGTCTTGACGGGTCGAAGCCTCCGGGTCATCTTGCACTGCTTCTTCTTCTCCTTGGTTACCCATTGGCTGGAAGTCAGGCGAAGCCCAATTGATACCGGACAAATCTCTAAACACAGCCTCGTCATCTATAAGACTTGATGGATCAATGTCAGGAGCGAAGGTGTGCTTACGAGTCGGCGGGATGAGATCCACCTCCTGATGAACCGGCGCCTTCACCTTCTTGTTCTCAGCGTCATAAGCCGCCTGATATTGGGATAGATCTGTGTCCTCAGCCAGCTTGCTTGACAATGGTCGCATTTCCGTTGCTATCTTTGCAAAATCATCAGCGCTGAATGGAGACCCATCTTCTTTTACACTAGGACAGCCATTGGAAAAATCTTCTGGATCAAGATCTACTTGCCATGCCTTAGCTCGGCTTAGGGCAGTCATGGCGCCGGCTCTGGCGGCTGATCGCTTTAAATCCTCAATTCTTTGGGGTAGTACTGATAGCTTCTCCAGTGTTTCCTTGATGAGGGAGGGCGGCTGTTTCTTATGAATAGCAGCAGAGATTGACCGTTGAGCACCAGTGTATAGCTGCTCTACCATAGTATAGACAGCCTTAAGTTTGATGCGCATGTCTAAACCCAGCTTGGCGTTTCGGGACCCTGCATCAGTAAAATTATTGGTAAACCGGCAGATGATTATGATATGCTACTGGTGTAAAGGAGATTATTTTTTGCTACTTACCGAAGATGGCCGACGTCATGTTCTTGATTTGATGCTTTAAACCGGACAACTCATCAGTTACAGGTTTAAGGGCTGCTTCGGCATCCTCTGCTCTTTTTAATAGCTCTGCCCTCTTGGTCTCCCAGCCAGTTTTATCAGTAATGAAGTTTTCTTTCAATTGCTCAATGTTTTCCATTGAGTCTTCAGTTCTGATTTGGCTTTTCAAGTCTCAGATTGTTGGGTTTCAATGTTGGCCCTCAAATCATTGACTTGGGATTCCTTCATGCTTAATTCAGCCTGCAACGTGAATAAGATAGGGAGTATTATGATCATATTATTTCAAGTCCCAAGCACAATACAAGTATTTTACTTAGCAGTTGGGGGCTAATGCATATTGCTCTTTTCTGAAGACAATTCTATGATGACTCGGCTACACTACTATGACTATAGCCCACTCATGGGGGCTATACAGCTGGATTTTATTTAAAGCCATGGTGATAAGTCTGGCTTAATCATGCTGATTAAACCAGCCCTTAGGGTCTACAGGTGCAAAGTTGATCATTGTTATTGGAAGTCCCGGCTTAACTTGATAGTTTAAGATGACCCTTGGGGGCTACTGGCTTTGATCTTGATATGTTTATGGATATCTAAAAGTCTAAAACATATTTAATTCTATCATATTCTGTAGACTTGGCAGCTGATAGAGGTGTATTTATATAAAGAGGATTGCGTTGGATTACCTCAAAGCATTCCTTCATCAGGTTGACCAAGCCGGCTTCAAAGTCACTACTGGTGTGAAGGCGGTTCAAATAACCAGAGTGAATGTCTTGAGCACTAAATTGAGCATAGCCTTCTAAATCCACTTTCCATTTTCCCTTGTCCGCAGTAGAGAACTCCTCTTTTGCGCTATGTTTGGATAGGGCAATGGGGTTGCTTGGGGCTGTATAAGCTGTGTTAGTAATCATTATATCTTCAGTCTCCTGAGCTGGTTGAGCAGGACTGGGTGGCTTCGCTGGTTCCGGATCAACATTTATGGGATCCGTGGTGATTGGGTGTTCTGGTGGCAGGTCATCCATAGCAGTTTCTGAAGCTTGATGCAAAGTCTCGGATGTGGCATGCCTCTTCGGTTCAACAGTCTTGGGCTCTTTATCCGATTTATCAATTTTCTGCTTCTTACTGGGCTTTGCCATAGCGCTGAAAAGGAAGTACAAGTCAAAGTTAATATGAGAGTTAAATGCATGATTCAAAGTGGGCAGTCTTCAACATTCTTACCCAGGCACGATCTTGAAGACTGGGATTTGAGTTCCCATTGAGTCGCCGGAGGAGGAGTGAGATGTTCCCTGATAATTTGAGTCGGAAGGGTTAAGAGGTTGACGAAAAAGACCCGCCTTGGGGTAAGCTAAGTCAGAAATTGGTGAAACCTCAACATGACGTTTGCGAGGAACAGCTGTGTTGGGTAAGCCGGTGGATAAAACCCCACCACCGCTATTCTGGGGCGTGTGGCGAGCTTCATGATGTTGTTTCTTCAAAATAAAGTTGGGATCCAAGTAAGCTCAAGGGTGAGAAAATCTTCTGGCTTGCTTGTCGAGTTTTCTGTATTGGCAGAGGTTCTGAGCCGGAGGAAAGAGTAATTACCTCTTCATCATTTGCACAGCTGGCCTCCGCATCATCCTGATAATGGTCATTGTCAATAAGGTGTACAAAAAATGAGCCAAGGGAATCAAGTTCTACCTCCGACTCATCATCATCATTTTCATCCAAGTTGAATAAATCAGCGGGATTGGTCTTCCTCTTGGCAGGTTTTTTGGTTGCCTTGCTCTTTGTCCGGGTCTTCTTGACCGGATTATCTAATTTCCTCTTCCACAAAGGAGAATTGGCCTGCACAAATAAAGTGGGATATGAGAAGACAGTTTAAATAAAAGACAGTGCTTAAACCGAAAATAGCTTCAAAGCTTACAGCTGGCGGTTGGTTGAGAATGCAGAAAGGATTTAGTCCAACTTTGTTGCAGTCTTCCAGACTCTTGTTCAATAGAGATTTGGTCATATTATTGATGTCTTCTTTAGTTATTTCTGTCTGACAGTGGCAAAGTGGATCTTTCAAGTCGCTAGTACATTCACACATTAAGCCGGGTCGGCGGCTTAGGGGCAATATCCTCCATGAAACCCAGCACTGGACAAGGTCGATGCCGGTTAAACCGTTAGCCATGAAGGCTCTGATTTTTGAAAAAATGGGCACATATTTGGCCCGTTCCTTTGTGCTGATGTGGTCTGGAAGAGGATGCCTGTTGCTAAGCCGGCTGGCGCGATAACCCGGCAGAGGATTTTCTCCTTCTGGAGAAGTGTGTTTGCAAAAAAACCAGGTTTGGTTCCAGTCTTTGGGATGACTGGGCAGAGTGGCGGCTAGGAAGGAGGCTTCTTTTCGTTGTTGTATATAGATGATGCCTAACTCTAGGCTGGGCCCGTCTGTGAACTCGTTCTACCAGTTTAAGTAGTAAAATTCCCTGAATAGCTCTATGGTGGGCTCCTGTTGAAGGTACACCTTGCAGAATACTTGAAAGTTGCATATGTTTGAAACAGAATTTGGTCCAATATCTTGTGGATGGATCTTGAAAAAATGCAACACATCGCGAAAGAACTTTGAGCCGGGAGGGCTGAAGCCCCGAAGCATATGTTCAGTGAAGACAATTACTTCACCATCTTTGGGCTCAGGAGGGGTTTCTGTGACTGGCACCCTCCAATGGATGACATCTTTTTTGGCTAGGACACCTGTTTGAACATACTCGTTCAACTCTTCCTCGTTGACCCAGGAAATGACCCAGTTGCAGGCAGTGACAGTTTTGCCATTTTAAAGTTGAAGGCCTCAAAGAAAGAAATGTTGCCGGTTTAAGATTATGTTGTTAAGCCGGACCATTGATTCAAAAGTAAAGTGCTATAACGGCTGACGTGTTAAGCCGGAAGATGAACATTGAAGTACGCGGATATTCATATTAGCGGCTTAAAAGGGGACTAATGATATCCGCCAGGTTAAGGATTATGTTGTTAAACCGGCCAGAGGTTAGAAGCCAGAGCCAAATTAGGAGGATGAATAAGCAAACATTGTTAAACCAGAGAATGCTACCGGGTTATACAGGTTAGGAAGCAAATGCTGGCGGCTTGAAACGAGACTTAATGTTATATGGCAGATCCCGGTTTATGATATAAGCCACCATGGCAGTTATGATACTTCAAATTCATCAGTGAAAATTTTGCTAGGTGATGAACAAACAGATTTCACAGACTGGAGCTATAATTTTGGATCTACAGCAGTTCAGAAAAGGCAGTATTCTAAACCTAAGGTGGCGGCAGCAGAAAGGTTTGTGTGCTCCGATGAGATCTTCTATGGAGAGAAGGTATTCTGATGTTAAAAACGAATTCTAAACTGCTACCGCACAAGTTTCATACCATGTTCAGATCAAAAGCTACTCGAGCTAAAGGAGAAAACGAAGAACGACGAAGAACACCGATGAACAAAGCAAACCCTAATGCAGATCTCAGGCATAAGAAGATGAATACTTACAGATGCAGATGGACTACGGTGGAGCGCCGACTTTCTCTGGACCCGTCAGGTTGATGCAGCGGCCTAAGTTGGTGCAGCGGACGGAGGACGGCGGTGGTGGAGCTCGGGTCTGCAGAGGAGTCACGAGAGGAAGACGAAGACGAGGAGGCAAGGGGGGAATGAAAAGGAGTCACAGAATTGCTGTTTTTTTCCTATTTTAGAGTTTCGAAGAAACGGAATATCAAATGGAGTCCAAACGGAATGAAACCTTCGGGAACGCGATTTTCTCACCGAACATGATCCAGGAGACTTGGACCCCCCGTCAAGAAAGCCAGGAGGTGGCCACGAGGGTGGGGGGCACGCCCCCCTGCCTCGTGGGCCCCCCGTTGCTCCACCGACGTACTCCTTCTCCTATATATACCTACGTACCCCCAAACGATCGGATACGGAGCCAAAAACCTCATTCCACCACCGCAACTTTCTATATCCACGAGATCCCATCTTGGGGCCTGTTCCGGAGCTCCGCCGGAAGGGGAATCCACCAGGAGGTCTTCTACATCATCATAGCCCCTCCGATGAAGTGTGAGTAGTTTACCTCAGACCTTCGGGTCCATAGTTAGTAGCTAGATGGCTTTTTCTCTCTTTTTGGATCTCAATACAATGTTCTCCCCCTCTCTCGTGGAGATCTATTCGATGTAATCTTGTTTTTGTGGTGTGTTTGTTGAGATCGATGAATTATGGGTTTATGATCAAGATTATCTATGAGCAATATTTGAATCTTCTCTGAATCCTTTTATGTATGATTGGTTATCTTTGCAAGTCTCTTCGAATTATCCATTTGGTTTGGCCAACTGTATTGGTAGTTCTTGCAATGGGGGAAGTGCTTAGCTTTGGGTTCAATCTTGTTGTGCCCTTTCCCAGTGATAGTAGGGGCAGCAAGGCACGTATTTTATTGTTGCCATCGAGGATAACAAGATGGGGTTTTTATCATATTGCATGAATTTATCCCTCTACATCATGTCATCTTGCTTAAGGCGTTACTCTGTTTTCATTAACTTAATACTCTAGATGCATGTTGGATAGCGGTCGATGAGTGGAGTAATAGTAGTAGATGCAGGCAGGAGTCGGTCTACTTGTCTCGGACGTGATGCCTATATACATGATCATACCTAGATACTCTCATAACTATGCTCAATTCTATCAATTGCTCAACAGTAATTCGTTCACCCACCGTAAAATACTTATGCTCTTGAGAGAAGCCACTAGTGAAATCTATGGCCCCTGGGTCTATTCTCTATCATATTAATCTTCCACCACTTTATTATTGCTTTGCTTTTTACGTTTCTTTTTATTTTACTTTACATATTTATACCAAAATACCAAAAATATTATCTATCATCTCTATCAGATCTCACTCTCGTAACTGACCGTGAAGGGATTGACAACCCCTAATCGCGTTGGTTGCGTGGAGCTATTTGTTTCGTGTAGGTACGAGGGACTCGCGTGTGGCCTCCTACTGGATTGATACCTTGGTTCTCAAAAACTAAGAGAAATACTTACGCTACTTTACTGCATCATCCTCTCCTCTTCGGGGAAATCCAACGCAAGCTCAAGAGGTAGCAAGAAGAATTCCTGGCGCCATTGCCGGGAAGTCTACGCAAAAGTCAACATACCAAGTACCCATCACAATCCCTAATCTCTCACATTACATTATTTCCCATTTGCCTCTCGTTTTCCTCTCCCCCACTTCACCCTTGTCGTTTTATTCGCCCTCTCTTTTCCGTTCGTCTTTTCGTTTGCCTTGATGTCTTACTTGGCTCGTTTGTACGTTTGGTTGAAATAGTTGAGTATTTATTCCTAAACAGAGAAGCTAAGATCTATGGATCCTCATCCGCTTGCCAATCTTTTTAATAGATCCAATTATGATGAACCAATTCCTAGTGATTTGGATGCACTAGATTATATTTATAAGCTTTTGCCTGAAATTTGTAAATTTGAAGAAAGTGATTAAGTGCTTCACGATAGATCTTTGAATAAAAATCATGATTGCAATGATTTTATTATAAATTCTATTGATGTAAATTATGCTAATAATATGCAAAACCCTAAGCTTGGGGATGCTAGTTTTGCTATGTCCAATAGTCATGATTGGGGAGATTCTTCTTATGATCTTGAAAATTTATTTAAGCCCCATGATGAATATAAGATTGATAATAGTGTTTGCAATAATATTGAAAGTGGGATTGTAAGAGTGTCAACTTTAGATCCCACATATTTGGATAACATTCAATCTTATGAAATTTTTGATAAAAGTGGGCTTGGAGAAATCATGACTTTAGTTAATGATAATCCCACTATTTTGGAAGAGTGTCAACTTTGCATGCATGTGGATCATGTTGAGAATATGTTTTGTGATAGCTATATTGTTGAATTTGCTTATGATCCTACATGTAATTATTATGAGAGAGGAAAATATGGTTGTAGAAACTTTCAAGTTACTAAATTACCTCTCTTTATGTTGAGATTGCTATTGTTTCTTTCCGCTTCCTTGCATATGCTAGTTTTTGCTTGCCTTGATAATTTGTTTGCCTATAAGATGCCTATGCATAGGAAGTATGTTAGACTTATATGTGTTTGTCACGTGTTTTATGATGCTCTCTTTGTGCTTCAATTCTTGTCTTTCTTGTGAGCATCATTGAAATCTCAATGCCTAGCTAAAAAGGCTTTAAAGAAAAGCGCTTGTTGGGAGACAACCCAATATTTATCCTTGCTGTTTAGCAATAAATCTTTGATATATCCTCTGGTTATATGTGTTTTTATTTTTTAATTAGTGTTTGTGCCAAGTAGAACCTTTGGGAAGACTTGGGTGAAGTCTATGTGATCTTGCTGTAGAAAAAAAACAGAAACTTTGCGCTCACGAGATTAGCTACAACTTTTTATGGAGAGTACTATTAGGTTGATTCTTTTTTCAGATGATTAATAGACAAATTCCCCACGTCCAACAATTTAGTTTACATTTTTTGGAGTTCCATAAGTATTCGAAAGTTACATATTACTACAGATTGTTCTGTTTTTGACAGATTCTGTTTTTTCATATGTTGTTTGCTTATTTTGATGAATCTATGGCTAGTAAACTAGTTTATAAACCATAGAGAAGTTGTAATACAGTAGGTTTAACACCAATATAAATAAATAATTAGTTCATTACAGTACCTTGAAGTGGTGTTTTGTTTTCTTTCGCTAACGGAGCTCATGAGATTTCTGTTGAGTTTTGTGTTGTGAAGTTTTCAAGTTTTGGGTGAAATCTTTTGATGGATTATGGAACAAGGAGTGGCAAGAGACTAAGCTTGGGGATTCCCATGGCACCCCCAAGATAATCTAAGGACACAAAAAAGTCAAAGCTTGGGGATGCCCCGGAAGGCATCCCCTCTTTCGTCTACTTCCATCGGTAACTTTACTTGGAGCTATATTTTTATTCACCACATGATATGTGTTTTGCTTGGAGCGTCTTGTATTATTTGTGTCTTTTCTTTTTAGTTTACCACAATCATCCTTGATCTACACACCTTTTGAGAGAGCCATACATTATTTGGAATTTGTTAGAATACTCTATGTGCTTCACTTATATCTTTTGAGCTATATAGTTTTACTCTAGTGCTTCACTTATATCTTTTTATAGCACGATGGTGGATTTGTTTTATAGAAACCATTGATCTCTCATTATTCACTTAGATTATTTTGAGAGTCTTAAATAAGCATGGTAATTTGCTTAAACAATCCTAATATGCTTGGTATTCAAGATTTGTAAAACTTTCTTTTGAGTGCGTTGAATACTAAGAAAAGTTTGATGCTTGATAATTGTTTTGAGATATGGAGGTAGTAATATTAGAGTCATGCTAGTTGAGAAATTGTGAATTTGAGAAATACTTGTGTTAAAGTTTGTGATTCCCGTAGCATGCTCGTATGGTGAACCGTTATGTGATGAAGTTGGAGCATGATATATTTATTGATTGTCTTCCTTATGTGTGGAGGTTGGGATCACTCGATGGTTAACTCCTACCAACCCTTCCCCTAGGAGCATGCATATAATATTTTGTTTTGATGACTTCTAAATTTTTGCAATAAGTATGTGAGTTCTTTATGACTAATGTTGAGTCCATGGATTATACGCACTCTCACCCTTCCACCATTGCTAGCCTTTCTAATACCGCGCACTTTTCGCCGGTATCATACACCCACCATATACCTTCCTCAAAACAGCCACCATACCTACCTATTATTGCATTTCCATAGCCATTCCGACATATATTACCATGCAACTTTCCACCGTTCCATTTATTATGACACGCTCCTTTGTTACTAAAATATCTTGGTTCTCAAAAACTGAGGGAAATACTTACGCTACTTTGCTGCATCATCCTCTCCTCTTCGGGGAAATCCTACGCAAGCTCAAGAGGTAGCATAAGGCAAGCATAGTTAGTCGCCGAGCCGGACACGTTGTGTATGAGCCGGACGGGACTCTATAAGCCGTCGGGCATCAACCTATGTATATAAAGGGGTGACCCGGCGGGGGGTTAAGTCAAGAAACAAGAGATCGAGAACTAGGTCAAGGGTATTCGCTACCTGGTAATCGAAACCCAAGCAATACAACCCCAAACTAGAGTAAGCCTTTATCTCCACCGCGAGGGGCCGAACCAGTATAAACTCTCTGTGTCCTTTGTCCTGATTAACCCCTTTAAGCTAACCTAGTTGTGATGGCTCCACGACTAAGTCCTTTCGCTAGGACATCTATCGTGTTAAGTCCACGATAATCTACCTACTGTCAAAAATAAATATGAAATGCTTATTGTTGGGGACATGCACATCCCCGTTGAGGTAACTTAGTGTTTTACGAAAGTTCTTCGGTTTCATGTTAATCGAAATTGGTTGTTAATAAGACTTGACCAACATTATTAATGGATCATTTTTGAGAGGTATGAAGATGATGAATTTAGTAAGCACAACCTTATGCCTCCCAAGTTTTGTTTTCTGTTTTTCTTAGTTAAATAAAATAAAATACCATGTTTTATCTGTTTTCTGAATTTCCCATGCAATAAAAATGACCCAGAAATAAAAGTTCTCAGAATGCCCTGAAAATTTAATATGATTTTTTCTGATGCAAATAACATCAGAGGGGGGTGCACCAGGTGGGCACAGCCCACCTGGGTGCGCCAGCAGCCCAAGGCGCGCCCTGGTGGGTTGTGGTCCCCAGATGGGCCCCCTTAGTTATCTCTTGTAACGCCCCGGACACACCCGCCGGTGGTCGTTACTCCTGGCGGGATCTAGACTGGCCCCACAAATCAATACTAGTCTTTTCTGGGCACTTTGTCCTCACTCGTGCGCACCCGGGAGCAACTTCCCGGTCGTTCACCCATCCTGAAACTACTCCAAGCTGAGAATGCTTAACTTTGGAGTTCTGTCTGAATGGGCTCCCAGAAAAGAAGGAATTCCTTATTGATATGAGTAGTCCATCATCCCTAATAAGCCAGGCTATCACATACACCCCCACTAAGAGGAACCGAAGTCCTCGTCAGGCAAGGAACGTTCCCTCTTGGCACATACGTCTGTGCTTCCAGTCCGGCACATGTGCCATGCCGTGTGCCACGACGGGTCACAAACGTCATGCACAACATGACCGCGCACCTGTCCCCAAACATCCATGTAACCGCGAGGGTCGGCTCTGATACCAACTTGTAACGCCCCGGACACACCCGCCGGTGGTCGTTACTCCTGGCGGGATCTAGACTGGTCCTACAGATCAATACTAGTATTTTCTGTGCACTTTGTCCTCACTCATGCGCACCCGAGAGCAACTTCCCGGTCGGTCACCCATCCTGGAACTACTCCAAGCTGAGCAAGCTTAACTTTGGAGTTCTGTCTGAATGGGCTCCCGGAAAAGAAGGAATTCCTTATTGATATGAGTAGTCTATCATCCCTAATAAGCCAGGCTATCACATCTCTTTAGTCCATGCCTTCACCTACCTCCAGAAAAAAATCACCATTGCTATCTCTCTCTCTCTCTCGTGTTCTTGCTCTCAAACCCGTAGATTTTGATTTCTTTCCTTGAAGCTCCGTTTTCGAAACTGTTTTGGGGGATTGCTACTTGGTATGTGACTCCTCCATTACTCAAGTTAGTTTTTGCTTTAGTGTTTTATATTTGAATAATTAGCTACTCTTGGTGCTGCTGTAGATGAGCTTGCCTGTTGAATTCTTAGAGTTCTAAGTAGTTTGAATGCTTAATATGGCCTCTATGCATCCCTATGAGTAGTTGCTATCAATCTTGTGAAGTTTTGTTGACAAAAAATTTGTGGACTAAAATTTTCAAATTTTATCTATAGGAATAAGATGAGTATCTTTAGGAAGTTTACCTCCAAGAAAAATGCCAAGGGGGTCATTTGGGGAATCATCGGAAAATGATCTCCATACTTGGAGAAGGGTGGAGGTGCGGCCATGCGAATGGCCGCATAATCCCTTCATGGATGGGGTCGGGATCCATCAAGAGTTCACACAATTTGCTACTAATACTGGGCTTACCGACTTCATCGCAGCTGAGTGTGAACAATACAATCTCCTTACAAATTCCTTTGTGCAAAATTTTCATTTTCTGAGTAGGAATAATCCTCCCGAAGTGCAGTTTAATTTATATTCTGAAACCCGTCAGATACCACTTACTGATTTTTGTGAGATATGAATGATCCCTTCTGACGGGGAAATAAGAGAGCCTAGGCCTTCAGAGTTTGAGGACTTTTACCATACTCTATCAGTGGGAGATGACAGAGGCGTGTCGAGTGTCACTACCACTAGTTTGTAGCTTCCTTCTATGCATTATTTCGCTCTATTCATCGATAAGTGCTTAGTTGCTAGGGAGAAAGTCGGTGCACTCAGTGCTCCTGACTTCGCCATTTTACGTCGTGCGTTACAGAATGATCACACTTATAGCCGAGGGGCTATTATTGCATGCCGTCTGCACCATAACAGAACCAAGGGCAAAATTCATGGTGGTATTTATGCTACTCGTTTAGCGAGTCACTTTAACGTTCAGATTCGCCTACATGATTATCGTTTACCCAAGGTTTATTTAGATCACCAGGAGATGATGGATCACAAGTTTACTGATATTGATAATTCTATTAATAATAATCCTTACAACCTAGTTTTCATTGTGGATACCCGTGATACTATTCCGTTGCCTGCACCTACTTTGTTCGATTCTATTTCCAGTGGTGGATACAGGATCATGCTTGAGGACATTATTTCCTACCGAAACGCCTAGGCAGAGGCAGATGAGGAGCCTTAGGAGTGGGATGCTCAGGTGCCACTGCTGCAGCACTTCGAGATGGGACCGGATGGCTACTTCGAGTGGTGATTACCAAGCTAGGCCAACAGCCTAATCTTGGGGGAGTATGTATTTCCACCGACATTACATTCATTGTTCACACATTTCATTCCAGTTGTCGGTGTTCACACTTTTCCATTGTATTATCTATGTTAGATTTATTTTCTATCTTTCTTCTTGCATGTTTGAAAAACTATGAGAAAATCCCAAAAATATGTTTCTTGCTTCTTTTCAGTTTTTCTTTCCAGTTTAGTTAGTTTTAGTAACCCAAAAAGATTTCCTTGTTCTTCTTTTGCTTATTGGGAGCTCCCTTTGTAAATAGTTTTTCTCGTTTTTGTTTTTGTTTTTCTTTAATTTGCATTCTTTAAGAAAAACTAAAAACTTCAAAAATATTTCAGTGTGTTTCTCTAAATTTCTTTTCTTTTTATTGAGTCATACCAAGGAGAAGACCACGATGAAAATGTTGAGTGGCTCTCATATGCATTGATATTGATCTAACAAAGAGCCCATATTACCTTATCTTCTCCTTCTGAATAAAATGTTTGCAGATTCCATCTTAGTCCACGACACTCTTGCACTATTATTATTTTCATATCATTCGGTCATGCAAGTGAAAGGCAATAATGATGATATTTGATGAACTGGCTGTGGCAGAGAGAAACGAGTATGAACACAACTTGTTCTGTTTATGTAAGTATGATTAACCTAGTGTCCATGATTCAGCATATTATGATCAAACATGTTTGCAATGAAACTTAGAGATTATAGTTTCTCATGCCATGCTTAAGTAGCTAGGAGTGGATAATGATTTATCTTGGACGTCAACATGCATTAAAATGATTGTGATGTGGTATGATGATATGGTATCCTCCTTTGAATTCTTCAAGTGGCTTGACTTGGCACATTGTCATGC
The DNA here is from genome assembly GCA_021605205.1 of Aegilops longissima. Taxonomy (NCBI): domain Eukaryota; kingdom Viridiplantae; phylum Streptophyta; class Magnoliopsida; order Poales; family Poaceae; genus Aegilops; species Aegilops longissima. The sequence goes on along the minus strand of CM038677.1, from coordinate 605,730,266 downwards.
ATGTAGTTGAATCAAAACCAACATAGCCTCCATGATATTTATGTTCATGTTGTTCATATCCTACTCATGCTAGTATCCAATGTTTATTATGCATAATGCATGCTCATGATTGTTTTCACTCTAGATGGCCGCTTCTCAACTTATTTGCTAGCCTTTTCCTGTACTAAGTGGGAATACTGCTTGTGCATCAAAATCCTAAAACCCAAGTTATTCCAGATGAGTCCACCATATCTACCGATATGTGGTATTACCCTGCCGTTCCAAGTAAATTTGCATGTGCCACCTCTAAAAACTTCAAATAAATATTTGTTTTTGTGTGCCTAGATTGTTCATAGAGCGACAAGGGGTAGTCAGTATCTTGCATGCTAAGAGGATTATTTCCATGATGAGTGTTTATTCACTCATCCTTGCACAAGAGGGGCGGTAATAGGGATTCCCAGTCCCGAAATAAAAAATTGCAAATAATTAAACAAAACTCCCCCAGGACTGATGTTGGTATGGACGGTACCCGTGGATTCGGCTAGTCGTGGAGTGTGTTTGTTGGTGGAGGGGGAGTAAAACTTTACTTTTATCGCTTGGGAACCGCCACTAATGTGTTTAGCATGGAAGATATTGATAACTTTCGGTCGTGGCATAAACAGGAAGGGTGCATTTCTCAAAATTACATTTACCTCTGTTTTAAAAATCTGAGCTATGGCACCGCTGCAAACCCCTACTTCCCTCTTCTAAGGTGCTATCTATTTAATTTTATGTTGAATCATCACCTTCTCAAATAAGCGCCAGATATGAGAGCACTATTTTCATCCTCATGCATTGTGTATAGTTAATGTTGGGTGCATCATTATTGTATCTTTTCTACCATGAATTACAATGTTTAGTCGCTGCTTGGACTTTGGAGGTGCTCTGCATTTATGTTTTGCCGTCTTAGAAAGGGCTAGCGAGATACCACTGTTGTCATCTTACATCATGGTTGTTTTGACAAAGTGTTGTTATTCGAGATATTTTATTATTGCTCGCTAGTTGCTTATGCCATTGATATGAGTTAATATAATTTCTAAGAATTATTGTCGACATGGTTAGTCATAATCTTTGCTGAACACCTGGGTGCTACTTAAGCTTATTTATGTAAACAAGAACAAAAGAGTTCGTAAAAGTTTTTCTTTTTCACTTTCAGTTTATCAATTGAATTGCTTCAGGACAAGCAAACGTTTAAGCTTGAGGGAGTTGATACGTCTCTGTTGTATCTACTTTTCCTAACGCTTTTGCTCTTGTTTTGGACTCTAATTTGCATGATTTGAAAGAAACTAACCCGACTGACACTGTTTTCAGCTGAACAACCATGGTGTTTTTTGTGCAGAAATAAAGTTCTTGGAATGGAACAAAACTTTTTGGACAATTTTTATATAATAAAATGAAAATAATAGAGCCAAGAACCACCGGAGGGGGGCCCTGGGTGAGCACAACCCACCAGGGTGCGCCCCCTCTAGGCGCGCCTAGGTGTGTTGTGCCCACCTGGTGGCCCTGGAGACCCTATCTCCCATGCTATAAATACTTATTTTCGGAGAAAAAATCAGGGAGAAAGAATTATCGCGTTTCACGAGACGGAGCTGCCGCCGCCTCCTGTTCTTTACCGGGAGGCTATATCTGGAGCCCGTTCGGGGCTCCGGAGAGGGGAATCTTCGGTCTTCGTCATCACCAACCCTTCTCCATCGCCAATTCCATGATGCTCCCCACCGGGAGTGAGTAATTCCTTCGTAGGCTCGCTGGTCGGTGAGGAGTTGGATGAGATTCATCATGTAATCAAGTTAGTTTTGTTAGTGTTTGATCCCAAGTATCCACTATGTTCTGAGATTGATGTTGTTATGAGTTTTCCATGCTTAATGCTTGTCACTTTGGGCCCGGGTGCCATGATTTCATATCTGAACCGTTTATGTTTTCACCATTATATCTATGTTCTAGATCCGATCTTGCAAGTCATATTCACCTATTACGTGTTATAATCCGTAAACCCCAGTGTGACAGTAATTGGGATACTTTTCGGTGATGACCGTAGTTTGAGGAGTTCATGTACTCACTATGTGTTAATGCTTTGTTCCGGTTCTCTATTAAAAGGAGGCCTTAATATCCCTTAGTTTCCTTATGGACCCCGCTGCCACGGGGGGGGTAGGACAAAAGATGTCATGCAAGTTCTTTCCATAAGCATGTATGTCTATTTACAGAATACATGCCTACATTATATTTATGAACTGGAGCTAGTTTTGTATTGCCCTAGTTTATGACTGTTATATGATGAATATCATCCAACAAATTCATCAATCCAATGCCTACGAATTTTCCATATATTGTTCTTGCTAAGTTACTACTACTGTTGCTACTGTTACACTTGTTACAAAATCATTGTTATCACTATTATCGTTGCTGCTAGTGTTACCACTTCTATCAAAACTATCATATTACTGTGCTACTGATCACCTTGCTGCAGATAATTAATCTCCAGGTGTCGTTGAATTGACAACTTGTTGAAGGAAATATGCCCTAGAGGCAATAATAAAGTTATTATTTATTTTCTTATATCATGATAAATGTTTATTATTCATGCTAGAATTGTATTAACCGGAAACATAATACTTGTGTGAATACATAGACAAACAGAGTGTCACTAGTATTCCACTACTTGACTAGCTCGTTGATCAAAGATGGTTAAGTTTCCTAGCCATTGACATGAGTTGTCATTTGATTAACGGGATCACATCATTAGGAGAATAATGTGATTGACTTGACCCATTCCGTTAGCTTAGCACTCGATCGTTTAGTATGTTGCTATTGCTTTCTTCATGACTTATACATGTTACTATAACTATGAGATTATGCAACTCCCATTTACCGAAGGAACGCTTTATGTGCTACCAAACGTCACAACGTAACTGGGTGATTATAAAGGTGCTCTATAGGTGTCTCTGAAGGTACTTGTTGGGTTGGCGTATTTCGAGACTAGGATTTGTCACTCCGATTGTCGGAGAGGTATCTCTGGGCCCTCTCGGTAATGCACATCACTTAAGCCTTGCAAGCATTGCAACTAATGAGATAGTTGCGGGATGATGTATTACGGAAAGAGTAAAGAGACTTGTCAGTAACGAAATTGAACTAGGTATTGAGATACCGACGATCGAATCTCGGGCAAGTAACATACCGATGACAAAGGGAACAACGTATGTTGTTATGCGCTGTGACCTATAAAGATCTTCGTAGAATATGTGGGAGCCAATATGAGCATCCAGGTTCCGCTATTGGTTATTGACCGGAGACGTGTCTCGGTCATGTCTACATAGTTCTCGAACCCGTAGGGTCCGCACGCTTAAAGTTTTGATGACGGTTATATTATAATTTTATGAGTTTTAATGTACCGACGGTTGCTCGGAGTCCCGGATGTGATCACGGACATGACAAGGAGTCTCGAAATGGTCGAGACATGAAGATTGATATATTGGAAGCCTATATTTGGATATCGGATGTGTTCCGGGTGAAATCAGGATTTTACCGGAGTACCGAGCGGTTACCGGAACCCCCCGGTGGCTTAATGGGCCATAGTGGGCCTTTGTGGAGAAGAGGAGAGGCGGACAGGGCAGGGCCGAGCGCCCCTCCCCCCTAGTCTGAATAGGACAAGGAGAGGGGGGCGGCACCCCCCCTTTTTCCTTCCTCTCTCCCTCCTCTTTCCCCCTCCACTCATAATCCAACAAGGAAAAGGGTGGGAGACCTACACCCAGTGGGAGTAGGACTCCTCCTGGCGCGCCCCCTCCTGGCAGGCCGCACCTCCCCCCTTGCTCCTTTATATACGGGGGCAGGGGGCACTCTAGAGACACAACAATTGATCGTTTGATCTTTTAGCCGTGTGCGGTGCCCCCCTCCACCATAGTCCACCTCGATAATACTGTAGCGGTGCTTAGGCGAAGCCCTGCGTCGGTAGAACATCATCATCATCACCATGCCGTCGTGCTGATGAAACTCTCCCTCAACACTCGGCTGGATCGGAGTTCAAGGGACGTCATCGGGCTGAACGTGTGCTGAACTTGGAGGTGTCGTGCGTTCGGTACTTGATCGGTCGGATCGTGAAGACGTACGACTACATCAACCGTGTTGTACTAACGCTTCCGCTTTCGGTCTACGAGGGTACGTGGACAATACTCTCCCCTCTCGTTGCTATGCATCACCATGATTTGCGTGTGCGTAGGAATTTTTTTGAAATTACTACGTTCCCCAACAGTGGCATCCGAGCCTGGTTTTATGCGTTGATGTTATATGCACGAGTAGAACACAAGTGAGTTGTGGGCGATATAAGTCATACTACTTACCAGCATGTCATACTTTGGTTCGGCGATATTGTTGGATGAAGCGGCCCGGACCGACATTACGCGTACGCTTACACGAGACTGGTTCTACCGACGTGCTTTGCACATAGGTGGCTGGCGGGTGTCAGTTTCTCCAAGTTTAGTTGAACCGAGTGTGTCTACGCCCGGTCCTTGCGAAGGTTAAAACAGCATCAGCTTGACAAACTATCGTTGTGGTTTTTGATGCGTAGGTAAGAACGGTTCTTGCTAAGCTCGTAGCAGCCACGTAAAACTTGCAACAACAAAGTAGAGGACGTCTAACTTGTTTTTACAGGGCATGTTGTGATGTGATATGGTCAAGACATGATGCTAAATTTTATTGTATGAGATGATCATGTTTTGTAACCGAGTTATCGGCAACTGGCAGGAGCCATATGGTTGTCGCTTTATTGTATGAAATGCAATCGCCCTGTAATGCTTTACTTTATCACTAAGCGGTAGCGATAGTCGTAAAAGCATAAGATTGGCGAGACGACAATGATGCTACGATGGAGATCAAGGTGTCGTGCCGGTGACGATGGTGATCATGACGGTGCTTCGGAGATGGAGATCACAAGCACAAGCTGATGATGGCCATATCATATCACTTATATTGATTGCATGTGATGTTTATCTTTTATGCATCTTATCTTGCTTTGATTGACGGTAGCATTATAAGATGATCTCTCACTAAATTTCAAGATACAAGTGTTCTCCCTGAGTATGCACCGTTGCCAAAGTTCGTCGTGCCCAGACACCACGTGATGATCGGGTGTGATAAGCTCTACGTCCATCTACAATGGGTGCAAGCCAGTTTTGCACACGCAGAATACTCAGGTTAAACTTGACGAGCCTAGCATATGCAGATATGGCCTCGGAACACTGAGACCGAAAGGTCGAGCGTGAATCATATAGTAGATATGATCAACATAGTGATGTTCACCATTGAAAACTACTCCATTTCACGTGATGATCGGTTATGGTTTAGTTGATTTGGATCACGTGATCACTTAGATGATTAGAGGGATGTTTATCTAAGTGGGAGTTCTTAAGTAATATGATTAATTGAACTAAAATTTATCATGAACTTAGTACCTGATAGTATCTTACTTGTCTATGTTGATTGTAGATAGATGGCCCGTGCTGTTGTTCCGTTGAATTTTAATGCGTTCCTTGAGAAAGCAAAGTTGAAAGATGATGGTAGCAATTACACGGACTGGGCCCGTAACTTGAGGATTATCCGCATTTTTGCATAGAAGAATTACGTCCTGGAAGCACCGCTGGGTGCCAGGCCTGCTGCAGATGCAACTGACGACGTTAAGAATGTCTGGCAAAGCAAAGATGATGACTACTCGATAATTTAGTGTGCCATGCTTTACGGCTTAGAACCGGGACTTCAACGACGTTTTGAACGTCATGGAGCATATGAGATGTTCCAGGAGTTGAAGTTAATATTTCAATGCCCGAATTGAGAGATATGAAGTCTCCAATAAGTTCTACAGCTGCAAGATGGAGGAGAATAGTTCTGTCAGTGAGCATATACTCAGAATGTCTGGGTATAACAATCACTTGATTTAACTGGGAGTTAATCTTCCGGATGATAGCGTCATTGACAGAATTCTTCGATCACTGCCACCAAGCTACAAGAGCTTCGTGATGAACTATAACATGCAAGGGATGGATAAGACGATTCTCGAGCTCTTCGCAATGCTAAAGGCTGCGGAGGTGAAATCAAGAAGGAGCATCAAGTGTTGATGGTTAATAAGACCACCAGTTTCAAGAAAAAGGGCGAAGGGAAGAAAAAGGGGAACTTCAAGAAGAACAGCAAGCAAGTTGCTGCTTAGGAGAAGAAACCCAAGTCTGGACCTAAGCCTGAGACTGAGTGCTTCTACTGCAAGCAGACTAGTCACTGGAAGCGGAACTGCCCCAAGTATTTGGCAGATAAGAAGTATGGCAAGGTGAACAAAGGTATATGTGATATACATGTTATTGATGTGTACCTTACCAGAGCTCGCAGTAGCACCTGGGTATTTGATACTTGTTCTGTTGCTAATATTTGCAACTCGAAACAGGGACTACAGATTAAGCGGACACTAGCTAAGGACGAGGTGACGATGCGCGCGGGAAATGGTTCCAAAGTTGATGTGATCTCCGTCAGCACGCTACCTCTACATCTACCTTCAGGATTAGTACTAGACCTAAATAAGTGTTATTTGGTGCCAGTGTTGAGCATGAACATTATATCTAGATCTTGTTTAACGCGAGACGGTTATTCATTTAATCAGAGAATAATGGTTGTTCTATTTATATGAGTAATATCTTTTATGGTCATGCACCCTTGAAGAGTGGTCTATTTTTTATGAATCTCGATAGTAGTAATACACATATTCATAATGTTGAAGCCAAAAGATGCAGAGTTGATAATGATAGTGCAACTTATTTGTGGCACTGCCGTTTGGGTCATATTGGTGTAAAACGCATGAAGGAACTCCATACTGATGGACTTTTGGAATCACTTGATTATGAATCACTTGGTACTTGCGAACCATGCCTCATGGGCAAGATGACTAAAACGCCATTCTCCGGAACTATGAAGCGAGCAACTGATTTGGTGGAGATCATACATACTGATGTATGTGGTCCAATGAATGTTGAGGCTCGCGGCGGGTATCATTATTTTCTCACCTTCATAGATGATTTAAGCAGATATGGGTATATCTACTTAATGAAGCATAAGTCTGAAACGTTTGAAAAGTTCAAAGAGTTTCAGAGTGAAGTTTAAAATCATCGTAACAAGAAAATAAAGTTTCCACGATCTGATCGTGGAGGAGAATATTTGAGTTACGAGTTTGGTCTACATTTGAAACAATGCAGAATAGTTTCGCAACTCACGCCACCCAGAACACCACAGCGTAATGGTGTGTCCGAATGTTGTAATCGTACTTTACTAGATATGGTGCGATCTGTGATGTCTCTTACTGATTTACTGCTATCGTTTTGGGGTTATGCTTTAGAGACGGCTGCATTCACGTTAAATAGGCCACCATCGAAATCCGTTGAGATGACGCCTTATGAACTGTGGTTTGGCAAGAAACCAAAGTTGTTGTTTCTTAAAGTTTGGGGCTGCGATGCTTATGTGAAAAAACTTCAACCTGATAAGCTCGAACCCAAATCGGAAAAATGTGTCTTCATAGGATACCCAAAGGAAACTGTTGGGTACACCTTCTATCATTGATCTGAAGGCAAGACATTCGATGCTAAGAATGGATCCTTTCTAGAGAAGGAATTTCTCTCGAAAGAAGTGAGTGGGACGAAAGTAGAACCTGATGAGGTAACCGTACCTGCTCCCTTATTGGAAAATAGTTCATCATAGAAATCGGTTTCTGTGACATTTATACCTATTAGTGAGGAAGTTAATGATGATGATCATGAAACTTCAGATCAAGTTGTTACTGAACCTCGTAGATCAACCAGAGTAAGATCCGCACCAGCATGGTACGGTAATCATGTTCTTGAAGTCATGTTACTAGACCATGATGAACCTACGAACTATGAAGAAGCGATGGTGAGCCCAGACTCCGCAAAATGGCCTGAAACCATGAAATCTGAGATGGGATCCATGTATGAGAACAAAGTGTGGACTTTGGTTGACTTGCCCAATGATCGGCAAGCCATTGAGAATAAATGGATCTTCAAGAAGAATACTGACGCTGACGGTAATGTTACTGTCTATAAAGCTCGACTTGTTGCGAAAGGTTTTCGACAAGTTCAAGGGATTGACTATGATGAGACCTTCTCACCCGTAGCGATGCTTAGGTCTGTTTGAATCATGTTAGCAATTGCCGCATTTTATGATTATGAAATTTGGCAAATGGATGTAAAAACTGCATTCTTGAATGGATTTCTGGAAGAAGAGTTGTATATGATGCAACCAGAAGGTTTTGTCGATCCAAAGGAAGCTAACAAAGTGTGCAAGCTCCAACGATCCATTTATGGACTGGTGCAAGCCTCTCGGAGTTGGAATAAACACTTTGACAGTGTGATCAAAGCATTTGGTTTTATATAGACTTTTGGAGAAGCCTGTATTTACAAGAAAGTGAGTGGGAGCTCTGTAGCATTTCTGATATTATATGTGGATGACATATTGTTGATTGGAAATGATATAGAATTTCTGGATAGCATAAAGGGATACTTCAATAAGAGTTTTTCAGTGAAAGACCTTGGTGAAGCTGCTTATATATTGGGCATTAAGATCTATAGAGATATATCAAGACGCTTAATTGGACTTTCACATAGTACATACCTTGACAAAGTTTTGAAGAAGTTCAAAATGGATCAAGCAAAGAAAGGGTTCTTGCATGTGTTACAAGGTGTGAAGTTGAGTAAAACTCAATGCCCGACCACTGCAGAAGATAGAGAGAAGATGAAAGATGTTACGTATGCTTCAGCCATAGGCTCTGTCATGTATGCAATGTTGTGTACCAGACCTGATGTGTGCCTTGCTATAAGTTTAGCAGGGAGGTACCAAAGTAATCCAGGAGTGGATCACTGGACAGCAGTCAAGAACATCCTGAAATACCTGAAAAGGACTAAGGATATGTTTCTCGTTTATGGAGGTGACAAAGAGCTCATCGTAAATGGTTATGTTGATGCAAGCTTTGACACTGATCCGGACGATTCTAAATCGCAAACCGGATACGTGTTTACATTGAACGGTGGAGCTGTTAGTTGGTGTAGTTCTAAACAAAGCGTCGTGGCGGGATCTACGTGTGAAGCGGAGTACATAGCTGCTTCGGAAGCAGCAAATGAAGGAGTCTGGATGAAGGAGTTCAAATCCGATCTAGGTGTCATACCTAGTGCATCAGGTCCAATGAAAATCTTTTGTGACAATACTAGTGCAATCGCCTTGGCAAAGGAATCCAGATTTCACAAGAGAACCAAGCACATCAAGAGACGCTTCAATTCCATCTGGGATCTAGTCCAGGTGGTAGACATAAAAATTTGCAAGATACATACAGATCTGAATGTAGTAGACCCGTTGACTAAGCCTCTTCCACGAGCAAAACATGATCAGCACCAAGACTCCATGGGTGTTAGAACCATTACTATGTAATCTAGATTATTGACTCTAGTGCAAGTGGGAGACTGAAGGAAATATGCCCTAGAGGCAGTAATAAAGTTATTATTTATTTCCTTATATCATGATAAATGTTTATTATTCATGCTAGAATTGTATTAACCGGAAACATAATACTTGTGTGAATACATAGACAAACAGAGTGTCACTAGTATGCCTCTAATTGACTAGCTCGTTGATCAAAGATGGTTAAGTTTCCTAGCCATTGACATGAGTTGACATTTGATTAACGGGATCACATCATTAGGAGAATGATGTGATTGACTTGACCCATTCCGTTAGCTTAGCACTCGATCGTTTAGTATGTTGCTATTGCTTTCTTCATGACTTATACATGTTCCTATGACTATGAGATTATGCAACTCCGTTTACGGAGGAACGCTTTGTGTGCTACCAAACATCACAACGAATCGGGTGATTATAAAGGTGCTCTGGTGTGTCTCCGAAGGTACTTGTTGGGTTGGCGTATTTCGAGATTAGGATTTGTCACTCCGATGGTCGGAGAGGTATCTCTGGGCCCTCTCGGTAATGCACATCACTTAAGCCTCGCAAGCATTGCAACTAATGAGATAGTTGCAGGATGATGTATTACGGAACGAGCAAAGAGACTTGCCAGTAACGAGATTGAACTAGGTATTGAGATACCGACGATCGAATCTCGGGAAAGTAACATACCGATGACAAAGGGAACAATGTATGATGTTATGCGGTCTGAAGGATAAAGATCTTCGTAGAATATGTGGGAGCCAATATGACCATCCAGGTTCCGCTATTGGTTATTGACCGGAGACGTGTCTCGGTCATGTCTACATAGTTCTCGAACCTGTAGGGTCCGCACGCTTAAAGTTTAAATGACGGTTATATTATGAGTTTATGAGTTTATGAGTTTTGATGTATTGAAGGTTGTTCGGAGTCCCGGATGTGATCACGGACATGACGAGGAGTCTCGAAATGGTCGAGACATGAAGATTAATATATTGGAAGCCTATATTTGGATATCGGAAGTGTTCCGGGTGAAATTGGGATTTTACGGGAGTGCCGAGGGGTTACCGGAACCACCGGGGGGCTTAATGGGCCATAGTGGGCCTTTGTGGAGAAGAGGAGAGGCGGCCAGGGCAGGGCCGCGTGCCCCTCCCCCTAGTCCGAATAGGACAAGAAGAGGGGGGCGGCGCCCCCCCGTTTTCCTTCCTGTCTCCCTCCTCTTTCCCCCTCCACTCCTAATCCAACAAGGAAAAGGGAGGGAGTCCTACTCCTGGTGGGAGTAGGACTCCTCTGGCGCCCCCCCCGCCGGCCGCACCTCCCCTTGTTCCTTTATATACGGGACAGGGGCACCCTAGAGACACAACAATTGATCGCTTGATCTTTTAGCCGTGTCGGTGCCCCCTCCACCATAGTCCACCTCGATAATACTGTAGCGGTGCTTAGGCGAAGCCCTGCATCGGTAGAACATCATCATCGTCACCACGCCGTCGTGCTGACAAAACTCTCCCTCAACACTCGACTAGATAAGAGTTCGAGGGACGTCATCGGGCTGAACGTGTGCTGAACTCGGAGGTGACGTGCGTTTGGTACTTGATCGGTCGGATCGTGAAGACGTACGACTACATCAACCGCGTTGTGATAACGCTTCCGCTTTCGGTCTACGAGGGTACGTGGACAACACTCTCCCCTCTCATTGCTATGCATCACCATGATCTTGCGTGTGCGTAGGAAATTTTTTGAAATAACTACGTTCCCCAACACTTGTCGGTACAACAGACCCTGGGTATGTTGACCAACTGTGCATAGCCATGAGATCAAGATTGAAGCACCAGCTCAAGCCAGAGATTGGAGAATCAAGAGGTTTGGAAGTACGAACATACAACCCAGAGAGACCAAGGATGAGCCAGGAGAAAAAGATGTCTACAGGAAAAGGGCCTCCCTCGCCGGGCAGGCGAGCCCGACAAGGGGCCAGGCCAACACCAGAAGCAACCAACCAAGACCCCCGGCAGGGCCTGCCAGATCTTGCGGGGGGCTGAACCACCCCGCCAACCGCGCAAGTACAACCCATGTCGTCAATTAGTGCGGTGTCAAGCCGCAAGATTATTAAGTGGCAGTATTTGCCACATGGCAGCCGCCTCCTACAGAAGAAGCCCACAGATGACACCCATCCAGTGACGTGTCAAGAGCACAGATGCGGAGCTGGCAAGATAAGCCCGGCAGGCCTTGCCAGGCAGCTAGCGATGTGACACTGAGTGGTGCATTTAACGCACCCTGTCAGCCCATAGAGTTAGGTATGATAGCACTGTTTGCTATCATATCAGTGGGTAATGAATGTTTTGCCACTATATGACCCTTTGATCTATAAAAGGAGGCCCATGGCCATCGTAGGAGGGGGTTAGAGGGTTGGAAACTTGACAAACCCAAGCCATCGTACGCGTATGTGTCACCGTAGCCCTCAGGTAGGCCTTGTCGGGCAAGTGTACCACGCACCACCACGTTCGTTTCCACCATCAATCCACCAAAGCAGGAGTAGGGTCTTACGCCTCCCGGCGGCCCAAACCTGGGTAAATTGCTTGTGTGCTCTCTGTCGTGCTGCCGTGCGCTGATATGCTCTTTGTGCAACGCGACGTTCCCCGCCGAACCAGCAAGTGGCCGCCCGGTCGCATAGGTAGCCGCGGATATCCCATGACATCTTTTGCACGCCAGGTAGGGGGCTCGCTTGTGCGAACCTGAAAGCGTGCGCAGCGCATCATCCTCATCGCCATGTTCATCTTCGACGACATCATCGACCATGGCGCCCAAGAAGAAGAAGTCCGGCCCTTTGGCCCAGCCATCCACCTCGAAGGCTCCCCCGCCCGCGGCCTCAGACGCCATGGGGGATGCATGGACGGACGAGGACGTGAGCGCTGCTGGGGGTGTGGCAGGAGCAGGTGGCGCCATCGCCACTCCCCCTGCAGTCGACACGGAGGCTGAAGGCATCGAAGGAGAACAACTTCAGCAACATTTCAATGGTCAAGCTCTGCAAGGTGCGGACGGGAGGGTGACTACGCTTGCACCCCCTCCTCCCACCGGCGGGCGCAGCCACAACAATGGCGCTTGGTCCGGGGTGAGTCACCGCCCTTTGGTCGTCCCTGCCAAGGGGGCGGTCACGGCGTGTGTGTCCCCTCCAGGGCGAGCCGAACCAGCCACTGCGCCCGATGGAGCCGCGGACCCTCGTGCGCATCGTCGCACGACCCTGCTGCCCAGGTGGCCGTCCCACCATAGCGCGGGCACGCCACCGCTGCCGCCGCCGCGGGCACCGTCAGGAGCCAGGCGACGGTGCGGTCGAGATCATCAACTTCCATGCCAAGCACAGCCACGGAGGCTATGGTGCGGGCCCAGCTGCTGCTAAGGTTCCCGCCAGCAGCTGAGCAGATGGATGAGTGGCGTGCCACCATCCAGAGTCTGCTCGGTTTCGCTGAGGCTGGGGGCTCACGATGCACTGGACCACCACGACCTCCCCAAGTGACGACGACTGCCCGTACTGCTGGCCAAACGCAGGGGGTTGTCTCCACCATGCAGTCCCCACCACAGCAAAAAGCACGGACGCAGCAAGATCAAGATCCCGACGACGTCTCGATGGCCTCTTCCGACCCTCGAGCACGTCCTGGCCAACGGCAAACTCCGGAGGCACTACAAAGAAAAGACACATCCATGACATTTTGGGCCGAACGAAAATATTTTCTGTCATACTTATGACACTTCTATGACTATAATTGTGACAAAACCCGCTATCATCATAGATGTGGTGGGGTCCTACTTCTATGACAAAAAATCATGACAGAAAATGGGCTTTTCGTCCTGGGCGGGCCGGAGACGCATGATACGTCTCCGTCGTATCTACTTTTACAAACACTTTTACCCTAGTTTTGGACTCTAACTTGCATGATTTGAATGGAACTAACCCGGACTGACCCTGTTTTCAGCAGAATTGCCATGATGTTGTTTTAGTGCAGAAAACAAAAGTTCTCGGAATGACCTGAAACTCCACAAAATGTCTAGTTAAAAATAATAAAAAATCCTTGCCAAAGATGAAGACCAGGGGGCCCACACCCTGTCCACGAGGGTGGGGGGCGCCCCCCCTAGGGCCCGCCCCCTACCTCATGGGCCCCCTGGAGCTCCTCCGACGCCAACTCCAACTCTATATATTTGATTTCGGGGAGAAAAAAAATCAAGGAGAAGAAATCATCGCGTTTTACGATACGGAGCCGCCGCCAAGCCTAAAACCTCTCGGGAGGGCTGATCTGGAGTCCGTTCGGGGCTCCGGAGAGGGGGATTCGTCGCCGTCGTCATCATAAACCATCCTCCATCACCAATTTCATGATGCTCACCGCGTGCATGAGTAATTCCATCGTAGGCTTGCTGGACGGTGATGGGTTGGATGAGATCTATCAAGTAATCGAGTTAGTTTTGTTAGGGTTTGATCCCTAGTGTCCACTATGTTCTGAGATTGATGTTGCTATGACTTTGCTATGCTTAATGCTTGTCACTAGGGCCCGAGTGCCATGATTTTATATCTGAACCTATTATGTTTTCATGAATATATATGAGTTCTAGATCCTATCTTGCAAGTCTATAGTCACCTACTATGTGTTATGATCCGGCAACCCCGAAGTGACAATAATCGGGACCACTCCCGGTGATGACCATAGTTTGAGGAGTTCATGTATTCACGAAGTGTTAATGCTTTGTTCCGGTTCTCTATTAAAAGGATGCCTTAATATCCCTTAGTTTCCGTTAGGACCCCGCTGCCACGGGAGGGTAGGACAAAAGATGTCATGCAAGTTCTTTTCCATAAGCATATATGACTATATTCGGAATACATGCCTACATTATATTGATGAATTGGAGCTAGTTCTGTGTCACCCTATGTTATGACTATTACATGATGAACCGCATCCGGCATAATTATCCATCACCGATCCAATGCCTACGAGCTTTCCATATACTGGTTTAAGCTTATTTACTTTTCCGTTGCTACTGTTACAATCATTACAAGACACCAAAAATATTACTTTTGCTTTCATTACTCTTTTGTTACCATTACCACTAATATCATATTACTTTTCTACTAAATACCTTGTTGCACATATTAAGTTATCCAGGTGTGGCTGAATTGACAACTCAGTTGCTAATACTTGAGAATATTCTTTGGCTCCCCTTGTGTCGAATCAATAAATTTGGGTTGAATACTCTACCCTCGAAAGATGTTGCGATCCCCTACACTTGTGGGTTATCAAGACTAATTTCTGGCGCCGTTGCCGGGGAGCATAGCTCTATTCTTTGAGCCACTTGGTATTTATATCTGCTGGTCACTATGAATAACTTGAAAGACGCTAAGACAACAATTTATCCCTCAACTACGAGGGGAGGTAAGGAACTACCATCTAGCTCTGCACTTGATTCACCTTATGTTTTGAGTAAGCTTGCGACACCTAAACCTGCTTCTGCTATTCGTTCTGATATGTCGCATGTTATTGATGATGCCACTTCTGCTATGCATGATACTTACGATGAAACTACTTCTATGTTCGATACTACTATGCCCCTTAGTAAATTTCTTGATGAACAAATTACTAGGGCTAGAGAGAAAGAAATTATTGAAACTGATCATGTTGATGAAATCGATGATGAAAACATGCCTGTTATTCCTGAGGGTTATATTTTTGATAAAGAAGCTTCTGCTACAATTTTCGCTTGCAAAGATAACGATGAGCTTAGAAGGTTATTGGCCAAATGGAATAAGCAATCTCTTAATGATAGAATGAGGCCCGACCCTGCTTTTGCTACTTCACCTATTCGTGTTGCCGATAAGGATTATGAATTCTCTGTTGATCCTGGTATAATTAATTTGGTTGAATCTGATCCCTTTCATGGCTATGAGTCTGAAACTGTTGTGGCACATCTTACTAAATTAAATGATATAGCCACCCTGTTCACTAATGATGAGAGATCTCGTTACTTTTATATCCTTAAAATATTTCCGTTCTGATTAATGGGTGATGCTAATATATGGTTTAATTCTCTTGATCCTGGTTGTGTGCTTAGTCCCCAGGATATGATTTATTAGTTCTTTGCTAAATATTTCCCTGCTCATAAGAAACAAGCTGCCTTGAGGGAAATATACAACTTTGTGCAAATTGAAGAAGAGAGTCTCCCACAAGCTTGGGGGAGGCTTCTCAAGCTACTTAATGCCTTGCCTGATCATCCTCTTAAGAAAAATGAAATAGTTGATATCTTTTATAATGGACTAACCGAAGCTTCCAGAGATTACCTGGATAGTTGTGCTGGTTCTCTTTGCAGGGAAAGAACACCAGATGAAGCTGAAATTCTATTGAATAATATTTTGACAAATGAAAATAATTGGGCACCTCCTGAGCCAGCTCCTGCTCCAATTCCCGAGCCTATTCCTAAACCAACTCCGAAGAAGAGAGGTGTTCTATTTCTCAGTCCAGAAGATATGCAAGAGGCAAAGATATCTATGAAAGAAAAAGGTATTAAAGCTGAAGATGTTAAGAATTTACCTCCTATTGAAGAAATACATGGTCTTAATTTACCGCTTGTTGAAGAAACATATGATCTTAATCCACTACCTATTGAAGAACCCCCAGGTCTTGATAACCCGGCACAGGTAGTAAAGGTAAATTCTCTCTATAGATTTGATGAAGGTGATATTCCTCACTATAAGTCTGCTAGACAGTGCTTAGAAGGGTTTGATAATTTTATTGTCAAACAAGAAAATTTCAATGCTTACTTTGGTAGACAATTAAAACAAAATACCTATATGATTAAATACTTGGGTGATTATATGGCTAATGTCAGATGTGAACTTAAACCCATTAGCAAACATGCTTCGGTTACCACTCAAGTAGAACAAGTACTTAAAGCTCAAAATGATTTGCTCAATGAAATGAATAGTAAGAAAAATGATTATGTTGTTAGAGTGTCTACTAGAACTGGTAGAATGACTCAGGAACCTTTGTATCCTGAAGGCCACCCTAAGAGAATTGAGCAAGATTCTGAGAGAAATAATATTGATGCACCTATTTATTCTAAAAGGAAGAAAAAGAAAAATGATAGGACTTTGCAAACTTCTAGTGAACCTATTGCCGAACCACCTGAGAATCCAAATGATATATCTATTTCTGATGTTGAAACACAATCTGGTAATGAACATGAACCTAGTGAAAATGTTAATGATGATGTTCATGATGATGCTCAACCTAGTAATGATAATGATGTAGAAGTTGAACCTGCTGTTGATCTTGATAACCCACAATCAAAGAATCAACGTTATGATAAAAGAGACTTTGTTGCTAGGAAACATGGTAAAGAAAGAGAACCATGGGTTCAGAAACCCATTGTCGGTGTCAAAACCGGCGGATCTCAGGTAGGGGGTCCCGATCTGTGCGTCTAGGCTGATGGTAACAGGAAGCAAGGGACACAGATATTTACCCAGGTTCGGGCCCTCTCGATGGAGGTAAAACCCTACTTCCTGCTTGATTAATATTGAAGATATGGGTAGTACAAGAGTAGATCTACCACGAGATCGTAGAGGCTAAACCCTAGATGCTAGCCTATGATGGTATGATTGTGATTGTGATCGGCCTTCTAAGGACCAACCTCTCCGGTTTATATAGACACCGGAGAGGGCTAGGGTTTACATGGAGTCAGTTACAAGGAAGGAAATAAAATATCCGGATCGCCAAGCTTGCCTTCCACGCCAAGGAGAGTCCCATCCGGACACGGGTCGAAGCCTTGAGTCTTGTATCTTCATGCTTCAATAGTCCGGACGTTGTACACAGTCTGGCCGTCCAGATACCCCCTAATCCAGGACTCCCTCACCCATGCCTTTTCCTCCCAAACCATCCAAGAAAAAGGATGATGAGGATTTTGAGCACTTTGCTGAAATGATTAGACCTATCTTTTTGCGTATGCGGTTAACTCATATGCTCAAAACAAATCCTTATGCTAAGTATATGAAAGATATTGTTACAAATAAGAGAAAGATATCGGAAGCTGAATTTCCACCATGCTTGCTAATTATACTTTTAAGGGTGGAATACCAAAGAAACTTGGAGATCCAGGAGTACCTACTATACCATGCTCCATTAAAAGTAACTATGTTAAAACTGCTTTATGTGATCTTGGAGCCGGTGTTAGTGTTATGCCTCTCTCTTTATATCGTAGACTTGATTTTAATAAGTTGACACCTACTGAAATATCTTTGCAAATGGCTGATAAATCAACTGCTATACCTATCGGTATTTGTGAGGATGTGCCTGTTGTGGTTGCAAACGTTACTATTTTAACGGACTTTGTTATTCTTGATATTCCTGAGGACAATAGTATGTCTATTATTCTTGGAAGACCTTTTTTGAATACTGCAGGGTCTGTTATTGATTGCAACAAAAGGGAATGTCACTTTTCATGTTAATGGTAATGAGCATACGGTACACTTTCCAAGGAAACAACCTCAAATTCATAGTACCAATTCTATTGGAAAAGTCCCATCGATTATTTTTGGAGGTTTTGAATTTCCTCTTCCTACTGTCAAGAAGAAATATGATATACTTATTATTGGGGATGTGCATATCCCCGTTGAGGTAACATAGTGTTATTCGTAATTTCTCTGATTCCATGTTAGTCGGAATGAGTTTATTAACAAGACCTGATCAACCTTGTTAGTAGATTCCTTTTGATGAGCATGAGACGGATGAAACTAGAAGGCACAACCTTTTGTACCCTCTTAATACTTTATGTTATTTAGTTGAAATAAAGTAAAAATAGTATTTTTCTGTCTGTTTTCTGATTTAATTGTGCAATATAAAAATACCCCAAAAATAAAACTCCTCCAAATGTCATGCCAATTTAATATGATTTTTTCGGGAATATTTCAGGATTTATGGAACTGAAAACACCGCGGCGGGAGCTTCCACCTGGCCACGAGGGTGGAGGGCGCGCCCTACCCCCAAGGGCACGCCCCCTGCCTCATGGGCCCATGGTGGCCCTCCTCCACTTATTCCTGCACCCATCCTCTTCTTCTTCCTCCCACAAACACAAATATCTGGCTCAAGCACGAGTTCCAGCTCACTTTGCTGTGATTTTCGATCTCCTTGCTCAAAGCACCCCTCACAAAACTGCTTGGGGAGATTGTTCCTTGGTATGTGACCCCTCCATTGGTCCAATTAGTTTTTGTTCTAGTGCTTTATTCTTTGCAAATTTGTGCTGCATAGGTGACCATGTTCTTGAGCTTGCATGTCAAATTTATATGGTTCCAAGTAGTTCTAATGCTTGATAGAAGCTCTAGGCACTTGTAGGAGTAGTTGCTATCAATTTTATTGAAGTTGGTTCACTTTTGTTTGAAGTTACTAAAAATTTCAGAAATTTTTCAAGGAAGAAATATGCTTAGGAAAATGTTCCAGGGTGGTTCTTCAAGAAAGCAAGGACCCAGGCTTGCAATACGTGATGCTGATGAGGAACCACCAAGAGACGCCCCAGCGCGGCCTTGTGAGTGGCCTTCAGAAAATTTTATGGATCGAGCGGGAATCAAAGAAGAATTTAACGCATATCTGCGTAACGCCGATCTTGTGAGCTTTGAGGCCGACAAATGCCCCCAATACCATCAACTCACAAGCTCATTTGTGAGGAGGTTTGAATTTTCATCTTCACGTAATTCTCCAACAGTCATGTTTGATCTTTATGAAAAATCTTATACCATGGACTTAGAGGATTTTACTTCTGCTTGCAAACTCCCACAATGGGGTAGTATTAATGATCCCCATAAATCTGAATTTAGAAACTTTCTAGCTGGTATAACCGTGGGGGAATCTAGAGATATAACACAAGCTACTATAGGGAGCATCCATTTTCCTACTATACATTATTTCGCTTTCTTCATAGGTAGATGCATAAATGGTAAAGATGAAGCATGTCACATGTGTGTCCCTGATCTCAGTATCCATAGGAGTGTTGTGTTGGGAGACCAATCTTATAATTTGGGAGCCATTGTTGCACGTAGGTTGTATCATAATAGATTTAATGGAGATTTCTTTGGAGGAATTTATGCAACCCGCTTAGCTGATTTTCTTGATGTGGACGTTCGTGAGGATGATATGGAGTTGCCTCCTACTTATTTAGACTTTAATTCTATGGTCCACCACCAGTTTGTCGAGAGGAATGAATCACCTCTCTTATATCGACTAATCTTTGATGAACGGCGTATTGTCCGTATTACTCTCCCTGCTCATGCCTTCTTAGATTATCAGGCAAAAGGAAGATATGTTATTACCAGAGAGGAGGCAGATGAGTACGAGAGGAGAGCGGAGGCAGCTCGACGCCACGCTGCAGCTCAGGAGGCGATAGCCGCTGCATCACAGTACGACCCCAGCTACACCTACGGATATCCGCCAGGCCATCCCTGGCAATGAACCAACTTAGGCCAAAAGCCAAAGCTTGGGGGAGTAGGTATTTTCCACTGACATTACATTTATGTTCACACACACTCATTACTAGATGTCGGTGCTCGTACTCTTTCACTGTAATATCCATGCTAGTTTAATTTCTTTTTCCTGCTTCCTTCTTGTGTGTTTGATAAACTTTAAGAAAACAACAACAAAAATTAGTGTAGCTTCTAGTTAGTTTACTTTTCCTGCTGTAGTAGTAATAATTAAAAAGAAAACCCAAAAAGATTTCCTGTTCTTCTTTTGCTTGTTGGGAGCTTTCCCGTGTAAATAGTTTTTATTTCATTTCTTCTCTTTGGGAGTCGATAGGAGAAGACCATGATTAAATTGTTGAAGTGGCTCTTATATGCATATTGTTGATTTAACCAAGAGCCCATATTGCCTTGTCTTCTCCTGCTTATTGAATGCTCGCAGATTCCAGCATAGTCCAATGCACGTACACTCTTATTATTATTCACATCGTTCGGTCGTGCAAGTGAAAGGCAATAATGACGATATATGATGAATTGATTGGGATAAGCGAAGCTGGTATGAACTCGACCTCTCTTGTTTTTGTAAATATGATGAGTTCATCGCTCTTCATTCAGCTTATTATGAATAAATTTGTTTGCAATGACAATTACAGATCATAGTTGCTTATGCCATGCTTGATTACCTATGAGTTATAATGGTTTACCTTGCGTGCTAACATGCTATTAAAATGGTTGTGATGTGGTATAGTGGGGTGGTATCCTCCTTTGAATGATTTAAGTGACTTGACTTGGCACATGTTCACACATGTAGTTGAAATAAATCAACATAGCGCTTCACGATGTTTATGTTCATGGTGGATTATATCTTACTCATGCTTGCATGCAATGTTTATTAATTTTAATGCATGTTCATGGCTGTTGTCGCTCTCTAGTTGGTCGCTTCCCAGTCTTTTGGTAGCATTCACTTGTACTAAGCGGGAATACTGCTTGTGCATCCAATCCCTTAAACCCCAAAGATATTCCATATGAGTCCACTATACCTTCCTATATGCGGTATCTACCTGTCGTTCCAAGTAAATTTGTATGTGCCAAACTCTAAACCTTCAAATCAAATTCTGTTTTGTATGCTCGAATAGCTCATGTATCAACTAGGGCTCTCCGTATCTTCATGCTAGGCGGGTTATTCTCAAGAGGAGTGGACTCCGCTCCTCACTCACGAGAAAATGGCTGGTCACCGGGATGCCCAGTGCCATGCTTTATGCAAACTAAATCAAAATAATTGCAAACAAAACTCCCCCTGGGACTGTTGCTTGTTGGAGGCACTCATTGTTTCGAGCAAGCCATGGATTGATGCTTGTTAGTGGAGGGGGAGTATAAACTTTACCATTCTGTTTGGGAACCGCCTATAATGTGTGTAGCATGGAAGGTATCACCATCTCTTAGTTGCTATGTTGACAATGAAAGTATGCCGCTCAAAATATTATTTATCTCTATTTCAAAACCGAGCTCAGGCACCTTTACAAATCCCTGCTTCCCTCTGCGAAGGGCCTATCTATTTACTTTCTTGTTGAGTCATCACCCACTTATTAAAAGCACTAGCTGGAGAGCACAACTGTCATTTGCATCCATTACTATTAATTTATATTGGGTATGACTATGATTGGATCTCTTTTACCATGAATTACAATGTCTAGTCAGTCCTTGATCTTTAAAGGTGCTCTGCATTTATGTTTTGCGGTCTCAGAAAGGGCTAGCGAGATACCATCTTGTTATATCATATTATGATTGTTTTGAGAAAGTGTTGTCATCCGAGATTTATTATTATGACTAGCTAGTTGATTATGACATTGATATGAGTAAACATGAGACCTGAGAATTATTGCAAATGTGGTTAGTTATAATCTTTGCTGAAAACCTGAATGCTGGCTTTACATATTTACAACAACAAGAGCAAACAGAGTTTGTAAAAGTTTTTCTTTTTCTCTTTCAGTTTATCAACTGAATTGCTTGAGGACAAGTAAAGGTTTAAGCTTGGGGGAGTTGATACGTCTCCGTCGTATCTACTTTTCCAAACACTTTTGCCCTTGTTTTGGACTCTAACTTGCATGATTTGAATGGAACTAACCCGGACTGACGCTGTTTTCAGCAGAATTGTCATGATGTTGTTTTATGTGCAGAAAACAAAAGTTCTCGGAATGACCTGAAACTCCACGGAACATCTAGTTAAAAATAATAAAATATCCTTCCCAAAGATGAAGACGAGGGGGCCCACACCCTGTCCACGAGGGAGGGGGCGCCCCCCCTAGGGCGCGCCCCCCTACCTCGTGGGCCCCCTGGAGCTCCTCCGACGCCAACTCCAACTCTATATATTTGCTTTCGGGGAGAAAAAAATCAAGGAGAAGAAATCATCGCGTTTTACGGTATGGAGCTGCCGCCAAGCCCTAAAACCTCTCGGGACGGCTGATCTGGAGTCCGTTCGGGGCTCCGGAGAGGGGGATTCGTCGTCGTCGTCATCATCAACCATCCTCCATCACCAATTTCATGATGCTCACCGCCGTGCGTGAGTAATTCCATCGTAGGCTTGCTGGACGGCGATGGGTTGGATGAGATCTATCATGTAATCGAGTTAGTTTTGTTAGGGTTTGATCCCTTGTGTCCACTATGTTCTGAGATTGATGTTGCTATGACTTGTCTATGCTTAATGCTTGTCACTAGGGCCCGAGTGCCATGATTTCAGATATGAACCTATTATGTTTTCATGAATATATGTGAGTTCTTGATCCTATGTTGCAAGTCTATAGTCACCTACTATGTGTTATGATCCGGCAACCCCGAAGTGACAATAATCGGGACCACTCCCGGTGATCACCATAGTTTGAGGAGTTCATGTATTCACTAAGTGTTAATGCTTTGTTCGGTTCTCTATTAAAAGGAGGCCTTAATATCCCTTAGTTTCATTAGGACCCGCTGCCACGGAGGGTAGGACAAAAGATGTCATGCAAGTTCTTTTCCATAAGCACGTATGACTATATTCGAATATATGCCTACATTATATTGATGAATTGGAGCTAGTTACTGTGTCACCCTATGTTATGATCATTACATGATGAACCGTGATCCGCATAATTATCCATCACCGATCCAATGCCTCGAGCTTTCCATATACTGGTTTACACTTATTTACTTTTCCGTTGCTATTGTTACAATCATTACAAAACACCAAAAATATTACTTTTGGTTTCATTACTCTTTTGTTACCATTACCTCTACTATCATATTACTTTGCTACTAAATACCTTGTTGCAGATATTAAGTTATCCAGGTGTGGCTGAATTGACAACTCAGTTGCTTATACTTGAGAATATTCTTTGGCTCCCCTTGTGTCGAATCAATAAATTTGGGTTGAATACTCTACCCTCGAAAGCTGTTGCGATCCCCTACACTTGTGGGTTATCAACGCAGCTGCATGACATTCTTTGGGCCGTCCATTGCGGAAAAAAACGTGGTAGAAGCGAGGGCGCGGAAAATATCGGGGAGTCTCCGGTTACGGTGGGTGGTCGGGGCAAGAGCGATGCGTGTTTCTCTCGTACGTATGCATGTGTGTGCGAGGCGTTGGGCTCAAACTGAACCCGAGCGAGGCGTTGGGCTCTAACTGAACCTGAGTGATTGCACTGCAGGCTACGCATTACTGAACCCGAGTGATCGATCGATAGCTGTTAACTGAACCCGATCGAGCGATTCCTTCGCTACTGCTGCTAACTGAAGCCGATCGATGCTGCCTCTGGATGAACAGTGAGCGTTGCTGGGGGGTTGGATGAAAAGTTCCTGGTGGGGGTGGATGAACATGACCCCGTGGCGTTGCCTCTGGATGAACAGTGAGCGTTGCTGTGGGGTTTGGATGAACAGTTCCCGGTGGGGGTGGATGAACAGGATCTCGATCGTTCGAGCCGGTCGGGGTTGGATGAACAGGACCCAGTGGAGGGCAGGATGAACAGTAGACGGTGGAGGGCTGGATGAACAGTAGCCCGTGGAGGGGTGGTTGAACAGGAGCCCGTGGAGAGGGCTGGTTGAACAGTAGCCGGTGGAGTAGCGCGCGGTGGAGGCTAGATGAACAGGAGCCCGTGGATGAACAGTCGCAGGTAGAGGCTGGAGGAGGTCGACGGTGGATGAACAGTAGCCCGTGGAGGCTAGAGGGGGTCGACAGTGGAGATGAACAATATCTCGTGGAGTCCCGTTTTGCGGTACGCCACACCCCTCCCGATGAACAGGACCCCTGTTTTGACCGTAGCGCTCCAATACAAGTCCGTTTCCTCCATTTTGCGGTACGCCACACCCCTCCCGATCAACAGGACCCCCGTTTCGCCCGTAGGAGGTCCGTTTCCTCCATTTTGCGGTATGCCAGACCCCTCCCGATGAAAGGGGTCCCGTTTCGAACGTGGCCGGTCGAACACAAGGCCGTTTCCTCTGTTTTGCGGTACTCCAGGCCTCATTTCCATCGGCTGTTCCATCCAAGCCCTCCCGATGAACACGACGACGCATTCCGTTCTGACCTAGCCGGTTGGCTCCCCATGAACACGACGACGACGTTGTTTCTCCGTTCCGACCCAGCCATGTACACGAGCCCTGGCCGTACATATGCACGAGTAGGCGTTCGAGACCCTGCCTGTATGTACGTACATGGCCTTATTTTCTTTCTTGCACACTGGCCGTTGTACGTACGTGTACATGCTACGTGCGCACCTCTACTATGATACGTGCGCGCCTCTACATCGACCAGTATGTACGTACACATTCACGACCAGAATGACAATGCTACATACGCTTCGACCAGGTGGGTCTCGACTGTCAGGCACTTCCTTGCCTGCGAAGATGTAGCTGGTGGGTCCCAGCAGTCAGGGGGCGAATCATTTTTTTTTGCCCTGACGCACTTCCTTGCGTGCGAAGGTGTAGCTGGTGGTTCCTAGCTGTCAGGGGGAAACATTTTTTCACGAAATACGGTGGCCCGTCCGATGGGTCCCCGCTATAAGGTGGAGGAATAATTATTTTGCGCGTAATAAGGAGGCACTTCCTTGCTGGGGCCGTGGACCCAGCTGTCAGCCTCTCCACATACAGTCCATGTCTGATGGAAGCCGTTCCTTGACCACATTGACCACGCCGCGCCGGGAGCACCAGGGCGGTGGACAACAGCGAGGCCTAGGAAGGGGACAACGCGGAGCCGGGGAAGACGCGGCAGTGGATGCCCACGCGGAGAGGAGTACGAGTTCATTGGTTCGGCTGCGGTGTGAGGCTGCCATCGCTGCAGAATAACAGGGGGTGTGGGTGAGTAGAGGGATGCCCTGGCCAGCGGTGGGAGTAGTAGGGGGCGGTGAGGCCTGCACGGGAGGCGGGAGCAGGCGGTCCCGCCGGCACCGGATTTGGCGGCTGTAGCAAGAAGATCAGAGATTGAAGAAACGCGACGGCCGTTGGATTGACATCCAACGGTTACGTCTGCTACAATCGTTTGTTGACGTATATAATAACTAAAAACATTTTGCATACGCGTCAACTTAATAGGCCCATAAGTCAGACCATTCCCTCTTTTTTAATAATTTATATATAGCTCATTGCGACTTCTTATGCAATTTATTGCAGTCTGATTTTTTTGGTTGGCCAGGGCCAATTTTGCATATTTCCGTGGGTTCCAAACTATTTTTAATACCAAAATGTCAAGCCAGATTTAAAGTACTTTGAAGATATATTTAAATTAGGTTAATGCCCAGTGAAATAGGAATCTGAAAATGTGAAAAATTCAGAAATTATAAAGTAATTGCCAATTTGTCATATGTTTTTATATTTACAACCCATTTCATATTACTTTTAAGATTTGCAGGCGTCTTGAAAGAGTTGCAGCCCATCAGGGCATAGAAAAATAAGTAGGCCTGGGTTGGGTATTCTTCAGAAAAAATAAACTGGGCTCATTTTCACAAAGAAAAAATAGCTGGGCTGGTCACATGGTGAACATAAAACATAAACCTGGGCTAGACGGGCCACAGCCCAGTTCAAACTGTGCTCTTTCTCAACAGTAACAAAAAAATACTGCTCGAGCTGCTACGTCTCAGGTGTCAGCCGATCTTGTGTTGTTCTCTTGTCTATTGACCATATACGCTCACAATGTCGTGGGTCCCAGATGTCAGGAGAACACTAGGAGGAAGCATTTTATTTTTCCATACGCTAACATGGTGGGCCCTAATGTAATCCTCTCCACGTACTTCTGCCGATTCCTGTTGTTTGTTGACCATGTTGACAACGAGAGAGGGCGGCGCCGTGACGAGCGCACCAAAGCGTGCGGAGGACGACGGCGAGGCCTCGAACGTCGGCGTTAACGATTTAGGAGACGGTGGGGCGGCGATGCGCTAAGGCGCAGCCAGCCATGGGAGGCGGAAGCAGGCGGCCCCACCGGTGCTGGTTTGGTTTTGGCGGCTGGAGGAAGACAGCACTGAAGAAACACGACAGACTTTAAAAGCAGCAGGAGTACTTAACAACCTTAACTAAAACCAGCAGGGGCACTTAACAACCATAGCTGAAAGCAGTATGAGTACTTTTACAGTTCAACCATACAAAGCACGCCTCGAATAAAGGCTACTTTGCCTCTGCTAACCCGGTGAGGCCGCCAAGCCCTGTGACAAGGCCCAGCGCCACCCCGCACATCCACAACCTTCTGAAAGCGGCTTCATCTCGCAATGTGGTCAATAAATAGGATATTCGCTTTAGATCCATGGAAAAGCAGGAACATAATCTTCTGTCCTATTCTCCAAGATGGACGGGCCTTCATTATTTGAGACCACCCATGAATAAGTAACTTTTCACCTCCAAGGGGAATGGAGTAGGTCGACATAAACATCATGTTGTGACCAAGCGCAAGTCCGACCCGACCATGGTCGTGCATCTCATATAGAACAATAGAACTGGTCATTTACATTTCAAGAAGATCACAACTGTAAAACTGTGTATAAGCAATAGTTTATGAACAACATATATAACAGAAAATAGCTCGTACCATAAGTTTCTCGACATAGTTGGACCTGTTCAACGAGTGCAGCAGTGGCACACATATCCCACGTGGCCTTCCACCATTGAAACGCCCCACAAGGACCTCAAGACGATCAATAAAGTGTAGAAACTTGTGGATGTCGTCCCAGTCAACTTCAGTGCCATCAGTAACAGCCGAGTTGTAACAGAATAACAAACGAGCAGCCTGCTTAACTCTGAAAAAACCTACACGTGCCACCAATTATAAGAAAATAATAGTTAGAAGTAGCATCTTCGTGAGAGATTCGTTGCTACTTCTAAAGTTAAATTGTGATCAGTTAGACAGAATAGGTGGATTAAGAAGTAATCGAGGCAACAAGCAAGATTCAGATATAAAACTAACATGGATGAACAATTGGAACAACGTCGGGGTGGAAGATCGCAGTGAAGATGAGACCAGGTTCTGCTATTTCCATCAACATTCATGCGCCAACTTTCAGTCCGTAACACTTGAGAAAGTTTATCCAAGTTCGGCCATAAAAAAAGCAGCGATCTTCTTGGTTCATGAACCCAAATCGAAACATATATCCATGGCTTGTCTTCACTGTTACCATTAAACTGGTGTATTCAGTTATGGCAAGGCCGAGCATCTTGAGTACATGTGTTCTGGCAGAGCAAGGAATGCACTGCAGAAAAAATAATATGAGAACACAATGTATTCCCAAAATCCAAATCTAGAAATACTTTCCTCCTTCACGTCAGTGTTTACCATGGTACTAGTACCTTTTATCCAAATATAGCAATACAAATTTCCAAATTAGTCGACATCATGTTCAAAAAAACCCACCCTCCCAGATAGAAAAGAGGATTCTAAGAACATATTGTGCGCGTTTTGAAATCCTGTGTTAGGATGAGAAGGAACAAGTGTGGCGTCTCGCCGAGGGCGCAGAAACCTGTAGGGTCCTCGCACTTTGGGCACTGCAAATGAAACACACTAGATTCAGTAGGAAGAAAAATGCATCAACGGCGGCGGCTGCCATCCTAGGAGTACCCATGACCAAGGGACTTGGATTTATCGGGGATGGATGAAGAATTCGTACCAGGTTCTCCATGAGAAAACCCTATGCAATCGCCGAGCGGGGGTTTTCTCTGAACAAGCAGACAAGGGAGAAGGGATTCAGGTCGAGTGAAATATTGCCGCTTCGTCCGTCTAGCTTACTGCTAAAGCTGGAAATGTGGGGTTTTTTGTGATTTGACGGCTCATTGGGCCTTAATGCGGCGCTACGACCGGGGTGTGTCTACTGTGCAGTCGTGCACTCTAATTTGGTGCATATGGCATGTGGACCCCGTTGCCGGATGCCCTGCATATCAGCGCAAGGAAGTAGAAAGACAGGAGTAACTAGTTATTACACATAAATATATTTTTGACAGAGAGATATTCCTTATGTAAAGAAATATAAAGATCTTTTATATCACAACTTTATACATAAGAAAAATCAAGGGGAATCTATATAACATATATAATTATAAAAACAGAGTTTTTTTAACACGGTATAGACGAGTTGGTGATGATGGTGTGCCTGTCATCCTGCAATATAGGCTGTCCGATTAATATCTGATGGATAGGAAGGAAACTATGGAAATTTTGCAAAAAGGTACCCACACACCTCTCCGCATTTGCAAATAAGGCCTTCCCTCGTTCATCCTTTTCTCTCACAAGATAAAATACTCATACAAATGCATCTTGATGTTACATGCAACGCACGGGCATTATGGGAGTTTAGCTGAGAAATACTCAGACAAGCTCACGGTTCTGGACTTTGGGCCATAGGCCGATGGGCCCGCATGTTTGGGGGCCCATGTGTTCTACCTCAGCGCTTTTCATATTGCAAGCGGCCGGTACGGCACTGGTTTTAGATGCTGTCGCAAGGCGAATACACAAAATTGAATAAAGCACATCAGCTGTTGGAATGAAATCAAATGACAGTTCCTAACCAGCAATCAGAGTTGTAATTCTATCAATGATACTGTCGTACTACTTATACACATAGGACACTTGTTTCACCATGCCAGAGTATTACATCAAAATCTCTTGGCGGATAGATCAGTTCGGCAATACTGAAGAATTTCAAAGTTGATTTGGACCAGCTCTCCTTGCCGAGAAAGTTCGATTTTTACATCATCCCCTACAGCAAGATATGATTTAGATTTGAACCTTGACCATCCTTTAGCATCAATCATCATGTGACCATCCTTTGTACTTCGGTATATTGAGCAGGTTCATTCACACCAAGGTTGTGCATGGTAAGAAAAACTTGGCCGATGTCGCCCGGATTGTTGAACGACTCCCTCATTGCTCTAGGAATTCTCTGTTTGCAAACAAGAAGACATACCCAAACAGTTAGATCAACACAGTGAATCATGCGAAACAACATGGAAATAAAAAAGAACGAAACACTTGGGCGGCCAATGCTTACCAAGAAGGTGTACATGTCGGTTTTTGTAAGGACTTTGGTATATGAAGTGCGAACTGCAACCCAGTTTGTTGGCAGAGAAACTGCTCATTCGGTTGCCGCTGCACGGGCCGGAGCAGATGCAAGTACAAGTGTTGGTGCAGGTGCCGAAGCCGCTGCTGCTGCCGGAGATGGTGCTCCTTGTAGAGCTGGTGCCGGTGTCAGAGCAGGTGCCGGTGTCGATGCCCGATCCTCCGGTAGATCATCCTGATCCGCTGACGTGGTCGGTGCCCAATCCTCAGTTGGATCAGACTGATCTGCTGCCGCTGACAGTGCTAGAGCAACTGCCGGTGCTCGATCCGTTGCTGAAGGTGGTACCGATGTCCGAGATAGCGGCGATCGTGTCTGGTTTGGTATGATCAGCTTTCTAACTTGACTAGGCTTCGTGAGCGTGATCCAATTTTTTTCTTCATTTCTTTTAAACGCGAGAAGGACTAATTGTGGCGTTTTTGTTAAACCAAACTGCAGTTCATCATAGGGATTCAGCTTGTACTCGGACAACCGACCGATCCAATTTTTCCAAAGAGTATAAGTGATGGACAAGGCCTTTGTTATCGACACGACATAAGAAGTGAAACCTGCAAAAATAGCCATCGTAGAGCAAACCAAACGGTTTATTCTGTGATGAATGTCACATGGCAAAACCTGCATCATAAAATTGCAGGAAAATAAAGAAAACATGACATTAAATCAATAAGATTTAGACAATAAATCAATAAGATTTACTTGATGTGACACGAGTGAATCCTTACCAGGAAATCAGTATGTTGAAGTACTAAACAGAAGATTGATCGTCCAACTACGGGTGGCATGCAGGGGCCCCGCCTACTCCCACAAGAGGACAGTCCAAAGGTCGTGACAAATCTTATGGACCGAACATCCATGGGACTGGAAATACTGGTGGGTGCGATAAACCATGCAATGCATACAGATATTGGAGTGTAACCATAATTGATAAACCATCCTCACAAAAAAGATGATCTGGATACTTCAAAATATACAAACTGAATTGAGTGGACAGACATTAACATAGACCATTCTCAGGACTGACCACACACCAAAAGTGGCAGTACTAATATAAAATACAGGGTTCACAAACACAAATCAAGTACTAAACAATAGTACTTACTACAGACAAGTAAATTTGCACTAATTAAACTCTGTAGACTATTCTTGCGACCGACCTACGGGATGAACCCCGCATAACTGACTAGGCCATGGACTTCGTGAGAGATGTCTACATGCACAATCACCATCTTGTCAACCTTGGAGAACCTAACAGAGTGGTCTTTCCACTCATAAACATGATCATGAAGACATGCCGCATCAGATTTGTTGGGAAGCTTTACAAGAACCACACCCTTTGTAATTGGAGGCACGACCAGGAAATTGTTGTGGTCAAGTACAGACTCGAGAACACGCCTGACAACAAGGCTACAGGAAAACACTAGTTCAGGACACGTGGCGACAAGGACACAGCAGCTGGATAGTTTAGCAGTAGAACTCATCCCCAGGTCTTCCAGTTCTCACGACATGACTTTGAGAACTTCATCTCCACCGCGGACCTGGTTCTAATTCAAACAGAAACCATATTTTATTACTACCTCCGTTCAGAAATATAAGATGATTTTCGATATTATACTCCATATATGACTACATATATGCACAGAAATGGGTGAACAAAGACACTAGAACATGTCTTCAAAGGCATGAGAGAAGAGGGATTACTTGCAATATCCATAACACAAGTTACTGAGGCAAATATACCCTATTCAAAGGTAGCACTGATGTTCATAAAGTACTCCCTCCGTCCCAAAATTCTTGTCTTAGATTTGTCTAGATACAGATGTATCAAGTCACATTTTAGTATTAGATACATCCGTATCTAGACAAATATAAGACAAGAAATTTGGGACAGAGGGAGTAGTTGAAAGTAATCTATAAGAAATCAGTGTCAACCTCTCGCATGTTTTGGTCAAAAGAGGAATTTAGAACCGCTATTTGGCACACAAAAATTACATGCAAGATCACCCGAAAGTTTTACTACTAGTACTAGTACATGTGTTAGATGAAAAAAACAATCAAGATCGAGAAAAAGATCGCCAAGAAGAGATATTACCCGGACTTGCTTAATGAGGGATCCTAGAGAGGGGGCTTGGACAGGCGATGGCTTTGAGCTTGTCTCATGTAGTCTCGGCGGGTGCTTGCGCTTCTTCATACCATGAGCCTCGACGGTTTTGGCGAGCCATAGACATCACTTCGCCGGTGATCCAGGCGTCCATCAAGAAACTGTCAAATAGAAATAAAAGAAAAGAAACCATAATCACAAACCCAAAAGAAGAAAAGAGAGGGAGTTATAGGATCAATCTCGGGTTGCAAGACCGGCCTTGGCCGAATCAATACCATTGATGCGCTCACCTTTCCTTCTTTGGGAGAGAAGAACAATGGCGTAAGCAGGTCGGGGTTTTCTTGAAGAAATGAGGAACAAGATGAGGGAGAAGCGAGGTTGGGTAGAGAGGAAGCTGAGAGAGAAGAGTGAAATGATGGTTGCTTCGTCCGTCCAACTTACTGCTGGAAAGGAGGGGGTTTTGTGATTTGACAGCTCATTGGGCATTACTGCGGCGCTCGATTGGGGTAGTCTACCGTCACTCTACTACGGAGTAATTTAGTGCATGGCTGGTGGACCCCGATGCTGGCTGTCCCACACACCGGTGAAAGTGAGTAATTTAGTGCATGGTTGGAGGAGGATCCGCACGGTAGAGCATGTCCATTGTTTTTCTAAAGAAAAAAATGATTACAGCAAGCGTTTCCACTCTTACGACGGAGGAGTGCGGAACACGGCAACCACTTGAACATACACAGTGCTCCTACTACTAGGCATGTGCAGTGGTTCATACATCAGTACTACATAATCTTGTTGCTAGTGTAGTAAGATATGACGATGACAAATGATGTTGTGTGCATGTCAACTATATGAACAGTAATGTAGTAACATAGTACCGCTTTCTCGACTGTCCGGTCGAGAATGAATGGTGAGTTCAATGTTAACAGAACTAGGTCTACAGCGCACGAAGAGTACAGTGCTACAGTACTCCACGAAACATGAACCATATGAAGAACGAATAGTGTTAGGCAGGGTGTATGAAGGGTGCATGGGATGGGAGCAAAAGTTCCCTTCTCGACCCACTTTTGGTTGTTTGGCAGAGTGCATGAAGGGTACATGAGTCCACACTAGTAGGTCAACACAAATACACGAAGAGGAAACAACTACTCCGTCTAGGTGCATAAGTCATCTTATGTTGTGCACTGCGACCAAGGCGGAGAGGAAAACGAGAAAACTTAATGTCTTTTTGCTAATTAATAGCATTGCATGCAATGAACTAACCACTGCATGTCATGTTTATTAGTCTCAAGTCATTGAAAGCATGCACGGCCCACGTCTCTTATTGGTTGATATGTCACAAAACAAGAAACGGGGAGGGATTTAATGTACTGTGCCTAAGTGTTTTGGGATTATTTGGTTTTCGTAAGGTGACTTACACACTATATATAGATGAGAATGCAATCAAACACACCCACACGCTTTGTGCTACAGTGATTGATCTGCACCATCTGAGTTTGATCCAACGGTCATGTTGTGCCGAGACATGGACATGCCCATGCAGAGGGCACCTAAACACCACCAAAGTCCCTCTACTTTTCGAGGCGCACGACGTTGGTGATGCAGGGGGCGAAATGGTTGAAAGTCAATGCAATCTACGGGAAGGCGGAGGGAGCCAGCCGAGGAGTGGGGAATCTTTTGGTTTTCACCATGGTAAAACACCAGTAGACGACTTCTCACATCAGGGAGCAGTGGGTTTTACAGGCGGAGTCATCGTGACTAATTGCTGTCGTGCCTGCTCCCATCAATCAAAAAATTAAAAATCCTGCCGCGCCTGCTCCCGTCAATCAAAAAATTAAAAATCCTGCCGCACTCAAACACCAGAGCAACGCCGCGGTGGATGTTTAAATTTACCTGCCGGCAAGTAGATAAAAAAAAGGGGTGAAAAAACAAATGTGGCGGCGGCCTAGCTAATCGGTGGAACTAGCCAAACTAGCTAGCCACCGTGCTTCACTGATGTACTCGGCGGGAAAAGTGGTCTTTTGTGATTTGACGACTCATCTATTTACTTGCTTCGGCGAAAACGCGCGGTAGGGTGTCCCACGTCAGGAAGAATATATGCGTGCACCACCCGGGAGGACCCCGAAACCGCGCGGTAGGGTGTGCCATGTCTCGTCACGGAGGAAAAATGTGCGTGTAAAAATTTACTGTATTAGACGTAGTACCTATGGTTCAACCTCGGGACCCAACCAGTCGGTCAAAAACACCCCACTAGCCACACAGCTTCATCATGCTAACATGGCACAAAGGATAGGTGTGGTTAGCTCCGTCTCAACCAGCCACAACGTCTCTTGTTCTAGGCGATTCTTCTATTTTCCAAGCTTTTTTTTAGTTGTAATAACACCACGGCAAACTAGCGCCGCTCTTCGTGTGTGCCCGTGCAAAGGTTAGACGATGGAGAGAAGAGAGAGATCGCAGACCTGGGACCCACCAGTAAGTGAGTCAACAGTCATGCAAGTGTAGACGAGGCACTCCCTCTACACTACTCAATGTAATACTGTATAAAATCAAGTTATGGGACAAAGCCAACAACCATTGTTGTTTCAGGCTATCGACTTACGCTTTGTAGTCCAGGTTGCCAGTTCGAATCTCGTCTTTCAGATTTGTTAGTTTTAGGTCCAAATTTGATTAATGACAAGTGGGACCCCCGTGTGTTGTTCCTATATTTTAGTGTAGGATGGTTTTTTTTAACAAACACTTTGCGCGGTTAGACAAGTAACGGCACAAGTTACACGTATTTTGCAAGTTTTCAAACAAAAATGACAGCGACATAGAATATCACATCCACCCCGCAGCTTAGATGCTATGGTGATACAAGTTTTTACACCGTTGGAAGTGAGATCTAATGGCTTGGGAGTAGTCTTTGTAATTATGCGCAATTTCCAAACTCTCCAAAGGTTTTTTTGCAAATAAAACATTCAGGCCTCGTGTGTGCCGCTGCATCTTGGATCCAACGGCTCCCCGTTGCTCATATTAGGTGCTCCCCGTAGCTTAATTACCCGCTACGGTGATATGAGCATCTAGGTCGTATGATCGGTGATCAGATGGCACATGCGTCGTACTTGTACTTTCTGAGCAATTCCCAAACTCTCTCAGTCGTATATTGCAAAAACATTCAAACCTCCAACTGTGGGCCGTTAGATCTCCGTGAACTCGTATCACCATAGAATCTACGGTGCGGGAGCACCTCATATTCTCCCATGCGAGAAAACATAAGGTGCTCTCGCAGCTTGGATGCTACGGTGATACGAGCTTCGAGGTCATTTGATCTGAGATCCAATGGCATCTGAGGAGTCTTTGTGCTTGTAAGCAGTGGCCGAACTCTTTGAGGGCTTTTCTGCAAAAACCCATTTGAAGCACCTAGGAGGCGTTGGGTCACAAATCCAACGGCTCCGAAGAGCTTGTATCACCAAAGCATCTAAGGTGTGGTAGCACATGATATTCTTACATACAGGTGAATATGATGTCCTCCTTCATCTTAGATGCTACGGTGATACAAGCTTCGAGGTTGTTTGATCTGAGATCTAATGGCATCTGAGCAGTCTTTGTGCTTGAAAGCAATGGCCGAACTCTTTGGGGGCTTTTCTGCAAAAAACCATTCGAACCATCGAGGAGGCGTTGGGTCACAAATCCAACGGCTCCGAAGAGCTTGTATCACCAAAGCATCTAAGGTGTGGTAGCACATGATATTCTTACATACAGGAGAATATGATGTCCTCCTTCATCTTAGATGCTACGGTAATACGAGCTTCGAGGTCGTTGGATATGGGATCCAAGGGCATCTGAGTAGTTTTTGTACAAATTGGGTGCAATTCTCAAACTCATCAAGGTTTCCTGTAAAAATATTAAGACATCATGTGAGCTGCTATATCTCAGATCTACAAGCTCCAAGCAACTCGTATCGGCATATAACATCTAAGGTATGGGGGCACATGATATTCTCCCGGGGAGGAGGGGTAGGGGTGCGGAACCAATCGGTGGTTGGGAGGGTGGGGACAAATATAATCTAAACAACCCTAAATAGAGCTTCACAATTTTATCTACGGTCGAGGGGGTGACCCCTGACAATCATAGCTCCGCCTAATTAAACACAACATTTGCATGTACTGTAGTACTAGACTTAATATTCATGTTTCAGTTTCATGTTCGTTTTAAATATTGAATTGAGGACCATGCATGTCTTACATTTTACTCCTTCGCTCCTAAATATTAGTCTGCTTAGAGATTTCAAGTGGATCTGCACATACGGATGTATATAGACATATTTTAGAGTGTAGATTCACTCATTTTGCTCTGTATGTAGTCGCTTGTTGAAATCTCTAAAAGACTAATATTTACGAACATAATGAGTATTTTTTAAATTCGTGTCATACATGCATGGTTTGGAAAAATAGATGCACAATACTTATTGGATTGTTGTTGTGTTCGTGTGTGGGTGTCATTTGCATTGAAAAACTTAGCAGGGATACCATGAAATGTGAAATCCACGTTGAGATCACTATATCACAAACTCACTCTAATTCAACAACTCGTCATAAATCAATTACCACGTTGAGATTAGTATTTGCAAGGAAAATACAGGCATTGTAATACACATAAATTCGTTCGGCAACTTAAAAGGTTCCTTTCGTATTCTCGAATGGTAGGATCCAATGACGTACCAGCCAAACCTTGGCTCGTGTTGATCCTAAAAAATAAAAAATAAAAAAACCAGGCTCGTGTCCTTCGTGGCGCGTGTGGTACGCACATTAGGCAACCCCAACCACCGAGCCTCCGCTTCGAGTCGAAATATCCGCGCCGAATTCCAGCCCTAGGAAATTCCCCTCATGTCCCGGGTCCATAATGACTACCGATGAACAACGGAGGGATGCTTTAGTAACTAGACAATGTTGTGTTCAAAAAAAAGTAACTAGACAACGTTACCTACCGTGCCGAGCACGGTTCAATTCCCTCGGTCGCCACTCGCCAAGGTCACTCGTCAACTGCATTTCCTAGTAGTACTACTACAACACCAGGATGAGCACAGAATTGAGCCCGTTTGTTCGTGCCTAGTACTTGAGTTAATATATCAGGCAATGCACTAGTACGGAGGGATTATCCTTTTGCTCTTCATATATAACTTGTCTGAAGTCTAACTAAGCAAAATGTTTGACCAAATCCTTTCTTAAGAAATACAACAGGACAGATGTATGGCTTCAAAATTTATTGCATGATGCAGGTTATGATATTGTTTCGAATCCTGGATCTTAAATTTCAGAAAATCCAAAAGTGACCATAAATTCTTGAAACTGAGCATGGTCACGTGATATGGCACAAATATTACTCAATTTGAGACAAGCTGCTTATGACAAGTTGCACAAATGAAGATCCGAGGTATTTTGGAACAAAGACCTGTCACGTTAAGGCGAATGCTTTCACTATTGAAACCGTGGGCGTTTACGTGCCGCCACGAGTCCTGCTTCTCATTGGCAGGTGTCGTCCGAGCAAGCGTGTGAGTCGACAGGAGGCGTGCGAGCAGACCACTGCGCCGGCTGACATGGAGGCGTGCGAGAAGACCGCTGTGCAGGCTCACCGGGAGGCGAGCCCTTTGACCAAGCTCTGCCGCCCACCTTCGTCCCAACTGCTCCCACTTTTAATGTCGCCGGCGCCGCAGTTCAAAATCAACCCCGCACTACCT
Source organism: Aegilops longissima (assembly GCA_021605205.1). NCBI lineage: Eukaryota > Viridiplantae > Streptophyta > Magnoliopsida > Poales > Poaceae > Aegilops > Aegilops longissima. The sequence goes on along the minus strand of CM038677.1, from coordinate 605,692,950 downwards.
GGTATCGCTACAATCTTCTCTCTTCCTCTCCGATTCTCCTGTCGTCTACCTCTAACCAGCCTAACCTAAACGTATGCCATGCCGCATCACGATGGTCTGCCCTTAGTCTACCAGTTTCCTGAGGAAGACACCAAGCCGGAGTCTCAAGAACATAAGGCGCTTTGGGACGAGCTTGAACTAGCCTTGCGGGAAAGCGCCGCGCCTATCCCCGCTCCCGTTCCGGCTCTCGTCGCCCCGACTGCGCCAGCGCCCATCCCCGTGGCATTGATGGGCTGGGAGCCGCAAATTGTCGCCGAGCTTGATGCCACGGGGTTCCACGAGGTCCCCGCCGACTTTCACGCGCCCGTGCACCTGCCAACATGCATGCTGCGCGTGCTGCAGACGATGCGCATGCCCGTGCGATGCCGTGCACCGCCGAGCACGCAGCGCTGTGGCGTGCGATGTGTGTGCTGTGCGGTGCCGTGCACATGAATGTCTTCGTCGCGCCGTTGACAACGCTTGTCCCCGCGCGGGTGCCAGTGCCCCCTTCAGCGCCATGGATGGCCGCCGTCGACCACTTCCTTGCACCAACGCCAGTCGCCTCCCACCGCCAGTTGACTCGCTCCTGGAGACCGAAGTACAGAACATTGTGGCGTTCCTTGAAGCTAGGGACAACGTCCACGAGTACGCCAACAACGGGGCAAGACACCGCCGTCGCCGTCGGTCAGTGGCCCGACGACACACAGAGCACGGCAGAGGAGTCGCTTCCCACCGCAAGATGCCCCCCCCCCCCGCCATCGCGTAATCTAAATTTTCCATGAAAAACGTTCTCAATAATATTACATGTTATCAATTAAATAGGATGTGGTAATATAAAAATATTATGTGAACAAAGGGAGGTACAACAAATATTGTTGTTCTACGTATGTTGCCTATTGATGTGCGGCTTGAAGGCCCTGGTCGCATGTTTGACCCTCGTCCTTTATTTTGTAATTTGTATATGGGTCCAAATTTGTTTCATGACATGTGGGCCCCTTGGTGTGTAGTTTGTAGCACTTTAATTTGTGGGTCCAAATTTGTTCCATTCCAAGTGGACTATCGGTGTGTAGTTTTGTAGCTTATTTATAATAATTAAAGAGAACAACAGAGTTTTTTGCAATAATACCATGGTGCGACGTTGAAGCCAAGAAAGGACGTGCGAGAGAGCGATGACCGAGCCAGAGGGAAATCAACTAGGGGAGTTGCGGGGGCTGCAACGGTGTTTCGAGTAGTTGTGGGCCGAATGCTACGAAAATATAATCTAAACCGACCGGAATAAATGCCTACACAAATTAATCCAAGGTTGCAGTGCCCCTCGCAATGTAAATAGCTCCGGCTTTGCAAGGGATGGAGAGGTAGCTTCAATGTGTGGAAGATACGGCGTGAGAAAGCGAGGTCAATTGAGAGACATATAGATAGAGAGACAAAGTGAGTGTGGTCCGACATTCATGGAACAAATATATATGCTCTGGAGAGATATTGTCCGATTGAGCTTTTGGCAAAGTTGAGGGCTGTAAGATAGAGCTTGAGAGATGATCCAGTCACAGACATGTAGATATATTTTGTGCGTGGGAGGAAGCAAGGTCGATCGATCACATAGGGTCGTCGTGCGATCGAAAGAGTGAGACGGGTTGGAGAGAGTGACCTAGATAGACAATGTGCGTGAGAGAGTATACAATGTGAATAAGTCGAATTGGGCTCAAACATGGTGATATATCGTTTTTGTCCGAGAAGGAGCGAGGTCAATCGAGACATACAAAGAGAGAGAGGGGGGAGAGAGAGCGTGGCCCGCCATGAGGTCGAAAGAGTGGGGGCGGCTTCGATGGACTAACCTAGATAGACAATCTGTGTGAGAGAGTATAGAGTGTGTCGATCGAGGCCCGAACAGGGAGATATATCATTTGTGTGTGAAAGAAAACAAGGTTAAAAGAGACTCAGATAAAGAGAGCGAGCTTGAGCGAGTGTGGCCCGCGGTGCGGAAGAAAGAGTGAGACAGTCTCGAGGAAGTGACCTAGATAGACAACGTGCGTGCGTGCGCACGAGAGGTTGGAGGCTAGATAGGCAATTCATGTATTTAGCGCGAGAGGGTGAGAGGGAGAGGGAGAGAGAGAGAGCTCGGCATGGGGTGCAATGGCGGGTGTGTGAGGTAAATACATTTCGTAACAGAGTGGGAAAAGGGGGTTGTGTAGTTGAGAGAGTTAGAGATCGAAACATGGAGAGAAATAATGGATGTGTGTTGGAAACCGATAGCTTCCTAAGGTGGTTAGGAGAGGAAGATTGGCCGATATAGGAAGTATGTAGCGTGTAAAAGCGGGGGGGCTAAAACAACATTTGAATGTAGATAGTACGAAACTTAATATCGATGTTTCAATTCGGTGTACATTGTAAGATTTGAACTGAGGACCATGCATATGGGTAATTATTTCGAATTTGTGCCATACTAGGTTTCGAAAAGTTGACATTGACTCAATTTGTTGTGCTATTTTGTAGGTCATATGTAACATCCCAAATTTTCAATTTGGAATGTTATACATAGATCATCTTTGCATATCATATTTTATTGCATTTTGGCTTGATCCTAGGAATTTCCTGCAACTCAAGGACCCATGGAGAGAGTTGGAGATTTCGTTATTTTCATATTTGAGTTCTCTCAAAATTTGAAAATAGGATCATTTGATTTTATTTATTTTATCTTCAATTATTTCTATTATGAAAAAAAAGAGGAATAAAATGACTTTCCCAAAGTAAAGAAATATTGAAGGTTTAATAAAAAAATCAAATAAGATTTTTTATTTGAAGTTTATCGTTATTTTATTTGAATTTAGGAAAAATGCGTGTTTTTCAAAATTGCATTTAGGCCCCAAATAAATGTTCATCTTGTCCGGCTTGATTATAGAAGCCAGGGAAAATTTATTTCGGGATTTTTGGAGTTCGTTTAATAATTCTTTCGGTTTTTTTTCTGTGTGAAAGTATTTTAAAAAACGAACCGACCTAACCGGGCCGTGTCCATCCGGGACTCCGACCCGGCCGGCCCTTTAAGAGCCAGAGGCCCGCGCCACGCCAGCCTCGCCCCAAACCCTAGCACCGCCCCCTCCGCCGCCCGCTGCGCCAAGGCCACCCGCCTGCCGCCGACGTCTCATCCGCCGCCGCCCCACCGCCTCGACCGCCTGCCACCGGATCCCCTAGCCGCCGCCACCACCAGCCCACCGGAGCTCGCCGCCGACCTCGCCGGACCCCGACCCGAGGTAGCCGCCGCCGCCGCCGGTTTTTCGCCGGTTAACCGCCCGTTTTTTTTATAAAAAACCACAGTTGTTTTTTTATTAGATCGGTTTTATTTTTTTTCTGGTTTAGTTTATTTAGCGAGCGTTCGCTCGTTCGTTCGTTTTAACGAACGATTTTCGCCGTTTAGTTTCAGTTACCGAACGTTCATTCGTTGGACTGTTCGTCCGTTTTTCTTTTTCTCAGATTTTCCGCAATTATTTCTGATCGCGATTTCTGATCCGATTTCGATCTAGTATAACTTTTCGCTCGTTTATCGGAATCAGGCGATTCAAGCGCCTAGAGTTTCGTCTCGAAACCCTCATTCCGAATAATCAACTCAAACAATTTTTTGCTTCTGTAAAATTTGACTTAGGTCCAGATTAGTAAACGAAGCTTGTTTCTTTCGCCGTTTGACTTTCGTTGCTTCGTTCGATTTGATTCTTTTTGCAAACCGGAGTTCTTAAGTTGAACTTTCTGGTTAGATCTTTCATTTGAGTTTTACCTGTGCATTAGATGCATACTTATTGTATGCTTGTTTGTTTGTGATAGAGTACCCGGAGTACTCGGCTTGCTACTTCGAATCTGTAGGTTTCACGGATCATCAGCAAGGCAAGTAACACTTTGATCATATCCCTTTTCATACCCAGTTTTTATGCATTTGATCAATCCTCAAACATTGCATGATTGGGATTTTAATTAAATTGTGGGCTTTGGGAAAGTAGATGAGGTAGTACCTATTACCTGTTTTATTATCAAACCCTTGGGAGTTACTTCTACATTTGCTTATTATGCCATGCTATGCTAGTAGACATGGATTGGGTGAGTGTATCCATGACAGATGTGATATTGCTATTTAACAGTTTATTTAAGGTGGCAACTTAAACACACATCTGGGTGGATTGAGGTACCTGGGTATTCCAGGATTGCCTGTTTTTTTTACCGCCACCCAGTCTCAAAGGGATCATGAGATTATTCATGCTAGAAACTTCCGTCTACAGCCACAAGCTACTATGGGCTCTAGCATAGTTGATTAAGTCGTCCGAACTCTTACAGTGGTAGACTAGCAGATGTAGTGGGATGTAGGTGTAACTGTCTACCCGTTCGTAAGGTGCTAGCGCTTCTGAAAGACCGTGTCTCGGTCATCCATTTCTCAAACACCATGTAGTGCGAGAATCCCAACGGAGGAGATCGAGTCTTGTAGGGAAAAGTGCGCAAACCTCTGCAGAGTATACAAACTAATCATGGTTAGCCGTGTCCCCGGTTATGGACATCTTGAGTATCTAGTACTTGGATTATCATGTGAATCTCATCATGTTACCTTAATTAATATTGTTGGGTTTTTAATGTTGATGCTTAATTGGGATTGAGAATGCTGTCAACCATTCTCAATGTTTAACAACCACCATGATAGTTAAATAAAGTTTATTCATTTGCGAGGGAAAATTGGCTTTATGCAAAATCAGTAACCATAGAGCTTTCCACCGGATATATATGCATGTAGTATAGCCTGCTTCGTTCATTACTCTCTATGTGTTACATTGCCAAGATATTCCATGTCTTGACCCGTTTTCGGCTGCAACGCTCATGTTGCAGACTTTTCGAACGACAGTAAGGTGCCTTAGGTCGTGGTTCTATACTCGATGATGCCGTTGGAGTTGATGGACTCGCTTATCTTCCAAGCCTTCCGCTGTTATCATTATTAGATGGCCTTAAGCCATATTTATTGTAACAAGTTCTCTTCTGAGACATTCGATGTAATAAGTGTGTGATTGCTACTCTGTTATAAATCCTTCGAGTATTGTGCGTGTCAGCATTATTGATCCAGGATGACATCGATGCACGAGGTCGACTGCTTGAGGTCTGGTCGCTACAAGATGGTATCAGAGCACACGCTGACTGTAGGACACAACCACTAAGCTAAAGCCCTAGATCACTACTCTTTCTTCTCATTTCTGACTCCTCATATTTTCTACTCTTTCAGGATGGCGGATGTAAGGAACAAGTTCATGCAACCGGATGAAGATACATCATTTGGACGTCACTTGAAGGAAGTCGCTAGATACCTGAACATCGGAGTACCAAGCTTCACCGGGACCTACAACGCCACTTTACCCGAAGAGGAGCGCTGGATGATTGAAATTCAAGTTCCAGGAAGGACATTCGCGCCAGTCACTGAGCCCATAGAGTTTTCCTTTGATGCACCAACCTGGAATCTAGGAAAGAGCATGGCAGCCCGCATCACCATGGGACGTATTGGAGAAGTTTAACGCAATGATCTCAAGGATACTATCTACCAGATTTGTGGGTGCAGAGATGAGCAATGGGAGATGATCAGCACCAGGAAGGATAGATCAATCGCAGCTTTTATCCAGGAGTTAAACCAGCACATCCGACGCCAGGAGAACCAGATGTGCGCAGGCATGATGGATCTGCAGAAGGCCTTGACCAAGATCACGGAGTTAGAGGAAGAACTCAAGGCTACACGTGAAGATTACATGGAAGAAATCGAAGTGCTAGTGGAGAAGAATGACGACTTAACCATGAAGCTAGGAGTTTTCATGGGAGACCCCGCGCCAGGAGGAGAAGACGACGATTCCACTTGCCCGAATAACTATATCATCATCGATGACACCGACTCGGACCCCGACGACAGCGATGATGATTATGTTGATGAAGCTGGGGCGGATATCATGTAGTCTTCACTGGAGCAGTTTTTCTAGTTGACCACCATAACAGTAGTAGTATTTTCCCTATGTATCTAGTTTAGTCCGAGCACTTTTGTAACGATAGATAGACTGTTGTATTCTTTGTTTGAATTGATTGGAGTGATATTTGTTTGCATTTGTCTCATGTGCATATGGGTAGTGTTTTCTCACTAGACCTCATTCTATTCTATATTCTCATCTTCTCTAACACCCTCAGATGCCTCCGAGACGCGACACCGGATTCGTTTTCCCACCGGAGATCACTCAGTTGATTCAGCAGCAGAATGCTTTGATGCAAGCACTAGTACAGAACGAAGGCAACAAGAACAACAACAACCCACCACCACCACCACCTGTTGACCATTTGACTCGTTTCTTGAGGCTAAATCCACCGGTGTTTTCCAGTAGCACCGAGCCGATTGTTGGAGATGATTGGCTCCGCAAGGTTGGAAGGGAGCTGGCCACTGCAGGATGCACAGATGCGGAGGGAGTGCGTTTTGCCGCACATCAGCTTGATGGACCCGCAGCATCATGGTGGGAAAATTACACAGCCACACACCCTATTGACACTGTCACATGGGATCAGTTTCAGCAAGCTTTCCATACCGCCCACGTTTCAGCAGGAGCTATGGCCATGAAGAAGCGTGAGTTTAGCAACTTACGCCAAGGAGGACGCACTGTAGGCCAGTATGTGGAGGACTTTTGTAAGTTAGCACGTTATGCCCCAGACGACGTTGCTACAGATGCTGCTAAGCAGGAGAAGTTCCTGGAAGGACTAAATGATGAGCTGAGCATGCAGTTGATGGTAGCAACTTTCAACAACTATGATGAGTTGGTAGATCGTGCTCTTATGATTGAAGGGAAGCAACAACATATTGAAAACCGCAAGAGGAAGTATGGCCAAGGGAAGTACAATTCTGGATCACAGCAGAAGCTACGCTTTACCCCAAAATCGGGAGGACAATTCCAGCATACTCATGGAGGAGGTAGCTCGCACAATCATAATGGCTCCAAGAATGGTAACGGGAATGGAGGAAGCAACGGACAAAACCGCACCAACCCATCAACCCCAGCCAAGAGAGACCTGAGCCAAGTCACTTGTTTTAAGTGTCAAAAGACTGGACATTATGCCAATGAATGTCCTGAAGCCCAGAATGGAAATGGCAATGGAAGCTCTGGGAAGAAGCCGAACCCTTTCAACCGGGGACAGGTGAACCACGTTAACGTGGAGGAGGTTGAAGCCCAGCCAGATGCAGTAATAGGTAAGTTTTTGGTTAAGACATTTACTGCAATCGTTCTTTATGATACTGGTGCATCGCATTCAAACATATCACGGGGATTTGTGGACAAGTACTGTAACGCCCCGGATTCGATGCGCCAGGTGTCCTTCAGTTATTCGCCGTCGTTGCCATGCCATTTGCTTGCGTGTCTCTCTTTGCCATGTCATCATCTGCATTTTTATCATGTCATTATGTGCATTTCATTTTGCATACGTGTTCGTCTCATGCATCCGAGCATTTTCCCCGTTGTCCGTTTTGCAATCCGCACTCCTATGTCTCCCGCGCCTTTTTACCTCTTTTTTCGTATGCGGGTGTTAAACGGTCTCGGAATGGACCGAGGTTTGTCAAGTGGCCTTGGTATACCACCGGTAGACCGCCTGTCAAGTTTCGTGCCATTTGGAGGTCGTTTGATACTCCAACGGTTAACCGGGTAACCGTGAAGCCCTCTTTGAGTTGCAACCCAACACCCCTTCCAAACTGAGCCAAAACCCACCAAACTCCCCTCCATGCTCTCGGTCGTTCGATCACGATCGCGTGGCCGAAAACCGCACCTCATTTGGACTCTCCTAGCTCCCTCTACCTATATAAACACCTTCCCCTCCAAAAATCGCAGTCCAATTCCCCGAAACCCTAAAATCCGTCCCGCTCGCCGGACACGTCCGCCGCCACGGACGATCTCCGCCGCCCCGCGCCCAACCGGGCTGCGTGTGCCGCCCGCCGCTCCAGCGCCGCCCGCCCGCCTGGGCCGTGGCTGGCCCCATGCCCATCCGGCCGCCCCCGGCCGCCCTCCGGCCGAGCCCCCCCTCCGCCGCCGCCCGTCGCGCCAGCCTCCTCCTCGGCAAGCACACGGTCGCCCACTCCGCCGATCACGCCCGACCTCGCGCCCGGCCGCCTCACCGCCCATCGCCGCCGCCTGCCCGAGGCGCCCCCGGCCGCCGCCCTCGCCCTCCTCCTCCTCCACCCCGTCCGTCGCATAGCATCATTGTCATTTGAGCTCATCTTGATGCCCGAAATGCTGTTGGAAGAGGGCTATGGGATGTTAGTTTCAGATTCTTATCAGGACATGCACTTTTGTCATTTTTGCCATGATTGATCTGTACATCCTATGGACTTGAGTCCTACATGTGTTTTGTAATATGCCATGCCATCTTTCCAGGGGTGTATGCCATGTATTTTTGTGATCTATGTGCTGACTAGCACAAGCATGCAAACTAGGTGTCATGATGTTGCTGATTTCAGCCCTGTTCTGCTGATATTTTTATGCCATGTTAACTTGATTCTACAGAGAGATCCATGCATATTTTGAGATACTTCAGTAAGGATGTTTTGTTATACATGACTTTCTATATCCATCCATGCCCTTGTTTGCAATTATGGAGTGCCATAGTTTCAGTCAATCGAGCTCTACTTTTGTTATAAAATGTTTCCTGGCAGATAGTTTACATGTTATTCAATTTTGCCAAGGTTGTTGTAGTTGATCCGTGTATGCTATGATGTTGTTCTTGCCATGTATAGCTTCTATGCCATGTCTTCTTACTGTTGGTTGCCTTGCCATGCCATGTATTGCTCTGTGGTGAGTGGTTCAAGCTCACCAACATGCCTACTTATCGTTGTTTCTGCCATGTATGAATCTGTAATATAACTTGCCATGTTTATATGGGTGCCATCATATCTTCTGGTCCTTTTTGGCTCATGGTCAGTAAGGGACTTTTGTCCTATGCAATTAGTAGATCCATGCCATGCTTTTGTTTGCCATGTTAAGTTCCTGTAGCATGTTGTTTAATAGCTCTAAACATTGCAACCTGATGTTATTTCTGCCAATGCCTGAAACTGTTATTATTTGCAATCTTGCCATGTCATTTTGAGCATGTTCTAGTAATTTCTGGAGATAGCTCAGTGTTCATGTTTTGTAATGCTTTACCTGTAAATCATGCCCATGCCTTTTGTTATTATGTTTGGGTGCTGTAGCTTGTTGTTTTGATGCTTGCAATATGCCTACTTGCTGTTTTGGGCAGATTGTTGCTATAACTTGTATAGGGCGTATGTGTTGAACCGTTGCTCCGTTTTGAGTGTGCTCTATATGAAACTTGCTTGATTTTGCATATAGCTTCATATTATCATGTTGCATCCGTGTTTTGAGGTGTTTGCTTGATGTTTGTATGCATTTTGCATCAATGCCATGTTTAACTTGTTTTGCTCATATCTTCTAGGCCGTAGCTCCGAATCTAATGAACTTTATATGTAACTTGACTAGAATTTCGTGTAGATCATCGTGGTGCATCTTAACTTGCTGTTTAACAACTTGAACATAAGGTTTATTCAGATCTGCACCAATTTCGATATTTTCATATGAGGAATTACCGGAATTGTTATATGTTGTTTCCGGCCTCATTTAAACTTGCCTTGATCTGTTGCTCTTGTTTGCATCATCTTTTGCCATGAGTAGCTTCATGTAGCTTTGTCATGCATCATGCTTGTTGTGCATCATGTCTTGTCTATGTGTTGTGTGTTTACTATGTTGTGTGCTTCTTCTTGTTAGTTCCTGTTTCGTTGCGATCGTGAGGATTCGTTCGTCTACGCTTGGTTCGGCTTCATCCGTTCATCTTCTTCATGGACTCGTTCTTCTTCCTTGCGGGATTTCAGGCAAGATGACTGTCACCTTGGATCTCACTACTATCATTGCTATGCTAGTTGCTTCGTTCTATCGCTATGCTGCGCTACCTATTACCTGTTTATCAAGCCATCCCAAATTGCCATGAACCTCTAACTCGTTGTCACCTTCCCAGCAAACCGTTGTTTGGCTATGTTACCGCTTTGCTCAGCCCCTCTTATAGCATTGTTAGTTGCAGGTGAAGATGAAGGTTGTTCCTTGTTGGAACATGGAGATGTTGTTCCTTGTTGGAACATGTTTACTTGTTGGGATATCACAATATACCTTATTTAATTAATGCATCTATATACTTGGTAAAGGGTGGAAGGCTCGGCCTTATGCCTGGTGTTTTGTTCCACTCTTGCCGCCCTAGTTTCCGTCATATCGGTGTTATGTTCCCGGATTTTGCGTCCCTAACGCGGTCGGGTGATTTATGGGACCCCTTGACAGTTCGCTTTGAATAAGACTCCTCCAAAAAGGCCCAACATTGGTTTTACCATTTGCCTCACCTATGCCCTCTTTCCTTGGGTTTCGGAGCCCAAGGGTCATCTTTATTTTAGCCCCGGGCGGTGCTCCTTCGAGTGTTGGTCCGAACCGAGCAACCTCATGGGGCCACCACGGGCAACTCGAGGTTGGTTTTACTCGTAGCTTGACTTATCCGGTGTGCCACGAGAACGAGGTACGTGCGACTCCTATCAGATTTGTCGGCACATCCGGCGGCTTTGCTGGTCTTGTTTTATTGTTGTCGAAATGTCTTGTAGTCGGGATTCCGAGACTGATCGGGTCTTCCCGGGAGAAGGAATATCCTTCGTTGATCGCGAGAGCTTATCATGGGCTAAGTTGGGACACCCTGCAGGTATAAACTTTCGAGAGCCGTGCCGCGATTATGTGGCAGATGGGAATTTGTTAATGTCCGGTTGTAGAAAACCCGAAGTTGATCTTAATTAAAATACACCAACCGTGCAGCGTATCGTGAGTGTCTCTTTTCGGGGTTGATCGAGAGGAGAACACGGTTTCTGGGTTATGTCTGACGTAAGTAGGAGTTCAGGATCACTTCTTGATCATTACTAGTTGACGACCGTTCCTTTGTTTCTCTTCTCGCTCTCATTTGCGTAAGTTAGCCACCATATCATGCTTAGTCGCTGCTGCAACCTCACCACTTTACCCCTTCTTTCCCTTTAAGCTTTGCTAGTCTTGACACCCATGGTAATGGGATTGCTGAGTCCTTGTGGCTCACAGATTACTACACCACCAGTTGCAGGTACAGGTTATGCGATGATCATGACGTGAGAGCGATGTTTGCTTGTTTGGAGTTCTTCTTCTGCTTCTTCTTCGATCGGGGATAGGTTCGGTCGGCAGCCTGGGCTAGCAGGGTGGATGTCGTTTGAGCTTCTGTTTATGTTTCATCCGTAGTCGGATGTTGATCTTGTGTATGATGTTGATGTATTCTTGTGGCATTTGTGCCTTACGTATGTATCCCCATCTATTATGTAATGTTGATGTAATGATATCCACCTTGCAAAAGCGTTTCAATATGCGGGTCTATCCTTGGTGGGACCTTCGAGTTCCTTTTGGATAGGGTCGCATATTGGGCGTGACAAGTTGGTATCAGAGCCTCGACCGACCTTAGGAGCCCCCTTGTTTGATCGTGTAGTTTGGCCGCAGTTGAGTCTAGAAGAAAACTGTTTTTGGAGTCTAGTTATATCGGAGAGTAGGAATTCTTTTTACTCCTCTTCCCCTTCGTCGCTCTGGTAAGGAATCTTGACGTAGGTGTTTCGAGTTACTCCTCTTCCCCTTCAAATTTTTCTTTAGGTTCACGCAGTTGGTTTTCCGATCGTTGTTCCCCAACTCTTTTCATCCGGTGCATCTCTCGTCAAGTCGACTCGAGCCTCTTCATCTTTGCAAGTCCAATCCTCAGTTGTTTTATTTCCCACCCGCCCACCCTTCTTCTTCTAGGAACCGGAGTCCGTAATCGAGTATCCATTCTACTCGTGCGAAGTCTTTGCTTTCTCTCCTCAACGATTTCAACCGGTGTTTTCTCTTCAAATTGTTCGTCGGTTCCCCCTTCCAAGTTGTCTTTGTTTTCCCGCCCTCCCACCCTCTTATTCCCGGAGCCTCAGTCTTTTTCGACCATCAATTTCATTCGTGTGGAGCCTCTTCAGTCTTCCCTCAATTATTTCAACCGGTGAATTCTCGTCTTGTTCGTCATTCTTCATCCCTCTCTTTTTCCGGTGCACTCAATTCAAGTTTTTCGGGTTGATCATATTCTTTTCCTTGGATCAAGTGTTCTCCTTGCTCGTTTGCCTCTCGCCAGTTTATCATTCCGGAGTTCGGAGGACATCTCAGGAGATTTGTCTGTGTTCCAATTAATTCGAGGTTGTCACCTCATTTAAATATTTCAATTGTTCCGGTGCATCATCTATCTGTTCAACAATCATTTATGACGGTGTTTTCTTTTAGTGGGCCCTAACCCACAGGTCTTTTCCCAGGATCTTACCTGACTCTTCTAATTTCCCCGGAGTTATTCCCAATTCTTTTCAAGTGTGACGTAAGAATGGATTCCATCAGCCACATGCCTTTTCCAAGATCAATTTCAAACCATTTCATTGTTGACTCAACCTCTTTGCTTTTCATTCTACCGGAGTATCTCAACAATTTTGGGTGGTGTTTCTCGCCGTCATTTCAAGACCGAAGTAAAGTTTTCCTTAAATCTTGCCCGTTCTCCCGAAGATTCGTGGTTCTAGCTTCATGCTATCCTCTCGAATTATTCCGTTTGTCAGATATTCTTTCCATCCATCCGGAGTATTTCAGGAGTTACTTTCCGTCTCGATCATCCGGAGGTCATCTTTTCAGAATATTTCTTCGTTCCAAGTTTTCAGCTTCGTTCGTCTCAATATTATCCCGGTGCCTCGTTCAAGTGTTCTTTAATCAGCTCATGATCTCTTTGTTCTTTTGCATCTAAATCCCCTCTAGCATATTTGTTCTTCTAATTATTCCCGGTGATTCAGTCTCTCTCTCATCAGTCATTTCCAAATTCTTACGGTGGTTCCTTCAAGATTCTTTTCCTTGATTATCATTTTAATTCATCCGTTCTTTTCAATCCTACGGGTGGTTCATGAAGACCTTCTCAAGTTTGCGATATGTCACTTCTCAATCCTTTTTCAAGAAGAATAAGTTGCATGCCAAATCCATTGCTTGTCATCAATTTATTTTGATGAAGGATAAGTGTGCAATAAATCTTATTCTTATTTCATCAAAGTGTTTAATCCCTTTCTTCGGAATTTGTTCTTGATGAATAAATTCTAGTTCCAAGTGTTTTTTATCTTTTCTTTTCCGGAGTTCAATTATTTCCTCGACCATTTCGTCGGAATCCTCCATCTAATTCATCGCAAGGCTTTAGTCTTATTCTTTCACCCTTCATTCTATCTCATCATCCTTTTCGTTACCGGATTTCTTCACGGTGGTTCTTCATGATTTAATTCATTCTTCAAGTGTTCATCAAGATTCTTTTGGAGGAATTCTAGTACCTTTTCTGTTTGCATCTCGAAGTGCAATTAATTCTCCGTATTCTTTTGAAGTGGAGTTTTGCATTTGTTCGTTCTTCTCAGCTATTCTATCATTTCCATTTGTGGCCGGTTATCACCTTATAATTTTGAGATGTAATCCATAAGTCCATAACAAGCTTATCCTTTTTCGTTGTTGATTTTCTCGACAACTTCGTTCAACCCTTCCTTCTAAGCTCATTTCATTCAACTCCTTCAATTCTTTCCGCAGGTTTTGTGTCATGTCTTCATCAGGAGTCATTCCATCTCTGAAGTTCAGATTCTATCCCTTCCATGTTTCAGCCGGAGTGCTACCTAAATCGTTTCAGTCTTATCCGTTTCTTTTTCCATTCTAACCATTCCGGTTAGAACGAGTTGTTTCATAGTCTATCTGTTTCCGTGAGCATTTGATTCTCGTCATTCTCGTCGTTCCTCTCTTCTTCTCGAATGCTCTTAATTCTTTGCTTCTTCTCTTGAGTTCTTGGTTCACCTCATCCTTTTTCTTCCCTTCCGTCTCGGTCCTAAGATCTCGGGACGAGATCTCTTGTTAGTTGAGGAGTGTTGTAACGCCCCGGATTCGATGCGCCAGGTGTCCTTCAGTTATTCGCCGTCGTTGCCATGTCATTTGCTTGCGTGTCTCTCTTTGCCATGTCATCATCTGCATTTTTATCATGTCATTATGTGCATTTCATTTTGCATACGTGTTCGTCTCATGCATCCGAGCATTTTCCCCGTTGTCCGTTTTGCAATCCGGCACTGTTATGTCTCCCGACGCCCCCTTTTACCTCTTTTCGTGTGCGGGTGTTAAACGGTCTCGGAATGGACCGAGGTTTGTCAAGCGGCCTTGGTATACCACCGTGAACCGCTGTCAAGTTTCGTGCCATTTGGAGGTCGTTTGATACTCCAACAGTTAACCGGGTAACCGTAAAGCCCTCTTTGAGTTGCAGCCCAACACCCCTTCCAAACTGGCCCAAAACCCACCAAACTCCCCTCCATGCTCTCGTTCGTTCGATCACGATCGCGTGGCCGAAAACCGCACCTCATTTGGACTCTCCTAGCTCCCTCTACCTATATAAACACCTTCCCCTCCAAAAATCGCAGTCCAATTCCCCCCGAAACCCTAAAATCCGTCCCCGCGCTCGCCGGACACGTCCGCCGCCACCGGATGCATCTCCGCCGCCGCCAGCGCCAACCGGGGGCTGCCACGTGGCGCCGCCGCCGCCTCCGCGCCGCCCGCCCGCCCGGGCCCGTGGTTGGCCCATGCCCATCCGGCCGCGCCCGCCCAAGCCTCTGGCGAAACCCCCCCCCGCCGCCGCCGCGCCTTCGCCCCTCCGCCCGGCACCGGTCGCCACCTCGCCGCCGCCACCGCGCTGGCCAAGCCTGCCCCGCCCGCCGCCCGCCGCCTCCGCCTCCGCCCGCTCTCTCTTGCCCGGCGCGCCAGATCGCCGCCCCCCTAGCCCGAGGCGCCGCTCCGGCCGCCGCCCCTCGCGGGCCCTCCTCCTCCACCGTGTCCGTCGCCGCAGCGGATCGGGAGGAGCCCGATCCAGCCTCGGTTCACGCGCCCGGATCCCGCCGGTTGACTTTTTCCCCCTCCAAATTTCGTCTAAGTCCTATTTCTGTTAATATTTTCATGCATTTTCGTCATGCCATAACTCTCTGCATATTGCTTCGTTTCGTGCGTGTAATATGTCAAAATGTTCGTCTCGAAGAGTAGATCATTTAATCTCATAGCATCATTTTAATTTGAGCTCATCTTTATGCCCGAAATGCTGTTCGAAGAGGGCTATGTGATGTTAGTTTCAGATTCTTATCAGGACATGCACTTTTGTCATTTTTGCCATGATTGATGTGTACATCCTATGGACTTGAGTCCTACATGTGTTTTGTAATATGCCATGCCATCTTTCCAGGGGTGTATGCCATGTATTTTTGTGATCTATGTGGTGACTAGCACAAGCATGCAAACTAGGTGTCATGATGTTGCTGATTTCAGCCCTGTTCTGCTGATATTTTTATGCCATGTTAACTTGATGCTACACAGAGATCCATGCAAATTTTGAGATACTTCAGTAAGGATGTTTTGTTATACATGACTTTCTCTATCCATCCATGCCCTTGTTTGCAATTATGGAGTGCCATAGTTTGAGTCAATCGAGCTCTACTTTTGTTATAAAATGTTTCCTGGCAGATTGTTTACATGTTATTCAATTTTGCCAAGGTTGTTGTAGTTGATCCGTGTATGCTATGATGTTGTTCTTGCCAGGTATAGCTTCTATGCCATATCCTCTTACTGTTGGTTGCCTTGCCATGCCATGTATTGCTCTGTGGTGAGTGGTTCAAGCTCACCAACATGCCTACTTATCGTTATTTCTGCCATGTATGAATCTGTAATATAACTTGCCATGTTTACATGGGTGCCATCATATCTTCTGGTCCTTTTTGGCTCATGGTCAGTAAGGGACTTTTGTCCTATGCAATTAGTAGATCCATGCCATGCTTTTGTTTGCCATTTTAAGTTCCTGTAGCATGTTGTTTGATAGCTCTAAACATTGCAACCTGATGTTATTTCTGCCAATGCCTGAAACTGTTATTATTTGCAATCTTGCCATGTCATTTTGAGCATGTTCTAGTGATTTCTGGAGATAGCTCAGTGTTCATGTTTTGTAATGCTTTACCTGTAAATGATGCCCATGCCTTTTTTTATTATGTTTGGGTGATGTAGCTTGTTGTTTTGATGCTTGCAATATGCCTACTTGCTGTTTTGGGCAGATTGTTGCTATAACTTGTATAGGGCGTATGTGTTGAACCGTTGCTCCGTTTTGAGTGTGCTCTATATGAAACTTGCTTGATTTTGTATGTAGCTTCATATTATCATGTTGCATCCTTGTTTTGAGGTGTTTGCTTGATGTTTGTATGCATTTTGCATCAATGCCATGTTTAACTTGTTTTGCTCATATCTTCTAGGTCGTAGCTCCGAATCTAATGAACTTTATATGTAACTTGACTAGAATTTCGTGTAGATCATCGTGGTGCATCTTAACTTGCTGTTTAACAACTTGAACATAAGGTTTATTCAAATCTGGACCAATTTCGAAATTTGCATATGAGGAATTACCGGAATTGTTATATGTTGTTTCCGGCCTCATTTAAACTTGCCTTGATGCGTTGCTCTTGTTTGCATCATCTTTTGCCATGAGTAGCTTCATGTAGCTTTGTCATGCATCATGCTTGTTGTGCATCATGTCTTGTCTATGTGTTGTGTGTTTACTATGTTGTGTGCTTCTTCTTGTTAGTTCTGTTTATTTGCGATCGTGAGGATTCGTTCGTCTACGCTTGGTTCGGCTTCATCCGTTCATCTTCTTCATGGACTCGTTCTTCTTCCTTGCGGGATTTCAGGCAAGATGACCGTCACCTTGGATCTCACTACTATCATTGCTATGCTAGTTGCTTCGTTCTATCGTTATGCTGCGCTACCTATTACCTGTTTATCAAGCCATCCCAAATTGCCATGAACCTCTAACTCGTTGTCACCTTCCCAGCAAACCGTTGTTTGGCTATGTTACCGCTTTGCTCAGCCCCTCTTATAGCGTTGTTAGTTGCTGGTGAAGATGAAGGTTGTTCCTTGTTGGAACATGGAGATGTTGTTCCTTGTTGGAACATGTTTACTTGTTGGGATATCACAATATACCTTATTTAATTAACGCATCTATATACTTGGTAAAGGGTGGAAGGCTCGGCCTTATGCCTGGTGTTTTGTTCCACTCTTGCCGCCCTAGTTTCCGTCATATCGGTGTTATGTTCCCGGATTTTGCGTCCCTAACGCGGTCGGGTGATTTATGGGACCCCTTGACAGTTCGCTTTGAATAAGACTCCTCCAAAAAGGCCCAACATTGGTTTTACCATTTGCCTCACCTATGCCATTTTTCCCTTGGGTTTCGGAGCCCAAGGGTCATCTTTATTTTAGCCCCCCGTGCGGTGCTCCTTCGAGTGTTGGTCCGAACCGAGCAACTGCTGGGGCCACCACGGGCAACTCGAGGGTTGGTTTTACTCGTAGCTTGACTTATCCGGTGTGCCACGAGAACGAGGTACGTGCGACTCCTATCAGATTTGTCGACACATCCGGCGGCTTTGCTGGTCTTGTTTTATTGTTGTCGAAATGTCTTGTAGCCGGATTCGAGACTGATCGGGTCTTCCGGGAGAAGGAATATCCTTCGTTGATCGCGAGAGCTTATCATGGGCTAAGTTGGGACACCCTGCGCAGGTATAAACTTTCGAGAGCCGTGCCGCGGTTATGTGGCGATGGGAATTTGTTAATGTCCGGTTGTAGAAAACCCGGTTGATCTTAATTAAAATACACCAACCGTGCGCGTAACCATGAGTGTCTCTTTTCGGGGTTGATCGAGAGGAGAACACGGTTTCTGGGTTATGTCTGACGTAAGTAGGAGTTCAGGATCACTTCTTGATCATTACTAGTTGACGACCGTTCCTTTGTTTCTCTTCTCGCTCTCATTTGCGTAAGTTAGCCACCATATCATGCTTAGTCACTGCTGCAACCTCACCACTTTACCCCTTCCTTTCCCTTTAAGCTTTGCTAGTCTTGACACCCATGGTAATGGGATTGCTGAGTCCTTGTGGCTCACAGATTACTACACCACCAGTTGCAGGTACAGGTTATGCGATGATCATGACGTGAGAGCGATGTTTCCTTGTTTGGAGTTCTTCTTCTGCTTCTTCTTCGATCAGGGGATAGGTTCCAGGTCGGCAGCCTGGGCTAGCAGGGTGGATGTCATTTGAGCTTCTGTTTATGTTTCATCCGTAGTCAGATGTTGATCTTGTGTATGATGTTGATGTATTCTTGTGGCATTTGTGCCTTACGTATGTATCCCCATCTATTATGTAATGTTGATGTAATGATATCCACCTTGCAAAAGCGTTTCAATATGCGGGTCTATCCTTGGTGGGACCTTCGAGTTCCTTTTGGATAGGGTCGCATATTGGGCGTGACAAGTACAAATTGCCCACCAAAGTTCTTAGAACACCTATGCTAGTAAGCTCGCCAGGAGCGGAGTATATGGCTAGTCCAGGATGTTTTCAAGTGCCTTTGAGCATAGGTAGGCATGTTTTCCCCACGGATTTAATCATTCTGGAATCGCAAGGTTTGGACGTGATTCTAGGTATGGATTGGCTATCGATGTAAGGCGGAAACATCGATTGCGCCAGTAAGTCGATTTTTCTTACCACCCAGAAGGAAGAAGAATCAAGTATGTGTCACGGCATGAGTCGAGGAGGACACAAGTAAATTCCTTATCAGGAGTTGTGCAGGAGGAAGTACCAGTGGTGAAGGATTTCCCGGACGTGTTTCCAGAGGAGTTGCCAGGTATGCCACCGGATAGAGACATTGAGTTTCTGATTGAGCTTTTGCCAGGCACAGGGCCGATATCTAAGAGACCGTACCAGATGCCCGCACAAGATTTGGAAGAAATTAAGAAGCAGATTAAGGAGTTACTGGATAAAGGTTTTATTCGCCCAAGCTCTTCACCTTGGGGATCGCCAGTACTTCTAGTGGAAAAGAAGGATGGATCATTGAGAATGGTTGTTGATTATCGAGGATTGAATGAAGTGACCATTAAGAATAAGTACCCGTTGCCGATGATCAATGATTTGTTTGACCAATTGCAAGGAGCTAAGGTATTTTCCAAGAACGATTTGCGATCAGGATGCCATCAATTGAAGATTCGAGAGCAGGATATACCCAAGACAGCTTTTACCACCAGGTATGGACTGTATGAGTATATAGTTATGTCATTTGGACTGACTAACGCACCTGCCTATTTCATGAAAATGATGAACAAGGTGTTTATGGAGTTTTTTGGATAAGTTCGTCATGGTGTTCATTAATGATATTTTGGTTTACTCGAAGAATGGAGAAGAACATAAGGAGCATTTGCGTTTAGTACTTGAGAAGCTCAGAGAACATCAGTTATATGCCAAGTTCAGCAAATGTGAGTTTTGGTTCAAGGAAGTTGGATTCCTCGGACATGTTATATCCGGAGAAGGAATAGCAGTAGATCCCACCAAAGTTGTCACTGTGACAAACTGGGAAGCACTAACGACAGTTGGAGAGATCTGGAGTTTCCTTGGACTGGCAGGATACTACCGGAGATTCATTGAGAATTTCTCGAAGATTGCAAAGCCTATGACGGAGTTATTAAAGAAGGATACCAAGTTCAATTGGACTGAAGAATGTGAGGCTAGTTTCCAGGAGTTTAAGAAACATTTGGTTACATCACCAGTGTTGATTCTGCCAGATCAGCGCAAGGATTATGAGGTATATTGCGATGCTTCACGTCGAGGACTTGGAGCAGTGCTTATGCAGGAGGGAAGAGTTGTTTCGTATGCTTCACGGCAGCTTAAGCCCCATGAGTTGAATTATGCTACTCATGATTTGGATTTAGCAGCCGTGGTACACGCATTGAAGACTTGCAGACATTTTCTCATTGGAAACCATTGTGAGGTGTACACGGATCACAAGAGTTTGAAGTACATCTTCATGCAGAAAGAGTTGAATCTCAGGCAAAGGAGATGGTTGGAGCTCATTAAAGATTATGACATGAGATTGCATTATCATCCCGGAAAGGCTAACGTAGTAGCCGATGAGTTGAGCTGCAAGAGCCATGTCAACACACTCATGACCGGAGATTTACCAAAGGAGTTAGCCGAGGATCTTCGAGAGCTATGTTTGGAGATAGTTCCGAGAGGCTATGTAGCAGCATTGGAGATTCAGTCTACTTTGATGGATAAGATCAGAGAAGCTCAGAAGACTGACAAGGAGATTGCCTCTATAAAGGAGAAGATGAGCAAAGGAAAAGCTAAAGGATTTCGTGAGGATGAGCACGATACCTTATGGTTTGAGGACCGCGTTTACGTGCCTAACGATCCGGAGATCAGGAAGTTAATTTTGCAAGAGGCCCATGACTCGCCGTACTCGATTCACCCAGGAAATACCAAGATGTATTTGGATTTGAAGGACACTTTCTGGTGGACCGGAATGAAGAAGGATATTGTGGAGTATGTAGTTGTTTGTGATGTATGTCAGAGAGTGAAGGCAGAGCATCAGAAGCCAGCAGGACTGTTACAGCCATTGCCGATACCCGAATGGAAGTGGGATAAGTTAGGCATGGATTTTATCACGGGATTGCCTAGGACTCGTTCAGGCTATGACTCGATTTGGGTTGTAGTTGATCGCTTGACGAAGGTAGCTCATTTCATTCCAGTGAAGACCACTTACAGCAGTGCCAAGTTGGCTAAGATATACATGACCAGGATCGTATGTCTGCATGGAGTTCCGAGGAGTATCGTATCAGATAGAGTAACCCAATTTACCTCAAAGTTCTAGAATCAGTTGCACGAAACTTTGGGTACCAGACTAGAGTTCAGTACAGCTTTTCATCCACAGACAGATGGACAGACCGAGAGAGTCAATCAGATTTTGGAGGATATGATGAGAGCTTATGCACTAGATTATGGATCTAGTTGGGACGACAATTTTCCGTATGCAGAGTTCTCTTACAACAACAGTTATCTATCCAGTTTGAAGATGGCACCTTTCGAAGCCTTATACGGAAGGAGGTGCAGAACCCCGTTGTTGTGGGATGAGGTTGGAGACCGCCAGTTGTTTGGACCAGATTTGATTAAGGAGTCTGAACAGAAGGTGAAATTGATTCGCGATAGGCTCAAGGTAGCCGAGTCTAGACAGAAGAGCTATGCAGATTCAAAACACAAGGAGACAGTTTTCGAAGTCGAAGATAGAGTCTATCTTCGAGTATCTCCACTTCGAGGAGTTAAGGGTTTTGGAGTTAAAGGAAAATTAGCGCCACGTTTTGTGGGACCATACAAAGTTTTGGAGCGCATGGGAGAAGTTGCTTACAAGTTGGAATTGCCCGATGGATTGTCAGGAGTTCACGACGTGTTCCACGTTTCCCAGTTGAAGAAGTGCCACGCAGAAATGGCTGATATACCACTGAGAGATACCGTGCCCTTGGAAGCGACTCAGTTGGATAGCAATTTGACCTACGAGGAGAAACCAGTCAAAATTCTCGAGTATGCAAGCCGAGTCACCCGCAGCAAGGTTATCAAGTTTTGCAAAGTTCAGCGGAGCCACCACACCAAGGATGAAGCCACCTGGGAACGAGAGGAAGATCTGCTGAAGGACCACCCTCACCTATTTTCTAGCCAACCCGAATCTCGAGGGCGAGATTCATCTTAAGGGGGGTAGGTTTGTAACATCCCAAATTTTCAATTTAGAATGTTATACATAGATCATCGTTGCATATCATATTTTATTGCATTTTGGCTTGATCCTAGGAATTTCCTGCAACTCAAGGACCCACGGAGAGTTGGAGATTTCGTTATTTTCATATTTGAGTTCTCTCAAATTTTGAAAATAGGATGATTTGATTTTATTTATTTTATCTTCAATTATTTCTATTATGAAAATATGAGAGAGGGAATAAAATGACTTTCCCAAAGTAAAGAAATATTGAAGGTTTAATAAAAAAATCAAATAAGATTTTTTATTTGAAGTTTCTCGCTATTTTATTTGAATTTAGGAAAAATGCGTGTTTTTCCAAATTTCATTTAGGCCCCAAATAAATGTTCATCTTGTCCGTCTTGATTTTAGAAGCCGGGGAATATTTATTTCAGGATTTTTGGAGCCCGTTTAGTATTTCTTTCGTTTGTTTTTCTGCGCGAAAGTATTTAAAAAAACGAACCGACCTAACCGGACCGTGTCCGTCCGGGACTCCGACTCGGCCGGCCCTTTAAGAGCCGGAGGCCAGCCATGTCAGCCCGCCCGAACCCTAGTGCCGCCCACCTCCCTTGCCGCCGCCGCCGCACTTGCTGCCAAGCGCCACCTCGACGCCTCACGGATCCTGTCGCCGCCACATCCATGCCGCCGCCCACCCGCCCGCGCCGGATCCCTAGCCGCCGCCACCGCCAGCCCGCCGGAGCTCGCCGCGACCTCGCCCGACCCCGACACGAGGTAGCTGCCGCCGCCGCCGGTTTTGCGCCGGTTAACCACCCGGTTTTTCGGTTTTTTATAAAAAAAACCGCGGTTGTTTTTTTATTAGATTGGTTTTATTTTTTTCCGGTTTAGTTTATTTAGCGAGCGTTCGCTCGTTTGTTCGTTTTAACGAACAATTTTCGCCGTTTAGTTTCAGTAAACGAACGTTCATTCGTTAGACTGTTCGTCCGTTTTTCTTTTTCTCGGATTTTCCGCGATTATTTCTGATCGCGATTTCTGATCCGATTTCGATCTAGTATAACTTTTCGCTCGTTTATCGGAATCAGGCGATTCAAGCGCCTAGAGTTTTGTCTCGAAACCCTCTTTTTCTAAATAATCAACTCAAACAAGTTTTTGCTTCTGTAAAATTTGACTTAGGTCCAGATTAGTAAACGAAGCTTGTTTCTTTCGCCGTTTGACTTTCGTTGCTTCGTTCAATTTGATTCTTTTTGCAAACCGGAGTTCTTAAGTTGACCTTTCTGGTTAGATCTTCCATTTGAATTTTACCTGTGCATTAGATGAGTACTTATTGTATGCTTGTTTGTTTGCGATAGAGTACTCAGAGTGCGTCGCTTGCTACTTAGAATCTCTAGGTTTCACGGATCATCAGCAAGGCAACTAACACTTTGATCATATACCTTTTCATACCCAGTTTTTATGCATTAGATCAATCCTCAAACATTGCATGATTAGGATCTAATTAAATTGTGGGCTTTAGGAAAGTAGATGAGGTAGTACCTATTACCTGTTTTATTATCAAACCCTTGGGAGTTACTTCTACGTTTGCTTATTATGCCATGCTATGCTAGTAGACGTGGATTGGTTGAGTGTATCCATGACAGATGTGAAATTGTTATTTAATGGTTTATTTAAGGTGGCAACTTAAACACACATCTGGGTGGATTGAGGTACCAGGGTATTCCAGGATTGCCTTTTTTTTGGACCGCCACCCAGGCTCAAAGGGATCATGAGATTATTCATGCTAGAAACTTCCGTGTACAGCCACAAGATACTATGGGCTCTAGCATAGTTGATTAATTCGTGCGAACTCTTACAGTGGTAGACTAGCAGATGTAGTGGGATGTATGTGTAACTGTCTACCCGTTCGTAAGGTGCTAGCGCTTCTGAAAGACTTTGTCTCGGTCATCCGTTTCTCAAACACCATGTAGTGCGAGAATCCCAACGGAGGAGATCGAGTCTGGTGGGGAAAAGTGCGCAAACCTCTGCAGAGTGTACAAACTAATCATGGTTAGCCGTGTCCCCGGTTATGGACATCTTGAGTATCTAGTACTTGGATTATCATGTGAATCTCATCATGTTACCTTAATTAATATTGTTGGGTTTTTAATGTTGATGCTTAATTGGGATTGAGAATGCTCTCAACCATTCTCAATGTTTAACAACCACCATGATAGTTAAATAAAGTTTAATCCTTTGCAGTAGGAAAAAATTGGCTTTACGCAAAACTGTAACCATAGAGCTTTCCACCAGATATATATGCATGTAGTATAGCATGTTTCTGTTCATTACTCTCTATGTGTTACATTGCCAGCATATTCCATGTGCTGACCCGTTTTCGGGCTGCAACGTTCATGTTGCAGACTTTTCAGACAACGAGTAATGTGCCTTAGGTCGTGGTTCTATACTCAGTGATGTCGTTGGAGTTGATGGACTCGCTTATCTTCCAAGCCTTCCGCTGTTATCGTTATTAGATGGCCTTAAGCCATATTTATTGTAATAAGTTCTCTTCTGAGACATTCGATGTAATAAGTGTGTGATTGCTACTCGTTATAAATCCTTCGAGTAATCGTATGCGTGTCAAGATTATCGATCCGTGGATGACACCGATGCACGAGGTCGACTGCCTAAGGTCTGGTCGCTACATCATATGTTTGAATCCATCCAAAAGTTTTCTCACTACCATGGTGTTCATCATATACATATGAATTTGTATTAAAAAAGTAGCATGGATACAGTGAAATGCGAAATCCACGTTAGAATTGGAGATTGCTATGTGACACACACTCTCTAATCCACGTTAGCGTGGATACTATTTCGATTTTTTTAAATAACTCCTCATTAATTAATTTATAGTATCTCGTTTCGAATGACTAATTATTGCAAGGAAAACACGGGCATGGTAATACATACAGATTTGTTTGCAAATGAAAGAAGATTTGTTTGCATTCTCAAATGTAGGTGCCTAGGGTCGTGTCGTGGTGGTCGCATTTGTCGGACGGACGCGTAGCACCCAGCCACCCACCCAAAAAAAAGGACGACGAAAAAATAAGTTCGCGCTTCCATGTTTCGGATTGAAATATCTGGAGGCCCCAATTCCAGCCGTGCAAAATCTCCCTTCTCCACCGTCCCCTTCCGCGCCCAGATTGCTCAAATCCCTAATTCGCCGCCAACCCAAGCAAAGTTCGAATCGCCCCTCGTCTCGTCTCTTTCCCCACCTCTGTGCCAGACGACGACGACGAAGACGACGGTCGCGCTTCACCACCGCACCGGAGCTACCTCGTCCACCGCATCGGGTGGTCCACCGACAACGTCGGCCGCCGCAACCGATGTGCCTCACAGACATCGACTTCCACCGCATCAGGTGCGCTTCACCGATGCCGTCTCCCAGCTCACCGGGGCTACTTCATCGAGTACATCGTCGCGCCTCCGCCCCCCGAGGCCGTCGGGGCTTCACCAACGGCATCGTCCACCGCATCGTAGCGCTCCACTGTCACTCAAGATCTGCATCCGTGTGCGGCCAACCAACGCCAGTGCATCACCCTCAACGGCTCTGAAGTGACCCGCACTCTAGCTAGGCAAGCATGCCCAAACGCCGGCACGAACTAGGTATCCACACATCACTCCCTTCACTGTTCTGACGATGTTTGGATATCCTTTCACTGCTCTCTTAGCTTACACGGCTATCCAACTCTGACTTTAACTCTTATTTCTTCTGGAGATATCATCTGAAACAAGCAAATCCATTTTTAGCGAAGCATGACGGCGCTAAAGTGTCAGTACACATCCCGCACACCAGTATAACCTTGTAAGTATCTGTCCTCGGTACAACAGCAAGGTCGATTCCTCTTATTTGATCAGCCATTCGCCGTGTCAAAAATGCAGAGGGGATGCAAGGAGCACAAGGCCTGCACATCCAAGCAAGTGGTAACATGGACTTGTACATGGAACATCCCAAGCGCAAGCGAGCTGCGATGAGCCTATACAACGAGCTAGCGTAAGTCCCTCATTTCATTTAATTCAGACTTGGCAATCGTGTATGATTTGTGTGCGATGGCGGATCCACGAGTTCAAGTTACCAGGCGAACATTTAACTTAAAAATCTGAAGGCACTTGCACTCAGAAATCTACATAACTTGAGAAATGTGAAGCTACATGCACTTTGAAAACTAGCTAATGATCCAAAGTAGTTCATATTATAAACATTAAATGATGCAAGCACCAAAAACACAAATGCAACATGGTGTAGAAGGAATACAAACATGGTCTGCACCGCTTGAATTATTCGTTCTCCGCTGAAAATATCGAAGTGTAATTGCACTTATAACCAGTCATAAACTACATATCAATATATCTATCCTGCACAAGTATGCCAATAGTTTCAAACAACAGATTAGAAAAGTATTTATGCTACGTTGTCATGATACGGGACTTTACGGTAGATGGCCTCGACGTTTCCTCAAGCCATGAAAATGCACTATAATTTGCTTGTCATCAATGCCTGCAAATCTCTATGTCTCTCTCAGCATAGCAGATCATCATTAGACACTAAATCCTTCAATGGGAGCTTGCAAAATGCTTGCATTAGATGCCTCATTAGACACTATATGTTCATCACCGGGAGCATGTAAATTGTTTGCATCAAATCCTTCATTAGCGATGCATTCATTAGACACTTCAGGCTCAAGAACAACATGAGCTTGGATGTTTGCACCGGAAACTTGATTAGATACATCAGATTCAGTCAGTTCAGTATTGTTTGGGGGAGTTACAAAATAAGTAGAAATTGGTTTCATTTTCTCATAGATTCCCTACATAAAAGCAGTTTTACAACACCGTCAAGTTTAACTATTGGCAAGAAATTGAAGAGTTGAATTAGATATAATCAGGGTTGTGATGTACCTGCTCATTGCGCATGCTACTCTTGCAAGCTACGACTATCCATTCGCGCAAGCTCGATGCCATACCCGTGCTGCCGCCGCTGCCTCCCACGCAGGCTACACACAGGGTTGGATCTTCATCTTCTTGTCCTTCCGTTCGCTTGAAGCCTGGTGACCGCCCTCCAACAAGGGCGCGAGGAAGTGCTGTGTCGGTCTGTCTAGCGGCGGCTAGGTTAGGAGCAAACCAGACTGGAGGCTGGAGCGGATGAATTGGGATTTTTCCTGCTGTTGATCGATATGGGAGGCGCTCGTTTGGGTCGTGAGGCTGCTATAGGGCCTGCCTTGCACTTATGTTATTGGCCTATCCAAATTGAAACATTTTTCTTCATTTTTTACATTGCCTGCTCGTGCTTTGGGACGAACAAAACTAGCCTGGGCCAACCTGGACGACTCAAACTAGGTGCACACTTTCGAGCCACCCGAGGCGGCCTCCCATACCAGCCCCTATGGTGGTGTCACCCCTTTTTGCGTGTATGATAGGGGTAGTGAAAAATATTCAAGTGGCGCTTTTGATTTACCCACAGAATGGTTGAATTGCTTGTTTCTATGAACTGAGTTCGCCAATAATGTGAAGGATACCAGTCTTTTCATCCTATTGTAGATTGCTTAGATCTCGATATGCCAAAAGTAATCGCATGAAAAATACAGTAAAAGCCAGTGTGATGTGTGTGGCTACAACTAGCCTGACTACACGTCCTCATATAACATATCAAGGATGCACCATCTTACCAGATTAACCATTCGACTTACCAATGCAGTGTGGGAAGAAAGAAGTATTGGGACTACGTATCCAAGCAATTGATGCCATGAACTCCTTCGTACAACCTTGTAGCGAAAAAAGAAGTTGCGGTGTGCTGTACAAAGAACTAGCGTAAGTTCGCCACACCTTCTCGAATTTTAGTTAGCCACTTATTGCAAAATTGTTCAATTATGTTGCTTGGCTTAATTTAGTTTGCTACTGATTACATAATGCCACAGCCTGTTAATCCTATTATAGACTGCACCTATCTATGTCTTTGATACTTACTGTTAAGAATTACCTATTTGCCTGAACTTAAATAGCTACTTGTTTGTTTAACTTCTTTGCTGCTACAACAATGGGTTACAATGATGTTAATAACTACTTTTCTGCATCGAATTGAAACTCTTTAATTCCTTGTTTATTTAACTGGTTTGCTGTTATAACTCCCAGTTGAGATGTTTTGCTAACTTCAACTTTTATGAATCCAATCGGAACTTTAATGGCAAAACAGGTTAGCCCAAGATCAAAGAGCGAGGTCCCCATGGACGTTGTATCATCCCACAGCAGTGGCACCGGCCCAATCGTGCATTATGAATTACCAACCGTCGATGCTCTAGAGGCTAAACTAGTGGTAGAAAGAGATTCTGCTTCTGCACTTAGAGATGAAGTTGACATGTTGAGGAAGCAAACAACACAATCAGTAGCAGTACTCAAGACAACCATTAAATATTTGGTGGATTTCAAAACGAAGCAAGCTGAGACTCGACCACATTGTTAAGGTCTGAAGGAAAAAGGAAATTAAATTCCCACTTGGTAAATCATAGGTGAAATGTTCTTTCCATCGTTGAATATCCTTTGTGTTGTTTGTTCATGTAATCAATCAAACCATTTGTTTTAGACATCATGTAATAATTGTTTTTGTTTTTGTTTTTGGTTTGTAATTTTATTTGAGCACAAGTCTGTATTAATTGATAAGACTCGGAGACATTTCATTTTGATTGCTGTGACAGACCTACAAATATGCCAATCGGGCTGAATGTGCATTCAGCAATAATAGTAGTATAGATGGACCATAAGTGGCACGCATCGGAAAGGGCCAAGATGTTGTATTAGCTTGGCTAAAAAAAGGATGCTGTTGTAGCAAAGAAAAGTACAGCGACCTGACTTATGTATGTTAGTTGATATTATTGATCCATATAATCTATAAGTGTTTATATGTCTGTTAGTTCTGTACATTGTTGGTTGATTCACTCGGTATTTGAATCTTGATACATCGCTTGTGTACATATCTAAATGGGAGTACACATTATGCTGCGTGTGACATTTGAGTTGGACATGAAGTGTTCCAAATATTCGAATTCACCTTAAACTGGATTCTAGCTTCTGAATTTGAGTATCGGCATTTGTAAACCATATTCATATATGACAGTGGAATACATCTTTGTCGTCCTTTTGAAGATATATAAAAACACATAGAATGACTTATAAAGATTCGTATAGGAATACAAAATGGATTCAAATTTAGTTGCCAAGGTAAATGTGATGCTTATTGTCCCAAAATTCGAAAGAAGCAGCAAAATGTCCACTCCAACGTCAGCTGCCCGAAGCCAAGCGTTTGGGAGATGGAAATTACTGTCTACCCATTACACGAACAATCCATCGGCCCAATTTCCACTGCTCTAAATAGGGGTAGGATAGTAACTTCAATAAGACATGACACGACCGCCTCTGAGCCCATTCCGACACGGTGGGCGCCAAACATGGGCGGAAAAACACATTTGATTCAAGCCCATCCGAAAGACCTCTGTTTCTCCCTCCATTTCCCCATTCATACACGGTGGGCGGCAAAACAAACTCATCTCATCCGAAATCGATGTAGGCAAATATTTCAATAGGGGGAGGTTTGTAACTTCACTCAGACGTGACACAACCGCCCTACCTGTCAGCCCCGTTCATACACCGTGGGCGCCAACCATGGGCGCCGACCACCCTCTCCTTGCCCGAAATCGCTCTGGGCAAATATTGGCGAGATCTTGAGATTACCGTCAGATCCCCAACCGACGAGACGTCCAAATTTTAAGCGGGGCTAAGTTCAGAACTTTCCCATATTTCGATACGGGCGTCCCAAAACATGGTTCCCCATACCTCTCCCTCCATTTTCCCATTCATACACTGTCCGCTCTAGAACACCATCCCCACACCAGCCTCCGTCCGCCACCCCATCCATCACCGCCGTCCTCCACCACATCCATCGCCGCCGTCCTCAACCACATCCATCGCCACCGTCCTCCACCATGCCGGAGTGCCTACCAAGACCGCGTCGTCCACTGCTAGAGATGGACGTTTCTCATCCACGGCGACGGACCAAGAGCCTTGCATCACGTCGACTTATCCCCCGATGCACCCGTCTACCATTGCAGATCTGCTTCAACGCCACCGACAGCCATCGCACCCCCGATGCCTACACGGTGCCGCAAGAGAGGTGGCACTTCATATCTCCTCAACTTTTTGATCTCAACCAAAAAATAGATCTTAATTTGGTTACTCTACTTTCTTTTCAGCTCTTAGAATTTAGTTCTTAGTTCGAAGCAAACAATCTAAATATCATTTCTCCGGTTTCCCCCTTTTATGATCACTATACGATCAGAATACGTGCTTCGTGTCATAATAGCACTGCTCGACCCATCAAGCTAAACAAGCTTAGTTGTTCAAATACGAATCCGATATTATTAAAACAGATTCGTTTAATTGGTCAGCTAAATGTTCCTAAATTAGTTTCGAAAATGCATGTTCGTCGCTCGGGTGTGTATCTCTACTGGGTGCCCACGGTGGGCTGGCCCACCCTGGGATTTTGAGTCGTCCCAGGCCCCGATTCCCCTCTGTTCTGCTGCGTGCTTCCGATCTCTACTCGCCCCCAGCCGCCTGCCTCGCCGGCGACTTGCCGTCCCTGGACGGCATGACTCTAGGAGGAGACGCCGTACTAACAGGAGGTCAGGAGCCACTCGCCCAACAGCGTCACCGCTGCCCGGGCGCGCCGCCGTGCCTACCTTCCCAGTCTGTTCAGGGCTCAGGCGTGCAGCACCCACTAAGCCAACCGACTTATCCTCAGATAAGTCCTCAACACTCAGCAGCCACTCCTCATCACCCATTTTCTAATTGATTCATTACTCATTAGGCAGGACTATCATTAGGGTTTGTTGTGTGCTCAGTGCTTCCTACACTTAATGGTTCAGATGTATTTCGGTAATCTTTAGTACCTGTAAAGTTCACAGGGTTTTCAAAATTCCGGCCCTAGGAATAGACACTAGTCATTTTGGATTGTTGGTCGTAGTGACATTGACCCAGATTACTACTGCAAGCCAGGTTTGTTGAAAATTTTACTTGTCTTTCTTACTCATTCGATATAATATCCAATTATTCACGTCGATCAGTTGCAAACAATAAGTGCTAGACAAACTTCTTGATTCAGATTTTGGACGGTCTCTTACTGCAGTTACAATTCTGCATACTTGTCCTAGTGAGCTCATCAGTAAATGATTGATTCACTATATCTATGCTTGCATTGTCATATTTTTTGTCAATATTCTTTTAGGGTGGACCACCCTGTTTCTAAATAATGCAACCGTAGACATGAGTGAATAGTATTTCTCTATGTGATCTCTTCCATCATGTGTGGGCAACAAACACTGCATTGTATAGAAAGAAAGTGTCATTTCCAGCTTTTACATAGGTTTCGATCTTTTACAGGGAATACAATCTGCCTACTTGC
This sequence comes from Aegilops longissima, assembly GCA_021605205.1. Lineage (NCBI taxonomy): Eukaryota > Viridiplantae > Streptophyta > Magnoliopsida > Poales > Poaceae > Aegilops > Aegilops longissima. Next base: position 605,661,744 of record CM038677.1, on the reverse strand, counting down.
TTTGTGTCGCACTACCAACACTCCACCCTTGAAAAGCTAAACATTATGCCACTCATAATTCCTTAGTTTATTTGTTCAAATACGAATTTCATATAATTCTAATGTTCCTACTTCAGTTTTGAAATGTGTGTCTGCCTGTTATAGAGACATAAGGGTTTGTATTTACGTGTGTGGTGCAGTCATGACGGTTGGGGTGAACTTTGCATATGCAGGGGTTTATAGGGAGACACTCTTCGAGTTGAATCTGCAATGCATTCCATAGATAATCTGACTACTTTTTATGTTTTCATGAATCTCAGATTCTGAACAGCATCATAATGATTATGAGCTTGTGCGCATGAAAATAATAAAGCAGAACAATGCCATGGCTGTCAAACTTGGCACTAAGGGACTGAAATCATGTTTGGATGCAATGCAATGCAAACGCTCTCCACCTACAGATTCATGCTCAGAATATGATCCTAATAGTGATTCTGAGCTAGAGGGAGACCTAAGTCAATGTAGCTCCCTAGTGGAGGAGTCAGAGGAAGATGCCCTATCTTATTCACCCATCAAGGTGCTTGCTCTAACTTTCCAAGGTTATATTTGTCGCACAATCTTGCAACTGATGCTTTGCATTGCTTCTACTTTGTTGAACTGCCATTAGCTTAGTTTACACATCGTGTATGTGAATCTGACCTGCCTATCCATTTTCAAGACATATTCCATCCGTCATCATACCATATTTATCCATTCAAATGATGTTCTTGTGTATCAGACATTCAAAAGGAAGAGGGTGATTGCTGATCGTGGAGGAGCGCAAGCAAAGTATTTGGAAAAGGTAGTGGCACCTGATAAATCAAATAGCCCATTAGGTGTAGTTGCAATATCACCTGACCCACAAAACACCCCAACTCTAGCAGACTCTAGCCCTACTACACTGGTCATTTCTGATGCCCCAACTCAGCAGACCCCAACTGCAGCAAACATTATGATTATGCCAGTTGACATAGCACCAGCTCTACAACACAAAACCCCCATTCCAGCAAAGAGTACACCAAATCCAGTTGCCAAATCCATTTTCGAACCAGAGAGAGCCCCAATTGCAGCAAATAGGACCCCTGTTCCATTTCTTCCCAGTTTAGAAGACAAAGCTTATATTGTTATCAGGAACTTTGTGCGCATCTTTCCTTCATGGAAAGATTATATCGCAGACATAGAAAAATTTCCAGTCTTCCTCCGCAACTTACGCGTAAGTAATGTACTAATGTTATTCATGGTCATTACTGCATATGTTTCTGCTGAAGAAGACACAAGATTTCATTCTTTTAAATAGGCGAGGATCAAACTGGATTGTGAAGACGAGCAAGGGTTGGTTGCGCTTTTCAAGCACTCGTTGATGAAGTATCGTTCCTACCTAAGGCAAGCACACTTTGATGGCAAGCCTCTAAACGAAATTTCTGTAAAGTCTCCGGTGCTAAATTTATCCGATGGTGACTGGAATAATCTTGTTACACATTGGTCTCGGCTGCAGCGTAAGGTACTATCTATGATATCACATCACAATTTGAACTACATTTCTGCATCTGCCTTAACGTCTCACTTGTACAAAAACTGTTAGCAGGAGAACATTCATTCTCAAGGGACCACAGAATCTCGCAACTATACTGCACACTACATTGCTCTTGTGAGTACCTCTTGCCCTGTATGACCATACTTACTTTCATAGCTGTTTGATTATGTAGCATCACTACACATGTTAGCCTTGTTATCGTCCATTTGGTGGATATTATAAGATCCGTATGGACTCTTACATAAATTTAGAATCAACCCAATGATTTTGAAGAGGTTTAGCTCTGCAGTCCTCTTGTAAGGACTGAACGTCGTCTATGACTGTACTTACATTAACAGCTACTCCTCCGTCCCATAATATAAGAACGTTACATAAGACACCACGTGTTCAAAACACTCTTGTATTATGGTGAGAGGGATTGGTTCATTGTGTAGCATTCTGCATCTTATCTCCCTCGCCCGCCATTTACTAAAAAAGATCAGATCTATATTTAATCTTTCCAAAAAGTAGAATACACAGACAATGCCAATGCAGAAGTGTAGCCCATTGCTCTTGTCAATATATTTTGTCATGTAATGCTTGTACTTCCAGAGATTGGTACTTGATTATGTAGCATCAATATGCATCTTATCTTCATTATCCTCTATCCCTTCCAGTATTATCATATCTATAATTACTCATTACAAAATGTAGAGTATAGGCAATGCTTATGAAGAAGATTATGTGCTGAAATTCTTGAGTTATCCTTCCCTTGACATGGAGAAGCACATTATAAAGCCGGTGTTAACTGTTAATGTAAGCAGTCCTTCTAAAGCCTTTATCCTCAAGTGCTGTTTAATTTGCTCATACTCCCTATCATTTACTGTTGTTTAGTTTGTTGTTTCTACCAAAATGCATGTTCGCAAGAACCGTAAGTTCTAAGTTTTACTTGTAAAACCAAATTCCTTATTCATAACATGCACATTACTCAATACTCCCTATATGTATGCTTGTTTTGTGGATCTATAATCCAAAGTGTAGTGAAGCAGCCCACGTTTGCACCTTGTCATCTCTGTTTTATCTTCTTGATGTGGTGATGATATGAACAACATGCCATGCACATTAACCAAAATAGATACAATGATTTTATTTGCCCTTCATCTATGCTTGTTATGTTGACATGGTAATCCATTAGTGTGGTGAAGCTCCCTGCATTATGAACAATGCCAAATTGTGCTATTGATATTTTGAACTTACTCTTTATTTTCTAATTTGAAATTGGATGGAATTGACAGCACAGTTATCATCTTTGTTTATACACGTGCAAAACTTGTCATCTCTCTCGCTTTGTTTCAGGTGATATGCACGATGGCATGCACAAGTCTGCTTTGAAGGTGTAAGCGACAAACCCAACATATATTGCAGCAAAGAAGGCAAAATATCTTGAAGATAGCGAGACAACCCCAAAGTCTTGTCTTGATGCAGTGTTCAAGTTACTTGAGACTAGCAGTCAGACAAGCTCACAGAATTCGTTGTATGAATCAGTTTGACTTCTTTGGTCCCAAGTTCTAGCTGAAAGGCATTCTGCAACTCAACTTTGACTTGAAGTCCTATCTCTAAGAAAGATTGCGGAGATCACCAATGAGAACCTCATCGCTAAACAGCTACACCTGGAAGCTATGAACGACATGCTAGGCCGGTCTCACAGCCTTGCTCAGCAGCTTGCGCAGCAGTTCCCGCACAAGGCTAACCTTTCTTGAACTGTCTTGGAAGTGGTCTCGGTTCAGTATTATTTTGTTATGTTGCAATGGTACCTAGTTTTTGTAATCTGCTTCTTCGTTGCGCTTTATGACCACTAGTGGTGAACTTCGATGCCCAGTGGATGTAATATACCATAAATCCTTTATTGTATAGTGTAGGCTTATTCTTAGTTACTATGCCATAATTTCTTTATTGTATAGAGTAGGTTTGTTCTTAATTCCTACTAGTTATTGCCATCATTCGCTATCTGAAAAAAAATCAGATGTAGTCGACCGGGCCGAAACATTCGCCTCTAACAGGCCTAGTGTTTAGCGGGCCATAATTGGGCCAGGCTGCATCATTCTTGGGCCCGAATGATTGGGGCCTTCACACTTTGCGCGAGGGCCACAACTTACACCGGCCTATATTTTAGTTGGGCCTTTTGTGGACCCAATATTAGTTTGGCCTGTAGCGTTGGGCCATTAACGAAGCTAAATATTGTCTTGGCTTTATTACGGCCCAAATGAAACCATGGGCCTTTAGCAGGCTGAAATGCATATTGGGCCTCAATTTTCACTAGTCGTCGACGGGCCTTCAGCAGGCTGAAATGTAAACCGGGCCTTTTTGGGCCCAGTTATATCACGGGCTGTGGGGACCCCGACTCATAAGTCGTGATCACCAAATGCACGTGTACAGTGATCCCAGAGATCAATGCTCACTGAACACACAGAAGCTGAATAACAAGAGTCTTACATCCACACATACCGTCTTACACAAATTGTGACCAATATGGTCAAGTCTTACATTGATAAAGCCTTAAGGGCTGAACATCAAGTGAAACACAAGCAGCGGAAATCTTTGTCGTTAAGTAGAACCCATGCCATCTGCCTTAACCCTACAGGCATTCTGACTGGGAAACGTCCTAGTTCGCATATTAATCTCCAAAGAACTCTTCTTCGAACTCCAGTTCTTCCATGCCTGGCCAATTAAATAACCAGTGGCAAGCCAATGAGTACTTTGAATGTACTTGCAAGCAACCCATGATTTGGTTCAATGTAACAATGCAATTGCACAACGAGTAAGCAACCTAGCATCAAGCTAGTTAAGATATCCTATCAACTTGTGAGATATGCATCAATGAAACATGGGTAACCTCGAGAACAAGTTACGGATATCAACATAAATAGAGTTGAATCGATGTCATGTCATTCAACATGTCAAGTCTCCACCTTGACACAACTAGTTCCTTTCCACACACACATGCATCGTGATTTGTAAAATTTCTGGACATAGTTTAAGTAGCACCTCCCAACTGTCCATGACCGTGGACACGGCTATTCGAATAGTTTGACACTCTCAAGAGGTTGCCCACTTTACCCACAAGATCCGGGAAGCTTTCGTGTCATCCACGATCCTACAGTACCTCAAGTACTCGGGGGAAGCACCCGATCACTATCTTTCCCTAGACGACACTAACAAGGAGTCCACTCGTTGATACACGGCCCTCGTGTATAAGCAAAAGATCGTGGGACTCTGCCCTTTTCACATTATTACGCATACACGAAGGGACCAGCGGTGTGTCCGGTGCCTCGTGAAAACAGTCATGGCCGCCCTACAGTACGACCCGTCCCCGAGAGAGCACCAACCTCCCCGTCACTAGTAATGCGGGCTCCAAGCTAGTATCGGCCTAGGTAATTAATAATGCCCCATCCCATAAAGGGGGTAGAGTGGTTGCACATGTTTGGTTGGGACGGTAATCACACATAAATATAATCCATCATTTTACACACACACACCAAAATCTCTCTCCGGTACACCACTTCTTCCTCAAGTGGTGACCTTAGGTCAACATCTCCCAAGGGCATTAGGGGCACCCGATGGGGTTTTCGAAAGAATGTAACCATGAAGAGTTCATGGTACACATGCATCATTATGCATCAAATAGTCTCTTGAAAATACAATCATGGACAAGGTAAGGTCATGAGTAGGGGTATGCATCATGTGGTGGTTCACAACAAGTTTACCACCGTCATACTTCATCATCATGCAATCGGAAAAAGGGTACCGATGAACAAGAGGGGTATCATGGTCAAAGGGCTGCTTGCCTTGATTGGCTTGTCCTTAGAGGTCTTCAAATCCTTCTCCTCCTTCTCCTTTAGCAACTTCGTCAAATACGGGATCTAAACGTCGCAAGAAAATAACGGGAAAATAAGACAATAATAAAAACAGAAAAGTCAAAGTGCTCAGAAAAATGTCAACTTATTTTTGTTAAATACTAGGTTGAAAACTAAGAAGGGGAAAATTCCTAGTTTTGGATTCGGAGTAGCAGAATAGGAGGAATGGATTTACAAAGGTATATTTAAATGCTTAAAATCACATTTAAATATTTACAGTGAAGAAAAGGTTGTTGGATTTGAATGAAAGTTACACCAATAAATAGGTGGGACTTTTACAAGAATTTAGGAACTGGAATTATTTCATTTGGATAAATATTGTATCCTGTGGAAATTTTATAAAATGCAGACGTAAAAGAAAAGGAGAAGCAAAGACTGCGCAAGCTGGGCGGAAGGACCACAGTGCAGCAGGCCCAGATGGGTTCCAGCCCACGCGAGGCTGCCACGTCAAAGGCGTAAAGGCAAAATACGCCTTCAGCCGACTTGAACGATGCAGCTGCAGCAGCGTTTTAAACTCGACGGTGGGTCCCACCTGTCGTATGTGAGGTCGACGGACGGGGCCCACGGCCGTCGTCGTCTATCTCTGTACAGAGGCGACGGGGAGCTCGCCGGCGGCGATACAGGGCACGGGAGGGTGCGTGGGTGGTACCGTTGTGCTTAGGGGGGGTCCGCCGTTCGGATGGAGGTGGAGTTGGCCGCCGGGGTGGCCTGGTTCGCCAGCGACGAGGTCTTGCGGTGGAGGAGCTTCGGGTGGTGGTCGTTACAGTCGACTCCGCTGCAAACGAGGCGGGAAGAGAGGGAAATGATCGATGGGAGGAGGCGGTTTCAGATCGGGGCAGAGGAGGAGCGGGGGAGGCCTATACCTCGCGAACTCCGGCGGGCCGAAGCGGCGGAGCTCGAGCTCGATCTCAAGCTCGGGCGGTTCTGGAGAGGAACTGGGGGTGCAGGGGGATGTTTTGGTGGTGCAGAGGGCGAGTGGTGAGGAGAGGAGGGCTCGGGGAGGCCTTTAAATAGGCGAACGGCGGGGTGCCGTGGACTCGTGCGCCGGTGGGCTCCTGCTCGTCGCTGCAGGGCTCGGGGGAAGAGGGTGTGGTGACTGGGGTGTTCCTCGACGTCGACTACGTCGGGTGAGATAGAGAGAGGGAGTGGGGAGAGGTCAGAGGCGCGCGCGTGTGAGCCGCGCCATTGGCGCGCTCGGGCAGCCTCTGTTTGCTAGCGCGGAGGCGCGGGGAGGAGGAGAGAGGAGGGGGCCGACCGCGTAGCGTGTTGCGGACACCGAGGCGCATCGGCAGGCACGCGGGGGAGGCCCGAGGTGGCCGGAGGCGGTTGGAAGGGGGCGGCTACAGTCTTGGAGCAAGATCAGAAGCAGCTCAGCGTGTCTTTGGCTGCCATGGCATTGTTTAATGGACAGGGGGTGTGCCCACTCATGTCTGGTAGTGCTAGGGGGAAGTAAAGAGGTGGGTAGGGGCATTGGATGCCCTGGAGATCCACTGGAGTGAGGAGGGAGGTGAGAAAGAGAGGGAAAGGGGCTGTCCAGAGGGGTAAATGAGGTGGTTTCACCCGTCAATCATTGAGCTGAGGTGCAGCCATTGTTACTGGAGGTAGAGGGGGACTTGGAGGGGTTGTGGTAAAAAGGGGAGGCCATGGAGAAGAGTGGAAGAGCTCAAAGTAGTTGTTTTAGTAAAATGGCAGAAGGTGTTTGTTGCTGGTTTGGGCAAGAAGATGAACTCCTCTTGTCATAAGACTTGACAGAGTCAAATGGCATGAGAAAATAAGGGGTTTCACCAATATTGAGTTCATTTGGGCAAAGTTGCCAATGCAACTTTTGTAAACCCTAGAAATTAGCAGAAATGAACTTGTGTAGATCTAGTTGAGCAAATCACTTCTCCTTGATGCACCACTTGGTGTAGTGGCCTCATTTGGTCATGTGAACATGCTCACAAAAGTTGGGTCAAGGAGAGAAAGTTGGTAGTACAAAGTTGTTCAAATTTGATTCTGGTCAGAGAGGGTTTTGGGGCACTTTGATCAATATAACTTTTTATCCAACTTGCTCCATTTGGTCTAGATGAATTATTAGACCATTTGAGCATGTACACAAGATTTGAGAGCATTTGGACATGTTTGGCAATGTAAAGTTGCTCAAACTTCAAAATGGACAGAAATGGTTTTGAGGGGATTTCATGGGGTTATACTATTCTCCATGACATGATACTTGTCCAGATCATCAAGCATGTCATATGTGACATGCTAGAATTTTCTTGGAATTTTTGGAGAATATTTCCATTGTAAATATTTCAAAAGCTTGAAATATCCAGAAAGGGTATTTGAGGGATTTGACCAATATTTTGAACATGACCATGTGTTGAAACTCTTATATATGGGAAATATATGCCCACTGAGTTTGCCTAATTTTTGTCAAATATTTTTAAAACAATGAAATATTTTTTCCCTGTTAAAGACCATTTCTGGCCTTAAGAAAAAGCTTTTAAATAAAATAGGAAAATAACTTTTAAAATTATATTTTTGTGGTTTATGGATATCCTATATCTAATACTCCCTCCGTCCCAAAATAAGTGTCTCAACTTTATACTGGCTCTAGTACAAATTTGTACTAAGCTTGAGATAGTTATTTTGGGACGGAGGGAGTAGGTTTCAAATATACCTTTTGAAGGATTTTTCACACCTCAAATCAAGTACTTGCAGTGCAAATCTCAATTCAATGGTTTTTGGAAAACTAATTTTAGAAAATACTTTTTGACCAAATTATTTTTGTAAGAAAATACTATATTGCACTATACACATGGCATGATCATTGGGCAGAAGTTTGGGGCAAGGAGATGAAGTGTAGAAGGTGAAACTATGTTGACTTTTAAGAGCACTTGAAAAACACAGAGAGAAAAACCGACTCAATAAAAAGTCAAATAATGCACAAGTTTTTGCCAAACCATACTTTATCATGATTTATCATCTTATGTGTTGTGCCATGAAAATCAGGGTGTGACAGACCTACCCCCCTTACAAGAATCTCGTCCCCGAGATTCCCAAACTAGGCGCGGAAAGGAGTATGGAAACTTGGATTCGGGGTAGTCTTCACGTCCTCATACTGCTTTTGTTTCTGAGTGGTGCTCCATTGAATCTTGAAGTACTCGACGGCGTGGCTTCGTGTATGACATCCTGCTTGATCCATATTGCCATTGGGGGTCTTTCACGTAAGTCATATTGGGCTGGAGGTCGATGGCTTGGTGATTGATGTCCTTGTGGAGATCGGGCTAGTTAGGATGTTGGAAGCACTTCCGAAGCTGTGACTCGTGGAAAATGTTGTGCACAGTGGGTGGCTCAGGTGGTAATTCTAGCTGGTAGCCGTCTATTCTTCGTCTTGCAGTGATCTTGGAGAAGGTCGATAAATCTTGGTGTGAGTTTCTCTTGACATGAAAATGTTTGGTTCTGTTTGAGAGATGTGGCTCGCAGATACGCCTGGTCTTTGACGAGAAATTTCACTTCTTGACGATGGTGGTGGGTGTAGTTCTTCCTCCTTGGCATGGCGGTCTTCATATGTTCCTTGGCTAGTTGAATGGCTCTTCTTCCGTCTTCGGGTGGACAAGTAGATCACCAGATAATGATGACAACTATCTTGTCTAAGTACTCCATGAAGACTTTGTTGATGGGGTACATAAAGTAGGCTGGGGAGGATTGGTGGTGGTCTCTGTTGAGTGTGGGCCAAGGTGTTCTAGATCTAGTGTCAAGGCCCTAAGGTCCTGAACCGACCATGTTGTAGCTTGGTGGGGCTCAAGGGTTTCAAGGATTCTAGTGTGTGAGTGAACTTTTATCATCTTATCTTTAACCACAGTTTCTGAGATGCCAATTGTGCTATCTAGTCCTTTAAACAAATCACAGCATATCACGGATAGCATCATTTCGTATAGGTCAACTCCAATCATCACTCATGTGATTCATATCCTCATGGCTCCCGAGAGGAGGTCTAACAAAATCATACATGTCTACAATCCCCGAACACATATGTATGTCTACCCCTAAAAATCCATGGGTAGAACATATAAGCTACTAGGCTTGAACGTGACAATCCAAGTGCTCCGCCTGTCCTTCCAAGGTCTAAGATAAAGCACCTCTATCCTAAGGAAACACGTCGTAAGCCACTCCAAGATCTTGTTTCCTTCCTCTGAATCACTCCAACGGCCCATTAACTTCCATAAATCACTACATAATCCATTTAATTCTACAAATCCAATGGTTATGGTGTTCCACATGATCTCCTAGGGCTACCTTACTATAGTCATTCCACCAATTTCCATTATCATGGTCAAGTAAACTCCAAGGTCAAGCTTATATAGATCCCTAAATCAACTCCGACAATTAATCCAATCTCGTAGTTTATCGTCCACCGAGAAACATGGTATCATGATCGAGATCATTAGTCTAAATCCAATTTACTCCAAACCATGTAGACTTACACAACATCTAGTCTCCACTTAGGATCACCTATTTAATCCAAATCTCATGTCCAACGAGAATTCCTACACGTTCCCCCAAGTCATTTTCGTAATATCAACTGTCTCCCATCAATATCATCTGATCAAGTCAAATCCTTGCACTTCCAGGAGTTTCAGCTTGCGATCATAATTGTCCTATTAAATCCAATTTACTCAGGGGTAATGAAATCTATGCTACTCTATAATCATGATCCCACCAAGTTCATCTACCAACATCAAAGCCTCATAATCCACAAATTAGTGTCATATAATTCCTTAAGTCATAGATATAAACTCATCAAGTCATCTGTCCTCTATTCCTATATCCTCAATTTGGTTCCTCCTATGGCATCGTCAGTTTTGGTGCTATCTTAGGATGACAATGTGCTCGTTCACTATGTCCACTAGTTCCGTAATGAACCCAGTGCTGTGCAAGGTTTACAGAGGCTTAACTGGTTCTCTTGCAATTCTATGGGTTAAGAACATGGTTAAGGACTCGAGCTGGGGTATCTCGTGAAGTCTCGAAGGGTCTAGGAATGGGTTTCTAGTCTGGGGGGTTAAACATAACTCTACGGGGTTTTACTTGGTCGAGGAGGTTGTAGCAAAAGTCTTCAGTGCTGGTTGGTTGCCAAAGTAGAATCCTTGGTGTATCTTGTCTTGCTAGCCTTCGAGTTGAGGAGAGAGATGAGAGGAAAAGTAACATAGAGGAGGGAATGCCTAAAGGGGTTCTATAGTGCAAGTGCAAACAAACAAGTGCTGAAAGGGCCAAACACAAACAATAAAATAAGGCAGGTGATATAGCTGTGTACTAGTTGCGGGCAAAAAGGGCGACTGATATCAAAACACAACCAAATAAAAACAAGCAACACACAATCATGGTTCTATTCGAAACATCATACGGACTCGACTGCGCATAGGGGGTACACGACTCATCCTACCCTAGGGGTTCTCGGACTCAGTAGTCGTGCCTTGTGCCTCAGGCAGTCTTCTGAGTTTTCCTCAGGTGTCGCTACGTCTCTTGTAGTTGTTTGATGAAACAATCCGGGTTGAGCGTGAAGACTCCTCAACGACTTCTCGCCTTTTGAAGTGATGGGGTGAAGGTGGCTCCTCGTAACTGGCATTGACTTGGTCTTCTATTGTCTTCTTAATCACAACGATCCCTTTTTGTCTTCTAAGCCGTCGATGGTACCAGGTAGGCAATCCTTTATGCAATGACATTATCAAGGCATAATAGAGGTCCAACCCGTCGGACACATTGTTGACAATATCGTCACCGAGAGCGGGGGATGAAGAGAACCGTTTTCCCGCTCACTATAGTGAGGCGGACCAAATGGCTAGGTTCTCATCCACCGGTGGTTGCCGATACAACAACGATAGTGACAGGGTTACTCTATTAGAGATGTATATCATGATCTTGCATATCCTATGCCCTGATCGTCGTAGGCTAAGGTTGCATCATCTTGGGGCAGTGTCAAGGGTGTCACCATCTCCTGGGTCTTCAGGTCCTCATCCCTCGAGGATGTATCTTCTGTTGGTATCGTCTTGTTGTGATGTCACCAATATTGTGTTTAGGAGATATGGGTGAATGTCTGGCAAGGCATCTTCCTTCTAGATTATCCACGAGGATTACAAGGAATCCAGTGGTCAGGGGCATAAGGGTTCTAGCGACCAAAAGTTTTGAAGGGGAAGAGATCAATAAGGAAAGTATACCTTACTTTTTTTTAAAACTGAGACGGGAAGAGAAGTATAGATAGTTTGAAAACTGGTAATAGTTTTGAAAATAGTTTTACCCTAACTAACGACCATGCTAACTGAGGCTTCCTACAGTCAACCTGGCTCCGATACCAGCTCTGTGGGGTCCCCGACTCATAAGTCGTGATCATCAAATGCACGTGTACAGTGATCCCAAAGATCAATGCTCACTGAACACACAGAAGCTGAATAACAAGAGTCTTACATCCACACATACCGTCTTACACAAATTGTGACCAATATGGTCAAGTCTTACATTGATAAAGCCTTAAGGGCTGAACATCAAGTGAAACACAAGCAGCGGAAATCTTCGTCGTTAAGTAGAACCCATGCCATCTGCCTTAACCCTACAGGCATTCTGACTGGGAAACGTCCTAGTTCGCATATTCGTCTCCAAAGAACTCTTCTTGAACTCCGGTTCTTCCATGCCCGCCAATTAAATAACCAGTGGCAAGCCAATGAGTACTTTGAATGTACTATAAGCAACCCATGATTTGGTTCAATGTAAAAATGCAATTGCACAACGAGTAAGCAACCTAGCATCAAGCTAGTTAAGATATCCTATCAACTTGTGAGATATGCATCAATGAAACATGGGTAACCTCGAGAACAGATTACGGATATCAACATAAATAGAGTTGAATCGATGTCATGTCATTCAACATGTCAAGTCTCCACCTTGACAAAACTAGTTCCTTTCACACACACATGCATCGTGATTTGTAAAATTTCGGACATAGTTTAAGTAGCACCTCCCAACTGTCCATGACCGTGGACACGGCTATTCAATAGTTTGACACTCTCAAGAGGTTGCGACTTTACCCACAAGATTCGGGAAGCTTTACGTGTCATCCACGATCCCGCAGATACCTCAAGTACTGGGAAGCACCGATCACTATCTTTCCCTAGACGACACTAACAAGGAGTCCACTCGTTGATACACGGCCCTCGTGTATAAGCAAAAGATCGTGCGACTCTGCCCTTTTCACATTATTACGCATACACGAAGGGACCAACGGTGTGTCCGGTGCCCCGTGAAAACAGTCATGGCCGCCCTACCTGGCACGACCCCGTCCCGAGAGAGAGCACCAACTCTCCCCCGTCACTAGTAATGTGAGCTCCAAGCTAGTATCGGCCTAGGTAATTAATAATGCCCCATCCCATAAAGGGGTTAGAGTGGTTGCACATGTTTGGTTGGGACGGTAATCACACATAAATCTAATCCATCATTTTACACACACACACCAAAATCTCTCTCCGGTACACCACTTCTTCCTCAAGTGGTGACCTTAGGTCAACATCTCCCAAGGGCATTAGGGGCACCCGATGGGGTTTTCGAAAGAATGTAACCATGAAGAGTTCATGGTACACATGCATCATTATGCATCAAATAGTCTCTTGAAAATGCAATCATGAACAAGGTAAGGTCATGAGTAGGGGTATGCATCATGTGGTGGTTCACAACAAGTTTACCACCGTCATACTTCATCATCATGCAATCGGAAAAAGGGTACTGATGAACAAGAGGGGTATCATGGTCAAAGGGCTGCTTGCCTTGATTGGCTTGTCCTTTGAGGTCTTCAAATCCTTCTCCTCCTTCTCCTTTAGCAACTTCGTCAAATACGGGATCTAAACGTCGCAAGAAAATAACGGAAAAATAAGACAATAATAAAAACAGAAAAGTCAAAGTGCTCAGAAAAATGTCAACTTATTTTTGTTAAATACTAGGTTGAAAACTAAGAAGGGGAAAATTCCTAGTTTTGGATTTGGAGTAGCAGAATAGGAGGAATGGATTTACAAAGGTATATTTAAATGCTTAAAATCACATTTAAATATTTACTGATGAAGAAAAGGTTGTTGGATTTGAATGAAAGTTACACCATTAAATAGGTGGGACTTTTACAAGAATTTAGGAACTGGAATTATTTCATTTGGATAAATATTGTATCCTGTGGAATTTTATAAAATGCATGAGAAAGAAAAGGAGAAGCTGCCTTTGTGCAATCGGGCCGAAGGACCACAGTGCAGCAGGCCCAGATGGGTTCCAGCCCACGCGAGGCTGCCACGTCGAATGCGTAAAGGCAAAATATGCCTTCAGCCGACGCAGCGAACCGGTACGCGCGCGCGTGCGTTTTAAACCTGACGGGTGGGTCCCACCCGTCAGGGCGTGAGGTCGACGGACAGGCCCACGTCGTCGCCGCTACCTCTGTCTGAGGCGACGCGAGCTTCGCCGGCGGCGATACAGGGCACAGGAGGGTGCGTGGGTGGTACCGTTGTGCTCTGGGGGGTTCCGCCGTTCGGATGGAGGTGGAGTTGGCCGTCGGCGTGGCCTGGTTCGCCGGCGACGAGGTCTTGCGGCGGAGGAGCTTCGGGTGGTGGTCGTTCCGGTCGACTCCGGCTGCAAACGAGGCGGGGAAGAGAGGGGAAATGATCAGTGGGAGGAGGCGGTTTCAGATCAGGGCAGAGGAGGAGCATGGGAGGCCTATACCTCGCGAATTCCGGCGGGCCGAAGCGGCGGAGCTCGAGCTCGATCTCAAGCTCGGGCGGTTCTGGAGAGGAACTGGGGGTGCAGGGGGATGTTTTGGTGGTGCAGAGGGCGAGTGGTGAGGAGAGGAGGGCTCGGGGAGGCCTTTAAATAGGCGAACGGTGGGGTACCGTGGACTCGTGCGCCAGTTAGGCTCCTGCTCGTCGCTGCAGGGCTCGGGGGAAGAGGGCGTGGTGTCTGGGGTGTTCATGGACGTCGACTACGTCGGGTGAGATAGAGAGAGGGAGTGGGGAGAGGTCAGAGGCGCGCGCGTGTGAGCCGCGCCATTGGCGCGCTCGGGCGGCCTCTGTTTGCTAGTGCGGAGGCGCGGGGAGGAGGAGAGAGGAGGGGGCCGACCGCGTAGCGTGTTGCGGACGCCGAGGCGCATCGGCAGGCACGCGGGGGAGGCCCGAGGTGGCCGGAGGCGGTTGGAAGGGGGCGGCTACAGTGCGGGAGCGCATCAGAAGGCAGCTCAGTGTGTCTTTGGCTGTCATGGCATTGTTTAAGGGACAGGGGGCGTGCCCACTCATGTCTGGTAGTGCTAGGGGGAAGTAAACAAATGGGTAGGGGCATTGGATGCCCTGGAGATCCACTGGAGTGAGGAGGGAGGTGAGAAAGAGAGGGAAAGGGGCTGTCCAGAGGGGTAAATGAGGTGGTTTCACCCCTCAATCATTGAGCTGAGGTGCAACCATTGTTACTGGAGGTAGAGGGGGACTTGGAGGGGCTGTGGTAAAAAGGGGAGGCCATGGAGAAGAGTGGAAGAGGTCAAAGTAGTTGTTTTAGTAAAATGGCAGAAGGTGTTTGTTGCTGGTTTGGGCAAGAAGATGAACTCCTCTTGTCATAAGACTTGACAGGGTCAAATGGCATGAGAAAATAAAGGGGTTTCACCAATATTGAGTTCATTTGGGCAAAGTTGCCAATGCAACTTTTGTAAACCCTAGAAAGTAGCAGAAATGAACTTGTGTAGATCTAGTTGAGCAAATCACTTCTCCTTGATTGACCACTTGGTGTAGTGGCCTAATTTGGTCATGTGAACATGCTCACAAAAGTTGGGGTCAAGGAGAGAAAGTTGGTAGTACAAAGTTGTTCAAATTTGATTCTGGTCAGAGAGGGTTTTGGGGCGCTTTGATCAATATAACTTTTTATCCAACTTGTTCCATTTGGCTTAGATGAATTATTAGACTATTTGAGCATGTACACAAGATTTGAGAGCATTTGGACATGTTTGGCAATGTAAAGTTGCTCAAACTTCAAAATGGACATAAATGGTTTTGAGGGGATTTCATGGGGTTATACTATTCTCCATGACATGATACTTGTCGAGATCATCAAGCATGTCATATGTGATATGCTAGAATTTTATTGGAATTTTTGGAGAATATTTCCTTTGTAAATATTTCAAAAGGTTGAAATATCCAGAAAGGGTATTTGAGGGATTTGACCAATATTTTGAACATGACCATGTGTTGAAACTCTTATATATGGGAAATATATGCCCACTGAGTTTCTCTGATTTTTGTCAAATATTTTTAAGACAATAAAATAATTTTTCCCTATTAAAGACCATTTCTGGCCTTAAGAAAAAGCTTTTAAATAAACTAGGAAAATAACTTTTAAAATTATATTTTTGTGGTTTATGGGTATCCTATATCTAATAGGTTTCAAATATACCTTTTGAAGGATTTTTCACACCTCAAATCAAGTACTTGCAAAGGCAAATCTCAATTCAAGGGCTTTTGAAAACTAATTTTAGAAAATAATTTTGGCCAAATTATTTTGTAAGAAAATACTATATTGCACTATACACATGGCATGATCATTGGGCAGAAGTTTGGGGCAAGGAGATGAAGTGTAGAAGGTGAAACTATGTTGATTTTTAAGAGCACTTGAAAAACACAGAGAGAAAAACCAACTCAATAAAAAGTCAAATAATGCAAAAGTTTTTGCCAAACCATACTTTATCATGATTTATCATCTTAAGTGTGGTGCCATGAAAATCAGGGTGTGACACGGGAAGTTGCCAGGCCGAAACATATCTCGGGCCTTAGTTGGCCCACTGATATCATGGGCCTTTAAGAAGCCGAAAGCTTAGTACAGACATCAACGGGCCGAATTATGCGGCAGGCCCTTAACAGGCCCAAAGTCATGTTGGGCTTAACTGTTGCCACCTTTATCATAGGCCGTTAGTGGGCCCTATGTCCCGTCGGACCATATATGGCCCATGGGCAGCACGGGCCATTCCGAGGCCGAAAGTCACACCGGGCTAAAATGGGCCCATGTCTACATCGGGCCTCTAACAGGCCGAAAGTCACTAGGCTGTAATTGGGCCCAATTATTCGGCGAACAATTAACGGGCCAGATCTGGCTTCGGGCCGTAAATGGGCCCAAATATTCACGGAACAATTAACGGTCCAAATCTGGCTCGGGGTGTAAATGGGCCTCTATTAAGCAGGCCGTTATTGGGCTGGCCCACTAGTACCAGAGTAAGTACTACGGGCCTTTGACTGGGCAGGCCTTTTTAACCTATATGGGCCTCTGTTGGGCCATGCCACGTGTCGACGTATCATAGGCGCTTTGGGTCCAATGAGTGGATGACATCTGTCCCAACGGTGAGCCGACACGTGTTTTCTCCAGCCAATGATGATTTTACACGTGGAAAATCCCCATTGGTCGGGGCTGTTAATAGGTTATCGGATCCAAAACTGGACCCGATAGCTTAACGGCGTTCCGTTACGGTGGATGCCACGTGTCGGTCACCCTTGACGAAAGCACTTCTGTGACGCGTGATTTATCGTCATGGAAGTGGACACTTCCGTGATGATAATTTTGGTAATGTCATGGAACACTTCTATGACAGCACAGGTATGACTATCTTGATTCTGTCATAAATTTGTCATGGATGTACATGCATGACAGAAAACGTGACCTACTGTGACAAAGACGTATCATCACAGAAGTGTAAATTTTTGTAGTGAGGATAGGCGGCGGGGAGACGCGCGTGTCATTGTTGGGAGGCCTCTCGACGACCCTCGCTAGACCGACGGTTGCGGCGGCCTCAACGTCGACAGGCCTGCGTTCGGTGTTGGCAGGTGCCTACCTTTCAAGGTTGGCTGCCCTGCCTTTACACACGAACTGCGGCAAGTCCATTGGCCGTCCATCCGCACATTCAAGCCAGAGATCCCCGAGAAGTACGACGGGAGACTGAACCCGACAGAGTTCCTGAGCATCTACACCATCGCTGTTCAGGCTGCCGGGGGAAGATACGAGAAGTTGTTCGCTAACTACTTCCCATTGGCCCTCAAGTCCAACGTGAGATCTTGGCTCATGCACCTGCCGGAGAACTCCATTTCGTCATGGGCAGACATGTGCCACGAGTTCATCGGCGCCTTCACCAGTGGCCACCAGGAGCCCGACAGGCCCAGCGACCTACAACTTCTCCAGCAGAAGGAAGGAGAAACTCTCCATAAGTATTTACAAAGATTCAGTAAAGTCCATAGGAATATTCCAAATATCCATACAGCAGCTGTTATAGCAGCCTTCTAGTCCAATGTGCACAACCGTCGCATTCGTTCTAAGATGAATGTATGGTTTCCCAAGACTGTGAAGGAGTTGTACACTCTAGTGTATAAGTGTGCTCGGATAAGTGTGCCCGGAGAGGAGGATTGCATCAATGTTGATTCAGAGGATGAAGATGAATCAACCTGTCAGACAAAGGGCAAGAAGCGTAATAAGAAGCCAAGAGACAAGGCAGTGATGACTGTGGAAGGTTCTGGCATGCCTAGTACTAGCAAGAAGGCCAAGGTTGAGGCCCCCGGCAAGGAAGTTGCCGCGTGCACTACCTGCCGGGACGCCGCTGCTGTGGAAAAAGCCGGGGAAGGTGATGGGCCGTACTGCAAGATCCACCGGACCAAGGGCCACGACCTCCACGAATGTTATCAAGTTGAGCAGCTTATCAAGAGAGAGAGGGCAGAGTATGTTAAGTGTGATAAGTAGAAAGGTCGGAATGTTGCTGGCGGAAAGGGCTGAGGCGGTGAAGCAAACCGCCCCAGCAAACCCTTTTGGAACCAAGGAAAACCCGCCAGGGGCCAACAGAAGGAAATATGTGATGATTTAAGTGATGGAGGGAATGAAGAGGAAGAAGTGAGCAGGAATTTCAGAGGGCCAGTGATGCCCTATGCATTGATGGGGGTGCGTCTCTGCACTCCTCCCATTGCCAGCTCAAGCGATGGGCACGAGAAGTCAATGCTGTGGAGCCAGCGCCAGAGGCCCAGAAGCCGCTCAAATGGTCCTGCATGCCCATCATCTTTGATGAGGATGACCACCCTTGCCGCACCACTGCGATAGGGTGTTTTCCGTTGTTGGTCTCCCCAACAATTCGCAACCTCAAGGTCACAAAGATGTTAGTGGATGGCGGGGCCGGGTTGAACCTGATTTCCCCATCAGTCATTAACAAGCTTCAGATAAGAGGGGGAGAGCTAGAGGTTACCAGCACGTTTCAAGGAGTCAATCCCGGCAGGAGCCGTCCTAGGGGAAAGATTACGTTGCCGGTGATGTTCGGGGGAGAGCTGAACTATAGGACTGAGAAGATTGTGTTTGATGTGGTTAAGCTCCCCCTGCCGTACAATGGGATTCTGGGACGTCCGGCCTTGGCCAAGTTCATGGCGGCATCCCACTATGCTTACAACACTTTGAAGATGCCTGGGCCGTTGGGAGTCATCACCATCCCATTGGATGAGAAGGATGCAATTATCTGTGTGGACAGGATGTATTGGGATGCCGACGCAGCAGAGGCCGCGGCGGCAATGGTCCCCGCCAAGGAAAGCAAAGGAAAGAAGAGGGACTGTAGGACCTCTGGCAAGGAGTCCGGGAAGCGTGCCCCCCTCCGAGTGCACGGCACCCGTCGACGACGTGCCGGAGTGTTCTAGCAGCAAGAGGTCCAAGGTTGCAGCACCCCAAGTTAAGAAGGTCCCGGCAGGGCTGGCTGGTGTTGATGGTACTTTCACCATCAGAGCCACCCTTCATGACAAATAGAAAAGCACGGTCGTTGCCTTCCTGCGGGAGAATATCGATGTGTTTGCCTGGCAACCATCTGATATCCCCGGTGTTCCCGGGGAGGTAATCAAGCACCACCTTATTGTCATCCCACATGCCCGACCCGTCAAGCAGAAAGTTAGCAAGCAAGCCTTGGAGCGGCAGCAGTTCATTGCCGAGGAGATCAAGAAGTTAGAGGCAGCTGGATTGGTCAGAGGAGTACTGCACCCTACATGGTTGGCGAACCCATTGGTAGTTCGGAAGGCGAATTGGAAATGGAGGCTTTGCATTGATTTCACAGATCTCGATAAGGCTTGCCCAAAGGACCCGTTCCCCTTGCTGCGCATTGATCAGATTGTGGATTCCACTTCAGGTTGTGTTCTGGTCTCCTTTTTGGATGCTTACTTCGGATATCACTAGATCTTCATGTCCAAAGAGGATGAGGAGAAAACATCATTCATCACTCTGTGTGGTACGTATTGTTCTGTCCGCATGCCTTTTGGATTGAAGAGTGTCGGGTCCACTTTTGCAAGAGCAATCCAGATCGGTTTTGAACCACAGCTACATAGAAACATAGAAGCCTACATGTATGACATTGTGGTCAAGACCAAGGATAAGGCCACCCTTATCCAGGATTTGCAGGAGACATTTTCTAATTTGCGCAAGATCAACCTGAAGCTTAACCCAGAGAAGTGTGTATTCGGTGTTCCCTCTAGCAAGCTACTTGGATTCTTCGTGTCCCACCAGGGGATTGAAGCCAACCCCGACAAGATCAAGGCCATTGAGCAGATCCAAGCGCCAAGGATAGTCAAGGATGTAAGGCGTTTGACGGGATATGTTGCTGCGCTGAGCAGATTCATCTCCAAATCCGTCGAGCGTGCCCTGTCGTTCTTCAAAATTTTGAAGAAGGCAGGGCCAATGAAATGGACCCCGGAAGCAGAAACAGCCTCGCAAGAGTTGAAGGCCTACCTGTCATCTATGCCCACCTTGGTTGTGCCCAAACCCCGAGAGCCGTTGTTACTCTACTTGGCGGCAACCAACCAAGTGGTCAGTGCAGCCTTGGTAGCACAGCGGGAAGCAGAAGATGTGGAAAATGGCCAGATCACGGCAGAATCAGTAGCTGAACAGGACAACAGTGAGCACGGCAACGAGAACAGCCCCGAGGACGCAGCAAGGAAGAAAGTGGTGCAGCGCCGAGTTTACTTTGTCGGCTCCTTGTTACAAGGAGCTAGGTCGACGTACTCTGGTGTGGAGAAGTTGATCTTCGGCCTCATCATGGCCTCAAGGAAACTGCGCCACTACTTCCAAGCCCATGAGATCATGGTTGTTACTCGTTTTCCGTTGCAGAGGATACTCCGAAACCCTGAGACTACTGGCACAATAGTGGAATGAGCTTTGGAGTTATCCAGCTTTGGTTTGAAGTTTGAGAGCACTTCAACCATTTAGAGTAGGGCGCTGCCAGAGTTTATTGCAGAATGGACGCCAACCCCTGATGAGGAGGTAACATAAACAGCTCTCCCCGGCAAAGAATCACCCCAAGAATGGATTATGTATTTTGATTGTGCTTTTTCCCTACTAGGTGCAGGAGCTGGCGTGCTTCTTGTTGCCCCCTCCGGGGAGCACATGAAGCACGTCATCCAAATGCACTTTGCCCGGGAAGAAGCCACCAACGATACAGCAGAGTATGAAGGGCTCCTTGCCGGGCTCAGGATTGCAGCAGAATTGGGAATCAAGAAGTTGATCATTTGAGGAGATTCACGGTTAGTGGTGAGACAAGTCAACAAGGATTACCAAAGCCTATTGATGGAAGCATACGTTAAGGAAGTAAGGAGGTTGGAGGAATGCTTTGACGGGTTGCAAATAGAGCACATACCCCATGCGGAAAATAGCATAGCTAATCACCTGTCAAAGTGTGTTGCGCAGAAGCTTCCTGTGGAACCAGGAACTTTTGTTCTCCACCTCTCTCAACCATCCGTATCACCAACCACAATGGCCCCGAAAAGGAGAAAGTTGGACTACGGTAAGCCTCTTGCGATCGAGCCATCCGCTCTCGGCAGAGATCCTACCGGAAACAACTCCTCACAGCCTGCCGGACCACCCCCTTCAGCCGGGCCTATGGACCACGCGTATGAGGCTGATGCTCCCGCAACCGAGGAGGTACCGCTAGTCCTTGTTGTCGAGCCTCGGGCTCCAACTTGGGCAAGGCACATCATCTGCTTCCTCCAAACTGCAGAACTCCCCAGTGACCCAGATGAAGCTGAGAAAGTAGCCCGGAGGTCCAGTATGTATTAGTTTGTCGATGACACTCTGTACAGAAGGAGGCCCAATGGTGTGAAATTGAAGTGTGTCTGCCGGGAGGACGGAAAGGAACTGTTGGCTGAAATTCATAGAGGAATGTGCAGCTCACGCATTGGATCAAGGGCATTAGTTGGGAAAGCATTCCGGCAAGGATTCTATTGGCCCACAGCCCTCCAAGGCATAGTTGAGCTCGTCACGACATGTGAAGCCTGTCAGTTCCATTCCAAGAAAACACACCTGCCTGCCCAAGCTCTTAAGACAATCCCTCTGTCATAGCCATTTTTGGTCTGGGGGCTCGTTATCCTCGGCCCCTTCCCCTGAGAAATAGGGGGCTTTGAATTCTTGTTCGTTGCCATCGACAAGTTTACAAAGTGGAGGGAAGTGACTCTCATGAGGAAGGTGACTGCTCAGTCAGGTATCAAGTTCTTGAAAGAATTGGTGTGTCGATTCGGAGTTCCGGCAAGGATCATCACTGACAACGGCACCCAGTTCACGAGCCACGCCTTCATGTAATATGTTCAAACCCACGGATGCAAGATCTCATTTTCCTCGGTGGGACACACCCGGAGCAATGGACAAGCTGAGAGGGCCCTTCATGGACTCAAGACAGGAACTTTCGATACGCTCCAGAAGCACGGAAGGCGGTGGATTGAGGAGCTGCCGGTAGTTCTCTGCTCCCTCAGAATGACACCTAATCGAGCTACTGGGAATACTCCCTTCTCCCTGGTCTACGGGGCAGAAGCAGTTATCCCCACAGAGCTCATTTATGGGTCTCCTCGGGTGCTTGCTGATAACCAACAAGTATAGGGGATCGCAACAGATTTCGCGGGTAGAGTATTCAACCCAAATTTATTGATTCGACACAAGAGGAGCCAAAGAATATTCTCAAGTATTAGCAGCTGAGTTGTCAATTCAACCACACCTGGATAACTTAGTATCTGCAGCAAAGTATTTAGTAGCAAAGTAATATGGAAGTAACGGTAACGGTAGCAAAAATAATATTTTTGGGTTTTCTAATGATTGTAACAGCAGCAACTGAAAAGTAAATAAGCGAAGAACAATATGTGAAAAGCTCGTAGGCATTGGATCGGTGATGGAGAATTATGTCGGATGTGGTTCATCATGTAACAGTCATAACATAGGGTGACAGAGAACTAGCTCCAATTTATCAATGTAATGTAGGCATGTATTCCGAATATAGTCATACGTGCTTATGGAAAATAACTTGCATGACATCTTTTGTCCTACCCTCCCGTGGCAGCGGGGTCCTAATGGAAACTAAGGGATATTAAGGCCTCCTTTTAAATGAGTACCGGACCAAAGCATTAACACATAGTGAATACATGAGCTCCTCAAACTATGGTCATCACCAGGAGTGGTCCCGATTATTGTCACTTCGGGGTTGCCGGATCATAACACGTAGTAGGTGACTATAGACTTGCAAGATAGGATCAAGAACTCACATATATTCATGAAAACATAATAGGTTCAGATCTAAAATCATGGCACTCGGGCCCTAGTGACAAGCATTAAGCATAGCAAAGTCATAGCAACATTAATCTCAGAACATAGTGGATACTAGGGATCAAACCCTAACAAAACTAACTCGATTACATGATAGATCTCATCCAACCCATCACCGTCCAGCAAGCCTACGATGGAATTACTCACGCACGGCGGTGAGCATCATGAAATTGGTGATGGAGGATAGTTGATGATGACGACGGCGACGAATCCCCCTCTCCGGAGCCGCGAACGGACTCCAGATCAGCCCTCCCGAGAGGTTTTAGGGCTTGGCGGCGGCTCTGTATCGTAAAACGCGATGAATCCTTCTCTCTGATTTTTTTCTCCCCGAAAGTGAATATATGGAGTTGGAGTTGAGGTCGGTGGAGCGTCAGGGGGCCCACGAGGAAGGGAGGCGCGCCCAGGGGGCAGGCACGCCCTCCACCCTCGTGGACAGGTGGAGGCCCCCTGACGTGGATTCTTCTTCCAGTATTTTTAATATTTTCCAAAAATGTGTTCCGTGGAGTTTCAGGTCATTCCGAGAACTTTTGTTTCTGCACATAAATAACACCATGGAAAGTCTGCTGAAAACAACGTCAGTCCGGGTTAGTTCCATTCAAGCAATGCAAGTTAGAATCCAAAACAAGGGCAAAAGTGTTTGGAAAAGTAGATACGACGGAGACGTATCAACTCCCCCAAGCTTAAACCTTTGCTTGTCCTCAAGCAATTCATTTGATAAACTAAAAGTGATAAAGAAAAACTTTTACAAACTCTGTTTGCTCTTGTTGTTGTAAATATGTAAAGCCAACATTCAAGTTTTCAGCAAAGATTATGACTAACCACATTTGCAATAGCTCTCAGGTCTCATGTTTACTCATATCGATGGCATAATCAACTAGCGAGCCATAATAATAAATCTCGGATGACAACACTTTCTGAAAACAACCATGATATGATATAGTAAGATGGTATCTCGCTAGCCCTTTCTAAGACCGCAAAACATAAATGCAGAGCACCTTTAAAGATCAAGAACTGACTAAACATTGTAATTCATGGTAAAAGAGATCCAGTCATGGTTATACCCAATATAAATTAATAGTAATGGATGCAAATGACAGCAGCGCTCTCCAGCTAGTGCTTTTTAATAATAGGGTGATGACTCAACATAAAAAATAAATAGATAGGCCCTTCGCAGAGGGAAGCAGGGACTTGTAGAGGTGCCAGAGCTCGGGTTTGAAATAGAGATAAATAATATTTTGAGTGGCATACTTTCATCATCAACATAACAACCAAGAGATGGCGATATCTTCCATGCTACACACATTATAGGCGGTTCCCAAACAGAATGGTAAGGTTTATACTCCCCCTCCACCAACAAGAATCAATCCATGGCTTGCTTGAAACAACGAGTGCCTCCAACTAGCAACAGTCCCAGGGGGAGTTTTGTTTGCAATTATTTTGATTTAGTTTGCTTAAAGCATAGGACCGGGCATCCCGGTGACCAGCCATTTCTCGTGAGTGACGAGCGGAGTCCACTCCTCTTGAGAATAACCCGCCTAGAATGGAAGATACGGACAACCCTAGTTGATACATGAGCTATTCGATCATACAAAACAGAATTTCATTTGAAGGTTTAGAGTTTGGCACATACAAATTTACTTGGAACGGCAGGTAAATACCGCATGTAGGAAGGTATAGTGGACTCATATGGAATAACTTTGGGGTTTAAGGGATTGGATGCACAAGCAGTATTCCCGCTTAGTACAAGTGAAGGCTAGCAAAAGACTGGGAAGTGACCAACTAGAGAGTGACAACAGTCATGAACATGCATTAAAATTAATAAACATTGAGTGCAAGCATGAGTAGGATATAATCCACCATGAACATAAATATCGTGAAGGCTATGCTGATTTGTTTCAACTACATGTGTGAACATGTGCCAAGTCGAGTCACTTAAATCATTCAAAGGAGGATACTGTCGGCGTTCTGGGAACGGGGGTCCCCAGACTTGCCTACCTGCGGCGTGGCTCAAAGGAGGCCCAGGACGGCCCATCTTCACCAACACAAGCTCAAGACCCTCGCGAGGGGCAAGCCTGCTGGGCGGACGACCAAGAGCTTCTCGAGCCGCGGCCTCGTCCAGGCTGGCTCACAAGGAGGCGGAGAGTTCAAGGCGGGGTACCTCGCGAGGTGCCCATGACGTAAGCCATGATTTACCAAGGGCGCGGTCGGGCGCCAGCCAGCATGCGCCCCTCCTTTCCTATTTGGTGCAAAGGGGGCAAGCGCAGGCAAGGGCATCAAGCAAAGGCATCCGTTTCGGTGCAACAAGACCAAGACCAGCCCCGACGGCTGGAATGCAGTCATCGTGGAGCCCAAGCAGGCGTCATCACCGAAGCCTTTGGCAGGCGAGTACCAACTTTAGTCAGGATAAGTGTACCTGCTGTTCCCCTTCAAAATGGCCAATTGTTGGCGCCCTTCCCGCTCAATATTTGGGAAGAGGCCCAGGGCCTTCGCCTATAAATAGGGGTAGCCACACTCAGAGAAAGGGGAGAAAAAAAGAGAAGAAGGAGGGGACGAAGGACGATCGGATCGAGCACTCGGAATCCAGAGAGAGAGAGAGCAGTTCATCACACCCACCAAGAACAGACCCTCGCGAGGCTGTCCTTCCCTGTACTGTTCTTCGTCAACCCCAGAGGCAATCCACACACCACAAACTAGAGTAGGGTATTACACCACAACGGTGGCCCGAACTAGTATAAATCTTGCGTCTCTTTTGTTGTTCTTGCTAGTAGTTTAGGTCCCTGCGATTCGGCGAGGTACGAGTCGGTGGAGGGTTGGATCTCCGCGGGCACCACACAGTTCGAACCTTAAGGGTCTGCCGGAACCCGTGATCCGACATTTGGCGCGCCAGGTAGGGGTGCGCCGGAATCTGCCTTTCGTCGCCTCGTTCTTCCTCGACCACCGCCGCCATGTCTGACGCTCGTCGGGCTCGCGCCGAGCGCCGAGCCGCCCTCGCTTCCCTCGTCGCCCAGACGGCCCCCGTCGGCAGACGTCCTCGTCGTTCCCCGTCGCGGGCTGTCAACGCCGCCACCGGCCCGGCGGGGAACGAGCAGCAAGCGTCATCCCAGCACCCGTCCATGAGGCGGGACGGTCGCACCGCCACGCCTTCGCTCACCCCCGCTGGTTCTTCGTCGCGCGCGCCCCGCGCGGCCATGGAGGCCCGAGCTGCACTCATCGCGGCCAACGAGCTCCTGCGTTACCGCCCCGTCGACGACGTCTACGAAGAATGGCTCGACCGCGTCGCCGAGCTCGTCCGCGCTACGGGAGGCGACCCCGCGCCGTCCGTTTTGCTGCACCGCACCCGCCTTGGCTGGCTATGAAGCTCGAGCGCCTCGGCCGCCTCCTCCTCAAGACGGCGCCTCGCCCCAAAGGCGCGCCCTGGCGGAACCCGCTCCGCCAGTGCCGCGCTGCAAGAGCAGAGCTGCCAAGAAGTTCCTCGCCCACAAGAAGCTGCTCGAGCGCTCCCCGCTCCAGCACGTCAAGACCCTGCGCTGCCCCCAGCCGCGGTGCAGGGAGGCCTGCAAGACCAAGTTCTCTGCCGTCCGAGGCCCCCCGCGGCCACGGCGGGCTGCCGTGCCTTCACCACTGAGCTGCGCGGCGTCGCGTGGCCCGCCAAGTTCAAGCCAGACATGCCCCCACGCTACGACGGCACGGCAGACCCTACGGAGTTCCTACAACCCTACGAGCTGGGCATCGAGGCTGCCAACGGAGATGAAAAGGTCATGGCGAACTGGTTTCCCATGGCGCTCAAGGACGGAGCCCGCACCTGGCTCCTGAATCTGGCCCCAGGCACGATCTCTTCCTGGGCCGAGATGTGCACCCGCTTCATCGCCAACTTCCAAGGTACTCGCGACCGGCCACCCGACGTGAGTGACATGCGCAGAATCAAGCAGCAGCCAGGGGAAACCCTGCAAAAGTACATCTGCGCTTCAACAACGTGCGCCTCAAGATCCCCAGGGTGACGGAGGAGGCCATCATCTCTGCCTTCTCCGACGGCGTGCGTGACGTCAAGATGAAGGAGGAGCTGGCGATGCATGAAGATCCGTGCACCTCCCTGGAGCTGTTCAACTTGGCGACAAAGTGCGCCAGGGCTGAGGAGGGGCGCCTCTCCCTCCTCGAGCTTCCTGCCGCGGATCCCGAAGAAAAGAAGTCCAAGGCCAAGGACATAAAGCGCAAGGGGGCTGCCGTACTCGCGGCCGAACCAGACACCAAGCGGGGCAGAGTTCAGCCCGAGTCTTCCAAGGGCAGCCGGTACTGCGTGTACCACGACCTCAACACCCACAACACCAATGAATGTCAAGAGCTCCGGGCCGTGCACGAAGGAAGGGTCGGCAGACGCCCTGAGTGCAGTGACCGGGGCTACGGCCGAGGAGGAGGAAGAAATGCAGGACGCTGGGAAGACCGCGGCCCGCGCCAAGGGTGGCGCGACCAACCTCGCGAGGACCGCTGGCAAGACCCACCTCGCGAAGGGTGCTGGAGGGATCAGCCTCGTGAGTCGTCCGCAAGGGAATGCAGGCCTCCCTCCGCTGCCGCCGCCACCAAGGAGAATCGAAGACCATCATCAGGACGAGGGGGCTGGGGGCTTCCAGGAAGCGCGCGCGATCGCCTGCATCCTGGGAGGAGCCCAAGCCCCAGCCTCCCACCGCATCTTCAAGCAGTTCGCCCGTGAAGTGAATGCAGTCCTCCCCAATCTCGAGTCCACACGCCCTCTCAGGTGGTCGGCGTGCGCCATCACGTTCAGCTCAGCGGATCAGCTCAAGTGCGCAGCCACAGCCGGAGTCCTCCCAATGCTTTACTCCCCAATCATCAGCAACGTGCTGGTCACCAAGACCCTCATCGACGGCGGAGCAGGGCTCAACGTCCTGTCCGTGGAGACCTTCAACAATCTTCAAGTGCCCTACAGCCAGCTTCAGCCAACCAAGCCCTTCTCAGGAGTCACCGACGGCTCCACGGTCCCGATCGGGCAGGTCCGCCTTCCCGTCACCTTTGGGGCCCGCGACAACTACCACACCGAGCTCATCGACTTCGACGTCGCCCACATTCGCCTGCCGTACAACGCCATCCTCGGGTACCCAGCGTTGGCCAAGTTCATGGCCGTGACCCACCATGGGTACAACATCATCAAGATGCCAGGAAGCGGCGGGGTCATCACGGTGCCACGTGAAGAGAGATGCATGTGCTCCTTGAGCGAAGCTTTTCAGCCGCATCGCTGGAAGACCTGCACCACACGGCGGGGCGCCTCCGAGGCAGCACCCAAGAAGAAGAAGACATCGACCGGCCCAGCTCATCAAGAGACAGGCCCCTCAGGGCCCGCGCCGGGCCAGGGGGAGCCTCCTTCCATCGCATAGGAAAGCGCGCCCGGCGACATCCTCAGGCAGGGCTCGGGGGCTCTCCCCTGGAGGGCCACCGACCTCGCCAAGGTCTCGAGGGAGGCGCTTGGGCACCACGTGGAGGCGTGTTTCGAAGCACGTTTCCAGCAAGCAGGAGCAAGACCAGGAGAACAGAACCCTCAAGAGTTCATCAGCAAGGCCATTCAGGAGTTACAGGAGTCAAGGGTCATGAGGGGCAGCCGCCGCCTACCCGCTGTGGCCCCCCATCCAGGCGAGGATGGTGGGCTGCAGCGTCTGTCGACGCACTCAGGCTCAACCGAGCCGCATCTCAAGAGCCTCTGCCCTCGCGAGTGGGACGCTAGCGAGGCCCGCCCACAACTACGTCACGCATGCCTTATGGCCTACCAAGCGCTGCTGCACACCAGCGTCTCATGAGGACCATCCTGAGGCTCATGAGGTCGCACGCCTGCAGCCTGGGCGGAGATGGAGATGGCCCGTGAGGGGCCGCCAGGCGCCTCCGGGCCTCCCGAGGCCCCGAGCACTGGGGCTCGTGAGGACCGGCTCCCGCAGCCCACCGAGTCTGCTACATCAACAGCCCTTCATCCCCAACATCACCAGGTGACATCTTTAAGTTTTATTTTCGGTGGGAGCGCCTTCAGGGCCGCATTATTCCTAGGCCGCGTGGGTCCATCCTTGCGGCATGTATCCCTTTATTTCATGTCCTTAGCTTACCTCATTGGTGCGCCTCGGGCTGCATCATCCCCAAGCCGCCGGGCCGGTCCAGTGGCGTGTATCCTTCATGCGTTTTCCTTAGGATTATGCTCCACCATGCTTGTTATTTGGTGCCTTCTCCTGGGTGGCGAAATCTTGCATGTTAAAGGGGGGGTGCCTGAGCATCGCGACTCAGGGCTCCTACCGGCTCTCCGGCCCTCACCCCCTGGTCTTGTCCATGGCATCGTGACCTGGCTTGCCAGCGACGGTAGAGACCAGCCCGAGAGCCGGGACCCGAGGACGTAGAGTTTCGTCATCCAATCCAGCTTGCGCGTTAAAGGGCGGGTGCCTGAGCATCGCGACTCAGGGCTCCTACCGGCTCTCCGGCCCTCACCCTCTGGTCTTGTCCATGGCATCGCGACCTGGCTTGCCAGCGACGGTAGAGACCAGCCCGAGAGCCGGGACCCGAGGACGTAGAGTTGTTGCCTCTGACCCAGCTTGCGCGTTAAAGGGGGGTGCCTAGGCATCGCGACTCTGGGCTCCTACCGGCTCTCCGGCCCTCACCCTCTGGTCGTGTCCATGGCATCGCGACCTGGCTTGCCAGCGACGGTAGAGACCAGCCCGAGAGCCGGGACCCGAGGACGTAGAGTTGTGTCATCTAATCCAGGTTGCGCATTAAAGGGGGGGGGTGCATGAGCATCGCGACTCAGGGCTCCTACCGGCTCTCCGGCCCTCACCCTCTGGTCTTGTCCATGGCATCGCGACCTGGCTAGCCAGCGACGATAGAGACCAGCCGAGGCCGGACCGAAGGCGAGAGCACGGCATCTAGCCATTTTTGCAGGAACACACTCGAAGATAAGGCCCAGAGCCAGGCGCAACCCGCCTTGAGGTAGGGCCTCGTGAGTCCCGCGCTCGCTCACGGGTGCCCAGATACACCTCGTCTAGCCCTACCATGCCAGCCACATGTCAGGGTGGGGCTGTATACGCCCCGGGGGCTCCTCCCGGAGGGGAGCCCCCTCCCACGTTCCAGTGGAAGCGCCATGCTCCGCGCTGGCTGACGACACTGCCGAGGAGCGGCTATGCCAGTCGCATGCGGAAGCGCTATGCTCAGCTGGTGATAAACAAGCGAGGTGGCCTCCGGATCGCGTCAACCTCGGGAGCCCAGAGCTCGATGTCGGCCTCGTTACGCGCCTCCTCTCGGGAGTGCCGCGAGGCTGGACACGGGCTGCGCTGGGTCACGCCAGATGCACGCCACCCAGCCAGGCCCCTCGGGCCTGGTTCGTCTGACGCCACTCCCGAGCGAGCCAAGGTACGCATGCCGTTTGAGCGTCAAGGGGGACTCCTGAGCATCACGACTCAGGAGCCTAACTGGTCACGTAGCCCCTCACCCCTTAGTTCCGAAAGGCTAACGGCGGTTGGGGTATGCGCGGGGCCGGGCCCTGCAGACGTAGAATGGTGGATCCGCCCGCGCCTCACCTCCCTACTTGCTGTTCGTGCGCCAAGGGGACTCCTGAGCATCGCGACTCAGAGCCTAACTTTTCACGTAGCCCTAAACCCCTTGGCCCGTCCCGGTTTCCGGTCGGGCTACGGGCGGCCGATCTTGTGAGGCAATGGCTCTGCCGGGAGAACATAAGCAAGTAGGAAGCACAAATTTCAAGGAATTCAAAAGCAAATATTATAGTCCACACTGTTATCGCAGTACCAAACGCAAGTTTAAACGCCTCCCCGAGGCATGATACATGTGCAGGAATTACAATCGAGGCAGGAGCCGCAGCGGAGTCACTTGTCGGCGGTGGAGCAGCGTGGAGCGGGCGCGCCTCGTGAAGCAGCAGGGCCGGCAGCGCCTCGCTTCGGCTTGGTGCTGAAGGCTTGGAACTTCCCCAACAGAGCCTCCGCGCGATCCTTCACAGCCTCGGCAGCGGCAGCTGCGTGCTCGCCGCTCACCGGCTCCAGCAGGCTGTCCATGTCGACGCTGGGGTCACGAAGATAGATGTGGGTGAGGATCCGCGTCAGTGCCGCAGAAGACAAGACCCGCGCCTCGGCCTCAGCCGTGGGGCCAAGACCAAGGGAGACATCTTCAAGAGCATGGATCATGAAGGAAAGCAGTTCGGCGGGGCCGTCCTCCACGCCGGCCAGTGGGCTCTCCAAGCCGCTGTCATAAAGCTCCCTCAGCAGGACGCGAGCCTTCACCTCCATATCCATGAAGGCCACGCGGTCTTCAGCCAGAACCCGCGCCTTGGCGTCCAGCTCGACATTTCTCGCCTCCAGTTCCTGCCCCAACGCGTCAAAACGGTCGCGGCGCTTCTTCGGCTTGGCCTCCCGGTCCTTGATGGCCGCCTCGCGAGCCTTCATGTCTTCCTCCTGCTCCTGGCGGAGGTGAGCCTCCTCGGCGAGCTGGTTCTGCAGCCCTTCACCACCCTCCAAAGATCTCGCGGCGACCTCGGATGCTGGCTGCCTCCCCGTGGCAGCATCGCGGGCTACCTTCGCCTCGCGAACAGCCTGCTTCTCCTCGTCACAGGCCGTGAAGCCTGGACCAGTGCCGCCGAATCAAAGCGCCGACACGAATCCAGCTGAGAGGCAGCTCCAGCGCCCAGCCACCAAGCGAGTCGGCGCCCGAAGATCGGCCGCAAAGCTGTCCGGTTCAGCGGCGGCGGTCCAGACCGCGGAGGAGTCAAGAGACAGCAGATGGGCGGAGTAGGAGGAGTTGGCGGCGGCGTAACCATCGCGCCTGGGCGGAACCAGCGGCGCCACGACGACGGTGAGGCTGCGCCAGCAAGGCCGCCTCGAGAGTCGCTTGGGACAAGGGGGGCTGAGCTTCGCCCAGCTGGCTCAGCCGAGCCTCGCGAGGACGCCCGGGCAGGAGAGGCCAGGCGTCGGGTCGTCTTCCTTTTCAAGCAAAGGCACCACCACGGATGGGGCCTCAGGAGCCCCTTCACTTCTTTTCGCCCAGCGCCGGCCTGGCCGAAGAGCATGCACATCAGATCTCGTCAACAAAGCAATAATCAAGACAGGAGATGGGCACTTACAGGTCGTCTCTGGTGGACTCAAGCAGCCTCCGGCCATACTTGAAGCCCGAGAGCCGGCTGCGGGATCGGCTTCAAGGGGACCAGAGCGGCAGGCGCGTCTCGCGATCGCCTGGGCCAGGCGGACCTGGGGACCAGCCCAGTCCGGTCCTTCTTCAGATCGGGGCAGGCTTTGCCTCCCGCTCACCCTCATCTTCGTCGTCATCACTTTGGGGAGGCGGAGAACGCGGGCTCAAGCGCCCGCAGGAGGGAGCCCTTGACTCCCCCAATCAACCCCTCTCTGGCTCCCTCTCCTCCACCTCTTTGCTGGAGTCGGAAGAGGGCACGTCCACCAGGTCCTCCGGAGCCTCATGGGCACGAGCCCGTCCCCACCAAGGCGGGCATGGACCCCACAACCTGCTCCCAATCCTCGCTGAAGAAACAGGGCGCTGGGCGCCCGTCTCACCACATCGCCTTTACCAAGGATCGGAGGACCAAAACCAGATCCTCGCTGGACAGGGCCACGGGGCTCGGGTTAGGCCTCCACATCGGAAGCGAGTACTGGCGGAGCGGAGCCAGTTGGTGCTCCAGGAACTCCCTCAGCAACGACGCACCGGTCAACCTAGACGCCGCCGCATCGTACGGCTTCAGATCTGCGTCCATCCTCTCCAAAGACCAGCCAGCGCGAGATCCCAAGCCGCCCGGGACGGTCGTCGGAGCTCTCGGCGGGCTCCGTGGGCAGGATCGACGAGGTGGATCCGCCTGCATCCACCAAGACCCACTTGCTCTCGAAGCCCTCAATCCGCTTCCCAGTGTTTGAATGGCAATAGCTCCGCCAGATGCGACGAAGCTTCGCGCCTTGCGAGAGACGGGACCACGGGAGAATCGGAGGAAGAAGTAGTGGCGCAGCAAGGCCACCGAGGGCTTCACCCCAACATGGGCCTCGCAATAGTAGGCGAAGATTGCCAGGAGAAGGACGGAGTTGAGATGGAGGTGCAGAGCGTGAATGTTGTAATGGCGAAGGACGGAGAAGAAGAACTCAGAGAAGGGAGGCGACAGACCAGCGATAATGGCGCCCGCGAAGAACGGGTAGAAGGTACTCCCCGACCCTCAGGGGCGGAGGAGCCGGCCTTGAACACGCTGCTCACGACGCCTGCGCCTCCGCCACCGGGCGATTGCAGCAAGGCTCGCCGCTGACACGTTCGGCGGGTCCAAGGCAGGAGAGTACCAGGCTCCGGCCGGGGTTTGACGAGGAGCCATGACTGGCTAGGGCACGGAGGCGGAGTGGATCTGAAGGTCTTGGAAGCAGGAAGGAGAGGCGCAAGAAAGGGGATCTGAGCAGCAACTGGAGAAAGTAAAGGAGGCAAGCAAGATGCCGCTCTATTATCAACCCGCGCGGTTGCAGAAGCGCCCACGTCCAATCAACCGCCACGCGGCGCCCAAGGCCACAGGCTGTTAGGGCCCACAACGCTTCGCACTTGCCCTTTCGCCTCTCTGCACGGCCAAGTCCGGGCGCGTCGTGGCCCCGGGGGCTACTGTCGGCGTTCTGGGAACGGGGGTCCCCAGACTTGCCTGCCTGCGGCCTGCGGCGTGGCTCAAAGGAGGCCCAGGACGGCCCATCTTCATCAACACAAGCTCAAGACCCTCGCGAGGGGCCAAGCCTCATGAGGCGGGCGACCAAGAGCTTCCTCGAGAACGGCCTCGTCGAGTGGCTCACGAGGAGGCGGAGAGTTCAAGGCGGGTACCTCGCGAGGTGCCCATGACGTAGCCATGACGACCAAGGGCGCCAGATCAGGCGCCACCCAGCAGCGTCCTCCTTTCCTCTTTGGTGCAAAGGGGGCAAGCGCAGGCAAGGGCATCAAGCAAAGGCATCCGTTTCGGTGCAACAAGACCAAGACCAGCCCAAACGGCTGGAATGCAGTCATCATGGAGCCCAAGCAGGCGTCATCACCGGAGCCTTTGGCAGGCGAGGACCAAATTTAGTCAGGATAAGTGTACCCGTTGTTCCCCTTCAAAATGGCCAATTGTTGGCGCCCTTCCCGCTCAATATTTGGGAAGAGGCCAAGGGCCTTCGCCTATAAATAGGGGTAGCCACACTCAGAGAAAGGGGAGAAAAAAAGAGAAGAAGGAGGGGACGAAGGACGATCGGATCGAGCACTTGGAATTCAGAGAGAGAGAGCAGTTCATCACACCCACCAAGAACAGACCCTCGCGAGGCTGTACTTCCCTGTACTGTTCTTCGTCAGGTCCAGAGGCAATCCACACACCACAAACTAGAGTAGGGTATTACACCACAACGGTGGCCCGAACTAGTATAAATCTTGCGTCTCTTGTGTTGTTCTTGCTAGTAGTTTAGGTCCCTGCGATTCGGCGAGGTACGAGTCGGTGGAGGGTTGGATCTCTGCGCGCACCCCAGAATTCAAACCTTAAGGGTCTGCTGGAACCCGTGATCCGACAGATACCACCCCACTATACCACATCACAACCATTTTAATAGCATGTTGGAACACAAGGTAAACCATTATAACTCATTTCTAAGCATGGCACAAGCAACTATGATCTCTAATTGTCATTGCAAACATGTTTATTCATAATAGGCTGAATCAGGAACAATGAACTAATCATATTCACAAAAACAAGAGAGGTCGAGTTCATACCAGCTTCTCTCATCTCAATCAGTCCATCATATATCGTCATAATTGCCTTTCACTTGCACGACCGAACGATGTGAATAATAATAAGAGTGCACGTGCATTGGACTAAGCTGGAATCTACGAGCATTCAATAAGCAGGAGAAAAGACAAGGCAATATGGGCTCTTGGTTAAATCAACAATAATGCATATAAGAGCCACTTCAACAATTTAATCATGGTCTTCTCCTATCGACCCCCAAAGAAAAGAAAGGAAATAAAACTATTTACACGGGAAAGCTCCCAACAAGCAAAAGAAGAACAGAAAATCTTTTTGGGTTTTCTTTTTAATTATTACTACTACAGCAAGAAAGTAAACTAACTAAAAGCTACTACTAATTTTTTTGGTTTTTCTTAAGGTTTATCAAACACACAAGAAGAAACCATAAAAAGAAAGTAAACTAGCATGGATATTACAGTGAAAGAGTGTGAGCAGTGACATCTAGCAATGAGTGTGTAAACATAAAGGTAATGTCGGTGGGAAACACTTACTCCCCCAAGCTTAGGATTTTGGCCTAAGTTGGTTTATTGCCAGGGATGGCCTAGCGGATATCCGTAGTTGTAGCCGGGGTCGTACTGAGATGAGGAAGACTCTGATTGCCACTGGTTGGAAATCATCTCCGGATCCCACTGGTAGTTAGATTGTCATGGAGGCTCAAATTGTGGTTCCGGTTCTGTGACTGAAGTAGGGTTCCGGTAGGCGTGAATGGCCGCCAGCGGAACGAGATATAGACCTGCAGATAAACCAAACAAGGAAGGAGCAGGCAAGGTAATAGTCTCAGGGTGATATTTATCAAAGAACAATTTGTATTTAAGAGCTCCTTCCCTATTCTTAACAATAAAGTCATGCGCTACCATACTATTATAATCTAGATAAGCATTGGGCAGCAATTTTTCTTCTTTTTCATAGTGCATAATAGGTACGTTATAATGTGCAGCAAGGCACGAAGCATAAATACCTCCAAAAATGGGGCCCTTTGTACGGTTCAAACTTAACCGTTTAGCAATAATACCGCCCATACTAACAGTGTTATCGCAGAATAAACCATGGAACAAAATGATAATATCAGGAACACTAAGGTTTCCACGGTTCCCGCGACCAATTAAGAAACGACTAGCAAATAAGGCAAAGTAGCGTAAAACAGGAAAATGTATGCTAGTGATTCTTGCATCGGAAACCTTCCTAGTTTCCCCTACAGTAATAGTGTCAATAAACCCATCCACATCTTCACGATGTGGTTCATCTAAACTACCCTCAAAAGGTATTTTGCAAACCTTGCAAAATTCATCTAGTGGCATCTTCTTAACAACATCATATAAATGAAACTCTACTGAAGAAGGTGTTTCCCTAGGATAATAGTAGAAGTTTTGCACAAAAGTATTGGTGAGTAAGAGATACTGATTGCGTTGGTCGCGGAGGAAGTAAATGAGGCCTGCATTCTCAGCCAATTCATAAAAATCATCATAAATCCCGGCTGCTCTCAAGAAATCATTGGAAGGCCATTCACACGGCCGAACCTCCACTGTGCGAGGCAAATTATATTTGGGCCTCTGTGCTTCTTCACTTTGCTTCTCCTTCGAGCTTCGGCTCGATGAGCCCCTAAAAATCTCTTCATTATTTTCTGAAAAATTCTGAAATTTTTAGTAACTTCAAATAAAAGTGAACCAAGCTCAACAAAATTGATAGCAACTACTCCTACAAGTGCCTAGAGCCTATATCAAGCATTAGAACTACTTGGAACCATATAAATTTGGCATGCAAGCTCAAGAACATGGTCACCTAGGCAGCACAAATTTGCAATGAATAAAGCACTAGAACAAAAACTAATTGGACCAATGGAGGAGTCACATACCAAGGAACAATCCCCCCAAGCAGTATTGTGAGAGGTGCTTTGAGCAAGGAGATCGAAAATCACAGCAAAATGAGCTAGAACTCGTGCTTTAGCTGGATGGTGATTTTTTTGGGAGGAAGAAGAAGTGTGTGGGTGCAGGAATAAGTGGAGGGGAGCCACCGTGGGCCCACGAGGCAGGGGGCGCACCCTGGACCCTCGTGGCTAGGTGCTTGCTCCCCCTGCTATGTTCTCAGTGCCAGATATTCTCAAATATTCCAGAAAAAATCATATTTCATTTTCAGGGCCTTTGGAGAACTTCTATTTTCGAGGTATTTTTATATTGCACGGATAAATCAGAAAACAGACAGAAAAAATACTATTTTTACTTTATTTCAACTAAATAACAGAAAGTAGAAAGAGGGTACAGAAGGTTGTGCTTTCTAGTTTCATCCATCTCATGCTCATCAAAAGGAATCCACTAACAAGGTTGATCAAGTCTTGTTAACAAACTCATTCCGAATAACATGGAACCGGTGAAATTTCGAATAACACTATGTTACCTCAACGGGGATATGCACATCCCCAATAATAAGAATGTCATATATCTTCCTGACAGTAGGAAGAGGAAATTCAAAACCTCCAAAAGTAATCGATGGAATTTTTCCAATAGAATTGATACTGTGAACTTGAGGTTGTTTCCTCCGAAAGTGTACCATATGCTAATTGCCATTAACATGAAAAGTGGCATTGCCCTTGTTGCAATCAATAACAGCCCCTTCAGTATTCAAAAAAGGTCTTCCAAGAATAATAGACATACTATCGTCCTCGGGAATATCAAGAATAACAAAGTCCGTTAAAATAGTAACGCTTGCAACCACAACAGGCACATCCTCACAAATACCGACAGGTATAGCAGTTGATTTATCAGCCATTTGCAAAGATATTTCAGTAGGTGTCAACTTATTTAAATCAAGTCTACGATATAAAGAGAGAGGCATAACACTAACATCGGCTCCAAGATCACATAAAGCAGTTTTAACATAATTTCTCTTAATGGAGCATGGTATAGTGGGTACTCCTGGATCTCCTAGTTTCTTGGGTATTCCACCTTTAAAAGTGTAATTAGCAAGCATGGTGGAAATTTCAGCTTCCGGTATCTTTCTTTTATTTGTAATAATATCTTTCATTTACTTAGCATAAGGATTCATTTTGAGCATATCAGTTAATCGCATACGCAAAAAGATAGGTCTAATCATTTCAGCAAAGCGCTCAAAATCCTCATCATCCTTTTTCTTGGATGCCTTAGGAGGAAAAGGCATGGGTTTCTGAACCCATGGTTCTCTTTATTTACCATGTTTCCTAGCAACAAAGTCTCTCCTATCATAACGTTGATTCTTTGATTGTGGGTTATCAAGATCAACAGCAGGTTCAATTTCTACATCATTATCATTGCTAGGTTGAGCATCAACATGAACATCATCATTAACATTATCACTAGGTTCATGTTCATTACCAGATTGTGTTTCAGCATCAGAGATGGAGATATCATTTGGATTCTCAGGTGGTTCAGTAATAGGTTCACTAGAAGCATGCAAAGTCTTATCATTTTTGTTTTTCTTCTTTTTAGAAGGACTAGGTGCATCAATATTATTTCTCTGAGAATCTTGTTCAATTCTCTTAGGGTGGCCTTCGGGATACAAAGGTTCCTGAGTCATTTTACCAGTTCTAGTAGCCACTCTAACAACATAATCATTTTTCTTACTATTCAATTCATTGAGCAAATAATTTTGAGCTTTAAGTACTTGTTCTACTTGAGTGGTAACCATAGAAGCATGTTTAGTAATGAGTTTGAGTTCACCTTCAACATTAGCCATGTAATTACTCAAGTGATCAAGCGTATCGGAATTGTATTTCAATTGTCTACCAAAATAAGCATTGAAGTTTTCTTGCTTAACCATAAAATTATCAAACTCATCTAAGCATTGGCTAGCAAACTTAGTAGGAGGGATTTCAGCTTTATCATATCTATAGAGAGAATTTACCTTTACTACCTGTGTCGGGTTATCAAGACCATGAGTTTCTTCAATAGGTGATGGATTGAGATCATATGTTTCTTCAACAGACGGTAAATTAAGACCATGTATTTCTTCAATAGGAGGTAAATTCTTAACATCTTCAGCTTTAATACCTATTTCTTTCTTAGATTTCTTTGCCTCTTGCATATCTTCAGGACTGAGAAATAGAACACCTCTCTTCTTCGGAGTTGGTTTAGGAATAGGCTCAGGAATTGGCTCTGGAGCTGGCTTAGGAAGAGTCCAATTATTTTCATTTGTTAACATATTATTCAATAGAATTTCAGCTTCATCCAGTGTTCTTTCCCTGAAAATAGAACCAGCACAACTATCCAGGTAATCTCTGGAAGCATCGGTTAGTCCATTATAAAAGATATCAAGTATTTCATTTTTCTTAAGAGGATGATCACGTAAAGTATTAAGTAATTGGAGAAGCCTCCCCCAAGCTTGTGGGAGACTCTCTTCTTCAATTTGCACAAAATTATAAATATCCCTCAAAGCAGCTTGTTTCTAATGAGTAGGGAAATATTTAGCAGAGAAGTAATAAATCATATCCTGGGGACTACGCACACAACCAGGATCAAGAGAATTAAACCATATCTTAGCGTCACCCTTTAAAGAGAACGGAAATATTTTGAGGATATAAAGATAGCGAGATTTCTCAGAATTAGTGAACAGGGTAGCTATATCATTTAATTTAGTAAGATGTGCCACAACAGTTTCAGATTCATAGCCATGAAAAGAATCAGATTTAACCAAAGTAATTATATCAGGATCAATAGAGAAATCATAATCCTTATCAGTAACACAGATAGGTGAAGTAGCAAAAGCAGGGTCAGGTTTCATTCTAGCATTAAGAGATTGCTGCTTCCATTTAGCTAATAGCCTCTTGAGCTCATATCTATCTTTGCAAGCTAAAATAGCTAGAGAAGCTTCTTTATCAAAAACATAAACCTCAGGAACAATAGGATAGTCTTCATCATCACTTTCATCAATGTTATCAGTTTCAATAATTTCTTACTCTCTAGCCCTAGCAAGTTGTTCATCAAGAATTTCACTAAGTGGCACAGTAGTATCAAGCATAGAAGTAGTTTCATCATAAGTATCATGCATAGCAGAAGTGGCATCATCAATAACATGAGACATATCAAAACAAATAGCAGAAGCAGGTTTAGGTGTCGCGAGCTTACTCAAAACAGAAGGTGAATCAAGTGCAGAGCTAGATGGTAGTTCCTTACCTCCCCTCGTAGTTGAGGGATAAATTTTTGTTTTCTCGTCTTTCAAGTTCTTCATAGTGACCAGCAGATATAAATCCCAAGTGACTCAAAGAATAGAGCTATGCTCCCGACAGCGGTGCGGAAAATAGTCTTGATAACCCACAAGTATAGGGGATCGCAACAGTTTTCGAGGGTAGAGTATTCAACCCAAATTTATTAATGACACAAGGGGAGCCAAAGAATATTCTCAAGTATTAGCAGCTGAGTTGTCAATTCAACCACACCTGGATAACTTAGTATCTGCAACAAAGTATTTAGTAGCAAAGTAATATGGAAGTAACGGTAACGGTAGCAAAAGTAATATTTTTGGGTTTTGTAATGATTGTAACAGCAGCAACAGAAAAGTAAATAAGCGAAGAACAATATGTGAAAAGCTCGTAGGCATTGGATCGGTGATGGAGAATTATGCCAGATGCAAATCATCATGTAACATCATAACATAGGGTGACACAGAACTAGCTCCAATTCATCAATGTAATATAGACATGTATTCCGAATATAGTCATACGTGCTTATGGAAAAGAACTTGCATGACATCTTTTGTCCTACCCTCCCGTGGCAGCGGGGTCCTAATGGAAACTAAGGGATATTAAGGCCTCCTTTTAATAGAGTACCAGACTAAAGCATTAACACATAGTGAATACATGAACTCCTCAAACTATGGTCATCACCGGGAGTGGTCCCGATTATTGTCACTTCGGGGTTGCCGGATCATCACACATAGTAGGTGACTATAGACTTGCAAGATAGGATCAAGAACTCACATATATTCATGAAAACATAATAGGTTCTGATCTGAAATCATGGCACTCAGGCCCTAGTGACAAGCATTAAGCATAGCAAAGTCATAGCAACATCAATCTCAGAACATAGTGGATACTAGGGATCAAACCCTAACAAAACTAACTCGATTACATGATAGATCTCATCCAACCCATCACCGTCCAGCAAGCCTATGATGGAATTACTCATGCACGGCGGTGAGCATCATGAAATTGGTGATGGAGGATGGTTGATGATGACGACGGCGACGAATCCCCCTCTCCGGAGGCCCGAACGGACTCCAGATCAGCCCTCGAGAGGTTTCAGGGCTTGGCGGCGGCTCTGTATCGTAAAACGCGATGAATCCCTCTCTCTGATTTTTTTCTCCCCGAAAGTGAATATATGGAGTTGGAGTTGAGGTCGGTGGAGCGTCAGGGGGCCCACGAGGTAGGGGGCGCGCCCAGGGGGCAGGCGTGCCCTCCACCCTCGTGGACAGGTGGAGGCCCCTCTAACGTGGATTCTTCTTCCAGTATTTTAATATTTTCCAAAAATATGTTGGAGTTTCAGGTCATTCCGAGAACTTTTGTTTCTGCACATAAATAACACCATGGAAAGTCTGCTGAAAACAGCGTCAGTCCGGGTTAGTTCCATTCAAATCACGCAAGTTAGAGTCCAAAACAAGGGCAAAAGTGTTTGAAAAAGTAGATACGACGGAGACGTATCACTTGCCTTCGATGAAGTAGAGCAAGATCAGCACCGGCGTGACGACGATGTGCTACTCGAGGAGAACCGTCTCCGGGCCGCTACGCGTGCTACACGCTATCAGCAAGCCCTGCACCGCTATCACAGCCGCAGGGTTCATGCCCGGTGTTTTGATGTAACATCCCAAATTTTCAATTTGGAATGTTATACATAGGTCATTCATGCATACCATATTTTATTGCATTTCGTTTCGCGATCCTCGAAATTCTAAGCAACTCAAGGACCCTCGAAGAGAGTTGGGGATTTCACGATTTTCATATTTGAATTTTATCAAATATTGAAATAAGGATCACTTTGGTTTTAATTTATTTTTTCTCCAAAAAATATTTCATATTAAAATATATGAGAGGAGATAATATGACTTCTCCAAAATAAATGAAATATTGGAGGAGAAATATTAAAATCAAATATTTGATTTTATTCGGATTTTATTGCAATTTTATTTTGAATTAGGAAACTACGCGTTTTTCAAAAATTGCATTTTAGGCCCAAATAAATGTTCACCTTGTCCGGCCTATTTTTAGAGGAGGGGGAAAATTTATTTCGGGATTTTTGCAGTCCGTTTAGTATTTCTTCTTTCTTTTTCTGCGCGTCGGATTTATTTATTTAAAAAAAGTAACCGACCTATGGGTGATACGTCTCCAACGTATCTATAATTTATGAAGTATTCATGCTATTATATTATCCATCTTGGATGTTTTTGGGCTTTATTAAACACTTTTATATCACTTTTTTGACTAACCTATTGACCCAGAGCCACGTGCCAGTTCCTGTTTTTTACCTTGTTTCAGTGTTTCGAAGAAAGGGAATATCAAACGAAGTCGAAACAGAATGAAATCAACTGGAGAAGTTATTTTTGGAAAGAAAGCTACCGGAAAAACTTGGAGTGCATGTTAGGAAAGAAACGAGGGAGCCACGATATAGGGGGCGCGCCCTCGCCACCCAAGGCGCGCCCTCCACCCTCGTAGGCCCCTCGTGGCTCCCCTGACGTACTTCTTCCACCTAGATATACCCATATACCCTAAAAACTTCGGGGAACAGAATAGATCGGGAGTTCCACCGCCGCAAGCCTCTGTAGCCACCAAAAACCAATCGGGACCTTGTTCCGGCACCCTACCGGAGGGGGGATCCCTCACCGGTGGCCATCTTCATCATCCCGGCGATCTCCATGACGAGGAGGGAGTAGTTCACCCTCGGGCTGAGGGTATGTACCAGTAGCTATGTGTTTGATCTCTCTCTCTCTCTCATGTTCTTGATTTGGCATGATCTTGATGTATCGCGAGCTTTGCTATTATAGTTGGATCTTATGTTGCTTCTCCCCCTCTACACTCTTGTAATGGATTGTGTTTTTCCTTTGAAGTAATCTTATCAGATTGAATCTTTAATGTTTGAGAACACTTGATGTATGTCTTGCCGTGCGTATCTGTGGTGACATTGGGATATCACGTGATTCACTTGATGTATGTTTTGGTGATCAACTTGCGGGTTCCGCCCATGAACCTATGCATAGGGGTTGGCACATGTTTTCGTCTTGATTCTCCGGTACAAACTTTGGGGCACTCTTTGTGGTTCTATGTGTTGGTTGAATAGATGAATCTGAGATTGTGTGAAGCATATCATATAATCATACCCACGGATAGTTGAGGTGACATTGGAGTATCTAGGTGACATTAGGGTTTTGGTTGATTTGTGTCTTAAGGTGTTATTCTAGTACGAACTCTAGGGCTGTTTGTGACACTTATAGGAATAGCCCAACGGATTGACTGGAAAGAATAACTTTGAGGTGGTTTCATACCCTACCATAATCTCTTCGTTTGTTCCCCGCTATTAGTGACTTTGGAGTGACTCTTTGTTGCATGTTGAGGGATAGTTATATGATCCAATTATGTTACTATTGTTGAAAGAACTTGCACTAGTGAAAGTATGAACCCTAGGCCTTGTTTCCTATCATTGCAATACCGTTTACGCTCACTTTTATCATTAGTTACCTTGTTGTTTTTATACTTTCAGATTACAAAAACCTATATCTACCATCCATATTGCACTTGTATCACCATCTCTTCGCCGAACTAGTGCACCTATACTATTTACCATTGTATTGGGTGTGTTGGGGACACAAGAGACTCTTTATTATTTGGTTGGAGGGTTGCTTGAGAGAGACCTTCTTCATCCTATGCCTCCCACGGATTGATAAACCTTAGGTCATCCACTTGAGGGAAATTTGCTACTGTCCTACAAATCTCTGCACTTGGAGGCCCAACAACGTCTACAAGAAGAAGGTTGCCTAGTAGACAACAAGCTATTTTCTGGCGCCGTTGCCGGGGAGGTGAGTGCTTGAAGGTATATCTTTAGATCTTGAAATCGAATCTTTTTGTTTCTTGTATTAGCACTAGTTTAGTTTATAAAAGAAAAACTAAAAAATGGAATTTAGTTTGTCTCACACGCTTCATCTTTTTAATATCTTTCATGAGAATAAGGATTCCGATAATTGTTCTCAATTGCTAGAAGAAGAATGCATTAAAATGTTTGGCACTAAATCTTTGAATGATGAGCATGGTTGCAATGTTGTTAGTATGAACTCCTTGAATATCCATAGTACTAATGATGATTGCACTAGTTATGATGAAAATGCCTCCTATAAACATGTCAATTTTTTTGGAGTGCATTGGGTTTGCAAGTATACACCAAATAGGGAAGATAGATATTGCAAGAGGCATAAGTACTTAGAAACTAAATTGTTGCAGGAGAGTCTAGATGATTGCGCTGAAAGATTCAATATTTATCGCGCCCCTTGTGAACTTTGCAACGAACATGGTCATTTAAAGCTCCAATGCTATTTGTTTCATGATCAAGTCATGTCCAAAAATTGTGATAACTTGATTACTCTTAAGCATCATAAAGAGCTTAGTCTTCTTTTGGGTTATGAAGAAATGAAATGTATAACTGAGGGTATTCCAAAGTTTAATCTTGATAGATTTCTTGATTTTGATCTAGAAAAGATTTATATGTATTGTGTGGTGAATTGCATTGAAAATCCTTATATTGCCAATTACATAAAGAAAAGAAAAGAAATAGAAGATGAAGAGAATACTAACGAAAGGGAAGAGACTTCCCAATATCCTCCTATTATTTCTTATGATGAATCAGGTAACGAGGAGGAGCCTTCCATTCAACCAATCTCATTAATAAGGAGCTCCAAAAAGAGGATTGAACCCACACATGATGTGGTGAAGAAGAAGAAAAGGAAAAGGAAGAGAGGTAAAAAAAGATATCTCTCCCAAATAATGTTGCTCCTATATTGTTGTGCCTCATGAAAATGAATCAAAAATAATTGTGGAAGAT
The DNA here is from genome assembly GCA_021605205.1 of Aegilops longissima. NCBI lineage: Eukaryota > Viridiplantae > Streptophyta > Magnoliopsida > Poales > Poaceae > Aegilops > Aegilops longissima. The sequence goes on along the minus strand of CM038677.1, from coordinate 605,616,867 downwards.
GATGCACTTGATGATGATCTCGTTATGCCTATTGTTTGTTGTGATGATTATGATTGGGAAGATAATGATACTCCTTATGATCTTGAAAATATTTTTGGCGCTTGCTTGGAAGAATATGATAATTGCTATACTATTGGTGCTATCCGTACTATTAATGATGAGAGTGATTATGCTTATGATATGAAAAAGCCCAAGCTTGGGGAAGCTATGTTTGATGAGGATGACATATTTAAGAATATATTTGCTGAAATTAAAGTTTGTCCCAAGCTTGGGGATGATATGTTTAATAACGATGATATTTTTAGCCTCCCAAGTTTTGATATGCAAAGTTGTTATGATGATAGCATGCCTTCTACCTATGATGATTATATTGATAAAACTGGGTTTGGAAGAGTGTCAACTTTAGCAAGTAATGATCCCACTATTTTGGAGGATGTTGAATCTTATAATATTTATGAAAGTGGATTTGGAGAGGTCATGACTTTATTTAGTGATCTATCCACTATTCCGGAAGAGGTTTCAATCGATTATGATGAGAACAAAGTTGCTACTTATGATGATTATTGTGATGAAACTTATGCTATAAAAAGTAGTGATGATTATATTTATAAAACTTGTCATGATTGTGATCCCCCTTTTTCTGAACATTACTCTTTTAATGTGGAAACAATGTATAGTATTCAAGTCTCTTATGATACTCCCACTATTCCGAATGAGAAGAATTTTGCTTATGTGGGGAGTAGTAAAATTTCTATGCTTGTAGATCATGAAAAGAATACTTTAGGTGCTGGTTATATTGTTGAATTCATTCATGATGCTACTGAAAATTATTATGAGGGAGGAATATATGCTTGTAGGAATTGCAATAATGTCAAGTTTCCTCTCTATGTGCTTAAAGTTTTAAAGTTATGCTTGTTTTGCCTTCCTATGATAGTTGATTATTGTTCCCATAAGTTGTTTGCTCAAAAAATCCCTATGCATAGGAAGTGGGTTATAATTAAATGTGCTAGTCATATTCTTCATGATGCTCTATTTATGTTTCAATTCTTATCTTTTTGTGAGCATCATTGAAATCATCATGCCTAGCTAGGGGCGTTAAACGATAGCGCTTGTTGGGAGGCAACCCAATTTTATTTTAGTTTCTTGCTTTTTATTTCTGTTTAGGAATAAATAATCCATCTAGATTCTGTTTATATGTGGTTTTATGGTTTAATTAGTTTTTGTACAAAGTAGAACCTTTGGGAAGACTTGGGTGAAGTCTTTCTGATCATGCTGTAAAAAACAGAAACTTTAGCGCTCACGACATTAGCTAAAAACATTTACTGGAGAGTTCTATTTAGTTGATTCTTTTTGCATATGATTACTAGACAAATTCTTCAGGTCCACCAATTTATTTTAGAATTTTTGGAGTTCCAGAAGTATACGTTTGATACAGATTACTACAGACTGTTCTGTTTTTGATAGATTCTGTTTTCATTGTGTTGCTTGCTTATTTTCATGAATCTATGGCTAGTAAAATAGTTTATAAACCATAGAGAAGTTGGAATACAGTAGGTTTAACACAAATATAAATAAATAATGTTTTCATTACAGTAACCTGAAGTGGTGTTTTGTTTTCTTTCGCTAACGGAGCTTACGAGTTTTCTGTTAAGTTTTGTGTTGTGAAGTTTTCATGTTTTGGGTAAAGATTCGATGGACTACGGAATAAGGAGTAGCAAGAGCCTAAGCTTGAGGATGCCCAAGGCACCCCAAGGTAATATTCAAGGATAACCAAGAGCCTAAGCTTGGGGATGCCCCGAAAGGCATCCCCTCGTTTGTCTTCATTCATCGGTAACTTTACTTGGAGCTATATTGTTATTCACCACATGATATGTGTTTTGCTTGGAGCGTCATTTTATTTTCTTTAGATTTGCTTGCTGTTTGAATAAAATACTAAGATATGAAATTCTTAAATTAGAGAGAGTCTTCACATAGCTACATAATTATTTAACTACTCATTGATTTTCACTTATATCTTTTTCGAGTAGTTTGTCATTTACTCCTGTGCTTCACTTATATCCTATGAGTAAATTGTTGAATGATTTGAATGTCATAAATCTGAAATTATATATGTTTCATATGCCTTTCCCATGGGGAGTAATTCCTTCACATATAAGAAGTAGAGGTGGTAAATTTATTGAAGGTTAGCAAACATTGTATTGATCACTTGAACAATCCATAAAAGAATATTGAAGGAAGAGAGATTTCACATATAAATATACTATCATGGACATCTTTTGTAATTGTGAGCACTCATTAAAATATGACATGATAAAAGGTTGATGTTGGACAAGGAAGACAACATAATGGGTTATATTTTCTTATATCCAAAATAAAGTATATTGTCATGGATCGCCTAACACGTTGAGCTTGCCTTTCCCCCTCATGCTAGCCAAATTCCTTGCACCAAGTAGAGATACTACTTGTGCATCCAAACTACTTGAATCAAGTTTCTTCCATGAGTGTCCACCATATCTACCTATATGCAGTATTTACCAGCCTTTCCAAGTAAATTTGCATGTGCCAAACTCTAAACCTTCAAATAATAATTGTTTTGTATGCCCTAATCGCTCATGTAGCGACTACGGGTTAGCAGTATCTTCCATGCTAGGTGGGTTATTCTCACGATGAGTGGACTCCACTCATCATTCACGAGAAAATGCCTGGTAACTGGGATGCCCAGTCCCATGATCAAAAGATCAAAATCAAATCAAAAATAATTGCAAACAAAACTCCCCCAGGTTTGATGTTAGTTGGAGGCACCCGTTGTTTCAGGCAAGCCATGGATTGATGATTGTTGGTGGAGGGAGTAAAATCTTTACCTTTCGTTTGGGAACCGCCTATAATGTATGTAGTATGGAAGATATTGGGAACTCTTGGCCATTATGTTGACAATGAAAGCATACCTCTCAATATTATTTTCATCTCTGTTTTTGCTTCGAGCTCTCGCACCTCTGCAAATCCCTGCTTCCCTCTACGAAGGGCCTATCTTTTACTTTTATGCAAGAGTCATAGTTATCTTCACCTATCCCTTTTTCATTTTACCCTTTGGCAAGCACCTTGTGTTGGAAAGATTCTGATATATATATCCAATTGGATGTAAGGCATCATGAACTATTATTGTTGACATTACCCTTGAGGTAAAAGGTTGGGAGGCGAATCTATAAGCCCCTATCTTTCTCTGTGTCTGATTAAAACTTTGAACCCATGAATATCGCGTGAGTGTTAGCAATTGTGAAAGACTAAATGATAGTGGAGTATGTGGAGTTTGCTAAATTAAAGCTCTGACATAGACTCTTCCTGAAAATAAGATGAATTGTAATTGTTTGATGACTAATAACACGGTTTGTTAGATTTCAAGAAAGTTTATGATCTATACTTTAACATGTGAATAGTTGGTTGCTTGATCATGAAAAGTTCTATGAGTTGAGCTACTGTAATGAAATATAATGATGCTAGAAAAGGTGATTGAAGTTATCATTGATCAAACTTATGCACCTGCTAGCATTCACACTTCATAAATTATTTATTTTATCATTTACCTACTCGAGACGAGCAGGAATTAAGCTTGGGGATGCTGATATGTCTCCAACGTATCTATAATTTATGAAGTATTCATGCTATTATATTATCCATCTTGGATGTTTATTGGCTTTATTAAACACTTTTATATCACTTTTGGGACTAACCTATTGACCCAGAGCCCAGTGCCATTTCCTGTTTTTTACCTTGTTTCAGTGTTTCGAAGAAAAGGAATATCAAACGGAGTCGAAACGGAATGAAATCAACTGGAGAAGTTATTTTTGGAAAGAAAGCTACCGGAAAAACTTGGAGTGCACGTCAGGAAAGAAACAAGGGAGCCACGAGGTAGGGGGGCGCCCCCCCCAGTGCGCCCTCCACCCTCATGGGCCCCTCATGGCTCCCCTGACGTACTTCTTCCTCCTATATATACCCATATACCCTAAAAACTTCGGGGAACAAAATAGATCGGGAGTTCCGCCGCCGCAAGCCTCTATAGCCACCAAAAACCAATCGGGACTCTGTTCCGGCACCCTGCCGGAGGGGGGATCCCTCACCGGTGGCCATCTTCATCATCCCGGTGATCTCCATGACGAGGAGGGCGTAGTTCACCCTCGGGGCTGAGGGTATGTACCAGTAGCAATGTGTTTGATCTCTCTCTCTCGTGTTCTTGATTTGGCACGATCTTGATGTATCACGAGCTTTGCTATTATAGTTGGATCTTATGTTGCTTCTCCCCCTCTACTCTCTTGTAATGGATTGCGTTTTCCCTTTGAAGTAATCTTATCGGATTAAGTCTTTTGAGAACACTTGATGTATGTCTTGTCGTGCGTATCTGTGGTGACAATGGGATATCACGTGATTCACTTGATGTATGTTTTGGTGATCAACTTGCGGGTTCCGCCCATGAACCTATGCATAGGGGTTGGCACACGTTTTCGTCGTGATTCTCCGGTAGAACCTTTGGGGCACTCTTTGAGGTTCTATGTGTTGGTTGAATAGATGAATCTGAGATTGTGTGATGCATATCGTATAATCATACCCACGGATACTTGAGGTAACATTGGAGTATCTAGGTGACATTAGGGTTTTGGTTGATTTGTGTCTCAAGGTGTTATTCTAGTACGAACTCTAGGGCTGTTTGTGACACTTATAGGAATTGCCCAACGGATTGATTGGAAAGAATAACTTTGAGGTGGTTTCGTACCCTACCATAATCTCTTTGTTTGTTCTCCGCTATTAGTGACTTTGGAGTGACTCTTTGTTGCATGTTGAGGGATAGTTATGTGATCCAACTATGTTATTATTGTTGAGAGAACTTGCACTAGTGAAAGTATGAACCCTAGGCCTTGTTTCCTAGCATTGCAATACCGTTTGTGCTCACTTTTATCATTAGTTACCTTGTTGTTATTGTATTTTCAGATTACAAAAACCTATATCTACCATCCATATTGCACTTGTATCACCATCTCTTCGCCGAACTAGTGCACCTATACAATTTACCATTGTATTGGGTGTGTTGGGGACACAAGAGACTCTTTGTTATTTGGTTGGAGGGTTGCTTGAGAGAGACCATCTTCATCCTACGCCTCCCACGGATTGATAAACCTTAGGTCATCCACTTGAGGGAAATTTGCTACTGTCCTACAAACCTCTGCACTTGGAGGCCCAACAACGTCTACAAGAAGAAGGTTGCGTAGTAGACATCAATGGGTCGTGTCCGGCCAAGAATCCCCAGGCCAGGCCGCCTTTAAAAGCCGCTCCCGCAGCCCAATCCCGCCGCCAGCCCGCCCACGCCTCCCGAAACCCTAGCCGCCGCCGCCTCGACCCGCGCGCCGCGTCGCGCCGCCGACTCGCCGGTGTTAGTCACCGCCGCCGCTGTTTTTTTTTCTCTCATCGGTTTATTTTGGTAAACCCTAGATCTAGAACTGGTTTTTTTATTATTCCGGTTTATTTCTTTAGATTGGTTTTTCCATCGGTTTACTTATTTTGCGGACGTTCATCCGTTTGTTCGTTTAAACGAACGCCGTTCACCTGTTAGTCACAGACAGTGAACGTCCGTTCGTTAGCCTGTTCGTCAGTTTTTCTTTTTCCTGGGTTTTTCGCGATTATTTTTTATCGCGATTTCTGACCCAATTTTCGTTTTAGTTTATCTCTTCGCTCGTTTATCGGAATCAGGCGATTCAAGTGCCTAGATCTTCATCTCGAAGCCCTCTTTCTGTTTAACCAACTTGAACAAGATTTTGGAACTGTAAATTTGACTTTAATCCAGATTAGTAATCAGATCTTGTTTCTTTCGCAGTTTGAGTTTCGCTGTTCCGTTTGATTTGATTCTTTTTGCAAACCGGAGTTCTTAAGTTGAACTTTCTGGTTAGATCTTCTTATTTGAGTTTTACCCGTGCATCTTTGCTTGATTGCTTATGTATGCTATTGTTTGTTTGCGATAGAATTCCCGGAGTGCGATGCGCGCTACTACGAGTCCCTAGGTTTTGCGGATCGTCACCAAGGCAAGTAACACATTGATCATACCCCTTTCATACCCAGTTTTTATGCATTAGTTACAACCTTCACACATTGCATGAGTAGGATCTCTTAACATGTGGGTTTGGGAAGTAGTTGAGGAGGTAGAACCTATTACCTGTTTTAATATCAAACCCCGGGAGTTACTTCTACGTTATGCTTATATTGCCATGCTATGCTCGTAGACGTGGATTGGGTTTGAGTGTATCCATGAAAGATGTGAGTTGTTAATTAATGGTTCAACTTAAGGTGGCAACTTTAATACACATCTGGCTGGATTGCTTGTTTGGGCACCTGGAGAATCAAGTGTTGTCCTAGGATATCCCGGAGTACCCGTGTGATTATCCTACGGTCCGTCACCGAGGCTCAAAGGGATCTTAAGATTATTCATGCTAGAAACTTCCGTGTGCAGCCACAAGCTATTATGGGCTCTAGCATACTTGAGTATGTTTCATGACCTCTTTCAGTGGTGGGCTAGCAGATGTAGAGGGAAAGTAGGTGTAACTCTCCACCCAGAGTAAAGATTTAATGTTTCTGAAAAACTGTGTCTCGGTCATCTGTTTCTCAAACATCATGTAGTGCGACAAATCCAACGGAGGAGATTGAGTCTTGTGGGGAAAAGTGCGCAAACCTCTGCAGAGTGTACAAACTAATCATGGTTAGCCGTGTCCCCGGTTATGGACATCTTGAGTATCTAGTACTTGGATTATCCTATTGTATCTCATCACTTTAACTTAATTTGTTGGGTTGATAATTACCTTTAATTTGGGATTGAGTTGGAGGAACCTTCTCAATGATGTTTCAACTACCATGATAGTTAAATAAAACTTATTCCTTTGTTGTAGGAAAAAAATTGTCTTTTCGCGAAAACCTATAACCATAGAGCCTCCACTAGCCATATATGCATGTAGTGATAGCATTATTCTGTTCATTGCTCTACTGTGTTATATTGCCAGCATATTCCATGTGCCGACCCGTTTTTGGGTTGCGACGTATTATGTTGCAGACTTTTCAGACGACGAGTAAAGGTGCGATAGGTCGTTGTCATGCACTCAGCTATGCCATTGGAGTTGATGGACTCACTTTATCTTCCAAGCCTTCCGCTGTTATCGTGTTAGATGGCCTTAAGCCATATTTATTGTAATAAGTTCTCTTTGGAGACATTCGATGTAATAAGTGTGTGATTGCTACTCTGTTATAAATCCTTCTGTAGGACCTTGAAGTATGTCTAGAGGGGGGTTATTAGACTACTTGACCAATTAAAAACTTAACCTTTTCCCAATTTTAGACTTTGGCAGATTTTAGCTATCTTTGAGAAATTCAAGCAATCTTCACGCAATTCAAGCAAGCATGCAAAGAGTATATAGGCAGCGGAAATTAAAGCATGCAACTTGCAAGAATGTAAAGGGAAGGGTTTGGAGAATTCAAACGCAATTGGAGACAGGGATGTTTTTGTCGTGGTTCCGATAGGTGGTGCTATCGTACATCCACGTTGATGGAGACTTCAACCCACGAAGGGTAACGGTTGCGCAAGTCCACGGAGGGCTCCACCCACGAAGGGTCCACGAAGAAGCAACCTTGTCTATCCCACCATGGTCGTCGCCCATGAAGGTCTTGCCTCACTAGCGGTAGATCTTCACGAAGTAGGCGATCTCCTTGCCCTTACAAACTCCTTGGTTCAACTCCACAATCTTGTCAGAGGTTCCCAAGTGACACCTAGCCAATCTATGAGACACCATTCTCCAAGAAGTAACCAATGGTGTGTTGATGATGAACTCCTTGCTCTTGTGCTTCAAATGATAGTCTCCCCAACACTCAACTCTCTCTCACAGGATTTGGATTTGGTGGAAAGAAGATTTGAGTGGAAAGCAACTTGGGGAAGGCTAGAGATCAAGATTCTTGTGGTTGGAATGGAATATCTTGGCCTCAACACATGAGTAGGTGGTTCTCTCTCAAGCTGGTAAGTTGGAAGTGTAGGTTTGTTCGATGGCTCTCTCCACGAATGAAGAGGAGGTGGAGGGTATATATAGCCTCCACACAAAATCTAACGTTACACACAATTTACCAAACTCGGTGGGACGAATCATCAAACTCGGTCGGACCGATTTGGTAAACCTAGTGACCGTTAGGGTTTTGATTGGGGCGACATGCAACTCGGTAGGACCGATATGATTAGGGTTAGGGCATAACGTAATCTCGGTGAGACCGATTACACAAACTTCGGTGAGACCGATTTTGGTAATTAGCTAACCGGAGAGTTGGTCGGAGTAAACTTCGGTGGGACGATTCGCTCTTCGGTGAGACCGAAAAGTTACGAAAGGAAGCAGAGAGTTTACATTGCAATCTCGGTGGGACCGATCGCTCACTTGGTTAGACCGAAGCGTTACGAAGGGAAGCAGAGAGATTACAATCCCATCTCGGTGAGACCGAGATCCCTATCGGTGAGACCGATTTTCCTAGGGTTTGTGGCAATGGCTATGACATTTGAACTCGGTGGCGCCGGATAGAAAGAATCGGTAGGGCCGAGTTTGACTTTAGGTTTAGGTCATATGTGGATGTGAGAAAGTAGTGGAGGGTTTTGGAGCATATCACTAAGCACATGAAGCAAGAGGCTCATTAAGCAACGCCTCATCCCTCCTTGATAGTATTGGCTTTTCCTATAGACTCAATGTGATCTTGGATCACTAAAATGTAAAATGTAGAGTCTTGAGCTTTTGAGCTTGAGCCAATCCTTTGTCCTTCATATTTTGAGGGATCCACTTTCATCATCCATGCCATGCCATTCATTGAGCTTTCCTGAAATATTTGTCTTGGAATAGCATTAGTTTAATGAGCTATATGTTGTTATGAATTACCAAAACCACCTAGGGATAGTTGCACTTTCACCTTCGAGTACTGTGTGTGTCAGCATTACCCATCCAGGGATGACACTGAAGCACAGAGACTTGAGCGTCTGAGGTCGGGTCGCTACAGGATGGTATCAGAACACACGTTGAATGTAGGACACGACCACTAAGAAAAGCCATAGGTCACTCTTCTCTACTCATTCATGAATCCTCTCCATTTTATACTCTTTAGGATGGCGGATTCGAGGAACAAGTTTGCACAACCGGATGAAGACACTCCCTTTGGACGACACTTGAAGGAAGTCACTAGGTACCTGAACATTGGAATACCAAGCTTCACCGGGACCTACAACGCCACTTTACCAGAAGAGAAGCGCTGGATGGTTCAAGTTCAAGTTCAAGGAAGGACATTCATGCTAGTCACGGAGTCCATAGAGTTTTCCTTTGATGCCCCAACCTGGAGTCTAGGAAAGAGCATGGCAGCCCACATCGCCATGGGATGCATTGGCGAAGTTTACCACAAGGATCTCAAGGATACTATCTACCAGATATGCGGGCACCGAGATGAGCAATGGGAGATATTCAGCACCAGAAAGGACAGGTCCATTGCAGCATTCATCCAGGAGTTAAACCAGCACATTCGACGCCAGGAGAACCAGAAGTGTGCAAGCATGATAGTTTTAAAGAAGGCGATGACAAGGATCACCGAGTTAGAAGAAGAACTCAAGTCTACACGCGACGGATATGAGGAGGAAATCGCGACGCTATTGGAGGAGAACGACGACCTGATAAAGAAGATCGGAGTATTCATGGGAGACCCCGCACCAAGAGGAGAAGATGACGATTCCACTTGCCTGGAGAACTACATCATCATCGACGACACCGACTCCGACCCTGATGATAGTGATGATGATCATGGAGTCTTCCACCGATCAATATTTCTTGTAGACCACCATATGATCAGTAGTATTTCCCCAATGTAAATAATATAGTCTGAGCACGGTAACGATAGTTAGATCGATTGTATGCCCTTGCTTGATTGATTGAGTGATATGATTATGTTTGTCTCATGTGCATATGGGTAGTGTTTTCTCACTAAACCTAATTTCTATTCTACTCTCTTTCCTCTAAACCCATCAGATGCCTCCGAGACATGACACCAGATTTGTCTTCCCACCGGAGATCACCCAGTTGATCCAGCAGCAGAATGCCTTGATGCAGATATTAGTCCAGAACCAAGGCAACAACAACAACAACCCTTCTCCAGTTGACAACCTAGCCCGTTTTCTGAGGTTACAGCCACCGGTGTTTTCCAGTAGCACCGAGCCGATAGTTGCGGATGACTGGCTATGCAGGATTGGAAAGGAGTTGACCACCGCAGGTTGCACATATGCTGAGAAGGTGTGTTTTTCCACACACCAATTGGATGGACCAGCAGCGTCATGGTGGGAGAATTACACGGCCACTTTTTCCATAGCCAATATCACTTGGGATCAGTTTCAGCAAGCATTCCGCACAGCCCATGTCTCAACTGGAGCTATGAGCATGAAGAAGCGTGAGTTTCGCAACTTACGCCAGGGAAATCGTACTGTGGCTCAGTACGTAGATGAGTTTAGTAAGTTATCTTGTTATGCCCCTGATGGTGTGGCCACAAATGCCGCAAAGCAGGAGAAGTTTATGGAAGGGCTAAATGATGAGCATGCAGTTGTTGGTGGCAACATTCAACAACTACCAGGAGTTGGTAGACAAGGCTCTTATGATTGAAGGGAAGCAGTAGCAGATTGAGAGCCGCAAGAGGAAGTATGGACAAGGAAAGTACAATTCTAGAGCTCAGCAGAAGCCTCGCTTCACCCCGAACTCGGGAGGACTTGTCCATAACCATGGTGGCAACACCCACAATGGAGGGAGTTCTCACAACCACAATGGCTCCAAGAATGGAAACATGAACAGAGCAGGCAGCAATTAGAACCACTCTAACCCAGCCATACCCGCCAAGAAGGACCTAAGTCACATTACTTGTTTCAAGTGCGGGAAGACTGGACACTATGCCACTGAGTGCCCTGAAGCAAAGAATGGTAATGGCAATGGAAGCACTGGGAAGAAGCCCAACCCTTTCAATTGGGGACAAGTGAACCACGTGAACGTGGAGGAAGTTGAGGAGCTGCCTGATGCAGTTATTGGTAAGTTTTTGGTTAAGTCTTTTACTGCAATCGATCTTTTTGATACTGGTGCATCGCATTCATACATATCAAGGGGATTCGTGGATAAGTATAAGTTGCCATAGAGCCTCCACCAGCCATATATGCATGTAGTGATAGCATTATTCTGTTCATTGCTCTACTGTGTTATATTGCCAGCATATTCCATGTGCTGACCTATTTTTGGGCAGCAACGTATTATGTTGCAGACTTTTCAGACGACGAGTAAAGGTGCGATAGGTCGTTGTCATGCACTCAGCTATGTCGTTGGAGTTGATGGACTCACTTTATCTTCCAAGCCTTCCGTTGTTATCGTGTTAGATGGCCTTAAGCCATATTTATTGTAATAAGTTCCCTTTGGAGACATTCGATGTAATAAGTTTGTGATTGCTACTCTGTTATAAATCCTTTGAGTATTGTGTGTGTCAGCATTACTGATCCAGGTATGACACTGAAGCACAGAGACTTGGCCGTTTGTGGTCGGGTCGCTACATTTGAGGAAGGTGACCTTGTCCTTAGGCGCGTTAAGTCCACCAAGGGTACACACAAGTTATCACCAAAGTGGGAAGGTCCTTACTAGGTAGTACGAGTCACCAGACTTGGCGCAGTCCGTCTGGAGACCGGAGATGGCACACCATTGCAAAACTCATGGAACATTGAGCATTTCCGTACGTTATACCCGTAAGGCGCAGAGGCTGCTGGGCTCTGCCCGGCAGCCACCCATTGTACATGGCCTTGCCGAAGTTGCATGTAACCCCTTGTACAAGCCGGGGCGATGACCCCGTGCAAGAGAAAATAAAGAAGCGTTGTAGGGGGCCCCAACTAAGATTGCATGCATGCACAAGCACACCCATATCATAGCATAAGCATGTAACATCCCAAATTTACAATTTGGAATGTTATACATAGAGCATCTTTGCATAGCATTTTTTTTGTTGCATTTTTGCTCGATCCTAGAAATTCTACACAACTCAAGGACCCACGGAGAGAGTTGGGGACATCGTTATTTTCATATTTGAGTTTTTCTCAAATTTTGAAAATAGGATCATTTGATTTTAATTATTTTATCTTCAATTATTTCTACTATCAAAATATGAGAGAGGGAATAAAATGACTTTCCCAAAATAAAGAAATAATGAATATTTAAAAATGAAATTAAATAAGATTTTATTTTGGAGTTTTTCGCCTTTTTATTTGAATTTAGGAAAATGCGCGTTTTTCAAAATTGCATTTAGGCCCCAAATAAATGTTCATTAAATCCGGCTTGATTTTAGAAGCCGGGGAAAATTTATTTCGGGATTTTTGGAGTAAGTTTAGTATTTTTTTTATTTTTTTTCTGCGCGTAATGTTTTTTAAAAAAACGAACTGCCTTTGGGCCGTGCCCGAGCGGGACTCCGCTCGGGCGCTTTTAAATAACCGCCGCCGCGCCAAATTTCACCCGAGCCACCACGCTGACCCACCCCCGCCCGCCCACCCGAAACCTAACCCTAGCGCCTGACCCGCCGCCCCACCGCCAGCCAGACTTCGCCGGACCCGCCGCCCGCCGCCGCCGCCGAGGTTCGCCGCCGCCTCGATCCGCGTGCGCGGTTTTATTATTTAAAACCGGGCGGTTTTTATTTCGGTTTTTTTAGTTTCGTTTTTTTATTAGTTTCGGTTTTTTCTGGTTTAGGCTAATTAGCGGACGTTCATCCGTTAGTTCGTTTAAACGAACGCGTTCGTCAGATTAGTTTAGTTAACGAACGTCCGTTCGTTAACCCGTTCGTCGTTTTTCTTTTTCTCGGATTTAATCCGCGATTTTTTCTGATCGCGATTCCTCATCCGATTTTCGTTTTAGTATAACTTTTCGCTCGTTTATCGGAATCAGGCGATTCAAGCGCCTAGAGTTTCGTCTCGAAACCCTCTTTCCGAATAACCTACTCAAACAAGTTTTTACTTCTGTAAAATTTGACTTAGATCTAGATTAGTAAAACGAAGCTGTTTTCTTCCGCCGTTTGACTTTCGTTGCTTCGTTTGATTTGATTCTTTTTGCTAACCGGAGTTCTTAAGTTGAACTATCTGGTTAGATCTATTTGAGTTTTACCTGTGCATTAGATGAGTACTTATTGTATGCTTGTTTGTTTGTCTGCGATAGAATACCCGGTCGCCACTTTGTTACTTGAGTCTCTAGGTTTCATGGATCATCGACAAGGCAAGTAACACTTTGATCATACCTTTTCTACTACCCAGTTTTATGCATTAGATCTATCCTCAAACATTGCATGATTAGGATCTAATTAAATTGTGGGATGGGAAGTAGTTGAGGTAGTACCTATTACCTATTTTATTATCAAACCCTTGGGAGTTACTTCTACGTTTGCTTATTATGCCATGCTATGCTAGTAGACGTGGATTGGGTGAGTGTATCCATGACAGATGTGAGATTGTTATTTAATGGTTTATTTAAGGTGGCAACTTAAACACACATCTAGGTGGATTGAGGCACCTGGTTTCTATCGAGACTTGCTGTATTTCTTGGACCGCCACCCGTGCTCAAAGGGATCATGAGATTATTCAAACTAGAAACTTCGTGTGCAGCCACAAGCCATTATGGGCTCTGGCGTAGTTGATTAAGTTGTGCGAACTCTTACGGGTAGGCTAGCGATGTAGGGGATGTAGGTTGGTGCGGTCTACCCACATGTAAGGTGCTAGCGCTTCGAAGACTATGTCTCGGTCATCCGTTTCTCAAACATCATGTAGTGCGAGAAATCAAACGGAGGTGATCGAGTCTTGTGGGGAAAAGTGCGCAAACCTCTGCAGAGTGTATAAACTAATCATGGTTAGTCGTGTCCCGGGTTATGGACATCTTGAGTATCTAGTACTTGGATATCAAGTGAATCTCATCATGTTACTTCTAATTAATATTGTTGGGTTTTTATTGAGTACTTTTAATTGGGATTGAGAATGCTGTCAACCATTCTCATTGTTTAACAACCACCATGATAGTTAAATAAATTTATTCCTTTGAAGTAGGGAAAATTTGGCTTTACGCAAAATTGTAACCATAGAGCTTTTCCACCAGCCATATATGCATGTAGTATAGGCTTATCATTCCATTATTCTCTATGTGTTACATTGCCAGCATATTCCATGTGCTGACCCATTTTCGGGCTGCAACGTTTCATGTTGCAGACTTTTCAGACGACGAGTAAGGTGCTTAGGTCGTGGCTCTATACTCAGTGATGCCGTTGGAGTTGATGGACTCGCTTTTCTTCCAAGCCTTCCGTTGTTATCGTATTTAGATGGCCTTAAGCCATTCTTATTTTATTAAGTTCTCTCTTGAGACATTCGATTGTAATAAGTGTGTGATTGCTACTCTGTTATAAATCCTTGAGTCTTGTGTGGTGTCGGCATTCTTGATCCGGGGATGACACTTGAGCACGAGATCGACTATTTGAGTCTGGTCGCTACAAAGATGGTATCGAGCACACGACGTATGAGGACACGATCATTAAGCTAAAGCCCTAGATCACTACTCTCTCTTCTCATTTCTAACTCCTCATCTTTTCTACTCTTTTAGGATGGCGAAGCGAGGATCAAGTTCACCCAGCGGATGAAGATACACCCTTTGGACGACACACGAAGGAAGTCACTAAGTACCTAAACATCGGATTACCAAGATTCACGGGACCTACAATTCCACTTTACCGAAGAAGAGCGCTGAAGATTCAAGCTCAAGTTCCGGAAGGGCGTTTGCGCCAATCACGGAGCCCATAGAGTGTGTTTTCAATGCACCAACACGGAGTCCAGGAAAGAGTATGGCAGCTCACATAACCATGGGACGCATTGGAGAAGTTTACAAAGAAGACCTCAAGGATACTATCTACCAGATTTGCGGCGCCGAGATGAACAATGGGAGATAGTTGGCACTAAGAAGGATTGATCCATTGCAGCTTTCATCCAGAGTTAAACCAGCACATTCGACTCAGGAGAACCAGGATGTCTTGTGAGACATGATGGAGTTGAAGACAGCAAAAGCCAAGATTATCGAACTAGAAGGAGAACGAAGGCCACTCAAAAGACTACATGGAGGAGATTGTATCTCTAGTGGGACAAAGCAGCGATCTCAAGGAGAAGATTGAAGAACTCATGGGAAATTCAGCACCCGGAGGAGAAGATGAAGATAGCACCTGTCCAGAGAACTACATCATCATCGACGACACCGATTCTGATCCTAGTGATGTTGATTTCGAAGATGAAGCTGGAGCAGATATCATGGAGTCTTCATCGGAGCAGTTTTTCTAGTTGACCACCATAACAGCAGTAGATTCCCCCATTACAGATTGGTTTTAGTTTCAGCACTTTTGTAACGATAGATAGACCGTTGTATGCCCTTGTTTGAATTGATTGGAGTGATATTGTGTGATTTTGTCTCATGTGCATATGGGTAGTGTTTTCTCTCTAGACCTCATTCTATTCTTAACTCTCGTCTTTTCTTAAACCCTCAGATGCCTCCGAGACGCAACCCCGAATTTGTTTTCCCGCCAGAGATCAATCAGTTGATTCAGCAGCAAAATGCCTTGATTCAAACATTGGTACATAACCAAGGCAACAACAACAACAACAACCCACCGCCACCACCACCAGTTGACCATTTGACTCGTTTCTTAAGGTTGAATCCGCCGGTGTTTTCCAGTAGCACCGAGCCGATTGTTGCAGATGATTGGCTCTGTAAGATAGGGAGGGAGTTGACTACTGCAGGATGTACAGATGGAGAAAGGGTTAAATTTGCCGCACATCAGCTCGAAGGACCCGCAGCAGCATGGTGGGATAATTTTACAGCCACTTACCCTGTAGACACTGTCACATCAGATCAGTTTCAGCAAGCTTTCCGCACTGCCCATGTTTCAGCAGGAGCTATGGCCATGAAGAAGCGTGAGTTTTGCAACTTGCGCCAAGGAGGACGGACAGTTGGCTAGTATGTGGATGATTTTAGTAAATTAGCACGTTATGCCCCAGATGACGTTTCTACGGATGCAGCTAAGAAGGAGAAGTTTCTAGAAGGACTGAATGATGAACTGAGCATGCAGTTGATGGTAGCCACCTTCAATAACTACCAGGAGTTGGTAGATCGTGCTCTTATGATTGAAGGGAAGCAGCAGCAGATTGACTATCGCAAGAGGAAGTATGGACAGGGGAAGAATAACTCGGAGCTCGTGAAACTTCGCTTTACCCGAAGACGGAGGACAATTTCAGCATACCCATGGAGGAGGTAGCTCGCACAACCATAATCGCACCAAGAATGGAAACGGGAATGGAGGAAGCAATGGACAAAACCGCACCAACCCGTCAACACCATCCAAGGTAGACTTGAGCCACATCACTTGCTTTAAGTGCCGCAAGACCGAGCATTACGCAAATGATTGTCCAGAAGGCCAAGATGGTAATGGTAATGGAAGCTCAGGAAAGAAGCCGAACCCTTTCAACAGAGGACAAGTGAACCACGTTACCGTGGAGGAGGTTGAAGCTCAACCAGACGCAGTAATAGGTAAGTTTTTGGTTAAGACTTTTACTGTAGTTGTTCTTTTGATACTGGTGCATCGCATTCATACATATCAAGGGGATTTGTGGATAAGTATAAACTACCAACCCAAGCCCTTAGGTCACCCATGCTAGTAACCTCACCCGGAGCAGAATACATGGCTAGTATATGGTGCGACCGACTGCCATTAAGGATTGGACACTATGTGTTTCCCTCGGACCTAATAGTTCTGGAATCGCAAGGTTTGGATGTGATATTAGGCATGGATTGGTTATCGAAGTATGGAGGGAACATAGATTGCGCCAGTAAGTCGATTTTTCTTACCACCCCAGGAGGGAGGAGAATCAAGTATGTATCACGGCATGAGCCGAGGAGAGCACATGTAAATTCCTTAACAGGAGTTGTGCGGGAGGAAGTACCGTGGTAAGGGATTACCCGGACGTGTTTAGGAAGAGTTGCGAGCATGCCACGGATAGAGACATTGAGTTTCGATAGAACTCTTGCCGAGCACCGGGCGATATCTAAGAGACCGTATAGGATGCCAGCCCAAGATTTGGAGGAAATTAAGAAGCAGATTAAGGAGTTCTTGGATAAAGGTTTTATTCGCCCAAGTTCTTCGCCTTGGGGATCACCGATACTTCTAGTGGAGAAGAAGGATGGATCATTAAGAATGGTTGTTGATTATCGAGGATTGAATGAAGTGACCATTAAGAACAAGTACCCACCGCCGATGATCAATGACTTGTTTGACCAATTGCAAGGAGCTAAGGTATTTTCCAAGATCGATTTACGATCAGGGTACCATGAGTTGAAGATTCGAGAGCGGGATATACCTAAGGCGGCTTTTACCACCGTGCGGGCTGTATGAGTATACCGTTATGTCATTTGGTGCGACTAACGCACCGCCTATTTTATGAACATGATGAACAAAGTGTTTATGGAATTTTTGGATAAGTTCGTCGTGGTGTTCATTGATGATATTTTGGTTTACTCGAAGAATGAAGAGGAACATAAGGAGCATTCGCGTTTGGTACTCGAGAAGCTTATAGAACACCAGTTATATGCCAAGTTCAGCAAGTGTGAGTTTTGGTTGAAGGAAGTTGGATTTCTCGGACATGTTATATCCGGAGAAGGTATAGCAATGACCCCACTAAAGTTGTCCTTTGTGACAAGCGGGAAGCGCCACCAACTGTTGGGGAGATCCGGAGTTTCCTTGGACTCGCAGGATACTGTCGGAGATTTATTGAGAATTTCTCAAGGATTGCGAAGCCTATGACAGAATTGTTGAAGAAGGATACCAAGTTCATATGGACTGAGGAGTGTGAAGCTAGTTTCAAGAGTTGAAGAAAGCGTTTGGTTACCTCACCAGTGTTAATTCTGCGGATCGGACCAAGGATTATGAGGTGTATTGCGACGCTTCACGTCGAGGACTTGGAGCAGTGCTTATGCAGGAGGGAAGAGTTGTTTCGTATGCTTCACGACAGCTTAAGCCTCATGAGCTAAACTATGCCACGCATGATTTGGAGTTAGCAGCCGTAGTGCATGCATTGAAAACATGGAGACATTTCCTCATTGGAAATCATTGTGAGGTGTATATGGATCACAAGAGTTTAAAGTACATCTTCACGCAGAAGGAGCTAAATCTCAGGCAGAGGAGATGGTTGGAGCTCATTAAGGACTATGATATGAGATTACATTATCACCCCGGAAAGGCTAACATGGTAGCAGACGCGTTGAGCCGTAAGAGTCACGTCAACACACTAATGACGGGAGAAATACCAAAGGAGTTAGCCGAGGACCTTCGAGAGCTATGTTTGGAAATAGTTCCGAGAGGCTATGTAGCAGCATTGGAGATTCAGTCAACTTTGATGGACAAGATCAGGGAAGCTCAGAAGACTGACAAAGAGATTGCCGCTATAAAGGAGAAAATGAGCGAAGGAAAGGCTAAGGGATTCCGTGAGGATGAGCACGATACCCTATGGTTTGAAGACCGTGTTTATGTGCCCAATGACCCAGAGATCAGGAAGTTAATTCTACAAGAGGCACATGATTCACCATATTCGATTCACCCAAGAAATACCAAGATGTATTTGGATTTGAAGAATACTTTCTGGTGGACCGGAATGAAAAAGGACATTGCGGAGTACGTAGCAGTTTGTGATGTATGTCAGAGGGTGAAGGCGAGAACATCGAAGCCAGCGAGGATTATTACAACCATTGCCTATACCGAATGGAAGTGGGATAAACTAGGTATGGATTTCATCATGGTATTGCCGGGACTCGTTCAGGCTATGACTCGATTTGGGTTGTAGTCGATCGTTTGACGAAGGTAGCTCATTTCATTCGATAAAGACCACCTACAAGCGATGCCAAATTGGCTAAGATATACATGACAAGGATTGTATGCTTGCATGGAGTTCCGAGGAGTATCGTGTCGAGATAGAGGAACCCAATTCACCTCAAAGTTCGGAAGCGGTTGCACGAAACTTTGGGAACCAGGCTGGAGTTTAGCACAGCTTTTCATCCACGACATGATGGACAAACCGAGAGAGTCAACCAGATTTTGGAGGATATGCTTAGAGCTAGTGCTTTGGATTATGGATCAAGTTGGGATGACAACTTGTCGTATCTGGAGTTTTCTTATAACAACAGATTACCAAACCAGATCGAAGATGGCCCCTTCGAAGCCTTATACGGAAGGAGGTGCAGGACCCGTTGTTGTGGGATGAAGTTGGAGACCGCCATTGTTTGGACGGATTTGATTAAGGAGTGCGAGCAGAAAGTAAAGTTGATTCGCGATAGGCTCAAGGTAGCCCAGTCAAGACAGAAGAGTTATGCGACTCAAAACACAAGGAGGCGTAATCTGAAGTCGGAGCGAGTTTATCTTGATATTGCCACTTGAGGAGTTAAGCGTTTTGGTGTTAAAGGAAAGTTAGCACCCCGATTTGTAGGACCTTATCGTGTTTTGGAACGTATGGGAGAAGTTGCGCACAAGTTGGAATTACCCGAAGGATTATCAGGAGTTCATGATGTGTTTCATGTTTCTCAGTTGAAGAAGTGTCACACAGAGATGGCTGATATACCACTGAGAGATACCGTGCCACTAGAAGCGATTCAGCTGAATGATGATTTGACCTATGAGGAGAAACCAGTTAAGATTCTCGAGTTTGCTAGCCGAGTCACCCGCAGCAAGGTCATTAAGTTTTGCAAAGTTTAGTGGAGCCACCACACAGAGGATGAAGCCACCTGGGAGCGAGAGGAAGATTTGCTTAAGGACCACCCTCACCTATTTTCTAGCCAACCTGAATCTCGAGGGCGAGATTCATCTTAAGGGGGTAGGTTTGTAGCATCCCAAATTTTCAATTTGGAATGTTATACATAGAGCATCTTTGCATAGCATATTTTTTTGTTGCATTTTTACTCGATCCTAGAAATTCTACACAACTCAAGGACCCACGGAGAGAGTTGGGGATTTCGTTATTTTCATATTTGAGTTTTTCTCAAATTTTGAAAATAGGATCATTTGATTTTAATTATTTTATCTTCAATTATTTCTACTATTAAAATATGAGAGAGGGAATAAAATGACTTTCCAAAAATAAAGAAATAATGAAGATTTAATAATAAAATCAAATAAGATTTTATTTTGGAGTTTTTCGCCTTTTTATTTGCATTTAGGAAAAATGCGTTTTTCAAAATTGCATTTAGGCCCCAAATAAATGTTCATTAAATCTGGCTTGATTTTAGAAGCCGGAGAAAATTTATTTCGGGATTTTTGGAGTCCGTTTAGTATTTATTTTTATTTTTTTCTGCACGTAATGTTTTTAAAAAAAACGAACCGCCTTTGGGCCGTGCCCGAGCGGGACTCCGCTCGGCGCGCTTTTCAAATCGCGCCGCGCCCCCAGCCCACCCGAGCCACCGCGCCCACCCACCCAGCGCCCGGCCCACCCCGAAACCCTAACCTAGCGCCCGACCCGCCATGCCGCCGCCGGCCGCCGCCGCCGCGCGACTCGCCGGACCCGCCGCCGACCCGCGGACCCGCCGGACGCCGCCGCCGCCGAGGTTCACCGCAGCCTCGATCCGCGTGCAGCGGTTTTCTTTTTAAAACAGGCGGTTTTTATTTCGGTTTTTTTTTACTTTCGTTTTTTTATTAGTTTCGGTTTTTTCCGGTTTAGGCTAATTAGCGGACGTTCGTCCGTTAGTTCATTTAAACGAACGCGTTCGTCAGATTAGTTTAGTTAACGAATGTCCGTTCGTTAACCCATTCGTCGTTTTTCTTTTTCTCGGATTTAATCCGCGATTTTTTCTGATCGCGATTCCTCATCCGATTTTCGTTTTAGTATAACTTTTCGCTCGTTTATCGGAATCAGGCGATTCAAGCGCCTAGAGTTTCATCTCGAAACCCCCTTTCCGAATAACCTACTTAAACAAGTTTTTACTTCTGTAAAATTTGACTTAGATCCAGATTATTAAAACGAAGTTGTTTTCTTCCGCCGTTTGACTTTCGTTGCTTCGTTTGATTTGATTCTTTTTGCAAACCGGAGTTCTTAAGTTGAACTATCTGGTTAGATCTATTTGAGTTTTACCTGTGCATTAGATGAGTACTTATTGTATGCTTGTTTGTTTGTCTGCGATAGAATACCGAGTCGCCTTTGTTACTTGAGTCTCTAGGTTTCATGATCATCGGCAAGGCAAGTAAGACTTTGATCATACCTTTTCTACTACCCAGTTTTATGCATTAGATCTATCCTCAAACATTGCATGATTAGGATCTAATTAAATTGTGGGATGGGAAGTAGTTGAGGTAGTACCTATTACCTATTTTATTATCAAACCCTTGGGAGTTACTTCTCGTTTGCTTATTATGCCATGCTATGGTAGTAGGCGTGGATTGGGTGAGTGTATCCATGATGATGTGAGATTGTTATTTAATGGTTTATTTAAGGTGGCAACTTAAACACACATCGGGTGGATTGAGGCACCTGGTTTCTATCGGGACTTGCTGTATTTCTTGGACCGCCACCCGGGCTCAAAGGGATCATGAGATTATTCAAACTAGAAACTTCGTGTGCAGCCACAAGCCATTATGGGCTCTGGCGTAGTTGATTAAGTTGTGCGAACTCTTACGGGTAGGCTAGCGGATGTAGGGGATGTAGGTTGGTACGGTCTACCCACATGTAAGGTGCTAAGCGCTTCGAAAGACTATGTCTCGGTCATCCGTTTCTCAAACATCATGTAGTGCGAGAAATCAAGCGGAGGCGATCGAGTCTTGTGGGGAAAAGTCATAAAACCTCTGCAGAGTGTATAAACTAATCATGGTTAGCCGTGTCCCCGGTTATGGACATCTTGAGTATCTAGTACTTGGATATCATGTGAATCTCATCATGTTACTTCTAATTAATATTGTTGGGTTTTTATTGAGTATGTTTAATTGGGATTGTGAATGCTGTCAACCATTCTCAATGTTTAACAACCACCATGATAGTTAAATAAATTTATTCCTTTGCAGTAGGGAAAAATTGGCTTTACGCAAAATTGTAACCATAGAGCTTTTCCACCAGCCATATATGCATGTAGTATAGGCTTATCATTCCATTATTCTCTATGTGTTACATTGCCAGCATATTCCATGTGCTGACCCGTTTTTGGGCTGCAACGTTTCATGTTGCAGACTTTTCAGACGGCGAGTGAGATGCTTAGGTCGTGGTTCTATACTCAGTGATGCCGTTGGAGTTGATGGACTCGCTTTTCTTCCAAGCCTTCCGTTGTTATCGTATTTAGATGGCCTTAAGCCATTCTTATTTTATTAAGTTCTCTCTTGAGACATTAGATTGTAATAAGTGTGTGATTGCTACTCTGTTATAAATCCTCCGAGTATTGTGTGGTGTCGACATTCTTGATCCGGGGATGACATCGAGCACGAGATCGACTGCTTTTGAGGTCTGATCGCTACAAAGCATTTCATGAGCACTTGCATATGCATATAGATAGGAGTGCATCCTTCCATTCACTCTCGTCTACGTGGAGTCATAGGTTCTTGTCGTGAACCTGGCTTCGACAAAGGACGAGAAGATTGCGCGGCATGGTGATCATCGACAAGCCAAGCAGATGAGTTCACCTCTTGTCCATTAGTATTCTGTAAAGCTACAACTTTGCATGAGAAAACCTCGCCTCTCTCTCTTTGAAACTTAGGTGCTCCCATCCATGACTCGAACGCTGCTTCGGTCAGGGTGGTCGCAGTGGCCTTTGGGAAAAAGGAGTTGGCGGGGGGCTGGACCCACTGTCTTTTCCCCGGCAGACATAGTTCTCCGGTAGACAAAGAGGGTGCCGGCAGGATATCCTGCCGGGGAAAACTTGTTTATTTTATTAAAGAGGCGCTTTGCCTCTGCATGGACGTACACATGCACGGGTTCCTGGCAGGATTAATCCTTTTCATTCATATGCAGTTACAAGTACAAGCATTATAGAATACAAAGATGGACTCGAGAAGATTACATTATTTGAATTAAAATTTGGCGATTGCCTACAAGTTTAAGGTTAAAAAAAGATAAGTGCCCCGTCACACCTTTTCCCCTGTCCATCCCTCGCAGGAAGAGATCAAGGGGACCGGGGGCGGGCACAGCTGGGATTCGGCGCCTCCCCAGGATCAGGACGGCACTGCTCCCCGGCAAGGAGGAAGAAACCGGAGGGCAGGCGTGGATGGTGACGCTGCCGGAGGACCAGATGGGAGGCACGAAGTCTGATAACCCACAAGTATAGGGGATCGCAACAGTTTTCGAGGGTAGAGTATTCAACCCAAATTTATTGATTCGACACAAGGGGAGCCAAAGAATATTCTCAAGTATTAGCAACTGAGTTGTCAATTCAGCCACACCTGGATAACTTAATATCTGCAGCAAGGTCTTTACTAGCAAAGTAATATGATAGTAGTGGTAACGGTAACAAAAGTAACAGAAGCAAAAGTAATATTTTTGGTGTTTTGTAGTGATTGTAACAGTAGCAACGGAAAATTAAATAAGCGAAGAACAATATGTGAAAAGCTCGTAGGCATTGGATCGGTGATGGAGAATTATGCCAGATGCGGTTCATCATGTAACAATCATAACATTGGGTGACACAGAACTAGCTCCAATTCATCAATATAATGTAGGCATGTATTCCGAATATAGTCATACGTGCTTATGGAAAAGAACTTGCATGACATCTTTTGTCCTACCCTCCCGTGGCAGCGGGGTCCTAATGGAAACTAAGCGATATTAAGGCCTCCTCTTAATGGAGTGCCGGAACAAAGCATTAGCACATAGTGAATACATGAACTCCTCAAACTATGGTCATCACCAGGAGTGGTCCCGATTATTGTCACTTCGGGGTTGCCGGATCATAACACATAGTAGGTGACTATATACTTGCAAGATAGGATCAAGAACACACATATATTCATGAAAACATAATAGGTTCAGATCTGAAATCATGGCACTCGGGCCCTAGTGACAAGCATTAAGCATAGCAAAGTCATAGCAACATCAATCTCAGAACATAGTGGATACTAGGGATCAAACCCTAACAAAACTAACTCGATTACATGATAGATCTCATCCAACCCATCACCGTCCAGCAAGCCTACGATGGAATTACTCACGCACGGTGGTGAGCATCATGAAATTTGTGATGGAGGATGGTTGATGATGACGGTGACGACGAATCCTCCTCTCCGGAGCCCCGAACGGACTCCAGATCAGCCCTCCCGAGAGGTTTTAGGGCTTGGTGGCGGCTCCGTATCGTAAAACGCGATGAATTCTTCTCTCTGATTTTTTCTCCCTGAAAGCAAATATATAGAGTTGGAGTTGGCGTCGGAGGAGCTCCAGGGGGCCCACGAGGTTGGGGGCGTGCCCCCCACCCTCGTGGACAGGGTGTGGGCCTCTGGTCTTCATCTTTGGCAAGGATTTTTTATTAATTCCAAATAGACGTTCCGTGAAGTTCCAGGTCATTCCGAGAACTTTTGTTTTTTCTGCACATAAATAACATCATGGAAAGTCTGCTGAAAACAGCATCAGTCCGGGTTAGTTCCATTCAAATCATGCAAGTTAGAGTCCAAAACAAGGGCAAAAGTGTTTGGAAAAGTAGATACGACGGAGATGTATCATCTCCCCCAAGCTTAAACCTTTGTTGTCCTCAAGCAATTCAGTTGACAAACTGAAAGTGATAAATAAAAACTTTTACAAACTTTGTTTGCTCTTGTTGTTGTAAATATGTAAAGCCAACATTCAAGTTTTCAGCAAAGATTATGACTAACCACATTTGCAATAACTCCTAGGTCTCATGTTTACTCATATCAATAGCGTAATCAACTAGCGAGCCATAACAATAAATCTCGGATGACAACACTTTCTCAAAACAATCATGATATGATATAACAAGATGTTATCTCGCTAGCCCTTTCTGAGACCGCAAAACATAAACAGAGCACCTTTAAAGATCAAGGACTGACTAGACATTGTAATTCATGGTAAAAGAGATCCAGTCAGAGTCATACCCAATATAAATTAATAGTAATGGATGCAAATGACAGCTATGCTCTCCAGCTAGTGCTTTTTAATAAGAGGTCTTGACTAAACATAAAAGTAAATAGATAGGCCCTTCGCAGAGGAAGCGGGATTTGTAGAGGTGCGAGCTCGGTTTAGAAATAGAGATAAATAATATTTTGAGTGGCATACTTTCATTGTCAACATAACAACCAAGAGATGGCGATATCTTCCATGCTACACACATTATAGGCGGTTCCCAAACAGAATGGTAAAGTTTATACTCCCCCTCCACCAACAAGCATCAATCCATGACTTGCTCGAAACAACGAGTGTCTCCAACTAGCAACAGTCCCAGGGGGAGTTTTGTTTGCAATTATTTTGATTTAGTTTGCATAAAGCATGGGACTGGGCATCCCGGTGACCAGCCATTTTCTTGTGAGTGAGGAGCGGAGTCCACTCCTCTTGAGAATAACCCGCCTAACATGGAAGATACGGGCAGCCCTAGTTGATACATGAGCTATTCGAGCATACAAAACAGAATGTTTATTTGAAGGTTTAGAGTTTGGCACATACAAATTTACTTGGGACGGCAGGTAGATACCGCATATAGGAAGGTATAGTGGACTCATCTGGAATAACTTTGGGGTTTAAGGGATTGGATGCACAAGCGGTATTCCGCTTAGTACAAGTGAAGGCTAGCAAAAGGCTGGGAAGCGACCAACTAGAGAGCGACAACAGTCATGAACATGCATTAAAATTAATAAACATTGGATGCAAGCATGAGTAGGATATAATCCACCATGAACATAAATATCGTGAAAGCTATGTTGATTTGTTTCAACTACATGCGTGAACATGTGCCAAGTCAAGTCACTTAAATCATTCAAAGGAGGATACCACCCCACTATACCACATCACAACTATTTTAATAGCATGTTGGCACGCAAGGTAAACCATTATAACTCATAGCTAATCAGGCATGGCACGAGCAACTATGATCTCTAATTGTCATTGCAAACGTGTTTATTCATAATAGGCTGAATCAGGAACGATGAACTCATCATATTTACAAAAACAAGAGAGGTTGAGTTCATACCAGCTTCTCTCATCTCAGTCAGTCAATCACATATTGTCATAATTGCCTTTCACTTGCACGACCGAACGATGTGAATAATAATAAGAGTGCGCGTGCATTGGACTAAGTTGGAATCTGCGAGCATTCAATAAACAGGAGAAGACAAGGCAATATGGGCTCTTGGTTAAATCAACAATAATGCATATAAGAGCCAATTCAACAATTTAATTATGGTCTTCTCCTATCGACCCCCAAAGAAAAGAAAAGAAATAAAAACTATTTACACGGGAAAGCTCCCAACAAGCAAAAGAAGAACGGGAAATATTTTTGGGTTTTCTTTTTTAATTATTACTACTTCAGCAAGAAAGTAAACTAGCTAGAAGCTATTACTAATTTTTTTGATTTTTATTAAGGTTTAACAAACACACAAGAAGAAAGCAAGAAAAATAAAATAAGCTAGCATGGATATTACAATGAAAGAGTATGAGCACCGACATCTAGCAATGAGTGTGCGAACATAAATGTAATGTCGGTGGGAAATACGTACTCCCCCAAGCTTAGGCTTTTGGCCTAACACTACTGGAATCAGCTACTTTGCCATCTGCGGATCTTTGTAAATACGCTAGCGGACGGCAAATAAACTCTTGCCATCAGCTACCCAAAAGCGGGCGGCAAAAAGAACCGGCTGATAGCAAAGACCAATTACCATCAGCCAGTTCTTTGTCGTCCGCTCATGAGGCAACAAAATTCGTTACCGTCTGCTAGCGGACGGCAAAGAGGAGGGGCCCCACCGAGGAGTTGCAAAAAAAAACCTAACGGGGCCCTCTTTGCCGTCCGCTAGCGGACGGCAAAAAAAAAAAGCGGACGACAAAGGGTGGCGGGCGGCAAGAGGAGGCCCCACGTAGCGTTAACGGCGCCCCCCCCCTCTCTCTCTTTCTCTCCCACTCTCTCCATGAGCACCACCCCGCCGCCCGCCCAGCCCCCCTTGTCGCCCCACCACCCGCCACCACCCCGGCCCCCCCGCTGCCCCCCGCCCCTGCCGTCTGGCGCCCGCCACGGCGCCCGGCACCTCCGCGCCCAGGCACCGCCCCCCTCCTCCGCCGCCCAGGCCGCCCCCTCCTCCTCCACCTCCTCCACCCACCCCCCCCCCTGCTTGCCCCCGCCGTCTGGCGCCCGCCACGCCAGCGCCCGGCACCTCCGTGCCCGCCGCCCGGCCGGACCAGCCCGCCAGACCCGCCCGCCCCCTCCTCCGCCGCCCAGCCACCGCCCCCCTCCTCCACCCTCGCTGCAGGTGAGTATCTTCTTCCTTTTTTTTCCTTTTTTCTGTTTTTTTAGTTTTAGGTTTATGTTTAGTTTTAGGTTTATAGGTTTAGTTTTAGTTTAGTATTAGGTTTATAGGTTTAGTTTTAGTTTAGTATTAGGTTTAGATTTAGTTTAGTATAAGAAGAAGAAAAGAGAGGAGAGGAGGAGAAGAAGAAGAGGAAAAAGGAAAGGAGGAGGAAGAAGAAGAAGAAGAAGAAGAAGAAGAAGGAAAAAAAGGAAGAAAAGGAAAAGGAGGAAGAAGAAGAAAAGGAAAAAAAGGAAGAAAAGGAAAAGGAAGAAGAAGAAGAAGACACCCCACCCCGAGACCCGACCCCGACCCGACCCGACACCCACCCCGACCCGACCCGACCCCCGACCCGACCCGACCCCGACACCCGACCCCGACCCGACCCGACCCGACCGACGGTACCCAGACCCGACCCGGCACCCGACCGACACCCGACCCCGAGACCCGACCCGACCCGAGACCCGACCCGACACCCCCCCGACCCGACCCGACCCGACACCCCGACCCCGACACCCGACCCGACCCGACACCCCGACCCCCCAAGGCTGACCCGACACCCGACCCGACACCCCGACCCCGAGCCTGACCCAACACCCGACCCAGAGCTGACCCGACACCACGACGCCGACACCACACCGCGACCCGAAACAACACCCGACACCGACACGGCACTACCCGACATCGACCACGACACCCGACCCCCGACCACAAAAAAGACACCCGACCCGACCGGCACCCCGACACCGCGACAGGACACCCGACCACCGACACCTCCGAAAAGGTGTTCTTTGGCAAACTTCGTAACAGCGCACTCTGAAGCCAAAAATCGTCATTTGCATAATCCGAAGCCTCGGTACAATCTTGTGAGCCTAAAAAGGTGGATCAACCTCAGCCTATTCAAAGGAATCTCGCACCAGCTAGTGTTTCACATCCGGTATCTTTGAATAACGAAGAATGGCGGACCATTTAGTTGTATATCTTCAACAACTTTGATAGAAGTGCGGCCGTACATCGAGTAAGTTCTCGGTACATTGTTTCGCAACTTCTATTTCCTTTGAACTACTCTTATTCCTGGATATGTCATACAGTCGATCGTCGCCATATTCTCGTATGGGCGGAGATCCAAAAGGATTCCGTCGAAGAGTATGAGCTTCTCATAAAGCAAGGAGGTGGCTATCCGGTTTCATCTCTTGGTTCAAACAAGCGGTAATTTCTATTAGACAATTTCATTTCATTAAGCTAATTTGTGCATAATGCAACAATCCTTTCATATTAAACTTGTAGGCTAATTCAGAGTCTATGGACGCGAATTGAGACAAGTCGCTAATGGTTTTGACTATAAGGTCCGTTCATTTGACAAATCACGACATCAACGGGTATCGCTTTCGTACCTAGGGCAAAGAGCTATCTATAGCCGATCGAAAGTCAACAAATTGTTGTGTATCTGCTATCGGCGAAGGAGGTACCGGTATTATGGGAGAGTTGAAGCAATTTATGAACTTACATTCTATGGTGAAAACTCACGAATGTCGTAGTCTTCAAATGTTATTGGTTTCAGCGAAGGAGACTAGAAGGACTCATGAACATGTAGGGCTAGTTGAAATCAACCAAATCACTCATTTAGATGTTCCCGATGTCTATATTATGGCTCAACAGGCGACCCAAGTATTCTATCTACCGTGGGCCCGCCAAACTAATCCAAATCTGAAAGGTTGGGATGTCGTTTATGAAGTGCCGCCACGTGCTAGACTTTCTCCCCAAAGGAAGAGGATTATGAACCTCACATTAACCCGCACACATATGAAGGAGAATTCTTCCAAGAGACACGTCTTTCCAAAAAGCATTTCAAGAACCGCTATACTTCACCCCAAAACATTGAAGTAGACAGCGACAATGAATCCGACATCACCCGGAGGAGGAACAAGAAGAGCGGAACAAGAAGAGGTTCTCTGCTGCGGATGACTGTCAATGCTTGACCGATTCGTCAAGGTGGCCTTGCACATGTTGATGCCAATGAACCCTATGAGCCCGTCATTGATTATAGTGATGATGATGATTATGCATTTATTGATGATCTTGATCCAGATTATTAGTAGTGTCGGTATTACATTTTTTATGTTGTACTTGATGATGATACACTTAAGTGATACACAATTATTATTCATGTCGGTCTTTTTTATGTTGTACTAATTTTGTTTACTGTTTGTCATGGCGGTGTTGAAAGATGGTGGGCGCTGGTCGGGAGCGTGGTCGAGGTCTTCCATTCGAGACGCACCTCTCCGTCGGCGTTCTTTGGACAGTATGGCCACACCGCCGGGCCCTTCTTCGTCGACCGCGGTGCCCAGCAGGGACGAGGTAGGAAGAGAGGAGGTAGGGCGCGTGGTCGTGGGAGAGGAGGTAGGGTGACTCTCTGGCGCCTTCCTCGCCGCCACCCCAGCTGTTTCACCCGAGCACGTGATGCTAGGGTGGACTCGTCCGAGGAGGAGGCTACGGACTCGGTCCACGAGCCTGCGGTCCACGGGTCTTGGGCCTCGAGTTCGCCCACGTGACCCGGAGGAGCACACGTCCGGATGGGGTACTGGCGGATCAGCCCGAGGAGCAGTGGCCATCTTGATGATGGCGGCGAGCCGATGATCTTGAGGAGGAGGGGGCACCGTCTACCGGCGTGGTGCTACGGCTCCCGTCCGTGCGGTGACCCATGAAAGCGGTGGTTGATTTTCCCTGATGGGGAGAGGCGTAAGTGCATTTAATATTTTTGTACCTTGTGCATTCACGTTTTTCAAATAACTAATCGTTGGCCTTGTCATCTTTGCAGAGGTTGGGACCACCATCATAGTGTCCGCCGGCCCAACTCCGTCCTTGGAGTTCTTTGCCGCAAAACTTCCCGGGTTTGTCCGTTGCTGGTGAGGTCGGCTTCGAGCTTGGATTGAGCTGGGAGCACTCGTGGCTGCCCGGCCCGCCGGATGAGATTATCGGCGGTGTCATGTGCGACACGAGGCGGACATGGTGATCGAAAAGTTACAGGTAATTTCTCCTACACATTTAAAATCTTCAACTAGCTAGTTATTAATTGTACTAATCAATATTGTCTCATTTGATTGCAGACATTCTACAGGTGTGAGGAGGGATCTGAGGAGGGCGCGCACATGTTATCGAGAACGTGCATAAGCGCCTACTCGAAACTTATGACACGAGGCTCGGGTGCGGGCTGTTCGAGACTACTACGCCTTGCGTGGTATCAAGAAGACCAAGCCGGCGTGCGCGATAAGTTCTGAGTAAGGAGCAGTACATGAAGGTAATTCTTAAGGCCTTCTCTACTTAAGTTCCTTCATTTAGTAATTCTTAGCCGTAGCGCAAAAGTTTCTATTTGCTAACTTAGGCGCCTCCGAGATGGTGTGCGGATCGGATGGATTGTTGGGAGGTGTTGGTCGATGAGTGGTGCTCAAAACAATGGCTAGCCCTCCACAACGAGGCCAAGGACAAGCGTGCCCAAATGGAAGGTGTGCCACACCATCAAGGCAGCTCAACTTATATCAGTTCGAGGCATGGCCCGGGTATGTGGTTTGCTTCATGATTCATGCAATTCATTCATCATGCTAGCTTGAGCCCTTTAATTACTAATTTTCATTGTTTCTCTCTTTCGAGCACGCTACAATAAGGCGGATAAGGTGCCGAGGTGTACGACCTGTATGCCATGGCCCACACCGCCTCTTTCAAGAAAGTCAAGGCTTTCTCTCGGTCGACCTCGATGATGCAAACAACTTCACCAACATCTCCTCCCACAACAAGCTCGTGAGATATAGAGATGAGGGAAGGCGAGGAAAGGGAGGACTTTAACCCGAGCTGTGGTCCCATTGATCGAGCTGTTGATGATATCTGGTGGCGGGAGGTCCCATGGCTCCATAGCCATTGGAGATGGACTTATCCGTTGTCCTAGCACTCTCTCGGAGATCAAGGCGCGCCCGATCGAGCTCCGCTCTGAGATAAGGCCTCGTGAGCGGCCGGTGCAACTCGCCATCAAGGTTAGTGATACATACTCGTTATCTTTCTCCATTACATTGTGTGCGCTTCCATCATTGATTACAAATGGTCATGTGAGTGGTGTTGCAGGCTGCTATCAGAGTGAGAGAGATAGAACGGAAAAACTTCTGGAGGCGGCGGAGAGGCAGCGGGAGTTGGAGGAGAGGCGACAAAGATGATGGAGGAGGAGAGGGCACGGAATGACATGCGGCAAGGGCCATGTCTGAGCTCCTTGTGGTAAGTTTCTTCTGCAGATTAGCCAAAACATTCATGTAGTGTTTGTCTCATTACTAACTAGTATGGTGAGTCGTCAAAACCAAATGTGCGATGCGTATGCGAGAAGACAGTCGAGACCGCTCCGCGATGCCGATGATTGCTCACAGGACCACGGTGAGTTTTATTTGAATGGACATTACTTGCTAGTCTTAACATTTGAGTGTCATCATGCTAACAAGACATTGGAAATGATCTTTGGTGCAGCGTAACTCGCACAAGCATCGCACGATCCTTCTCCGACTACCGACACGAGCCACCCGCTCCTACACCTCCTGGATCTTGGTAAGTTTATCTAGTGTTTTGCTTAACACATGCATAAAGACCTAGACTTAGCTTTATTTCCTCAATGCTTACCATAATGACCTAGACTTAGCTTCTTCTCCTCCAAAATGACTTAATAAACTTCTTGACCTCCAAAACCATCCATTTTACCTAAGTTAGCTCTAAAGCGATCATGCTTAGCTTACTTATGTCAAAATTGCATAATTAGCTTAGTTAGCTCATAGGCGATCCATTTTACCTAAGTTAGCTAAAAATGACCCATTTTACCAAGGTTAGCTTATAAATGATCCAGTTCATCCAAGTTAGCTCAAAATGACCCATTTCACCTAAATTAGCTCTTAAATGATCCATTTCACCAAGTTAGCTAAAAAGCGATCCATTTCACCTAAATTAGCTCTTAAATGATCCATTTCACCTAAGTTAGCTCAAAAGATCCATTTCAACTAAATTAGCTCATAAATGATCCATTTCACCTAAGTTAGCTCAAAAGCGATCCATTTCAACTAAGTTAGCTCATAAAGATCCATTTCAACTAAATTAGCTCATAAATGATCCATTTCAACTAAGTTAGCTCATAAATGATCCATTTCACCTTAGCTAGCTCATAAACGACCCATTTCAACTTAGTTAGCTCATAAATGATCCATTTCACCTTAGCTAGCTCATAAGCGACCCATTTCAACTTAGTTAGCTCATATATGATCCATTTCACGTAAGTTAGCTCATAAATGGCATACTCTTCTTGTTCTAGTCTTCTTCTTGTTCTACTCTTCTTGTTCTAGTCTTCTTCTTGTTCTACTCTTCTTGTTCTAACTTTCTTATTTTTCATTTTGCAGATTTCATTCACTTGACGAAAGCTTGCATAGATGGAGTGCTCCTTATCCCTTTCTCTGTTTCTTTTGTATCGTTGAACTATGCATGTATCGTTGGATGAAACTATTGTAATATATATGGTTGGATGCCTCTATGTTGAACTTGTTATGTATGATGGAACTATGCATGTAATATATATGTTTGGATGATGAAGTTATGTGTTGGATATCTTATATGTTTGCTCTGTAATGGCCTTTTGAAATATATCTATATATGTCATATATAATTGTGATGAAAATTGTTGGATTTAATAAAAAACAGATAAAAGAGCCAATATGTGGGCTCTTTGCAAATCTCGCCACCGACAACAACGCGCTTTTTGCCGTCATCCGCGGACGGCAAAGAAGACACGTGGCATCTAGCTATGCTTCACGGAAGCGACCCATTTAGTCGATTTGCCATCGATGTGACGGCAAAGAACACTGCACTTTGCCATCGATGGCGACGGCAAAGAACCTGCACTTTGCCATCGATGGCGACGGCAAAGACACTAGAAATTTTGCCGTCCGCGGCGGACGGCAAAAACTGCCGTTAGACATTAACGGATGACGGCGCAATTATTACCGTCCGCTCTCTTTGCCGTCCGTCGCGGACGGCAAAAAATACCGTCGGCCGCCTAGAAGCGGACGGCAAAGTAGCTGTTATCGTAGCCTACTTTGCGAACTCGTTGTTGCCGTCCGCCGGTGGCGGCAAAGGATTTTGCCGTCCGCCATTCGTGCCTTTGCCGTCCGCCATGGCAGACGGCAAAGTAGCTGATTCCTGTAGTGTAAGTTGGTTCATTGCCAAGGATGGCCTGGCGGATATCCGTAGGTATAGCTGGGGTCATACTGAGATGCAGCGGCTATCGCCTTCTGAGCTGCAGCATGGCGGCTAGCTGCCTCCGCTCTCCTCTCGTACTCATCTGCCTCCTCTCTGGTGATAAAATGTCTTCCTTTTGCCTGATAATCAAAGCAGGCGGGAGCAGGGAGAGTAATATGGACAGCACGACGTCTGTCAAAGATTAAGCGATAATGGAGAGGCGATTCATTCCTCTCAATAAACTGGTGGTGGACATAGCATTATAGTTTAGATAAGAAGGAGGCAACTCAATGTCACCCTCACGAACGTCCACACCAAGAAAATCAGCTAAGCGGGTTGCATAAATTCCACCAAAGAAATCTCCATTAAATATATTATTATGCAACCTACATGCAACAATGGCTCCCAAATTATAAGATCTGTCTCCTAACACCGCACTCCTAAGAATACTGAGGTCAGGAACACACATATGACATGCTTCATCTTTACCATTTATGCACCTACCTATGAAGAGAGCAAAATAATGTATAGCAGGAAAGTGAATGCTCCCTATGGTAGCTTGTGATATATCTCTAGATTCCCCCACGGTTATACCAGCAAGAAAGTTTCTAAATTCAGATTTACGGGGTTCACTAACACTACCCCATTGTGGAAGTTTGCAAGCAGAAGTAAAATCCTCTAAGTCCATGGTATAAGATTATTCATAGAGATCAAACAGGACAGTTGGAGAATTACATGAAGATGAAAATTCAAACCTCCTCACAAATGTACAAGTGAGATAATGGCATTGGCTGCACTTCTCTGCCTCAAAGCTCATAAGATCAGCGTTACGCAAATATGCGTTAAATTCTTCCTTGATTCCCGCTCGATCCATAAAATTTTCTGACGGCCATTCACAGGGCCGCATCGGAGCATCCCTTGGTGGCTCCTCATCAGCATCACGCATTGCAAGCCTGGGTCCTTGCTTCCTTGAAGAACCACCTTGGAACATTTTTCTAAGCATATTTCTTACTCTGAAAAATTTCTAAAATTTTTAGTAACTTCAAACAAAAGTGAACCAACTTCAATAAAATTGATAGCAATTACTCCTACAGGTGCCTAGAGACTATATCAAGCATTAGAACTACTTGGAACCATATAAATTTGACATGCAAGCTCAAGAACATGGTCACCTAGGCAGAACAAATTTGCAATGAATAAAGCACTAGAGCAAAAACTAATTGGACCAATGGAGGAGTCACATACCAAGGAACAATCTCCCCAAGCAGTTTTGTGAGAGGTGCTTTGAGCAAGGAGATCGAAAATCGCAGCAAAATGAGCTAGAACTCGTGCTTGAGCTGGAAGTTGGTGTTTGTGGGAGGAAGAAGGAGTGCATGGGTGCAGGAATAAGTGGAGGAGGGCCACCGTGGGCCCACGAGGCAGGGGCACGCCCAGGGGGGTAGGGCGCGCCCTCCACCCTCGTGGCCAGGTGGTTGACCCCCCCCCCCCCCCCTTGTTGTGTTCTCAGTTCCAGAAATCCTCAAATATTCTAGAAAAAATCATATTCCATTTTCAGGGCATTTGGAGAACTTTTATTTTCGGGGTATTTTTATATTGCACAGATAAATCAAAAAACAGACACAAAAATACTATTTTTATTTTATTTCAACTAAATAACAGAAACTAGATATAGGGTACAGAAGGTTGTGCTTTCTAGTTTCATCCATCTCATGCTCATCAAAAGGAATCCACTAACAAGGTTGATCAAGTCTTGTTAACGAACTCATTCCGAATAACATGAAACCAGAGAAATTTCGAATAATCACTATGTTACCTCAACGGGGATATGCACATCCCCAATAATAAGAATATCATATTTCTTTTTGACAGT
Organism: Aegilops longissima; assembly: GCA_021605205.1. NCBI lineage: Eukaryota > Viridiplantae > Streptophyta > Magnoliopsida > Poales > Poaceae > Aegilops > Aegilops longissima. The sequence continues at coordinate 605,581,178 of CM038677.1, read as the reverse complement.
AGGAAGAGGAAATTCAAAACCTCCAATAATAATTGATGAAAATTTTCCAATAGAGTTGATACTATGAACTTGAGGTTGTTTCCTCGGAAAGTGTACCGTATGCTCATTACCATTAACATGAAAAGTGGCATTGCCTTTGTTGCAAACAATAACAGCCTCTGCAGTATTCATAAAAGGTCTTCCAAGAATAATAGACATACTATCGTCCTCGAGAATATCAAGAATAACAAAGTCCGTTAAAATAGGAACGTTTGCAACCACAACAGGCACATCCTCACAAATACCGCAGGTATAGCAGTTGATTTATCAGCCATTTACAAAGATATTTCAGTAGGTGTCAACTTATTCAAGTCAAGTCTATGATATAAAGAGAGAGGCATAACACTAACACCGGCTCCAAGATCACATAAAGCAGTTTTAACATAATTTCTTTTAATGGAGCATGGTATAGTAGGTACTCCTGGATCTCCAAGTTTCTTTGGTATTCCACCCTTAAAAGTGTAATTAGCAAGCATGGTAGAAATTTCAGCTTCCGGTATCTTTCTTTTATTTGTAACAATATCTTTCATATACTTAGCATAAGGATTCATTTTGAGCATATCAGTTAATCGCATACGCAAAAAGATAGGTCTAATCATTTCAAAGAAAGCGCTCAAAATCCTCATCATCCTTTTTCTTGGATGGTTTGGGAGGAAAAGGCATGGGTTTCTGAACCCATGGTTCTCTTTCTTTACCGTGTTTCCTAGCAACAAAGTCTCTCTTATCATAATATTGATTCTTTGATTGTGGGTTATCAAGATCAACAGCAGGTTCAATTTCTATATCATTATCATTACTAGGTTGAGCATCGTAATGGACATCATCATTAGCATTTTCACTAGGTTCATGTTCATTACCAGATTGTGTTTCAGCATCAGAGATAGATATATCATTTGGATTATCAGGTGGTTCCGCAATAGGTTCACTAGAAGCATGCAAAGTCCTATCATTTTTCTTTTTCTTCTTTTTAGAAGAACTAGGTGCATCAATATTATTTCTATGAGAATCTTGCTCAATTCTCTTAGGGTGGACTTCAGGATAGAAAGGTTCCTGAGTCATTCTACCAGTTCTAGTAGCCACTCTAACAGCATAATTATTTTTCTTACTATTCATTTCATTGAGCAAATCATTTTGAGCCTTAAGCACTTGTTCTACTTGAGTGGTAACCATAGAAGCATGTTTAGTAATGAGTTTGAGTTCACCTCTAACATTAGCCATATAATCACCCAAGTGTTTAAGCATATCGGAATTGTATTTCAATTGTCTACCAAAATAAGCATTAAAATTTTCTTGCTTAACCATAAAATTATCAAACTCATCTAAGCGTGGGCTAGCAACCTTAGTAAGAGGGATTTCAGCTTTATCAAATCTATAGAGAGAATTTACCTTTACTACCTGCGTCGGGTTATCAAGACCATGAGGTTCTTCAATAGGTAATGGATTAAGATCATATGTTTCTTCAAAGATGATGAAATTAAGACCATGTATTTCTTCAATAGGAGGTAAATTCTTAACATCTTCATCTTTAATACCTTTTTCTTTCATAGATTTCTTTGCCTCTTGCATATCTTCAGGACTGAGAAATAGAACACCTCTCTTCTTCGGAGTTGGTTTAGGAATAGGCTTAGTAGTTTGCTCAGGAGCTGGCTCAGGAAGTGTAAGTAACTTCAGAAGCCTCCCCCAAGCTTGTGGGAGACTCTCTTCTTCAATTTGCACAAAGTTGTATATTTCCCTCAAAGCAGCTTGTTTCTTATGAGCAGGGAAATATTTAGCAGAGAAGTAATAAACCATATCCTAGGGACTACGCACAGAACCAGGATCAAGAGAATTAAACCATATCTTAGCATCACCCTTTAATGAGAACGGAAATATTTTAAGGATATAAAAGTAGCGAGATCTCTCATCATTAGTGAAAAGGGTGGCTATATCATTTAATTTAGTAAGATGTGCCACAACAGTTTCAGATTCATAGCCATGAAAAGGATCAGATTCAACCAAAGTAATTATATCAGGATCAACAGAGAATTCATAATCCTTATCGGTAACACAGATAGGTCAAGTAGCAAAAGCAGGGTCAGGTCTCATTCTATCATTAAGAGATTGCTTATTCCATTTAGCTACTAACCTTTTAAGCTCATTTCTATGTTTGCAAGCTAAAATAGCAGCAGAAGCTTCTTTATCAAAAATATAACCCTCAGGAATAACAGGCAAGTCTTCATCATTAATTTCATCAATACAATCAGTTTCAATAATTTCTTTCTCTCTAGCCCTAGCAATTTGTTCATCAAGAAATTCACTAAGGGGCACAGTAGTATTAAGCATAGAAGTAGTTTCATCATAAGTATCATGCATAGCAGAAGTGGCATCATCAATAACATGCGACATATCGAGCGAATAGCGAAGCAGGTTTAGGTGTATAAGCTTTCTTTCAAAATGAAGGTGAATCAAGTGCGAGCTAGATGGCAGTTCCTTACCTCCCTCGTAGTTGAGGGTTAAATTGTTGTCTTAGCGTCTTTCAAGTTCTTCATAGTGACCAGCAGATATAAATCCCAAGTGACTCAAAGAATAGAGCTATGCTCCCCGGCAACGGTGCCAGAAAATAGTCTTGATAACACACAAGTATAGGGGATCGCAACAGTTTTCGAGGGTAGAGTATTCAACCCAAATTTATTGATTCGACACAAGGGGAGTCAAAGAATATTCTCAAGTATTAGCAACTGAGTTGTCAATTCAGCCACACCTGGATAACTTAATATCTGCAGCAAGGTATTTAGTAGCAAAGTCATATGATAGTAGTGGTAACGGTAACAAAAGTAACAGAAGCAAAAGTAATATTTTTGGTGTTTTGTAGTGATTGTAACAGTAGCAACGGAAAAGTAAATAAGCAAAGACCAATATGTGAAAAGCTCGTAGGCATTGAATCGGTGATGGAGAATTATGCCGGATGCGGTTCATCATGTAACAATCATAACATAGGGTGACACAGAACTATCTCCAATTCATCAATGTAATGTAGGCATGTATTACGAATATAGTCATACGTGCTTATGGAAAAGAACTTGCATGACATCTTTTGTCCTACCCTCCCGTGGCAGCGGGGTCCTAATGGAAACTAAGGGATATTAAGGCCTCCTTTTAATAGAGTACCGGAACAAAGCATTAGTACATAGTGAATACATGAACTCCTCAAACTATGGTCATCACCGGGAGTGGTCCCGATTATTGTCACTTCGGGGTTGCCGGATCATAACACATAGTAGATGACTATAGAATTGCAAGATAGGATCAAGAACACACATATATTCATGAAAACATAATAGGTTCTGATCTGAAATCATGGCACTCGGGCCCTAGTGACAAGCATTAAGCATAGCGAAGTCATAGCAACATCAATCTCAGAACATAGTGGATACTAGGGATCAAACCCTAACAAAACTAACTCGATTACATGATAGATCTCATCCAACCCATCACCGTCCAACAAGCCTACGATGGAATTACTCGCGCACGGCGATGAGCATCATGAAATTGGTGATGGAGGATGGTTGATGATGACGAGGGTGACGAACCCCCCTCTCCGGAGCCCCGAACGGACTCCAGATCAGCCCTCCCGAGAGTTTTTAGGGCTAGGCGGCGGCTCCGTATCGTAAAACGCGATGAATACTTCTCTCTGATTTTTTTTCTCCCCGAAAGCAAATATATAGAGTTGGAGTTGGCGTCGGAGGAGCTCCAGGGGGCCCACGAGGTAGGGGGCGCCCCCCCCCCACCCTCGTGGACAGGGTGTGGGCCCCATGGTCTTCATCTTCGGCAAGGATTTTTTATTAATTCCAAATAGAAGTTCCGTGAAGTTTCAGGTCATTCCGAGAACTTTTGTTTTTGCACATAAATAACATCATGGAAAATCTACTGAAAACAGCGTCAGTCCGGGTTAGTTCCATTCAAATCATGCAAGTTAGAGTCCAAAACAAGGGCAAAAGTGTTTGGAAAAGTAGATACGACGGAGACGTATCAGAGTCACCGGCAAACACGACTCGTCGGAACGGTCATCTTCGTTCTTGATGCGTTGTGGGTTGCCGCTACCGTCCACATCACTACCACCCGAAGACCTCGGGGCGGCCGCCACGCCAGACACCATGCTCCCTAAACTCTTCCACGGAGAGCATGGTCGTCCCCAGGAGCCCTGGCGTTAGAAGTTACCGCACGTCTTGAAGACACGTGAGAAAACAAGAAGCCTCCCTGATTGACAGGGCGACCACACCACCGAGGAGCCATGTTTGCCCCCGTTAGCGGCGAATAACTCCTACGACTCCTCCCCGACGCTAGTCGAAGAAGTAGAACGAGGAGCGGTCGACTACCACACGCCATGCTCGCCTCGAGCCGTGGCATGGTGCCAACCGCGTCCCCTCTCACTAAGGTCAAGGCTACGGGCAACACAACGACAGATACGCCGGGATTGCCACTCCCGGTCTCAACGCCGCGTCGCTTGAACCTTCCTCTCATATCTGAGGGAGATCCCAAGCAAAAGCCCGGGGGCTGGCCCCGGGCTCTTTTCTTCAACATCACTAGTGGCAGCCGAGATCAAGAGAAGAGGAGGAAGAATGCAGGGATGAATGACTTCGCCCTCCTCCGCCCCTTCTTTTATAAGCCGGGCGGGGAAGGGCAGCCGCTCCATCAACGGACGACCGCCGTCCTCCTCCACCAATTCAAGACAGGCGGGCCCTCTTCAAGATGCTCGCCCACGACATGCGCCTCCGTTACCTACCCCGCGCGATGCATGCAGCATACGTGGCCAAGGATAAGAGTGCGCCGTGGGAAGGGTAATTTGGCAGTTTCTACCCCGTGTGTTAAAGTCATTCATGGGGCATCACTGTCGTGGCCCCACCACTGTTGGCTTTACACCACATGCGGGGGAACCGGAAACCGCCCCAAGATCAAGACTAATGAAGCAGCAAAGGAAAACTTCAAGGGGCTAACTCCTTCAGCAGCCCTGCCTGTGCACTTATTAGGCCCTACCCCGACAATGCTCATGGCGTGTTCGGGCAGGCCGAGGGCTCTGTCGGTACAATGCACCACAGGTATGTTGACCAAGCTGCAAGGCATGAGATCAAGATTGAAGCACCAGCTCAAGCCAGAGATTGGAGAATCAAGAGGTTTGGAAGTACCAACATACAACCCGGAGAGACCAAGGACGAACCAGGAGAACAAGATGTCTACAGGAAAAGGGCCTCCACGCCGGGCAGGCGAGCCCGGCAAGGGGCCAGGCCAACACCAGAAGCAAGCAACTTAGACCCCCGGCAGGGCCTGCCGGGGCTTGCGGGGGGCTATGTTGGAAATATGCCCTAGAGGCAATAATAAAATTATTATTATTATATTTCCTAGTTCATGATAATTGTCTTTTATTCATGCTATAATTGTATTATCCGGAAATCGTAATACACGTGTGAATACATAGACCACAATATGTCCCTAGTGAGCCTCTAGTTGACTAGCTCGTTGATCAACAGATAGTCATGGTTTCTTGACTATAGACATTGGATGTCATTGATAACGGGATCACATCATTAGGAGAATGATGTGATGGACAAGACACAATCCTAAGCATAGCACAAGATCGTGTAGTTCGTTTTGCTAGAGCTTTTCCAATGTCAAGTATCTCTTCCTTAGACCATGAGATCGTGTAACTACCGGATACCGTAGGAGTGCTTTGGGTGTACCAAACGTCACAACGTATCGGGTAACTATAATGGTGCATTACAGGTATCTCCAAAAGTGTCATTGGGTTGACACGGATCGAGGCGGGATTTGTCACTCCGTATGACGGAGAGGTATCATGGGCCCACTCGGTAATGCATCATCATAATGAGCTCAAAGTGACCAAGTGTCCGGTCACGGGATCATGCATTACGGATGCGAGTAAAGTGACTTGCCGATGAACGAGATTGAGCGAGGTATTGGGATACCGACGATCGAATCTCGGGCAAGTAAAATACCGATTGATAAAGGGAATAGTATACGGGGTTGATTGAATCCTCGACATCGTGGTTCATCCGATGATATCATCGAGGGGCATGTGGGAGCCAACATGGGTATCCAGATCCCGCTGTTGGTTATTGCCCGAGAGTCGTCTCGATCATGTCTGCATGTCTCCCGAACCCGTAGGGTCTACACACTTAAGGTTCGGTGACGCTAGGGTTGTATGAATATGAGTATGCAGCAAACCGAATGTTGTTCGTAGTCTCGGATGAGATCCCGGACGTCACGAGGAGTTCGGAATGGTCCGAGGTAAATATTTATATATAGGAAGTCTTATTTTGGTCGCGGGAAAAGTTTCACGTTATCGGTATTGTACCGGAGTGCCGAAAGGGTCCGGGGTCCACCGGGGTCCACCTGCCCGGGGGCCACATGGGCTGTAGGGTGCGCCTTGGCCTATATGGGCCAAGGGCACCAGCCCCAAGAGTCCCATGCGCCAAGATATAAGAAAAGGGGAGAGTCCTAAAGGGAAAGGCACCTCCGAGGGTGCCTTGGGAGGATGGACTCCTCCCCCCCCCTCTTGGCGCACCCTTCCTTGGAGGAAGGGGCAAGGCTGCGCCCTCCGCCCTCTCTTGCACCTATATAAAGGGAGGGAGGGAGGGTGGCCGCACCCATAAGCCCCGGCGCCCCTCCTCCTGCAACACCTCCTCCTCCTCCCGTAGTTGCTTAGCGAAGCCTGCCAAGTTCTGCTGCATCAACCACCACGCCGTCGTGCTCTTTGGATCATCATCAACCTCTCCTTCCCCTTGCTGGATCAAGAAGGAGGAGACGTCATCCGCTCCGTACGTGTGTTGAACGTGGAGGTGATGTCCGTTCAACACTAGGTCATCGGTGATCTGAATCACGGCGAGTACGACTCCATCATCCCCGTTCCATTGAACGCTTCTGCACGCGATCTACAAGTGGTATGTAGATGCAATCACTCTCCCATGACTCGTTGCTTAGATGAACTCATAGATGGATCTTGGTGAAACCGTAGGAAAAATTTTAATTTTCTGCAACGCTCCCCAACAGGCTAAACCACCCCGCCAACCGCGCAAGTACAACCCACATCGTCAATCACTACGGTGTCAAGCCGCAAGATGATTAAGTGGCAGTATTTGCCACATGGCAGCCGCCTCCTACAGAAGAAGCCCACAGATGACACCCGTCCAGCTACGTGTCAAGAGCACAGATGCGGAGCTGGCAAGATAAGCCCGGCAGACCTTGCCGGGCAGCTAGCGATGTGACACTGAGCGGTGCATTTAATGCACCCTGTTAGCCCATAGAGTTAGGTATGATAGCACTGTTTGCTATCATATCAGTGGGTAATGACTGTTTTGCCACTGTGGTGACCCCTTGATCTATAAAAGGAGGCCCATGGCCATCGTAGGAGGGGGTTAGAGGGTTGGAAACTTGACAAACCCAAGCCACCATACGCGTGTGTGTCACCGTAGCCCTGAGGCAGGCCTTGTCGGGCAAGTGTACCACACACCACCATGTTCGTTTCTGATAATCCCCAAGTGCAAGGAATCATCGTAGCAATTTCCAAAGGTGGAAGTGATAAGTATGGAGTGTCGAACCCACAAGGATCTAAAGGTAAGATCAATATTCTCTCAAGCCCTATCGCCATCGACGACTCTCACGACAATCGAGCGTTTGCTTCCAACTAGCAACGAGAAATAAAACTACGTTGTGGGTATGAAGTGGATAACTTTGTATGATATCGGAGAGCTAAAATATGAAAGTAGGTGATGTTATCATAAAGTTAGAATATATTACTAAATATTATAAATAGTGAGTGTGGAATAATGGTGGATCGGTGTGCGGAATTGTCCTAGGCAATTGTTAACAAGACCGATAGTCATCATTGCAATTTCATATGAGGGAGAGGCATAAGCTAACATACTTTCTCTACTTGGATCATATGCACTTATGATTAGAACTCTAGCAAGCATCCGCAACTACTAAAGATCATTAAGGTAAAACCCAAAAATGGCATTAAAGCATCAAGTCCCCTTTATTCCCATATGCAACAACCCCCTTACTCGGGTTTGTGTTTCATTCACTCGCCAACCCACTATAAGCGAATCATGAACGTATTGCAACACCCTACAGCGGGAATCCCTCATTCATGCGCGACTCGGAGGGCACCATAGGACAGCACCAAAATAAAACATACAACTCGTGCCAATCTAGATCATCAATCAACCCAAAGACAAAGGATATCTACTCAAAACATCATAGGATGGCAACACATCATTGGATCATAATATGTGGCATAAAGCACCATGTTCAAGTAGGGATTACAGCGGGGTGCGGGAGAGTGGACCGCATAAAAGAGATGAGGATGGTGATGTTGATGAAGACGACCACCGCGGTGATGGTTCCCCTCCCGATGGCACTCCGGCACCACCAAGAGAGAGGAGGGGAGGTTCTCCCCCTTGTGCTTCCTCCTCCATGGCCTCCCCCTAGATGGGGAAAGGTTCTCCCTCTGATCCTTGGCCTTCATGGCGATGATGGCCTCTCCGGGATACTCCTCCATGGCCATCGGTGATTGACTTCTCGTGGCTACAGAGGCTTCTGGCGGCAGAACTCCCCATCTAGGTTAATTTTCTGAGGTTTCTATATTTATAGGAATTTTTGGCGTCGGTCTCACGTCCAGGAGGTGCCCGAGGCGTCCACGAGGCAGGCCCACGCGCCTGGGGAGGGGGGTGGGCGCGCCCCCCACCCTCGTGGGCACCCCGGTACTCTCCTTGTTGGAAATATGCCCTAGAGGCAATAATAAATTAGTTATTAGTATATTTCCTTGTTCATGATAATCGTTTATTATCCATGCTATAATTGTATTAAAAGGAAACTCAGATACATGTGTGGGTACATAGACAACACCAAGTCCCTAGTAAGCCTCTAGATGACTAGCTCGTTAATCAATAGATGGTTATAGTTTCCTGACCATGGACATTGGATGTCATTGATAACGGGATCACATCATTAGGAGAATGATGTGATGGACAAGACCCAATCCTAAGCCTAGCACAGATCGTGTAGTTCATATGCTAAAGCTTTTCTAAATGTCAAGTATCATTTCCTTAGACCATGAGATTGTGCAACTCCCGGATACCGTAGGAATGCTTTGGGTGTACCAAACGTCACAATGTAACTGGGTGGCTATAAAGGTGCACTACAGGTGTCTCCGAAAGTGTCTGTTGGGTTGGCACGAATCGAGACTGGGATTTGTCACTCCGCTTGTCGGAGAGGTATCTCTGGGCCCACTTGGTAAGACATCATCATAATGTGCACAATGTGACCAAGGGGTTGATCACGGGATGATGTGTTACGGAACGAGTAAAGAGACTTGCCGGTAACGAGATTGAACAAGGTATCGGGATACCGACGATCGAATCCCGGGCAAGTACAATACCGCTAGACGAAGGGAATTGTATACGGGATCAATTGAGTCCTTGACATCGTGGTTCATCCAATGAGATCATCGTGGAACATGTAGGAGCCAATATGGGTATCCAGATCCGCTATTGGTTATTGACCGGAGAACGTCTCGGTCATGTTCGCATGGTTCCCGAACCCGTAGGGTCTACACATAAGGTTCGATGGCGCTAGGGTTATAAAGGAAGTTTGTATGTGGTTACGAATGTTGTTGAGTCCGGATGAGATCCCGGACGTCACGAGGAGTTCGGAATGGTCCGGAGGTAAAGATATATATATGGAAGTCTGTTTTGGTCACCGAAAAGTTTCGGGTTTTCCAGAACGCGTCGGGACCACCGGAGGGTCCCGGGTCCACCAAGTGGGGCCACATGCTCCAGAGGCATACATGGGCCAAGTATGAGAGGGCACCAGCCCCTAGGTGGGCTAGGCGCGCCCACCATGGCCCATGCGGCTAGAAGGGGAGAGGGGCAAACCCTAAGGCGGATGGGCCCTAAGGCCCATACTCCCTGCGCCTCCCTCTCCTCCCACCTTGTGGCCGCCACCCATAGATGGGTTTTGGGGGCTGCCGCCCCTCTAGGGGTGGGAACCCTAGAGGGGGCGCACCCTCCTCCCCTTCCCCTATATATATGAGGCCTAGGGGCTGCCCAATAGATGCGATTCTATCTCTCTTGGTGCAGCCCTGCCTCTCCTCCTCCTCCTCTCCCGTGGTGCTTGGCGAAGCCCTGCGGGATTGCCACGCTCCTCCACCACCACCATGCCGTGGTGCTGCTGCTGGATGGAGTCTTCCTCAACCTCTCCCTCTCTCCTTGCTGGATCAAGGCATGGGAGACGTCACCGGACTGTACGTGTGTTGAACGCGAAGGTGCCGTCCGTTCGGCACTAGGATCTCCGGTGATTTGGATCACGACGAGTACGACTCCTTCAACCCCGTTCTCTTGAACACTTCCGCTTAGCGATCTACAAGGGTTTTAAGATGCACTCTCCTTCCCCTCGTTGCTGGTTTCTCCATAGATAGATCTTGGTGACACGTAGGAAAATTTTGAATTTCTGCTACGTTCCCCAACAGTGGCATCAAGAGCTAGGTCTATTGCGTAGATTCTTTGCACAAGTAGAACACAAAGTAGTTGTGGGCGTTGATTTTGTTCAATATGCTTACCGTTACTAGTCCAATGTTGTTTCGACGGTATTGTGGGATGAAGCGGCCCGGACCGACCTTACACGTACACTTACGTGAGACAGGTTCCACCGACTGACATGCACTTGGTGCATAAGGTGGCTAGCGGGTGCCAGTCTCTCCCACTTTAGTCGGAACGGATTCGATGAAAAGGGTCCTTATGAAGGGTAAATAGCAATTGGCATATCACGTTGTGGTTTTGCGTAGGTAAGAAACGTTCTTGCTAGAAACCCATAGCAGCCACGTAAAACATGCAAACAACAATTAGAGGACGTCTAACTTGTTTTTGCAGGGTATGCTATGTGATGTGATATGGCCAAGAAGAATGTGATGAATGATATGTGATGTATGAGATTGATCATGTTCTTGTAATAGGAATCACGACTTGCATGTCGTTGAGTATGACAACCGGCAGGAGCCATAGGAGTTGTCTTTATTTATTGTATGACCTGCGTGTCATTGAACAACGCCATGTAATTACTTTACTTTATTGCTAACCGTAGCCATAGTAGTAGAAGTAATAAGTTGGCGAGACAACTTCATGGAGACACGATGATGGAGATCATGATCTTGGAGATCATGGTGTCATGCGGTGACGATGATGATCATGGAGCCCGAAGATGGAGATCAATGGAGCTATATGATATTGGCCATATCATGTCACTACTATATAATTGCATGTGATGTTTATTATGTTTATGCATCTTGTTTACTTAAAGAACGACGGTAGTAAATAAGATGATCCTTACAACAATTTCAAGAAGTGTTCTCCCCTAACGTGCACCGTTGCTAAAGTTAAATCGCTTCTAAGCACCACGTGATGATCGGGTGTGATGGATTCTTACGTTCACATACAACGGGTGTTGACGAGCCTAGCATGTACAGATATGGCCTCGGAACACACGCAATACACTTAGGGTTAACTTGACGAGCCTAGCATGTACAGACATGGCCTCGGAACACGAGACCGAAAGGTCGAGCATGAGTCGTATAGTAGATACGATCAACATGAAGATGTTCACCGATGATGACTAGTCCGTCTCACGTGATGATCGGACACGGCCTAGTTGACTCGGATCATGTAATCACTTAGATGACCAGAGGGATGTCTATCTGAGTGGGAGTTCATAAGATGAACTTAATTATCTTGAACATAGTCAAAAGACCTTTTGCAAATTATGTCGAAGCTCGCGCTTTAGTTCCACTGTTTAGATATGTTCCTAGAGAAAATATAGTTGAAAGTTGAAAGTAGCGATTATGCGGACAGAGAAAGCTTATGTCCTTAATGCACCGCTCGGTGTATTTGAACCCCAAACGTCGTTCGTGGATGTTGCGAACATCGGACATACACGTTTTGATAACTACGTGATAGTTCGCTTAAGCGGTTTAGAGTAGAGGCACCAAAGGCGTTTTGAAACGTCATGGAACATATGAGATGTTTCAAGGGCTGAAATTGGGATTTCAGGCTCGTGCCCACGTCAAAAGGTATGAGACCTCCGACGATTTTCTTAGCCTGCAAACTAAGGGAGAAAAGCTCAATCGTTGAGCTTGTGCTCAGATTATCTGAGTGCAACAATCACTTGAATCGAGTGGGAGTTGATCTTCCAGATGAGATAGTGATGTTTCTGTTGGGGAACGTTGCAGAAAATTAAAAAATTTCTACGGTTTCACCAAGATCTATCTATGAGTTCATCTAAGCAACGAGTCAAGAGAGAGTTTGCATCTACATACCACTTGTAGATCGAGTGCAGGCGTTCGAGGGAGTGGTGATGATGGAGTCGTTCCCAACGTGATTCCGATCACCGATGACCAAGCGCTGAAAGGACAGCACATCCTGTTCAACACATATGCGGGACGATGGCGTCTCCTCCGTCTTGATCCAGCAAGGATGAAGGAGAGGTTGAGGAAGACAACTCCAATGGCAGCACGACGGCGTGGTGCGGTTGGTCTGGCAGTTCTCCGGCAGGGCTTCGCCAAGCTTGCACGGAGAAAGAGAGGTGTTGGGAGGGAGGGCTGCGCCTTCAATGGTGTGTGCAGCCCTCCCCACCCCTCTATTTATAGGAGGAGAGGGCAGGGGGCGGCCATCTAGGGAAACCCTAGATGGGCGGCGGCAAAGGGGAGGAGGGAGGGTGGCTTGCCCCAAGCTGAGGCGCCCCTTAAGGGTTTCCTCCCATGCCCTAGCCGCATGGGCCTAGGTGGGGGCGAGCCCAGCCCACCAGGGGCTGGCTCCTCTCCCACACAGCCCATGTGGCCCCCGGGGGTGGCCCTCCCGGTGGACCTCCGAACTCTCCCGTGGCCCCTGTACATTACCAGCATACCCCAAACTTTCCGGAGTCCGTTTAACCACTTTCCATATATAAATCTTTACCTCCGGACCATTCCGAACTCCTCGTGACGTCCGGGATCTCATCCGGACTCGAACAACATTCGGTAATCACATACTTGTCTTCCTAATAACCCTAGCGTCACCGAACCTTAAGTGTGTAGACCCTACGGGTTCGGGAGACATGCAGACATGACCGAGACGACCTCAGGTCAATAACCAACAGCGGGATCTGGATACCCATGTTGGCTCCCACATGTTTCTCGATGTTGTCATCGGATGAACCACGATGTCAAGGGTTCAAGCAACCCCGTATTCTATTCCCTTTGTCAGACGGTATGTTACTTGCCCGAGACTCGATCGTCGGTATCCCAATACCTCGTTCAGTCTCAAGTTACGGCAAGTCACTTTACTCGCACCGTAATACATGATCCCGTGACCGAAACTTGATCACTTTGAGCTCATTATGATGATGCACTACCGAGTGGGCCCAGTGATACCTCTCCGTCATACGGAGTGACAAATCCATGCTCGATCCGTGTCAACCCAATGACACTTTCGGAGATACCGTAGTGCACCTTTATAGTCACCCGATTCGTTGTGACATTTGATACACCCAAAGCACTCCTACGGTATCCGGAGTTACACGATCTCACGGTCTAAGTAAGAGATACTTGACAATGGAAAAGCTCTAGCAAAACGAACTACACGATCTTTGTGCTATGCTTAGGATTGGGTCTTGTCCATCACGTCATTCTCCTAATGGCGTGATCCCGCTTATCAATGACATCGATGTCCATAGTCGAAACCATGACTATCTGTTGACCAACGAGCTAGTCAACTAGAGGCTTACTAGGGGCGATTGTAGTCTTTGTATTCACACGTGTATTACAATTTCCGGATAATACTGCTTATAGCATGAATAAATACAATTATCATGAACAAGGAAATATAATAATAATGCTTTTATTATTGCCTCTAGGGCATATTTCCAACAGTCTCCCACTTGCACAAGAGTCAATAATCTAGTTACATTGTGATGAATCGAACACCCATAGAGTTACGGTGTTGATCATGTTTTGCCGCGGAAGAGGTTTAGTCAGCGGATCTGCGACATTCAGATCCGTATGCACTTTACACAATTTCTATGTCTTCATCCCGAACGTTTTCACGGATGGAGTTGAAGCGACGCTTGATGTGCCTGGTCTTCTAGTGAAACCTGGCTCCTTGGCAAGTGCAATAGCTCCAAAGTTGTCACAGAAGAGTTTGATCGGCCCCGACGCATTGGGTATGACTCTAGGTCGGTGATGAACTCCTTCACCCAAATTGCTTCATGCGCTGCCTCCGAGGCTGCCATGTACTCCACTTCACATGTAGATCCCGCCACGACGCTCTGCTTGCAGCTGCACCAGCCATCGCTCCACCATTCAACATATACACGTATCCGGTTTGTGACTTAGAGTCATCCAGATCTGTGTCAAAGCTAAGCGTCGACGTAACCCTTCGACGAGCTCTTCAAACGAGAAACATGTCCTTTGTCCTTTTCGTACTTCAGGATATTCTTGACCGCTGTCCGGTGTTCCTTGCGGGATTACTTTGGTACCTTCCTACCAAACTTACGGCAAGGTTTACATCAGGTCCGTACACAACATGGCATACATAATAGATCCTATGGCTGAGGCATAGGGGATGACACTCATCTCTTCTTTATCTTTTGTCGTGGTCGGGCATTGAGCTGTGCTCAATTTCACACCTTGCAATACAGGCAAGAACCCTTTCTTGGACTGATCCATTTTGAACTTCTTCAAAATCTTATCAAGGTATGTGCTTTGTGAAAGACCTATGAGGCGTCTCGATCTATCTCTATAGATCTTGATGCCTAATATATAAGCAGCTTCTCCAAGGTCCTTCATTGAAAAACTTTTATTCAAGTAGGCCTTAATGCTGTCCAAGAATTCTATATCATTTCCCATCAAAAGTATGTCATCTACATATAATATGAGAAATGCTCTGAGCTCCCACTCACTTTCTTGTAAACGCAGGCTTCTCCATAAGTCTGTAAAAACAAACGCTTTGATCATCTCATCAAAGCGAATGTTCCAACTCCGAGATGCTTGCACCAGTCCATAAATGGATCGCTGGAGCTTGCATACTTTGTCAGCATTCTTAGGATCGACAAAACCCTCCGGCTGCATCATATACAGCTCTTCCTTAAGATATCCATTAAGGAACGCTGTTTTGACGTCCATCTGCCATATCTCATAATCATAGTATGCGGCAATTGCTAACATGATTCGGACGGACTTAAGCTTCGCTACGGGAGAGAAAGTCTCATCGTAGTCAATCCCTTGAACTTGCCGATAACCCTTAGCGACAAGTCGAGCTTTATAGATGGTGACATTACCATCCGCGTCCGTCTTCTTCTTAAAGATCCATTTGTTTTCTATCGCTCGCCGATCACCGGAAAGTCACCAAAGTCCATACTTTGTTTTCATACATGGATTCTATCTCGGATTTCATGGCTTCTAGCCGTTTGTTGGAATCTGGGCCCGCCATCGCTTCTTCATAGTTCAAGGTTCACCATTGTCTAACAACATGATTTCCGTGACAGGGTTGCCGTACCACTGCAGTGCGGAACGTGTCCTAGTGGACCTCTGAAGTTCAAGAGCAACTTGATCCGAAGTACCTTGATCATCATCATGAATTTCCTCTTCAGTTGGTGTAGGCATCGCAGGAACATTTTCCCGAGCTGCACTACTATCCTGTTCAAGAGGTAGTACTTCATCGAGTTCTACTTTCCACCCACTTACTTCTTTCGAGAGAAACTCCTTTTCGTAAAGGATCCATTCTTGGCAACAAAGATCTTGCCCTCGGATCTTAAGTAGAAGGTATACCCTATGGTTTCCTTAGGGTATCCTATGAAGACGCATTTTTCCGACTTGGGTTCGAGCTTTTCAGGTTGAAGTTTCTTGACATAAGCATCGCATCCCCAAACTTTTAGAAACGCATACTTAGGTTTCTTCCCAAACCATAATTCATACGGTGTCGTCTCAACGGATTTAGACGGTGCCCTATTTAAAGTGAATGTAGCTGTCTCTAGAGCGTATCCCCAAAATGATAGCGGTAAATCGGTAAGAGACATCATAGAGCGCACCATATCCAATAGAGTGCGATTCTGACGTTCGGACACACCGTTCTGCCGAGGTGTTCCAGTAGCGTGAGTTGTGAAACGATTCCACATTTTCTTAGGTGTGTACCAAATTCGTGACTTAAATATTCTCCTCCACGATCCGATCGTAAGAATTTTATCTTTCGGTCACGTTGATTCTCTACTTCATTCTGAAATTCCTTGAACTTTTCAAAGGTCTCGGACTTGTGTTTCATCAAGTAGACATACCCATATCTACTCAAGTCATCTGTGAGAGTGAGAACATAACGATATCCTCTCGAGCCTCAACGCTCATTGGACCGCACACATCGGTATGTATGATTTCCAACAAGTTGGTTGCTCGCTCCATTGTTCCGAGAATGGAGTCTTGGTCATCTTGCCCATGAGTCATGGTTCGCATGTGTCAAATGATTCATAATCAAGAGACTCCAAAAGTCCATCAAGATGGAGCTTCTTCATGCGTTTGACACCAATGTGACCAAGGCGGCGAGTGCCACAAGTATGTGGGACTATCGTTATCAACTTTACATCTTTTGGTATTCACGCTATGAACATGTGTAATACTACGCCGAGATTCATTAAGAATAAACCATTGACCATCGGAGCATGACCATAAAACATATCTCTCATATAAATAGAACAACCATTATTCTCGGTTTAAATGAGTAGCCATCCCGTATTAAACGAGATCCATATACAATATTCATGCTCAAACTTGGCACCAAATAACAATTATTAAGGTTTATAACTAATCCCGTAGGTAAATGAAGAGGTAGCGTGCGACGGCGATCACATCGACTCTGAACCATTCCCGACGCGATCGTCACCTCGCCCTTTGCCGATCTCCGCTTATTCCGCAGCTCCCGCTGTGAGTTACAAATATGAGCAACGGCACGGTATCAAATACCGGTGAGTTACTACGAGATCTTGGTAAAGTACACATCAATTACATGTATATCAAATATACCTTTGTTGTTGCCGGCCTTCTTGTCCGCTAAGTATTTGGGGCAGTTCCGCTTCGAAAGACCCTCCCTTGCAATAAAAGCACTCGGCCTCGGGTTTGGGTCCATTCTTTGACTTCTTCCGGCAACTTGCTTACGGGCGCGCAACCTCCTTGCCGTCCTTCTTGAAGTTCTTCTTGCCCTTGCCCTTCTTGAACTTAGTGGTCTTATTGACCATCAACACTTGATGTTCTTTCTTGATTTCAACCTCGGTGACTTCACATAGAGAATACTTCAGAATGGTCTTTACCATCCCTGCATATTGTAGTTCATCACAAAGCTCTTGTAGCTTGGTGGGAGCGATCGGAGGATTCTGTCAATGACCGCCTCATCGTGGAGGTTAATATTCAGGTGGGTCATACGGTTGTGCAACCTGGACATCTTGAGTATGTGCTCACCGACGTAACTGTTTTCCTCCATCTTACAACTATAGACCTTGTCGGAGATGTCATATCTCTCGACCGGCGTGAGCTTGGAAACCAGTTTCAGCTCCTCGAACATCTCATATGCTCCGTGATGCTCAAAACGCTTTTGGAGCCCGGTTCTAAGTCGTAAAGCATGCCGCATCAACGAGGGAGTAATCATCAAGACGAGACTGCCAAGCATTCATAATGTCTTGGTTCTTCGACGGAGCGTCACCTAGCGGTCCTTCTAGGACATATTGTTTCTGGCAGCTATGAGGATGATCCTCAAGTTCGGACCCAGTCCGTATAGTTGCTGCCGTCATCTTTCAGCTTGGTTTTCTAGGAACGCTGAAGTTCAAGTTGACATGAGCGTTGGCCATTTGATCTACAAGACATATCATTCAAAATTTTTAGACTAAGTTCATGATAATTAAGTTCATCTAATCAAATTATTTAAATGAACTCCCACTCAGATTAGACATCCCTCTAGTCATCTAAGTGTTACACGATCCGAGTCGACTAGGCCGTGTCCGATCATCACGTGAGACGGACTAGTCAACGTCGGTGAACATTCTCATGTTGATCGTATCTTCTATACGACTCGTGTTCGACCTTTCGGTCTCCGTGTTCTGAGGCCATGTTTGTACATGCTAGGCTCGTCAAGTTAACCCTAAGTGTTTTGCGTGTGTAAATCTGTCTTACACCCGTTGTATGTGAACGTAAGAATCCATCACACCCGATCATCACGTGGTGCTTAGAAGCGACGAACTTTAGCAACGGTGCAGTTAGGGAAACACTTCTTGAAATTGTTGTAAGGATCATCTTATTTACTACCGTCATTCTAAGTAAACAAGATGTATAAACATAATAAACATCACATGCAATTATATAGTAGTGACATGATATGGCCAATATCATATAGCTCCATTGATCTCCATCTTCGGGCTCCATGATCATCTTGTCACCGCATGACACCATGATCTCCATCATCAGGATCTCCATCATTGTGCCTCCATGAAGTTGTCACGCCAATGACTACTTCTACTTCTATGGCTAACACGTTTAGCAATAAAGTAAAGTAATTTACATGGCGTTCTTCAATGACACGCAGGTCATACAAAAATTAAAGACAACTCCTATGGCTCCTGCCGGTTGTCATACTCATCGACATGCAAGTCGTGATTCCTATTACAAGAACATGATCTCATACATCACAATGTGTCACTCATCATTCATCACAACTTGGCCATATCACATCACATGACAATTGCTGCAAAAACAAGTTAGACGTCCTCTAATTGTTGTTGCATCTTTTACGTGGCTGTAATTGGGTTCTAGCAAGAACGTTTTCTTACCTACGAATAACCACAACGTGATCTTGTCAACTTCTATTTACCCTTCATAAGGACCCTTTTCATCGAATCCGCTCCAACTAAAGTAGGAGAGACAGACACCGCCAGCCACCTTATGCAACTAGTGCATGTTAGTCGGTGGAACCGGTCTCACGTAAGCGTCACGTGTAAGGTTGGTCCGGCCGCTTCATCCCACAATACCGCGGAAGCAAGATAAGATTAGTAGCGGCAAGTAAGTTGACAAGATCCACGCCCACAACTAAATTGTGTTCTACTCGTGCAAAGAGAACTACGATAGACCTAGCTCATGATGCCACCGTTGGGGAACGCTGCGAAAATTAAAATTTTCTACGGTTTCACCAAGATCTATCTATGAGTTCATCTAAGAAACGAGTCAAGAGAGAGATTTTGCATCTACATACCACTTGTAGATCGAGTACGGAAGCGTTCGAGGGAGTGGTGATGATGGAGTCGCTCCCAACGTGATTCCGATCACCGATGACCAAGCGCTGAAAGGACAGCACCTCCGTGTTCAACACACGTATGGGACGATGGCGTCTCCTCCGCCTTGATCCAGCAAGGATGAAGGAGAGGTTGAGGAAGACAACTCCAATGGCAGCACGACGGGCGTGGTGCGGTTGGTCTGGCAGTTCTCCGACAGGGCTTCGCCAAGCTTGCACGGAGAAAGAGAGGTGTTGGGAGGGAGGGCTGCGCCTTCAATGGTGTGTGCAGCCCTCCCCCACCCCTCTATTTATAGGAGGAGAGGGCAGGGGGCCGGCCATCTAGGGAA
Source organism: Aegilops longissima (assembly GCA_021605205.1). NCBI lineage: Eukaryota > Viridiplantae > Streptophyta > Magnoliopsida > Poales > Poaceae > Aegilops > Aegilops longissima. Next base: position 605,561,470 of record CM038677.1, on the reverse strand, counting down.
ACCCTAGATGGGGCGGCGGCCAAAGGAGGAGGGAGGGGTGGCTTGCCCCCAAGCTAGGGGGCCCCTTGGGGTTCCCTCCCCATGCCCTAGCCGCATGGGCCTAGGTGGGCAGGCGCGCCCAGCCCACCAGGGGCTGGATCCCTCTCCCACACAGCCCATGTGGCCCCCGAGAGGGTGGCCCCTCCCGTGGACCTCCGGAACTCTCCCGTGGCCCCAGACATTACCCAAGATACCCGAAACTTTCCTGAGTCCGCTTAACCACTTTCCATATATAAATCTTTACCTCCGGACCATTCCGAACTCCTCGTGACGTCCGGGATCTCATCCGGACTCAACAACATTCGTAATCACATACTTGTCTTCCTAATAACCCTAGCGCCACCGAACCTTATGTGTAGACCCTACGGGTTCGGAGACATGAGACATGACCGAGACGACCTCAGTCAATAACCAACAGCGGATCTGGATACCCATGTTGGCTCCCACATGTTTCTCGATGTTTTCATCGGATGAACCACGATGTCAAGGGTTCAAGCAACCCCGTATTCTATTCCCTTTGTCGACGGTATGTTACTTGCCCGAGACTCGATCGTCGGTATCCCAATACCTCGTTCAGTCTCAAGCACGCAAGTCACTTTACTCGCACCGTAATGCATGATCCCGTGACCGCACACTTGATCACTTTGAGCTCATTATGATGATGCACTACCGAAAGGGCCCAGTGATACCTCTCCGTCATACGGAGTGACAAATCCTGTCTCGATCCGTGTCAACCCAATGACACTTTCGGAGATACCGTAGTGCACCTTTATAGTCACCCGCTTACGCTGTGACGTTTGATACACCCAAAGCACTCCTACGGTATCCGGGAGTTACACGATCTCACGGTCTAAGGAAGAGATACTTGACATTGGAAAAGCTCTAGCAAAACGAACTACACGATCTTTGTGCTATGCTTAGGATTGTCTTGTCCATCACGTCATTCTCCTAATGACGTGATCCCGCTTGTCAATGACATCGATGTCCATAGTCGAAACCATGACTATCTGTTGACCAACGAGCTAGTCAACTAGAGGCTTACTAGGGACGATTGTAGTCTTTGTATTCACACGTGTATTACGATTTCCGGATAATACAGTTATAGCATGAATAAAGACAATTATCATGAACAAGGAAATATAATAATAATGCTTTTATTATTGCCTCTAGGGCATATTTCCAACAGTTTCTCCAAAGACATTGCCACCAAGCTACTAGAGCTTCGTGATGAACTATAACATATCAGGGATAGATATGATGATCCTTGAAGTGTTCGCGATGTTTGACACCGCGAAAGTAGAAGTCAAGTAGGAGCATCAATTGTTGATGGTTGGTAAAACCACTAGTTTCAAGAAGGGCAAGGGCAAGAAGGGATACTTCATGAAACGGCAAAACAGTTGCTGCTCTAGTGAAGAAACCCAAGGTTGAATCCCAAACCCGAGACTAAGTGCTTCTGTAATAAGGGGAACAACCATTGGAGCAGATTTACCCTAGATGCTTGGTAGATGAGAAGGCTGGCATGGTCGATAGAAGTATATTGGATATACATTATGTTAATGTGTACTTTGCTAGTACTCCTAGTAGCACCAGGGTATTAGATACCGGTTCGGTTGCTAAGTGTTAGTAACTCGAAATAAAAGCTACGGAATAAACGGAGACTAGCTAAAGGTGAGCTGACGATACGTGTTGGAAGTGTTTCCAAGGTTGATATGATCAAGCATCGCACGCTCCCTCTACCATCAAGATTAGTATTAAACCAGAATAATTGTCATTTGGTGTTTGCGTTGAGCATAGACATGATTGGATCATCTCTATCGCAATACGGTTATTCATTTAAGGAGAATAATGGTTACTCTATTTATTTGAATAATACCTTCAATGGTCTTGCACCTAAAGGAATGGTTTATTGAATCTCGATCATAGTGATATACATTTTCATGCCAAAAGATATAAGATAGTAATGATAGTACCACCTACTTGTGGCACTGCCATGCAAGTCATATTGGTGTAAAACGCATGAAGAAGCTCCATGTTGATGGATCTTTGGACTCACTCGTTTTTGAAAAGTTTGAGACATGCGAACCATGTCTATTGGTGTATACACATGAAGAAACTCCATGCAGATGGATCGTTTGGACTCACTTGATTTTGAATCACTTGAGATATGCAAATCAATACCACATGGGCAAGATGACTGAAAAGCCTCGGTTTCAGTAAGATGGAACAAGATAGCAACTTGTTGAGAGTAACACATTTTGATGTGTGCAGTCCAATGAGTGCCGAGGCATGCAAAGGAATATCGTTATGTTCTCGACTTCACAGATGATTCGAGTAGATGTTGAGTATATTTACTTGATGAAACACAAGTCTGAATTATTGAATGGTTCAAGTAATTTCAGAGTGAAGTTTAAGATCTTCGTGACAAGAGGATAGAATGTCTATGATATGATCATATAGATGAATATCTGAGTTACTGAGTTTTGGCACACAATTAAGACATTGTGCAAATTGTTTCACAATTAATACCGCTGAAACACCATAGTGTGATGGTGTGTCCGAACATCATAGTTGCACTCTATTGGATATGGTGCGTACCATGATATCTCTTATCGAATTACCACTATCGTTCATGGGTTAGGCATTAGAGACAACCGCACTCACTTTAATGGGGCACCACGTAATTCCGTTGAGACGACACCGTTTGGAGAAACATAAGTTGTCGTTTCTTAAAGGTTTGGGGCTATGACGCTTATGTGGAAAAGTTTCCGGTTGATAAGCTCGAACCCAAAGCGGATAAAATGCATCTTCATAGGACACCCAAAATAGTTGGGTATACCTCCAAATTCAGATCCGAGAGCAATAGGGATTGTTTCTTGAATCGGGTCCTTTCTCGAGGAAAAGTTTGTCTCGAAAAGTTGAGTGGGAGGATGGTGGAGACTTGATGAGGTTATTGAACCGTCACTTCAACAAGTGTGTAGAAGGGCACAGGAAGTTGTTCCTGTGGCACCTACACCAATTGAAGTAGAAGCTTATGATAGTGATCATGAAACTTCGGATCAAGTCACTACCGAACCTCGTAGGACGACAAGGACGCGTACTGCTTCCGAGTGGTACGGTGATCCTGTCTTGAAGGTCATGTTGCTAGACAACAATAAACGTACGAGCTATGGGGAAGCGATGGTGGGCCCAAATTCCGACAAATGGTTAGAAGCCATGAAATCCGAGATAGGATCCATGTATCATAACAAAGCATGGACTTTGGTGGACTTGCCCGATGATTGGCAAGCCATTGCATAAATGGATATTTAAGAAGAAGACGGGCGTGGACGGTAATGTCACCTTCTATGAAGCTCGACTTGTGGCGAAGAGTTTTTCACAAGTTCAAGGAGTTGACTACGATGAGATTTTCTCATCCGTAGCGATGCTTAAGTCCGTCGGAATCATGTTAGCATAAGCTACATTTATGAAATCTGCAGATGGATGTCAAAACGAATTTCCTTACCACCTTAAGTAAGGAAAGGTTGTATGTGATACAATCGTAAAAGTTTTGTCAATCCTAAGGATGCTAAAAGGTATGCTAGCTCCAAAGAAATCCTTCTAAGGACCGGAGTAAGCATCTCGGAGTTGGAATATGCACTTTGATAGGATGATCAAAGATTTTGGGTTTATACAAAGTTTATGAGAAACTTGTATTTCCAAAGAAGTGAGTGGGAGCACTATAGAATTTCTGATGAGTATATGTTGTTGACATATTGATGATCAGAAATGATGTAGAATTTCTGGAAAGCATATAGGGTTATTTGAAAGATGTTTTTCAATAGAAAACCTGGATTAAGCTACTTGAACATTGAGCATCGAGATCTATAAGGATAGATCAAAATGCTTAATAATACTTTCAAATGAGCACATACCTTGACATGATCTTGAAGGTGTTCAAGATGGATCACCAAAGAAGGAGTTCTTGCACGAGATGTAAGGTATGAAGTTAAGACTTAAAGCTCGACCACGGCAGTAAAGAGAGAAAGGATTTAAGGTCGCCCCTATGCTTCGACATAGGCTCTATAGTATGCTATGATGTGTACCGCACCGAAGTGTGCCTTGCCATGAGTCACTATAGGGTACAAGAATGATCCAGAATGGATCATTGGACAGCGGTCAAAATTGTCCTTGGAGTAAATAAGGACATGTTTCTCGATTATGGAGGTGATAAAGAGTTCGGCGTAAAGGGTTACGTCGATGCAAGCTTTAACACCTATCCGAATGACTCTAAGTAGCAAACCGGATACGTATAGTGGAGCAACCATTTGGAATAAGGTTCAAGTGGAGCGTGGAAGCAGCATTTACAATATGACATAGAGATTTGCAAAGCACACACGGATCTGAAAGGTTCAGACCCGTTGACTAAAACCTCTCTCACAAGCAAAACATGATCAAACCTCAGAACTCATTGAGTCTTAATCACATGATGATGTGAACTAGTTTACAGACACTAGTAAACTCTTTGGATGTTGGTCACATGGCGATGTGACCTATCAGTGTTAATCACATGACGATGTGGACTAGATTATTGACTCTAGTGCAAGTGGGAGACTGTTGGAAATATGCCCTAGAGGCAATAATAAATTAGTTATTAGTATATTTCCTTGTTCATGATAATCGTTTATTATCCATGCTATAATTGTATTGAAAGGAAACTCAGATACATGTGTGGGTACATAGACAACACCAAGTCCCTAGTAAGCCTCTAGATGACTAGCTCGTTAATCAATAGATGGTTACAGTTTCCTGACCATGGACATTGGATGTCATTGATAACGGGATCACATCATTAGGAGAATGATGTGATGGACAAGACCCAATCCTAAGCCTAGCACAGATCATGTAGTTCGTATGCTAAAGCTTTTCTAAATGTCAAGTATCATTTCCTTAGACCATGAGATTGTGCAACTCCCGGATAACGTAGGAATGCTTTGGGTGTACCAAACGTCACAACGAATCGGGTGGCTATAAAGGTGCACTACAGTGTCTCCGAAAGTGTCTGCTGGGTTGGCACGAATCGAGATCGGATTTGTCACTCCGCTTGTCGGAGAGGTATCTCTGGGCCCACTCGGTAAGACATCATCATAATGTGCACAATGTGACCAAGGGGTTGATCACGGGATGATGTGTTATGGAACGAGTAAAGAGACTTGCCGGTAACGAGATTGAACAAGGTTACAATACCGCTAGACGAAGGGAATTGTATACGGGATCAATTGAGTCCTTGACATCGTGGTTCATCCGATGAGATCATCGTGGAACATGTGGGAGCCAATATGGGTATCCAGATCCCGCTATTGGTTATTGACCGGAGAACGTCTCGGTCATGTCTGCATGGTTCCCGAACCCGTAGGGTCTACACACTTAAGGTTCGATGACGCTAGGGTTATAAAGGAAGTTTGTATGTGGTTACCGAATGTTGTTCGGAGTCCCGGATGAGATCCCGGACGTCACGAGGAGTTCCGAATGGTCCGGAGGTAAAGATTTATATATGGGAAGTCCTGTTTTGGTCACCGGAAAAGTTTCGGGTTTTTCCGGTAACGTACCGGGACCACCGGGAGGGTCCCGGGGGTCCACCAAGTGGGGCCACATGCTCCAGAGGCATACATGGGCCAAGTATGAGAGGGCACCAGCCCCTAGGTGGGCTAGGGCGCCTCCCACCATGGCCCATGCGGCTAGAAGGGGAGAGGGGGCAAACCCTAAGGGCAGATGGGCCCTAAGGCCCATACTCCCTGCGCCTCCCTCTCCTCCCCCCTTGTGGCCGCCACCCATAGATGGGTTTTGGGGGCTGCCGCCCCTCTAGGGGTGGGAACCCCAGAGGGGCGCACCTCCTCCCTTCCCTATATATATGAGGCCTAGGGCTGCCCAATAGATGCGATTCTATCTCTCTGGTGCAGCCCCGCCTCCTCCTCCTCCTCCCCGTGGTGCTTGGCGGCCTCGGGATTTCCACGCCTCCACCACCACCACGCCTGTTGTGCTGCTGCTGGATGGAGTCTTCTCAACCTCTCCCTCTCTCCTTGCTGGATCAAGGCATGGGAGACGCCACCGGACTGAATGTGTGTTGAATGCGGAGGTGCCGTCTGCTCGCACTAGGATCTCCGTGATTTGGATCACGACGAGTACGACTCCTTCAACCCCGTTCTCTTGAACGCTTCCGCTTAGCGATCTACAAGGGTATGTAGATGCACTCCCCTTCCCCTCGTTGCTGGTTTCTCCATAGATAGATCTTGGTGACACGTAGGAAAATTTTGAATTTCTGCTACGTTCCCCAACACTCCTGGCCTAACTCTTTTACTTCGGGGATCTTATTTTGGTCCATAAAAAATCGTCAAAAATTGGCACGTCAATTAGACTCCGTTTGATATTCCTTTTCTGTAATACTCAAAAACAAGGAAAAAAACAGGAACTGGCACTGGGCTCTAGGTTAATAGGTTAGTCCCAAAAATCATATAAAATAGCATATAAATGCATATAAAAAATCTAAGATGGATAATATGATAGCATGAATACTTCAAAAATTATAGATACGTTGGAGACGTATCAGCATCCCCAAGCTTAATTCTTGCTCGTCCTCGAGTAGGTAAATAATAATAAAAGAAATAATTTATGAAGTGTGAATGCTAGCAGGTGCACAAGTTTGATCAATGATAATTTCAATCACCTTTTCTAGCATCATTATATGTCATAACAGTAGCTCATCTCATAAAACTGTTCATGATCAAGTAACAAGCTATTCACATGTTAAAGTATAGATCATAAGCTTTCTTGAAAACTAACAAACTGTGTTATCAGTCATCAAACAATTACAATTCATCTTATTTTCAGGAAGAGTCTATGTCAGAGCTTTGATTTAGCAAACTCCACATACTCAACTATCATTTAGTCTTTCACAATTGCTAACACTCACGCGATATTTGTGGGTTCAAAGTTTTAATCGTACACGAGAAAAGATAGGGCTTATAGATTCGCCTCCCAACATTTTACCTCAAGGGTAATGTCAATAATAATAGTTCATGATGCCTTACATACAATTGATATATATATATATATATATATATATATATATATATATATATATATATATATATATATATATATATATATATAATCTCTTTCCAACACAATGTGCTTGCCAAAGGATAAATGTAAAAAGGAAAGGTGAAAATCACAATGACTCTTGCATAAGGGTAAGAGATAAAAGTAAAAGATAGGCCCTTCGCAGAGGGAAGCAGAGGTTGCCATGCGCTTTCAGGGTTGGATGCACAAAATCTTAATGCGAAAGAACGTCACTTTATATTGCCACTTGTGATATGGACCTTTATTATGCAGTCCGTCGCTTTTATTTCTTCCACATCACAAGATCGTATAAAGCTTATTTCCTCCACACTAATCAATCACACATATTTAGAGAGTAATTTTTATTGCTTGCACCGATGACAACTTACTTGAAGGATCTTACTCAATCCATAGGTAGGTATGGTGGACTCTCATGGCGAAACTGGTTTAAGGAATGTTTGGAAGCACAAGTAGTATTTCTACTTGGTGCAAAGAATTTGGCTAGCATGAGGGGGGAAAGCAAGCTCAACATGTTGGATGATCCAAGACAATATACTTTATTTCGGATATAAGAAAACATAGCCCATTACATTGTCTTCCTTGTCCGACATCAACCTTTTAGCATGTCATATTTTAATGAGTGCTCGTGCTCACAATTACAAAAGATGTCCAAGATAGTATATTTATATGTGAAATCTCTCTTCCTTTAATATTCTTTCATGAATTGTTCAAGTGACCAATTCTACGTTTGCTAACTTCCAATGAGTTTACTACCTATACTTATTATGTGTGAAGTCATTACTCCCCATGTTATAAGCATATGAAACACATATAAATTCAGATTTATGACATTCAATTAATTCAACCATTTACTCATAGGATATACGTGAAGCACATGAGTAAATGACAAACTACTCCAAAAGATACAAGTGAAGAACACTGAGTAGTCAAATAATTAACTAGCCATGGGAGGATTATTTTTCATTCAATATTTCAGATCCAATGGTTTTATTCAAAGAGCAAGTAAAATTGAAAATACGCTCCAAGAAAAACACATATCATGTGACGAATAAAAATATAGCTCCGAGTAAGGTATACCGATAGTTTTGAAGACGAAAGAGGGGATGCCTTCCGGGGCATCCCCAAGCTTAGGCGCTTGAGTCTTCCTTGAATATTACCTTGGGGTGCCTTGGGCATCCCCAAGCTTAGGGTCTTTCCTCTCCTTATTCTCCTCATATCGATATCTCACCCAAAGCTTGAAAACTTCTATCACACAAAACTTAACAAAACTTAGTGAGATAGGTTAGTATGATAAAGAGCAAACCATTCACTTTGGTACTGTCAAAGACAAGTTTCATAATTGTTCTCACACAATGCCTACTGTACCATATAATTTCTAGAATTTATATTGAGGAATACAAGTCATAGAAACTAGAAAACAAGCAAACTATGCAATGAAAACAGAATCTGTCAGAAACAAAACAGTCTGTAATGATCTGAACATAAACCATACTTATGATACTCCAAAAATTATGAAATAAATTGGTGGACGTGAGGGATTTGTCTATTAATCTTCTTCAAGAAGAATCAACTCAAAAGCACTCTTCTATAAAAAACTGAAAGCTAATCTCGTGAGCGCAAAGTTTCTGTTTTTTACAGCAAGATCACATTAACTTTCTCCCAAGTCTTCCCAAAGGTATTACTTGGCACTTTATTGAAACAAAAGCTATAAAACATGATTAATACAGTAGCTTAATCATGTAAACACACAAAAACAGTAAGTGTAAATATTGGATTGTCTCCCAACAAGCGCTTTTCTTTAATTCCTTTTAGCTAGGCATGATGATTTCAATGATGCTCACGTAAAAGAAAAGAATTGAAACATAAAGAGAGCATCATGAAGAATATGACTAGCACATTTAAACATAACCCAATTCCTATGCCTAGGGATTTTGTGAGCACACCATTTATAAGAACAGCAATCAACTAGCATAGGAAGGCAAAACAAGTATAACTTCAAAACTTTAAGCACTTAGAGAGGAAACTTGATATTATTGCAACTCCTACAAGCATATATTCCTCCCTCATAATAATTTTCAGTAGCATCATGGATAGAAACTTTGTTCTCATACTCAATTGGAACCTCTTCCGAAATAGTGGAATCGTTACTAGCTAAAGTTGACACTCTTCCAAATCCACTTACATAAATATCACACTAAGATTCAACACCCTCCAAAATAGTGGGATCACTAATTCCTAAAGTTGACACTCTTCCAAACCCACTTTAAATGATAGTATTATTCATACTCCAAAAGATACAAGTTAAGTTCATGGAGAATTCTACAATTAGTATAGACTAACCAATATCCAAGCTCAAAATATGTAAGTGAAGCACACGAAGCATTCTATAAAACCATACTCAAAAGATTTAAGTGAAGCACAAAGAGCAATTCTATAAGATCATACTTAAAAGATATAAGCGAAGCACATGAAGTATTCTATAAATCAATGCAGGGCTAACTCATGCTAGCATGGTTCTTAAAGGAAAAAACAAAAACACAAAGGACACAAACCATGTGAACAAAACAAAAAACCGAGGTATACCGATATTTGTTGAAGAAGAAAGATGGGATGCCAACCGGGGCATCCCCAAGCTTAGATGCTTGAGTATCCTTCGAAATGTTTACTTGGGGTGCCTTGGGCATCCCCAAGCTTGAACTCTTGCCTCTCTTTATTCTTCTCATATTGATAACTCCTCGTTCTTCGAACACTTCATCCACCAAAACTTAACAAAAACTTTGTGAGATCCGTTAGTGTAATAAAGAAAATCACTACCTTTAGGTACTGTAATAAACTCATTATTCATTTATATTGGTGTTAAACCTACTGTATTCCAACTTCTCTATGGTTCATACCCCCCGATACTAGCCATAGATTCATCAAAATAAGCAAACAACACGCGAAAAACAGAATCTGTCTAAAACAGGACAGTCTGTAGTAATCTGGAAGTTTAGTAAACTTATGTAGCTCCTAAAATTATAGAATAAATATAAAAATTTGAACAATTTGTACAGAAGTAATGTGCAAAACGTTTCAGACCCATTTGACCTTCCAGTAAAAAAATTAAATTCAAGTACTACAGCCAAAGTTTCTGTTTTTGTTCTGCACATAGTAAACAAGCAATCTAATCATCCTAAAACCAAAGCTTGGCACATTATTTTTATAATACAATGGATATACACAAGGGGATAATTATTTACAGAGAAACTTCCATGAAAAATTCTACATTTTTTCCGTGAGCATGAACACAAGTGCTAAAGGTCAACCCTCACTTCTTCAATGCATAACTTCCAATCACTTCTCTTTTTGAAAAACTTTTTAGGCATGAGAGGCAAGTAATTTTTTTTGTATTTTCATTCTTTTTTTTGTATGTTTCAACCACAACTAAACAGAAACAAAAAGGAAAAATAAAATAAGAAAGCAAACAAGCACACACGAGAATATCAACCCCACGCTATTGCTCCCCGGCAACGGCGCCAGAAAAGAGCTTGATAATCCCCAAGTGCAAGGAATCATTGTACCAATTTCCAAAGGTGGAAGTGATAAGTATGGAGTTTCGAACCCACAAGGAGCTAAAGGTAAGATCAATATTCTCTCAAGCCCTATCTGCCACTGATACGACTCTACGTACACCGAACGTTTGCTTCCAACTAGCAACGAGAAATAAAACTACGTTATGGGTATGAAGTGGATAACTTTGTATGATATCGGAGAGCTAAAATATGAAAGTAGGTGCTGTTATCATAAATTTAGAATGTATTACTAAATATTATAAATAGCGAGTGTGGAATAATGGTGGATCGGTGTGCGGAATTGTCCTAGGAAATTGTTAACAAGACCAATAGTCGTCAATGCAATTTCATATGAGGGAGAGGCATAAGCTAACATACTTTCTCTACTTGGATCATATGCACTTATGATTGGAACTCTAGCAAGCATCCGGAACTACTAAAGATCATTAAGGTAAAACCCAACCATAGCATTAAAGCATCAAGTCCCCTTTATTCCCATATGCAACAACCCCCTTACTCGGGTTTGTGTTTCAGTCACTCACCAACCCACTATAAAGGATCATGAACGTATTGCAACACCCTACAGCGGGAATCCCTCACGCTTGCGCGACACGGAGGGCACCATAGGACAGCACCAAAATAAAACATACAACTCGTACCAATATAGATGGCCATCGGTGATGATGGCTCCCTCTGGCAGGGTGTCGGAGAGGGCCTAGATTGATTTCTCGTGGCTATAGAGGCTTCTGGCGGCGGAACTCCCCATCTAGGTTTATTTTCCGAGGTTTCTGTATTTATAGGAATTTTTGGCGTCGGTCTCACGTCAAGGAGGTGCCCGAGGCGTCCACGAGGCAGGCCCACGCGCCTGGGGGGGGGGGGTTGCGCCCCCACCCTCGTGGGCGCCCCAGGACTCTCCTGGCCCAACTCTTTTACTCCGAGGGTCTTATTTTGGTCCATAAAAAATTGTCAAAAATTGGCACGTTAATTGGACTCCGTTTGTCGGGGAAGCTGATCGTGTCCCACGAACACCTATGGGACGTAGGTCCCTTGTGGTTCGGAGGGGGGCGGAGAATGCACGAAGAGCGGATCGAGGCGATGCACACGAGCAGATTTACCCAGCTTCGGAGCTCTCCGGAGAGATAACACTCCTACTGCTGCTTGGTTGATTCTATGGTGTTCTTGCTAGGGAGCAATGGAGCTACAAAACCTAGCCTGAGCAAGTGTAGTCTCGTATGAGTCGAGTGAATCGAACGAGCCGAACCAAACCCTTTCTACGTTGCACTTGGGCCTCCTTTTATAGGCACAAGGGGTCACCACAGGTGGCAAGTAGATAAGGGTAGAATAGTAAAAACAGAGGTTGGTACACCGCTTTATACAAAGGTACAAAGATCTATACCTAACTCGACGGCAAGGGACAAGAGTCATAAATGCCCGCCTCGATCGCCTCAATAAAGGCAACAGGGACCGTCAAGGCGCCTCCGTTCGCCACGATGGTGGCTTGTCGTGCCGCTATCGCTGCTCCCGCCGGCGGCACAGCCCTTCGACACGCTGCGTTCGAATGGCCCCGTGGCGACACGCTGGCGGATGAGCTGGAGCGGAGATGAAGAGAGTTGCTCGCCGCTGCAAGCACCTTGCCGCTGCTGAATCCTTGTCGCGCTTTGGGAGTTTGTCGACCACCAGCCTTCCCGCAAGCTCCTCTTGCCGGGTCTTGTTTCCTTCGTGCCTCGAGTGGCCTTCCCGCAAGCTCCTCTTGCCGGGCCTTGATCACTTTGTTCTTGAATGGCTCCAAAGGAGCCGCGAAGATCTTGACGGTCACCAGACCAGCCTCGCCGCTGGTGTCTGAATCGCCTGCAGACGAAGTTCGGGGTACTAGGGTACCCTACCTAGTACACCGGCAGAGCCCCGGCCTGGGCCACACACGCGCTAAGCTCTGTTGGGCCAGGCCCAAAACAAAGGCACGGCACGCGCGTCCGGATTATGCCATTACCGCCTGACTCCACCACGCCCCCACGAACGGCACGCACTGACGTGGCGCCGTGGGGAAATCGTGGGGGCTTTCTTTAATGGAAAACTCGGAACGTCCGCCCCCCCTCTCTCCTTATAAGCAGGGGGACATGGGCAGAACGCCCACTTGCCATTGCTGTCACATCAGAAACCAACGCTGCTCCCCCCTTTCCTCTCGAGTCCAAAGAGAACGACGCTTCGCCCCTTCCATTGCCACTGGTGCCACCAACGCCGTCGACCTCTTCCACCACCTCCCCTCATGGCTCCAAAGGCCGACAAGGGGAAAGGCGTGAAATCGGCCGAGGCGCTGCGACTCGCGGCGCTGCGGAAGGAGCGGGCCCTCTTCGATCCCCTGCTTGATAGGAAGGAGCTGCGGGAGCTATACTACCTTTTCTGGTCGACGGCGACGCGGGCGCACCCGCGCACGAGGGTGATCTCCGCCGCCACTTCCGAGAAGGTTTCCATCGGTACCCTTTTTCGCTTTTTCCATCAAGGGCTCTGCCTCGCCTTTTCCAATTCTTCGTGATGTCATGAACACATATGGCCTCCGCCCCTTGATTTCACCCCAATGCCATCCTCATCATGGCCGCTGCACACCTCGAGAACTTTGTCGGGTCCACCCAAATGTAGCACTTTTCCGCCATTACTTCATGCCCCGCGAGAGAGAGGAGAGCCGCTGTCGGAGGAATTGCATGGATATCCAGGATCGGCAAGAAGGAAGCATATCTTGACGGAGAGCTGCGCAGCAAGTGGGAGGAGTGTAGAGCTGACTGGTGTTGGATCTTAGAGGAGGAACCGCAGTTTTCACCGCCTCGCCAACCCCCATAGTACGCTGTAACGATCGAGTAACTTGGCGCGGAGGATGCCAAGTTGAAGATTGCCGTGACTAGGATCTTGCGCCGTACATGCCGGCTTACAGAGGAGCAGTTGGCGCGACTTCCTTCGCCACCGATTGCGCCTTGCAGAGAGGGGAGGCCTGCTTGGGAGTTCCAAAACGCGGCGACATCATGAGGCTACGTCCGGTTTGAACTGGAACTTCACCGCCTTGGAGCTGGATGGCATGCTACGGAGTCGCTCAAGCATGCGCATCACCTCGAGTGGTTTATGTTGCCGAGGGGGTCGCCCTTGTGCAACAACTCGTCGCTTGACCGCATCCGCGCGATGATGCCGCCAGCGATTCCCATGGAATCGCTCCAACTTGGAAGGAGCTCACGACGACGCTGCAGCAGCAGTTCTTCGACGACTTAGAAGAAGTGTCGATCTGCGCCGACGAAGCGTAGCGGCTCACCCGCGACACCACCGAAAGCAGAGATGGCGCGACGCCACAAGGTTGGAGGAGGCGGCAGGCTGCTGCTACCGGGCGTGTTTGGGTTCACTGCCGAGGAGGCAGAGACAGCCGAGGCGGCAAGCCTCGCCGACCGAGAGGAGTTCACCGATGAGGAGGAGCAGGCCGAGCCCGACAATGAGCCGAGTGAGCCTGCCGGGCGCCTCCGCCGTCAAGTAGCTTGCCGCAGAGGAGCCCGCGCCCCGCCAAGGAGACGCCTCCAAAATCGAGAAATGGCGGGCGGCATACGGCCCAACATCCGCCTCGCCTCGACGCGCTTCCACCGCGGCAAGTGCTGTTGTCGCGGGAGCGCCTCATGCCGCCACAGCAACGGGAGCGGGGTCTTCTGGTGCCACAGCCCCCGCACCCGCCAAGCGCCTAAGGGAGTCTACTCCTCCACCCGGCCGACCGAGCGACTTTGATCTCTCCGCCTTAGCTCCGAGGAAGAAGAGGAAGAGTAAGATCTTGTCGCTACTTGTAATCCCTCAATTTATCGCTTTATCTTGTATCTGACTTGTTTCACTCTGAACCTTCTCCTTCTTCAGACGCTGGCTCAAAGGGCGCCAAGAGGGCCAAGACCTCGTGGTTGTCGCCTCACGATTCCTCGTGGCGACGGAGGCACGCCTGAGACTCCTTGCCGGATCCGCAACCTTCAACAGAGCAGCCCCCAAAGACAGCCCCCAGCCGTAAGTGTTTGATCCATTTCTTACGGTTAGGTGTGCTTGGGTGCTCCTTCATCACCGATATCTGGCTTGTTGAATTATGTAGGAGCAGAGCAGCCTCATCGAGGGTCCCGAGGTCGCCTCCCAAGTTCAGCCTCATCAGAGGCCCCGAGGTCACCCAAGGTTCTGCTCGCTTCAGCCACGCCACCAAGGGAGAAATCTCCGCCAAGGAGCGCCTCCGGCAAGGGAGGCCTCCGACAAGGGAGTCTCCGACAGGGGCAGCGCCGACGACCCTCCGTGGTGGAGGCCGCGGCAACAGATCCCACAAGGGTAATCTTCTTGCTTGAGAATTTCCCTTGGGTTCTTTTCTTCCGCTTCTTCTTTTTTCAACATTTGCTTGACTTGTTCTTTCTTTCTCTCGATCGCCGATCCATCTCGCCGGAGAGCCGATGGAGACCGAGGCTGCCGGGCGAGGAGGACGCCGCGCAACAATGACGACGCCGCCATCATGGAGGAGGAGGCCGCGCCGATGGATCCACCGCGAGGAGGTTGCCAAGGCTGCCGGGCGCAGAGGCCGGGAGGGGTCCGGCGACAGACCGACGGCCTGGGCCGCAGGAGCGCCAGCGCTGCACCGATCACCGATCCCCGCCACCGATGCCGCGCCAGACCAAGAGCCCCAGCCCGGGCGCCTATCTCAAGGCGGGCGAAGGTGTCTTCATCAAGCTTCCGTGGGCGCTAAGCTCCAGGGCACCGCCAAGGGGAGACCTTCGACGGGAGCTGCTCGCCTCGCTGGGCTGTCGCTGGTTGACGCGCCAAGCAGCAGCAGCATGGCGAGCCCGAGGAGGAGCAGCTGTCAAGAGGTTGTTGTCGCCTACCGCGCTCGGCAAGCCAAACTGAGTCGCTGGAAGCTCTTGTCGCGAGGGCGGAGCTGACATGGAGAAGCGCTGCAGAGAGCTCCGCGCCCAACAAGGAAACTCTCCGAGACATTGCAGAGGCGCTGGAGCAGCTTGTCGAGGAGCGCACGGCTTTCATCTTGGAGAAGGCCGAGGTCGAGGAGCAACAAAGGCTTGCCGCGAGAAGCTCTCCGCGAAGAAGGTGAGTCATGCGCAGCGAAGATCAACCTCGACAAATATGAGGAAGATCTCGCCGCCGAGAAATCAATTGGCGGGCCACCCAGAGGCAAAGGACGCCGCCGCTGCTGCCGAGGCCGCCAAGAAGGAATTGAAACGAGGTGGCCCAGCTGGAGGTCACCTCCGTAAGAGCGCCGAGGAGGTCACCGGCTGAAGCGCCGAACGCGAGAAGGACGCCTACACTCTTGGCGTAGCTGCAGGGTCGCTTTCGCCGAGAAGATCAAGGAGCTCGACGCCGCCAAGGACTCCAAGGCGGATCTGGAGTTGAAACTGACCACCCTGACGGAGACGCTGAACGGCGCCAAGGAGCAGGAAACGGGCCTGTTGGAGAAGATCCAAGCCAACGAGGAACTGCTGTCGAATGTTGTGACCGCCTGTAATAATCTCGTAGATAGCATAATGCATCGGATGAAAGGTCTTGTGGACGCCGCCGCCATCCATAACGAGCTGATGGAGCTGGGATGGTAGATCTCGGTACTCCACCGACGAGAACCTCCAACCCAGCGCCAAGCTCACCTGTTCTTCAAGGGCGTGGCGACGGGTTCCAGCTGCTCCGGAGGAGGTCCCAAAGCAATCGGGCGGAGGAGTCGCGCCAAGTCTGCGCCGGGCCCTCCTGTAAGGTGCCGATGAAGGTGGCCTTCCGCAACCCAAAGCGCCGACTTCACCAAAGTCCTCAAGTCCCTGCCTCCATCTCGCCGACGTTGAAGCGCCAAGGCCCTTGTCGCACTCCATTGTAGACAGGGTGAGCGGAGTCAAGAGGCTCGATGGCTACCGCGTGGACTAGGCCGCCAAGTTTATCTTTCTCTTGTCGCTGAGATCATGTTTAGGCAAAAATCTATTAGATCTGCGATGTTATTTTGTAATATACTCTATCTTAGGCATCGATCGCAATGTTATTTCCTTTACTTGATTCCTTCCTTGTATGTTTGTGCCCTACGCTTTTAAGGAACTTGTCGGTGCGAGCACCTTTGTCATGCGAGCGCCGAAAAGTGAACATCGAGCAGCCTCTTGGCAATGTTGCCTCCGACAAGCAACCTTGTCGCAACTAGTTGCAGCACACTTAAGTTGTTGAGCGGACTCAAACAAAGTAAGGGCGCAAGCTAGTCGCGAGTTGGTTCCTCCGCGCACAGGTTTTCCATACAAAGTACTATCGTTCGAGGCAGATAACTTAAAAACTTAAAAACGGATTGCTTAAACTTAGCAACTTAGCTTTTCTGTCGTTTGTTTCCCGGCGAGGCGATACTTCCACGAGCGACACTTGGCGGCCCACACCGTTATCTTCTCCTTCCCCCCCGGTTAACTTGTGGGTGGATGAACCTTCTTCTTTTTTTGAGAAGAAAGAAGAGAAAATAAAGTTATGGAGCCTAGTGGCTTGTTATCGCTTACCGGGTGTGGACGCTGCACAAAATGTCAGATAACACATGCATAATAATGATGAAAGCATGAAATTGACAGATTGTGCGCAACACATAAGCTTTATCGATGCACGGGTTCGCGCCCGCTTTGTACAAAGGATTACATGCAACAGCGGCAAGACTTGTACAAAGGGTGGTTGCCGGAACGGGTCCCGCAACCGCGCCCTATGGGTAAAACTTACGAAGATGCTCTATATTCCGTGAGTTGCTCATCGAACGCCATCTTCGGCCTCAAGGAGGACAGCGCCGCCTAGTGACTCGCTTTCACCCGATAGGGGCCTTCCCACTTCAAGGCCAACTTGTTGGAATTCTTGGCGGATTGAACGCGCCAAAGAACAAGGTCGCCTTCCTCGAAGCTTCGCATTAACTTTGCGGCTATGGTAGCGGCGCAAAGCTTGTCGGTAACGAGCAGCTCGTGACAAAGAGCCTCAAGACGATCTTCCTCGAGGAGCAACGCGTCATCTTGTCGCAGCTGCTCTTGCTCAAGCTCATCATAAGCGAGTACTCGAGGTGACCCGTGATACGAAGTTCCGTGGGGAGAACTGCTTCGCTCCATAGACTAGAGCAAAGGTGTCCGCCGCGGGCTCGACGGCGTCGTCCCGACGACCAAAGAACCACCGCAGCTCCTCAATCCAGCTTTCTTCCGCACTTGTGCAGCCTCGTCAAAGTTCTGGTCTTGAGTCCTCGCAGCACTTCAGCATTTGCCCTTCGCTGACCGCTGCTTCTCGGATGAGCAATGTAAAATGCACCTTGGCGCCAAGATCTTGGACGATTGCATGAAGGTGCGACTCGTGAATTGTGTGCCATTGTCGGTGATGATCCGTTAGGTATCCCAAAATGGCAAAC
Source organism: Aegilops longissima (assembly GCA_021605205.1). Lineage (NCBI taxonomy): Eukaryota > Viridiplantae > Streptophyta > Magnoliopsida > Poales > Poaceae > Aegilops > Aegilops longissima. The sequence goes on along the minus strand of CM038677.1, from coordinate 605,543,383 downwards.
AATTGACCAAGAACTTGACTCGCCGATCGTGGTTGTCACCTTCCTCATCGGTCCCACTTCCGCCACTTTGTGAACTTGTCGATCGCAACGCATAAGTACTCAAAACCCCGACAGCTCGGGAAGGGGCCGAGGATGTCGAGCCCCGCACCAAAAATGGCCAGGATAAAGGGATCGCCCGAGAGCTTGAGCTGGCTGGTGTATCTGCTTTTGAATGGAACTGCACGCTTCACACTTGGTTACTTGTGCAGCAGCATCCTCGGAGGGCTTCGCCGAAGAAACCTTGCCGGAAGGCTTTGCCGACAAGGGTTTTGCGCCAATGTGGTGACCACATATGCCTCCGTATCTCTCGCCAACAGCTTCATCCCATCTTCCCGGCAAATACACCTCAATTTCACTCCGCTGAGTCTTCTTCTCGCAGGATGTTGTCAACAAACCGATACATACTTGACCGCCGGGCTACTTTTTTCCGCTTCTTCTTTCTCTTCGGAAGTTCCCCGTTCAAGGAAATGGACGATCTGCTGTGCCCATGCCGGAGCTCGTGGCTCGACAACAAGGACTAAAGGCACATTCGCCGCGGGAACATCAGCTTTCACGGCAAGAACTCGCGGCTCGCCGAGCTAGATGATCCTGCATAAGATTGACGGAGCAAAACTTGTCGGGAACGCTCGCTTCAACGGAACAAACCCTTAGGTTTGTCGGAGCAGCATCGTTCTCAGCGATATTTATGCTGATTTTGGGGACCTTCTTGGCGGCGGCTCCGTGGAGCTCGCCGAAAGTAGTCACCGAAACCAACTTCCTCTTCTTGCTCTGTCCGTTGATGGCGCATACTATTGAGTCACTTGAGCACAAAATTCCTGGTTCCATTGTGTAACTTAAGTGCGGCACATTTTGAGAGGCCATCAGCAATATCATTCTGAGCTCTTGGAACGTGTTCCATTTGCAGCCTTCAAAGTGCTCTTCTAGCTTTCTCACTTCATCAACGCAGCTTCCATCAACGGACTCGATAATCTTTGTTCACTTGGCGGACGACAAGCCGCGAGTCACCCCGACGATAAGCTTCTTGATCCCAAGGTCCATCGCAATCCTAAGACCGCAAACAAACCTTCATACTCTGCAGATTGTTTGTCGCTTGTTCCTTGGGAAAGTGCATTTGGACTATGTACTTGAGGTGCTCTCCGTGGTGCGATAAACAAGACGCCGGCACCGGGCGCCTTTGCAGCGAGAAGGCACCATCAAAGTACATCAGCCACTCTTTACTTGCTTCCTTGGCGGGATGCTCATCTCCGTATTTCTTCATCTCGCTACGCCCATTCTGCTATAAACTCTGCCAATGCTCGCTTTGGATAGTTGAAGTGCTTTCAAACTTAAGGCCAAAGCTTGATGGCCCAAAGGCCCACTCAACAATCCTGCCTGCTGCTTCGGATTTTGCAATATCCTCTTCAGCCGAAAGCGAGTGACAACTGTTATCTCATGTGCTTGGAAGTAATGGCGCAGCTTTCTCGAGGCCATGAGGAGGTCGAAAAGCAACTTCGCACACCGAATACTTTGACCTAGCCCCTCAGAGAGGGAGTCGACAAAGTAGACTGGGCGCTGCACCATCCTTTTTCAGATCTTGTCGCAATCCTCGCAGATCCGTCCTTGTCGGGACCAGAGCTTGACGGCGAAGCCCTCGCTTGTCGCTGGATGCGCCTCGCCTCGGTTGCCGACTCATCATCCGCCTCCTCTCCGCTACTAACACAGCACTAACCACTTGATTGGTTGCTGCTATGTACAACAAAGAACTTCTCTTGTGGCCTAGGTGCGATAAGTATTGGAGTGGAGGACAGTACTCTTTAAGTCTCTGATCGCAGCCTCCGCTTCGAGTCCATTTCATTGACCTGCTTTTTCAAAATTTTGAAAATGGCAGGGCGCGCCAAATGACTTAGAGATAAACCTCGCCGAGAGCAGCCACGCAACCGCAAGCCTTCCGACATCCTTGACGCGCTTTGGTGCTTCAATCTGCTCAATGGCCTTGATCTTGTCGGGATTGGCTTCAATTCCCCTCTGAGACACGAAGAACCCGAGAAGCTTGCCGGAGGGAACTCCAAACACGCACTTCTCGGGGTTGAGCTTGAGGTTGATCTTGTGCAGATTTGCAAAGGTCTCATCTAAGTCTTGAACCAGAGTTGCTTTGTCCTTGCTCTTGACCACTATGTCATCCATGTAAGCTTCTACATTTCTGTGTATTTGTGGTTCAAAGGCTTCATGGACTACTCTTGCAAACATTGAACCAGCATTCTTCAAACCAAAAGGCATCCGTATGAAATAGTATGTGCCACATGGTGTAATGAATGCGGTTTTCTCTTCATCTTCCTCTGCCATGAAGATCTGATGATATCCTGAATATGCATCAAGAAACGAAAGCAAATCACATCCAGCTGTGGAGTCAACAATCTGGTCTATACGCGGCAAGGGAAATGGGTCTTTGGGACAAGCTTTATTAACATCTGTAAAGTCGATACAGAGTCTCCATTTCCCATTTGCCTTTCGACAACTACCGGATTGGCCAACCACGGGATGGAGCACCTCTAACAAGGCCTGCTGCTTCCAACTTCTTGATCTCTTCGCTATGAATTCTGGCGCCCACCGCCTGCTTCCTAACTTTTTGCTTGACGGGCCGGCGTGAGGACAGACAGCTAGGTGGTGCTCAATTACTTTCGAACGCTGGGATGTCGATGGTTGCCATGCAAACACATCGACATTCGCCCAGAGAAAGCAACGAGCTCGCTTTCCTATTTAGGGTCAAGTGTGGCAATCGATGGTGAAAGTACCACCGCGTGCCGCCCTCCTTGGCGGCACCTTCTTGGTCTTCGCGAGCTGCCATCTTCTTCTTGCACTTGCCGGTGGAGCTCGATGGTGCGGCCCTCGACGGTAGCGCAGCACTCCGAAGAGGTGCGCTTGCCGGAGTGGGCATCAGAGTTCTTGCCGGACAAGGTGATCTTCTTCTTCCCCCCGGGAGCTTCAGCGGCAAGTGGTTTGCTATCTATGGCGGCTGCTGCATCCCGGTAGATTTTGTCGGCACAGATAAGCGCATCCTTTTTGTCGCCATGAACAGAAATGACGCTTATCGGGCCGGGCATCTTGAGCAGGTTGTAGGCGAATGAGAGGCTGCCATGAACTTGGCGAGTGCCGGACGGCCAAGTATTCCATTGTAGGCAATGGGAAATCGGCAACGCCAAATGTGACCCTCTCAGTCCTAAATTCAGTTCATCGCCAAATGTTACCGGCAGGTGATCTTCCTTTCGCTTACTCCTTCCCGGGTTGATTCCTTGAAAGTACCAGCTTCTTCGAGCTCATTGTCGGGATCTGAAGCTTCGGAGCACTGCGGAGGAGATCAGATTCAGGCCGCCCCGCCGTCAACCAACATCTTAGTGACCTTGAGGTTGCGGATAGTTGGTGATACCAACATCGGCAAGCACCCGATCGCAGTGATGCGATCGTGGTGATCCTCAATGTCAAAGATGATGGGCGTCTGGACCACTTCAGAGGTTTGCGCGACTCTATGGATGGTTCTGCTGCATTAACCTCACGCATCCATTGCTTGAGTTGGCGGTGCGAGGTATGTAGAGAAGCACCACCGCCAACGCAAAGGACCTCCGTGCCTTCTCAAACTCCTGCTCGCCGCCTTCGCGCCTTCCATGTCTTCGCCATCGCCATCTTCGCCTTCTTCCTTGTCGCGCCGCGGGGAGGTCTGTCCCCTTGCCATCGCTTGGCCTTGCCGCGGCCCTCCCCGCCGGATCTCTTTTTACTAGCCGCATTCAGCACCTTCCTGGCCTTCTCCTTGTCTCTTCCGTCAGATTCAGCCCTTCAGAGCTCAACAAGCTGCTCGACTTTCTTGCAGCTCGAGATCGTGGGCCCTTGGTGCGTGGATCTTACAAGATCGCTTGTTGAGCTGTCGTTTGTCGACGGCCGCCACAGCTTGGCGGTCGGTGTCAGGGCAACCTCCTTGCCGTGAGCCACCAGCCTTGGCTTTGTTGGCGCACCATCCTTGCCGGACTGCTCGACAACTAGTACTTCTTGGCTTTTCTTCTTTCGTTGTTCCGCCACGGCTCTTCCTTGCCGGGCGGTCTCCTCACCACGATTCTCGCTCCCACATTCTCTCCCGGGATCCTCCTTCCTTCTTCAGCCCGCACACTTGTCGGCTAAGGCATACAGTTCATCGACGCCCTTGACCTTGCACATTGCCATCTCCTCCTCATCCCGCGTTTCGCACATTCTCGATGAAATGCACCGATCACCGCAGCAGGGTGGACATCCGGGATGTTATAATGCACACGGTGAATCTCCGGATGAACTTGCGCAGGGACTCTCCTTCCTTCCGGGCGAAAGCAGGTGAAGGTCACTCTCCGCCATGAGGCTTGTGGTCACCGTGAAGGCGCCGACAAACCGATGGCACAAATCTGCCCAAGAAGAAATGGAGCTGTCCGCAAATGCATGAGCCAAGACTCGACGCTTGGCTTGAGCACCGAGGGAAGTAGTTGGCGAGGATCTTGTCGCCTCATCCCCGCAGCCTGCACCGCGATGGTGTAGATGCCGAGGAACTCCGATGGTGTGTCCTGCCATCATACTTCTCGCACATCTCGCTTGAAGTTTTTCTTGTCGGGCCATCGATTTGCCGCAGCTCACGGGTGAACGCAGGGCAACCTATCACAGACGCAAGTCGCCTGGTTCCTCTCGGGCGCATGCATATCAACAGCGGGCCCGGCGCATTGGTCGGATTGACGCCGCTTCTTCGGGCGCCGATGCGAAGTTCGAAGCGCTTCTTCTTGCCGCTCGAAGAACTTGGCGCTGATCGCGACGAGCTCGCGGATCCGACGACGCCAGGGAGTCGCCGCCGAGGTGGATCCGCGAGTCGGGCGATCTTGGCTCCGGAAGGGGAGTGCACGTGGCTGCACCCCACAGTCTCGCTACCACCGCTCAGGTTTTGTCGCTTTGCCGCGCTACGCAGGCGCTTTGGTTACCGCGGACGCCGCCGCTGGCAAAGCCGGCGAGGCTCGATGGTGGCCTTCCATTCGCCGACCTTTGTCGGCCGCTGGAGGGTAGTCTAGAAGTAGCTGAGTTTGCCAAGGCTTCCGCCGAGTGGTGGGTGGCAACGGCGACGAAGCGAAGAACGGATGTGCTCGACTCCCAACCAAGTTAGAGGAGCAGCATCCCGCCTCAAGCGACCGCACTTCACTCGCTCGCATGTCATGCGCAGCATGCGGGTCTCGAGGGCCTCGGATCCTCCAGCTTGGCCTTGATCTATCGAACGTATGGTGCTGCGAGCACCATGACGCTGTCTTTCCCGCGCTTCTTGAGAAGGACGCGGTGCGGATTCGACGCCAAGCTTGCGCCGCCTTGTCCTTGGACCCGGCGGCGCGTGGGCTCTCTCGTCGGCGCCGCTTCTCCGCTTATGTCTTCCCCACCACTCGTCTGCTCCGGTGGTGGTGGGTTGGACGCGGACGGCCCTGCCGCCATCGAAGATTTCTTCTTCGGTGGCATGTTGGCGAAGATGATGATGGAGTTGCTCGCGTGAACGCCGGATCGGGTTCACACAGCCTCGACGCTTCTACCGGGCGCGCCAAAGATGTCGGGAAGTCGATCGTGTCCCATTTAACACCTATGGGACGAGGGTCCCTTGTGGTTCGGAGGGGGGCGGAGAATGCACGAAGAGCGGATCGAGGCGATGCACACGAGCAGATTTACCCAGCTTCGGAGCTCTCCGGAGAGATAACACTCCTACTGCTGCTTGGTTGATTCTATGGTGTTCTTGCTGGGGAGCAATGGAGCTACAAAACCTAGCCTGAGCGAGTGTAGTCTCGTATGAGTCGAGTGAATTGAACGAGCCGAACCGAACCCTTTCTACGTTGCACTTGGGCCTCCTTTTATAGGCACAAGGGGTCACCATAGGTGGCAAGTAGATAAGGGTAGAATAGTAAAATGAGGTTGGTACACCGCTTGTACAAAGGTACAATGATCTATACCTAACTCGACGGCAAGGGACAAGAGTCATAATGCCCGCCTCGTCGCCTCGAACAAAGGCAACAGGGACCGCCAAGTGTGCTCCGCTCGCCACGATGGTGGCTTGTCGCCGCTTATCGCTGCTCCTCGGCCGGGCGGCACAGCCCTTCGACACGCTGCGTTCGGAATGGCCCCTGCATGCATCGCTATGGATGAGCTGGAGCGGAGATGAAGAGAGTTGCTCGTCGCTGCAAGCACCTTGCCGCCGCTGAATCCTTGTCGCGCTTGGGAGTTTGTCGACCACCAGCCTTCCCGCAAGCTCCTCTTGCCGGGTCTTGTTTCCTTCGTGCTCGAGTGGCCTTCCCGCAAGCTCCTCTTGCCGGGCCTTGATCACTTTGTTCTTGAATGGCTCCAAAGGAGCCGCGAAGATCTTGACGGTCACTGCACCAGCCCTCGCTGCTGGGTCTGCAACTGCCTGCAGACGAAGTTCGGGGTACTAGGGTACCCTTACTCTAGTACACCGACACCGTTTGATATTCCTTTTCTGTAAAACTCAAAAACAAGGAAAAAACAGGAACTGGCACTGGGCTCTAGGTTAATAGGTTAGTCCCAAAAGTCATATAAAATAGCATATAAATGCATATAAAACATCTAAGATGGATAATATGATAGCATGAATACTTCATAAATTATAGATACGTTGGAGATGTATCAGTTTCCACCATCAATCCGCCAAAGCAGGAGTAGGGTCTTAGGCCTCGCGGCGGCCCGAACCTGGGTAAATTGCTTGTGTGCTCTCTGTCGTGCTTGCATGCGCTGATCTGCTCTTTGTGCGATGCGACGTCCCCCGCCGAACCAGCAAGGGGCCGCCCGGTCCCATAGGTGGCCGCGGATATCCCGCGACACAACTCAAGTGCTAATACCTACAAATATTCTTTGGCTCCCCATGTGTCGAATCTATAAATTTTGGTTGAATACTCTACCCTCGAAAATTGTTGTGAATCCCTATACATGTGGGTTATCAATGATCATGTATATAGGCATCACGTCCATGACAAGTAGACTGACTCCTGCCTGCATCTACTACTATTACTCCACACATCGACCGCTATCCAGCATGCATCTAGTGTATTAAGTTAACAAGAACGGAGTATCGCCTTAAACAAGATGACATGATGTAGAGATATAGATCCAAGCAATATGAATAAACCCCATATTTTTATCCTTAATGGCAACAATACAAATACGTGTCATGTCCCCTTCTATCACTGGGATTGAGCACCGCAAGATTGAACCCATTACAAAGAACCTCTCCCATTGTAAGAAAAATCAATCTAGTTGGCCAAACCAAATCAATAGATTGGAAAGAAATACAAAGCTATCTTAATCATGCATAAAAGAGTTCAGAGAAGACCCAAATAATATTCATATATAATCTGACCATAGACCCACAATTCATCGGGTCTCAACAAACACACCGCAAAAGAAGATTACATCGAACAGATCTCCAAGAACATCGAGGAGAACATTGTATTGAAGATCAAAGAGAGAGAAGAATCCATCTAGATACTAGCTATGGACCCGTAGGTGTGTGGTAAACTACTCACACATCATCGGAAGGGCAGCAAGGTTGATGTAGAAGCCCTCCGTGATTGAATCCTCCTCCGGCGGAGTACCGGAAAGGGCCCCAAGATGGGATCTCACGAGAACAGAAGCTTCCGGCGGCGGAAAAGTATTTTTGGTGTGCCCCCTGGTCTATGATACGTCTCCAATGTATCTATAATTTTTGATTGTTGTGTGCTATTATATTATCTGTTTTGGATGTTTAATGGGCTTTAATATGCTATTTTATATTATTTTTGGGACTAACCTATTAACCGGAGGCCCAGTACCAATTGTTATTTTTTGCCAATTTCAGTGTTCCGCGGAAAAGGAATATCAAACGGAATCCAAACGGAACGAAACCTTCGCGAGGATATTTTTTGGAACAAACGCAATCCAGTAAACTTGGAGTGGACGTCAAGGAAGCAACGAGGCGGCCACGAGGTAGGAGGGTGCGCCTAGGGGGTAGGCGCGCCCCCACCCTCGTGGGCCCCTCGTGGCTCGACCAACCTACTTCTTTCGCCTATATATACTCTCATACCCTAAAAACATCCAAGGGAGCCATGAAACCACTTTTCCACTGCCGCAACCTTCTGTACCCATGAGATCCCATCTTGGGGCCTTTTCCGGCGATCTGCCGGAGGGGGATTCGGTCATGGAGGGCTTCTACATCAACACCATAGCCTCTCCGATGATGTGTGAGTAGTTTACTTCAGACCTTCAGGTCCATAGTTATTAGCTAGATGGCTTCTTCTCTCTCTTTGGATCTCAATACAAAGTTCTCCTTGACTTTCTTGGAGATCTATTCGATGTAATTCTTTTGTGGTGTGTTTGCCGAGATCCGATGAATTGTGGGTTTATGATCAAGATTATCTATGAACAATATTTGATTCTTCTCTAAATTCATACATGCATGATTTGATATCTTTGCAAGTCTCTTCGAATTATCGGTTTAGTTTGGCCTACTAGATTGATCTTTCTTGCAATGGGAGAAGTGCTTAGCTTTGGTTTCAATCTTGCGGTGTCCTTTCCCAGTGACAATAAGGGTAGCAAGGCACGTATTGTATTGTTTCCATCGAGGATAAAAAGATGGGGTTTATATCATATTGCTTGAGTTTATCCCTCTACATCATGTCATCTTGCCTAATGCGTTACTCTGTTCGTATGAACTTAATACTCTAGATGCATGTTGGATAGCGGTCGATGTGTGGAGTAATAGTAGTAGATGCAGAATCGTTTCGGTCTACTTGACACGGACGTGATGCCTATGTTTATGATCATGCCTAGATATTCTCATAATATGCGCTTTTCTATCAATTGCTCGGCAGTAATTTGTTCACCCACCGTAATATATGCTATCTTGAGAGAAGCCACTAGCGAAACCTATGGCCCCTGGGTCTATTTTACATCATATTAGTTTTCCGTCAACTAGCTATTTCTGTCACCGTTTATTTTGCAATCTTTACTTTTCCAATCTATACAACAAAAATACCAAAAATATTATCTTATTATCTTTATCAGATTTCACTTTTGCAAGTGGCCATGAAGGGATTGACAACCCTTTATCGCGTTGGTTGCCGTGTTCTTGATTTTTGTGCGTACTAGGCGATTTATGATAGTCTCCTACTAGATTGATACCTTGGTTCTCAAAAACTGAGGGAAATACTTACTCTACTTTGTTGCATCACCCTTTCCTCTTCAAGGGAAAACCAACGCATGCTCAAGAGGTAGCAGTATGCAGGGAATACTTGGATATTTATAGAATAAGAATTAGGGTTAGAGGAGCCACGGGGGCCCACAAGCTTAGGGGCGCGCCCTGTGAGCTTGTGGCCCATCTGTGGCCCTTCTGGCTCCTCCCGAAGCTTCCAGGGTGTCTTGTGGTCCAAGAAAAATCGTCAAAAAGTTTCGTTCCGTTTGGACTCCATTTGGTATTGATTTGTATAAAGCAAAAACAAGGGAAAACAGCAACTGGCACTAGGCACTAGGTTAATAGGTTAGTCCCAAAAAATGATACTATAAAATAGCATAATAATGCATATAAAACATCCAAGATTAATAATATAATAGCATGGAACAATAAAAAATTATTGCTATGTTGGAGACGTATCAGATAGGTTTACAAGAATAAAACTAGAGGTATAGCGGAAATAAAACTATTAGTAATTTGCAAGATAATAAAAGTTACTTGTTTAGTAGAAAGGTTTTTGTCACACAAGAAAGTTATTTGTCCCTAGGCAATCGATAACTAGACCGATAAGCATTATTGCAATTTTATATGAGGGAGAGGCATGAGCTAACATACTTTCCGTACTTGAATCATATGCACTTATGATTGGAACTCTAGAAAGCATCTGCAACTATCAAAGATCATTAAGGTAAAGCCCAACCATAAGATTAAGTATCGAGTCCTCTTTACTCCCATACGCAACAACCTACTTACTCGGGTATTCTCGCCACCCACCATAAGCGAATCATGAACGTATTGCAACACCCTACAGCGGGAATCCCCCATGCTTGCGCGACACGGAGGGCACCATAGGACAGCACCAAAATAAAACATACAACTCAAACCAAACACAATCATCAATCAACCCATAGGACAAAACAAATCTACTCAAACATCATAGGATGGCAACAGGTCATTAGATAATAATATGTAGCATTAAGCACCATGTTTAAGTAGAGATTACAACGGGGAGAAGAGGTGTTACACTGCTGCATAGAGGGGGGGAGTTAGTGGTGGCGGCGGCGAAGTTGTTGGTGTAGATCATCGTCATGATGATTGCCCCGATGGCATTCCGGCGCCACCAGGAGAAAGGGGGAGAGAACCCCCCTCCTTCTTCTTGCTTGGCCTTCCCCCTAGATGGGAGGAGGTTTTCCCCTCTGGGCCTTGGCCTCCATGGCACCCGGAGGGGCAAGAGCCCCTCCAAGATTGGATCTCTCTCTCTCTCTATTCTCTTCTGTTTCGCGTTCTATTTTTTTGGCCCCTCACTGTTGTCGGTGTCAAAACCGGCGGATCTCGGGTAGGGGGTCCCGAACTGTGCGTCTAGGCGGATGGTAACAGGAGACAAGGGACACGATGTTTTTACCTGTGTTCGGCCCTCTCGATGGAGGTAATACCCTACTCCTGCTTGATTAATATTGATGATATGGGTAGTACAAGAGTGAATCTACCACGAGATCAGAGAGGCTAAACCCTAGAAGCTAGCCTATGGTATGATTGTTGTTCGTCCTACGGACTAAAACCCTCCGGTTTATATAGACACCGGATAGGGTTAGGGTTACACAGAGTCGGTTACATCGGTAGGAGATCTACATATCCGTATCGCCAAGCCTGCCTTCCACGCCAAGGAAAGTCCCATCCGGACACGGGACGAAGTCTTCAATCTTGTATCTTCATAGTCCAAGAGTCCGGCCAACGGTGATAGTTCGGCTATCCGGACACCCCCTAATCCAGGACTCTCTCAATAGCCCCTGAACCAGGCCTCAATGACGACGAGTCCGGCGCGCATATTGTCTTCAGCATTGCAAGGCGGGTTCCTCCTCCGAATACTTCATAGAAGATTTTGAACACAAGAATAGTGTCCGGCTCTGCAAAACAAGTTCCACATACTACCGTAGAGAGAATAACCTTTGCACAGATCTGCCGACATATTCCGCGACGTGACATCACACCACGGCCAGCCTTTATACTTAATCATTTTACCGCTCCACCTCAGCGCTTAGCGAGGTGATTTCTTGGCACGCCTTATCGAGCGGAGATCGTGCCCCTTATTCCGGGATTCCCATCAATACAGACGCAGTAACCCAACCGCACCATTGATTACGGCGCTTGGGAGATAAGCGAAGTTTTACCAGTCAAGGGGGACGATAGCTTCGTTCGTCCATATAAGGGATAAGGATCCACCTTTTCACCCACGCCTTCTTCCTCCTTCGCTCATCCATTTCACAAGACTTCGCTCCAAATACTAAGTCCGCACATCCGCCTCAACCTTCTCCAACTATGTCCGAGCAGGAGGCAGGGATGGCCTCCTCCGTCACGGAGGGCACATCAAAAGCTGCGGAAGGCCGGATACTTGTCCAGCGACATCGCAAGACCGCTCCCCGACAAGGGGCAGCTCATTCCCACCCCTGTGCCCCATGAGAGGGTGGTGTTCTCACCCACTTCCTCCGCTGACTAGGTTTTCCACTTCACCCATTTGTCCGGGGCTCATGTTCTACTACGGTCTGGATTTTCATGATCTCGCCCCAACTTCATCCTCAACATCTCGGCGCTTATCGTCAGGTGAGGCCTTCCTCTCAGATCCAGCCCCACTTCGCTTATGGTCAAGACCTTCAATGTCAAGCCGGTAGTGGGTGGCCGCCAAGCGGAGTGCGGAGGTGCCATGGTTGGCAAGATGGCCAAAGTCCTATGGCTCGAGGGCTCCTTTGTGGAGACCATAAAGGTGGCAATCGGGTGGTTCTACATCACCGAGCCGCTGACTCTCAATGGGTGGCGGCCCCGAATTCGATCTAGCTTCCCACACGGCTCACATCATGGAAAGAGACGGCCTGACGACGGGGTGATTCTTGACGAGCTATCCGACTCCAAACCTGCGTCCAAACCTCGTGGACAAGAATCTCAGCTTGTCAACGTAATCCGTGATGCTCATCCGCCGGATTCTCCCATGCCAACAACGGGCCTTCAAATTGTGGAGTTCGATCCGCACAAAGACCAAACTCAAAAAGGCTCTTCACACTATGTACGAAGATGCCCGGAAGGTGTTGTTCAAGGGCGCCGGCTCCCACATCCGCCATCAAGATCACGGATTCAGCTTGCAGCGTCAAGCCAGCGAGGTAAGTTATTTTACCCTTTATGGGACTCTTTTTCATAGTTTGAGTTTATGCAGGATCTAAAATCCCTAACCTTTGACAGATCTGGTTGAAGACGTCCGACAGATTAACCGTCCGCCCTTTGCCGTAAGACCCAGCGGACGCCCGATTGAAGAAGAAGCTGCTCCGCACCTCACGTGGTGCCGAGAAGAAGGTCAAGAAGAAGGCCACGGAACTCAAGGAGCTCCCGACGCCAGTGTCTGCTCGGACTCATCGTCCGACGACTCCAGGCGGAATCCTCCCCGAGGAAGAGGAGGAGGAAAGGAAGCCTCTCAAATGGGGAGAGAAGAAAAGGAAGGTCGCCTGACTAGGGAGGCCGGAGGGTCCAAGAAAGGAAGGACCTTCCTCCGACTTCTCCACCAACGCCGACAATGACGAGGAGGAGGGCCAACAAGGGCCAAGCCTCGGCGAGATCGTAAGTGTCCGGACCGTAATAGTTCATGACTTTTTATTTGTCGATAGTGTCTTCTAACGCCGAATATGACCATGTAGCCCGCCTATGATCTAGCTCGCCGCTTGCCGAGCGGCTCCCCGGATTCGCCGATGTGAATAGCACTTCACTTCCGATCGCCTCCTCCTCGTGTCGCCGACGACACCGCGGTGGAGTCCCAAAGGGGCCCGCCAGAGGAGGTGGTCCCGAGGCGCCGCAAGGCGACCTCCCGACTCGGGCGCAAGGGGGCGAGACCCCAGAGGGCTCTAAGTCCGCCCTATGCCGACTCGCATCGAACCTTCATGGTTCCAAGTCCGCAAGCGGCCCTTCGTAAGAAGGGCGAGATCGCGGCCGGTGACCTACGCCCATTCGGAGGCACGGATAGCTTGCCGGAGGCGCTTAACGGCGCCCATCAACGAGGAGCACCGCACTGCTATGAGTGTGGTGATCCAGAAGTTTAGTCCGCCAAGAGCGGGCTGATCAAGCCTGCACCAGCCTTCTAATAGGCTTTGAGGTAAGTTTAGAATATGTAAAAATATTACCGCATAGACAAGAGCCTCGATGCTTAGTTCGGTGTTCGGAAAGAAAAGCCGACCGAGGATCTAAAAAGATATACGCAGGAGTCTAACATAAGTATGTCAATATGGGAATGCATGCTGCGCTGCTGACCTCTGCCTCACTGACTGCGGAGGTCAATGCATTGAAGCAGAGCCTCGAGCGATCCGAGAACGAGCTCGGCCTTGCCAAGAAGCAGCTCGGGGACAAGGAAGGTAAGTAATACCTTATTAAAGAAATACCTTATAGAAAGGATTTGGTTGCAAAATGACAGACTAACGTGGGTATTGTAGGGCCATGAACGAGGTGGCGACCTCAAGGAAGCGGTGTCCATGCCGCTGAGCGCACCGAGCGAGAGAAGCAGGAGGCGCGGTGGCGGAGGTGCGGCAAGAGCTCTGTGCTCGTGGAAAAACACGAGAGTTTGGAGCGTGACTCAAGACTCGGAGTCCGAGCTCGCCTGCTCTTGAGAGTGCCAAAGCCGCTAAGGCCAAGCCCAAAAGCCTCCAAGAAATTGAATCATTAAAGAAGATAGCGGCGTAAGGCATTCTTTATGCAAAGCAAGCATGTGAAAGTGAATTACCTATTACTTACCCGAACCGAGCTCTCCAGAGCATTCGCAGATCTGCCCCTGCATCAGGTCTCGATGCTGCCGCTGTTCTACCGCGCTTAAGGAGGGAGCTTGACGGAAAAGGTGTTCGTCTCAAGATGTCGAGGCCGGACATCCGGTGCCCCGAGCGACCAGCTGAAGCAACTGGTCGAGCTCCACAAGGTCGCCGAACAGGCCATGAAGGGCCTCATAATTTGGTGTGGCCATTGGAAGCCATGCCTGGAGCTACTTCGCTAGTGCGGGCGGCTGGTGGACACCGTCCATGGATTGAAGTCATCAAGCGCCCGCTCGCATTGAAGGTGCCTGCCGGGCCCTTGCCCGTGCTAAAGTGCATTGGGGCAAGCTGGATGTCGAGAAGCTTGTGACGACGGGCCATCAAGGGCAAGGAGCATCGCAAGCCCGAAATGTACTATGAGGGCGCTATGAAGGGTACCCGCTTATAGCGGTGAATGCTCCAAAGATGTAATTTTGAATAGACTCGCATTTGTTATCCCAGACGCTGAAAACTTGTTCATATGCGCTAAGCAACGCCAGAATTTAAAATATTACCTTCAGGCGGCCGCTTATCAAATTTGAGAGATGGCAAGTCGTTGGCTTCAAATTTCATGCCACGAGTGCCGGGTGTTCGATAAACTTGAGCGCTCTTGTTCCCATTCTGGGTCCTTCGAGGAGGCGCCAACGCAACGTAACAAGGCAACCGGACTTATAGTGCTTGAACACTCTCACTTAGCCATAGAATTCTATAATTTTAAATTTTGGCGAAGCCCCTAGTATTCGAAGACCGAGTTCGGGCGCTATCCACGCCTTTGGCCGACAATGCCGACTCGCGCTCTAAGCGCATAAGTCTTTAGGGACCCAAAAACCTCTCGAACAGCGATCGCTCTCGCCTCTATCATGATGGTCAGCTTTTAGCTTTCCACCGAGGTGCTCAACCCAGCTCAACCGGGCACAATCGCAGTGGTTCTCCCAAATACGCTACCTTAGCCGATATAACGGAACGTAAGGTACCAAAACATGGGAGCCGGGCAAACCCAACTATTGACCCAAGACATGATTCGAGCCGATGCATATAATGATATAAGTTCGGGTGCCGCACTTGTGAAAGTGTTCGGACTTATCACACCATATTTTCGGGTACTTAAGCCTCTCGTGTATTGGCCGCACTAAAGTGTACAGTGCAACATGTCATAAATGAACATATATATAAATAAATAAAGGAGTGCAATAATAGGCAAAAGCTATGTATTGTTTATTCAAAAGGTACTGCAATGAAAGCGTAACGATACAAATAGTGCGATAAGCAAGGGATGGGAGATTTAACATGTCCTCTCCGTGGGTAAGCTGCGGATGGTATGTAAAACAGGTATAATGCTCGTAGTAGAGACCACCGACACTCGACGTAGCTCGCTTCCCTCGGCTGTTACATCGTGAGTTCGGCAATTTAGTGCCGACAGGCTTCGGAAAACGGAGTCCCGAAAGTAAGAGAAAAGAAGAAAGAAAAGAATGACACAATCGGAGCCCCTCAGTGCGGTTGAGCCGCATTCTCGGGCGGTCGTGGTCGTGCTCCTCCTTATGCCCATGGTATCTCCAGAGCGAAGTTATGTACGCGTAGTAATCGCTTCGCACTTCGCGAGGGCTGGGTTAGCCGGATTGCTACGCGTGCTCGGATCATGCCAGCGGTCTTGTTGTAGATTACCCGGAGCGCTTTGACGGTGCCGGACGCTTAGTATCCGGACTTGAGAATTGCCGTGAGAGGCTGCTTTGCACCTCCGCCATGAGGGCCACCGTATGCTCCTCCGCTCGAGAGAGCGCTCGTGTTTCCATTGACCGTGATTACCCTCGAGGGCCTCGCATCTTGAGCTTGAGGTATGCATAGTGCGGCACCGCATTGAACTTTGCAAATGCGGTTCGTCCAAGCAAAGGCGTGATAGCCACTTCGAACGGGACTATGTCAAAGATTAACTCTCGCTTCGAAGTTATCCGGGATCCAAGACCACTTCGAGTGTAATCGAGCTCGTATAATTGGCCTCTACACCTGGTATGACGCCTTTAAAGGTCATCTTTGTGGGTTTAACTTGAGGGTCTATGCCCATTTTATGACCGATCCTCGATAGAGCAGGTTCAGTTGCTACCGCCGCCCATCAGACTCTAGTGAGGTGAACCACAATGATTGGGTCAAGAACCATCGCGCGAATCCGCCGTGGCGGATGCTAGTGGAGTGGTCCTTCGATCAAGGTGATCGGGCAGAGGACCATGGGTTGAACTTTGGGGCGACTCGCTCCATCGCATATACGCCCTTAGCGCTTGCTTCCGCCTCCCTTTGGGTATGTGGGTTGCGATATCATGTTCACCGTCTGCACTTGTGCAGGGAAACCCTTATGTCCTCTATTGTTCGGCGCCGGGCTCCTCCTCGCCATCGCTATGCAGCCCTTGTCATTGAGTTCGCATTTAACTTGCTCGCTTGTTTGAAGACCCAACAATCCCTGCTGGTGTGGTTGGCTGGTTTTTCGGGTGCCATGTATTTGGCACGAGCGATCGAGTATTAGGGTCCAGATTGACGGGCCTCGAGTATTTCTTTTGAATGGCTTCTTCCACGACCGGTTTAGAGCTCAATCACGGCATTGACCGCCGATCTTCAGCATTATCATCGCACGCGGCGCTTGTGCTTGCTGCGACGCGACCTGCCATTGCTATCCTTGGTATCCGAACTACCAGGGTTTTTGGTCAAGTTGTTGCTGCAAGCTAGCCAGCTGTCCTCTCCCGCGCAAAAGCGGGTCATGAGCGTTGTGAGGGCTGCCATGGATTTCGGCTTTTCCTGTCCTAGGTGCCGAGAAAGCCACTCGTCGCGGATGTTATGTTTGAAGGCTGCAAGGGCCTCTACATCCGGACAGTCAACGATTTGATTTTTCTTGGTTAGGAACCATGTCCAGAATTGTCTGGTCGATTCTTCTGGCTGCTGAATTATGTGGCTGAGGTCATCGGCGCCCGGTGGTCGCATATGTGCCCCGGAAGTTATCAAGGAATGCGGCTTCCGTGTCCTCCCAACAACCAATTGATTCTCGCCGCAAGCTGTTAAGCCAATGCCGAGCTGGTCCTTTAAGCTTGAGTGGGAGGTATTTGATGGCGTAGATCATCACCAAGGGCCATGTGGATATGGAGGAGGTAGTCCTCGATCCAAACCGCAGGATCTGTTGTGCCATCATATGATTCGATGTTTACGGGTTTGAAACCCTCAGGATTTGATGATCCACCACTTCGCCTGTGAAGCATAGTGGGTGCGCGCCTCAGATTGAGCTATATCACGACGCAGCTCAAATGAGCTTTGTTCATCGTGTTCGCCCGCCGGAGTTGTTGTATCCGGCGTGACGATTATCATCACGCGTCGTAGGCGCCCACGCCGATCCGTAGATCGATCTTGTTTGCCTTGCCTTGTCCTCCAATATGTCTCACAGTGTCCGGGCGATTTCGCGTGCCTTGGTACTTTTTCGAGCGGCGCCGGGTGCGGCTTGAATGGAGGGTCTAGAGGCTCTGTCGTCATGCCCACGGGTGGCCGGCCGGCCGCATCATGCGCCGGTGATGTAGGTTTGGGTGCTGCTTCTCTAATTGGGGTAGCAGCCTCGCGCTTTGGGTATCTCTTGAGGGCGCTCGAGTTCAGATTCTTCGCCGCAAGGACTTCACCCATCTCGTCGCCTAGCAAGTCTTGGTCAGCTCTAAGTCTGTTGCTGCTTTTTCTGAGGCTGCTTGCCGTGGCTATAAGCCCGCGCTTGAAACGCCCCTGCTTTGGCGGGTCCTCGTGCACGACAAATTCGCTGTCGCCGAGGCTTGCCTCATCTTCGGAGGGAGGCATATAATTATCGCCCTCCACCTCCCTCGCCCCGCCGCCTATCATGAGGGCTAGCTTCCTCCTCCTCGTGCTGAATCCTGCCGGAGGGGGTTGTCTTCGACCGTCCGAGGTGTTATTATCTCCCATGCCGAATCACCGCTTTTGCTGTGGAGGATTAGAGCGCGCCACGACACCGGCGCTTGGGCTGCTTCATGGAGGGGTCATCCTCCGTTGTTCCATCGCTGCTCCCATCTTTTGGGATGTCCACCATGTATATGTCATATGACGAGGTGGTTTTCCAAAGGCCTCGTAGGCACCGGTTCTTGATCGCCTCCAAAGATCGCCGCCCATACCATCAAGTCTTCGGAGTCGAAGTCGAGCATGTCGGTTAAATCATCGACAAGGCTACAAAGTGGGTGGTGGGTGGGCGCTGAATTTCTTCGTCGTCCGATCTCAACCTTCCCGACCGTAGTCCGCCAGGCTCTCCGATAAAGAGAGAGACTTTAGTGAATTCAGGATGTCACCAAAGGGCGAAAAGCTGAAAGATGTCCGTGGCGTTGAACTCCATAACCGCGCCCAATCGGATTTGATTGGCGGGCGCGAGGGTTCGGAGTCCGGAGAGGAGTCCGCACCTTGGAGTCACGGCCTTCGCAGGACAGATGGAGTTCGCCTCAATCGCCAGAGAGATCGTAGCCCCGAGGCGGTGTCCAACCACTCGCCCTCGATCGGCAGAGTCGGCCCGAGCTAAGGGTCGAGCGACGCCGGTGCGGCCTCCGTGGCAATCGCTCGGCGGCAGAGCTAGATCGTGCCCATCGAGACAAGGCGGCGCTGCTTGGTTGTGGCTCGAACCCGTCAAGATCAAGTCTCCGCGATGTCGGCCGTAGTTCAAACTTCCAAATCTGACCGATGGCTGGGGCGAAGCTTTGATCCGCTCCAGATGGCTGCTTAATTGGCCGCAGGTAAAGCCGCCAACACGAAGATCAGTCCGGGAGAAAAGTCTTACCGGACCGTGTCGTTGTTGATGATCGAAGGAGCCATCGGGCCTAAGGATGACGCATACGAGGAACTCTCAATGAAAGCACCAATGTCGGTGTCAAACCGCGGATCTCGGTAGGGGGTCCCGAATCAGCGCGCCTAGGCGGATGGTAACAGGAGACAAGGGACACGATGTTTTTACCCAGGTTCGGGTCCTCTCGATGGAGGTAATACCCTACTCCTACTTGATTAATATTGATGATATGGGTAGTACAAGAGTGAATCTACCACAAGATCAGAGAGGCTAAACCCTAGAAGATAGCCTATGGTATGATTGTTGTTCGTCCTACGGACTAAAACCCTCCGGTTTATATAGACACCGGATAGGGTTAGGGTTACACAGAGTCGGTTACATCTGTAGGAGATCTATATCCGCATCGCCAAGCTTGCCTTCCACGCCAAGGAAAGTCCCATCCGGACACGGGACGAAGTCTTCAATCTTGTATCTTCATAGTCCAGAGTCCGCCAACGGTGATAGTTCGCTATCCGACACCCCTAATCCAGACTCCTCAACTGCTTTCTTAAATTCTATAGATCCGTGAATTCGATCAAAGCTGAAATTTTAACACGATTTTTTCGGATATTGACTTTCTTGCAGCAAAAGAAGGGGGTCAACCAAACTACGAGGTGCTCAATTGGCACCACAGCGCGCGAGACCCCCTGGCGCGCCCAGATTCCTAGTGGGGCCCATGGGCCTCTGTTAGCATTGATTCCTAGTGGGGCCCATGGGCCTCTGTCTGCGAAACGAAAAACATGTGACAAACAGGAATTGGCACTGGGCACTAGATCAATATGTTAGTCCCAAAAATAACATAAAATGTTGCCAAAAGTACATAAGAGTTGTAGAATATTGGCATGAAACAATAAAAATTATAGATACGATGGAGACGTATCACAAGGGCACTTGCTAAACAACAGGAAGAGGTTGTCAATGGCTGCAAGCGCAAATAGGTGTTGGGAAATGTTGCATGGAAAACAAAAACATTTCTACGCACATGCAAGATCAATCCATATAGATGCATAGCAACAAGGGGGAGAGTGTGTCTATGTACCCTCGTAGACCGTAAGCGGAAGCGTTTAGTAACGCGGTTGATGTAGTCGAACTTCTTCGCGGCCCAACCAATCAAGTACCAAACGTACGTCACCTCCGCGTTCAGCACACGTTCAGCTTGGTGACGTCCTCGCCTTCTTGATCCAGCAAGACGGTCAAGTAGTGGGTGAGTTCCGGCAGCACGACGGCGTGGTGACGGTCTCCGCAGGGCTTCGCCTAAGCACTATGAAAATATGACCGAGGGACGAAACTATGGAGAGCGGCGCCGCACACGGCTAAGAGATTGTCGTGGTTATGTGTGGCGCCCCCTTCCCACATATATATAGGTGGGGGAGAGGGAAGGCTGCCAGGAGGCGCCCCAAGTAGGCTGAATCCTACTTGGGGTCCTTCCCTAGCCGCGCCCGCCTTTCCATATTTGCCGGAGGGAGAAGGAAAGGGGAGAAGAGGGAAGGAAGGGGGAGGCCAACTCCCCCCCCCTTTCCTTGTCTCCCCAAGGGATGCGGCCATAGGAGGGGCGCGCCAGCCCCTTGTGGGCTGGTGTGTTCCCCCATTTTGGCCCATATGGCCCATTAACCTCCCGGGGTGCCCGGAACCCCTTCTGGTGACCCTATAACTACCCGGTATCTCCCGAAACACTTCCGGTGTCCAAATATCATCGTCCTATATATCAATCTTTACCTCCAGACCATTCTGGAGCTCCTCGTCATGTCCGTGATCTCAACCGGGACTCTGAACAATGTTGGTCACTAAATCATATAACTCATATAACACTATATCGTCAATGAACATTAAGCGTGCGGACCCTATGGGTTCGAGAACTATGTAGACATGACCGAGACACCTCTCCGTTCAATAACCAATAGTGGAACCCGGATGCCCATTTGGCTCCTACATATTCTACGAAGATCTTTATCAGTCGAACCTTATGACAACATACGTAATTCCCTTTGTCCATCGGTATGTTACTTGTCTGAGATTCGATCGTTGGTATCTTCATACCTAGTTCAATCTCGTTACCGGCAAGTCTCTTTACTTGGTCAGTAATACATATTCTTGCAACTAACTCATTAGTCACTTTGCTTGCAAGGATTCTTATGATGTGTATTACCGAGAGGGCCCAGAGATGCCTCTCTGATACTCGGAATGACAAATCCTAATCTCGATCTATGCCAACTCAACAAACACCTTCGGAGATACCTATAGAGCATCTTTATGATCACCCAGTTATGTTGTGACATTTGATAGCACATAAGGTATTCCTCCGGTATTCAGGAGTTACATAATCTCATAGTCGAAGGAATACGTATTTGACATTAAGAAAGCAATAACAATAAACTGAACGATCATATGATAAGCTAACGGATGGGTCTTGTCCATCACATCAATCTCCTAATGATGCGATCCCGTTATCAAGTGACAACATATGCATATGGTTAGGAAACCTTAACCATATTTTGATCAACGAGCTAGTCTAGTAGAGGCTCACTAGGGACACGGTATTTTTTTATGCATCCACACATGTATTTAAGTTTCCGGTCAATACAATTCTAGCATGAATAATAAACCTTTACCATGATTAAATAAATATAATAATAACCATTTTATGATTGCCTCTATGGCATATTCCCATCAGTCTCCCACTTGCACTAGAGTCAATAATCTAGTTCACATGGTCATGTGATTAATACCATAGTTCACATCGCCATGTGACCAACACCCAAAGATTTTACTAGAGTCAATAATCTAGTTCACATCGCCATGTTATTAACACCCAAAGAGTACTAAGGTGTGATCATGTTTTGCTTGTGAGAGAAGTTTAGTCAACCGGTCTGCTACATTCAGATTCGTACGTATTTTGCAAATTTCTATGTCTACAATGCGCTGCATGGAGCTACTCTAGCTAATTGCTCCCACTTTCAATATGTATCCAAATTGAGACTCAGAGTCATCTGAATCGGTGTCAAAGCTTGCATTGACGTAACCCTTCACGACAAACTCTTTATCACCTCCGTAACCGAGAAATATTTCCTTGGTCCTCTTAGGTAACTAAGGATAATTTTGACCGATCTCTAGTAATCTACTCCTGGATAACTATTGTATGTACCCCCTTGCCAAACTTATGGCAAGGTACACAATAGGTCTGGTACATAGCATGTCATACTTTATAGAACCTATGGCTGAGGCATAGGGAATGACTTTCATCCTCTCTCTATCTTCTGTCGTGGTCGGGCTTTGAGTCTTACTCAATTTCACACCTTATAACACATGCAAGAACCCTTTATTTGTCTGATCCATTTTGAACTTCTTCAAAACTTTTTCAAGGTATGTGCTTTGTGAAAGTCCTATTAAGCGTCTCAATCTATCCCTATAGATCTTGATGCCCAATATATAAGTAGCTTCACCGAGGTCTTTCATTGAAAAATTCTTATTCAAGTATCCTTTTATGCTATCTAGAAATTCTATATCATTTCCAATCAACAATATGTTAGCCACATATAATATCATAAATGCTACAGAGCTCCCACTCACTTTCTTATAAATACAGGCTTCACCATAAGTCTGTATAAAACCATATGCTTTGATCACCTCATCAAAATGTATATTCCAACTCTGAGATGCTTGCACCAGTCCATAGATGGGTCGCTGGAGCTTGCACACTTTGTTAGCACCTTTAGGATCGACAAAACCTTCTGGTTGCATCATATACAATTCTTCTTTAAGAAATCCATTAAGGAATGCAATTTTGACGTCCATTTTCCATATTTCATAATCATAAAATGCGGCAATTGCTAACATGATTCGGACAGACTTAAGCATCGCTACGGGTGAGAAAGTCTTGTCGTAATCAACTCCTTGAACTTGTCGAAAACCTTTCACGACAAGTCGAGCTTTGTAGAGAGTAACATTACCATCAGCGTCAGTCTCCTTCTTGAATATCCATTTACTCTCAATGGCTTGCCGATCATCGGGCAAGCCCACCAAAGTCCACACTTTGTTCTCATACATGGATCATATCTTAGATTTCATGGCCTCAAGCCATTTATCGGAATCTGGGCTCATCATAGCTTCTTCATAGTTCGTAGGTCCGCCATGGTCTAATAACATAACTTCCAGAAAGGATTACCGTACCACTCTAGTGTGGATCGTGCTCTCGTCGACCTACGAGGTTTAGTAGTGACTTGATCCAAAGTTTCATGATCATCATCATTTGTTTCCTCTCTAGGTTGTGTAGGCATCACGGGAATGACTTTCTGTGATGTGCTACTTTCCAATTCGAGAGAAGGTACAATTACCTCATCAAGTTCTACTTTCCTCCCACTCACTTCTTTCGAGAGAAACTCCTTCTCTAGAAAGGACCCATTCTTAGCAACAAAGATCTTGCCTTCGGTTCTATGATAGAAGGTGTACCCAATAGTTTCTTTAGGGTATCCTATGAAGATGCACTTCTCCAATTTAGGTTCGAGCTTATCAGGCTGAAGCATTTTGACATAAGTGTCGCATCCCCAAACTTTAAGAAACGACGGCTTAGGTCTCTTGCCAAACCACAGTTCATATGGTGTCGTCTCAACGGATTTAGACGGTGCCCTATTTAATGTGAATGCGGTTGTCTCTAATGCATAACCCCAAAAAGATAGTGGTAAATCTGTAAGAGACATCATAGAACGTGCCATATCTAATAAAGTTTGGTTACGACATTCGGACGCACCATTACGTTGTGGTGTTCCAGGTGGCGTGAGTTGTGAAACAATTCCACATTGTTTTAAATGAAGGCCAAACTCGTAACTCAAATATTCGCCTCCGTGATCAGATCGTAGAAACTTTATTTTCTTGTTACGATGATTCTCCACTTCACTCTGAAAATCTTTGAACTTTTCAAATGTTTCAGACTTGTGTTTCATCATGTAGATACACCCATACCTACTCAAATCATCTGTGAAGGTCAGAAAATAATGATTCTCGCCGCGTGCTTCAACACTCATTGGACCGCATACATCGGTATGTATTATTTCCAGTAAGTCATTAGCTTGCTGCATTGTTCCGGAGAACGGAATTTTAGTCATCTTTCCCATGAGACATGGTTCGCAGGTATCAAATGATTCATAATCAAGTGATTCCAAAATCCCATCCACATGGAGTTTCTTCATGCGCTTTACACCAATATGACCTAAACGGCAATGCCACAAGTATGTTACACTATCATTATCAACTTTGCATCTTTTGGCATCAATATTATGATGTGTGTATCACTACGATCGAGATTAAATAAACCATTCACATTGGGTGTATGACAATAGAAGGTTTTATTAATGTAAACAGAACAACAATTATTCCCTGACTTAAATGAATAACTGTATTGCAATAAATACGATCTAATCATATTCATGCTCGACACAAACACCAAATAACATTTATTTAGGTTCAACATTAATCTCGAAGGTAGAGGGAGTGTGCGATGGTAATCGTATCAACCTTGGAATCACTTCCAACACACATCGTCACCTTGCCCTTTACTAGTCTCTGTTTATTCTGCAACTCCTATTTCGAGTTACTAATCTTAGCAAATGAACCAGTATCAAATACCCAGGGGCTACTACGAATACTAGTAAGGGTACACATCAATAACATGTATATCAAATATACCTTTGTTCACTTTGCCATCCTTCTTATCCGCCAAGTATTTGGGGCAGTCCCGCTTCTAGTCAACATTTCCTTTGCAGTAGAAGCACTCAGTTTTAGGCTTAGGTCTAGCTTTGGGCTTCTTTACGGGAGTGGCAACTTGCTTGCCATTCTTATTGAAGTTCCCTTTCTTTACCTTGCCCTTTTTCTTGAACTAGTGGTCTTGTTAACCATCAACACTTGATGCTCCTTCTTGATTTCTACCTCCGCGGCTTTAAGCATTGCGAAGAGCTCATTTTATTCATCCCTTGCATATTATAGTTCATCACGAAGCCTTTGTAGCTTGGTGGCCGTGAATGAAGAACTCTGTCAATAACACTATCAACTGGAAGATCAACTCCCAACTGAGTCAAGTGGTTATGATACCCAGACATTTTGAGTATGTGTTCACTGACAGAACTATTCTCCTCCATCTTGCAGCTATAGAACTTCTTGGAGATTTCGTATCTCTCAACCCGGGCATTTGCTTGAAATATTAACTTCAACTCTTGGAACAACTCATATGCTCCATGACGTTCAAAACATCTTTGAAGTCCCGGTACTAGGCCGTAAAGCATGGCACACTAAACTATTGAGTAGTCATCATATCGAGCTTCCCAGACATTCATAACATCTGCAGTAGCTCCTGCAGTAGGTCTGTCACCTAGCGGTGCATCAAGGACATAATTCTTCTATGCAGCAATAAGGATAATCCTCAAGTTACGGGCCCAGTCCGTGTAGCTGCTACCATCATCTTTCAACTTAGCTTTCTCTAGGAACGCGTTAAAATTCAGGGGAACCGTAGCTCGGGCCATTGATCTACAACATAGATAAGCAAAACTATTAAGACTAAGTTCATGATAAATTAAGTTCAATTAATCAAATTACTAATGAACTCCCACTTAAATAAGCATCCCTCTGGTTATCTAAGTGATACATGATCCAAATCAACTAACCCATGTCTGATCATCACGTGAGATGGGGCAGTCATCAATGGTGAACATCTCTATGTTGATCATATCAACTATATGACTCACGTTCGACCTTTCGGTCTCTAGTGTTCTGAGACCATGTCTGTACATGCTAGGCTTGTCAAGTTTAAGCCAAGTATTCTGCATGTGCAAAACTTTCCTAGACCCATTGTATGTGAACGTAGAGTCTATCACGCGCGATCATCATGGGGTGCTTCGAAATGATGAACTTTGGCAACAGTGCATACTCAGGGAGAACACTTTTATCTTGAAATTTAGTGAAGCGATCATCTTATAATGCTACCGCTGTTCTAAGCAAAATAAGATGCATAAAGGGTAAAAATCACATGCAATCAAAATATGTGACATGATATGGCCATCATCATCTTGTGCTTTTGATCTCCATCTCCAAAGCATCGTAATGATCTCCATCGTCATCGGCTCGACAACTTGATCTCCGTCGTTGTGTCGGGGTCGTCTCGCCAACTATTGCTTCTACAACTATTGCTAACGCATAGTGATAAAGTAAAGCAATTACATGGCGTTTGCATTTCATATAATAATTAAGAGACAACCCTAAGGCTCCTGTCGGTTGTCGATATTACAAAACATGATCATCTCACACAACAATGTATATCGCATCACGTCTTGACCATATCACATCACAACATGCCCTGCAAAAACAAGTTAGACGTTGTTGTAGGGTGAAACCCTAGAGGGGATCTTTTCACACTTGGAGGGGGGAGAGCAAGAACACACAAGAACACAAGGAGGAAATCAGTCTAACAAACCCAAATCACACATCTACTAGAGTAGCATACAAGAGCTCCACAAGAATACATGAACAATTCAAGAAAAATAGCACTAGGTAAAGATCTTCCCACTCCTAGGAGATGAGGTCTTGATGTTGATCTTCTCCAAGAGGAGGCCTTGACAATCCAAAGGATTCTTCCCAAGGTGGGGGCTTGATCTCCAAGAGGAGGGGATACAAGGAGCAAACCTCTCTAGTGTCTATCAAATACTTTGCTAACCTTCCAAATGAGCTAGGGAAAGAGTATATAAAGCCTAGGGACGAAATGTGAGGGAGAGAGGGGTAAGACCCCAAGATGCACGCATGCATGCGGAGGGGTCCGAGAACCCGGGGTAAAGTGGCCCGGGCAACCGGACCGGTCAGAGCCACGCGCTCAGGAGGGACCGGACACCCGGGGCAAAGGGGCCGGGCACCCGGCCTTGTCAGGGGGGCACGCACCCAGGGTGGCACCCAGCGGCTGGCGGGGCAGAGGCCGAGCACTCGGTCTTGTCAGGGGGGCACGCACCCGGGGTGGCACCCAGTGGCTGGCAGGATAGAGGCCGGGCACCCGGGGTCCAAGTCCCGGGCACCCAGGGGGTGGCTGGCGGCTGGGCAGGGGACCGGGCACCCGGATCCAAGGGGCCGGGCACCCAGGATAGGCCGGGGCAGCGCCTAGGTGGTGGAGGCCAGGCACCCGGGGTGCTCAGGGGGGTTTGCCTTCTCGCATCCTTCTTCACTCTTCTTCTCCATGTGTGCTTGTGTCACCCTCGCGACTTCTTCATGGGTTTCTTCTTTGTACCTAAGAATGAACAATGTCTCCGTTTGAGGTAGAATCCAATTCTCGCGCGAATCCGAAGGAGACTCGAAGAGAAAAGAAGTGACCTCGTTCTCGATGTCGTGTGCACGTGCTCTTATATTGGTACTCTCGGTGCTTGCGGTGGTGATGGAGTGTTCGTGTGGGTGGTCGAGGGATGCTCCACATCGTCTTCCCCCTTGGGAGAGATCCGTCCACAAAACATGATCATCATAACCATGGTACTTGGCCAAGTCTTTGACATTGAAGATGTCGCTTACGTTGTACTTGTCACGTGTAATGTCGACCTTGTAGTCTTGTCGTTGTAGCGTCCGAGCACCTTGAATGGTCCATCAACTCTTGGAAGTAGCTTGGACTTGTGCTCCTTGGGGAAGCGATCCTTGCGGAGATGTATCCATACGAGATTGCTCGGTTGGAACACCATCGGGGACTTGTTAATGTTGAGCTTGGTGGTGAGGCGTTGTACTTGACGCTCGATCGTGGAACGTGTTTCTTCATGCATCTTCTTGAGGTAGGTTACTCGTGCGCTAGCATCCATGTTTGCTCCTTCTTGTAGCGGTAGGGGGAGGATGTCCAATGGTGACAAAGGGTTGAAGCCATAGACAACCTGAAGGGGGACTTGTCGGTGGTAGAGTGTCTTGCGCGATTGTAGGTGTACTCAGCGATGGGTAAGCACTCCTCCCACTCCTTGATGTTCTTATTGATCAACACATGTAGGAGAGTGGCGAGCGTCCGGTTGGTGACTTCCGTTTGGCCATCAGTTTGAGGATGATACGCCATGGAGAGGAGTAGCTTGATTCTGAGCTTGGCGCATAACGTCTTCCAAAAGTAGCTTAAGAACTTGACGTCTCGGTCCGACACAATTGTCTTTGGCACTCCATGTAACCTCAAGATTTCCCTGCAAAAAAGAGTTGCAATATGTGAAGCATCGTCTATCTTATTGCATGGGATAAAGTGAGCCATTTTAGAGAATCGGTCCACAACAACAAATACGGAGTCCTTGCCATTTTGAGCCCTAGGTAATCCAAGCATAAAATCCATGCTAATATCTTCCCAAGGTTGATGCGGAATAGGTAGTGGCATATGTAAACCATGGGATTGAGATAGGTAATCCAAGCATAAAATCCATGCTAATATCTTCCCAAGGTTGATGCGGAATAGGTAGTGGCATATGTAAACCATGGGATTGAGATTGTGACTTAGCATTGCGACATGTAGAGCACCGGTTGGTGAAGCGTGAAACATCGCAGAACATCTTGGGCCAATAGTAGTTCTTGGAGAGCGCGGCAAAAGTCTTGTCGCATCCAAAGTGTCCCATGAGTCTGCCTCCATGAGCCTCTTGCAAAATTAACAAACAAAGAGAGGACTCGGGGATGCATAGTTTGTTAGCTCTCATTAGATAACCATCTTTGATATAATATCATTCCCAAGATGTATGCATCACACAATTAGCAAAAGGAGTAGCAAAATTCACATTGTGCTCATACAAATCTTTGATATGATCAAATCCAACAACATTCAATTCAAGTTGAGTAATTAACATGCATTTGCGGGAAAGAGCATCCGCCACAACATCTTCTTTACCCTTAATGTCCTTGATCACATAGGGGAAAGATTCAATAAATTCACTCCATTTAGCATGCCGTTTATTCAACTTGGTTTGGTCTTTAAGGTACTTAAGTGTCTCATGATCAGTATGTATGACAAACTCATGGGGGAGAAGATAATGCTCCCAAACATGCAACACACGCACTAAAGCATACAATTCTTTGTCATAGATTGGATAATTAAGTTGAGCACTGGAGAGTTTTTCACCAAAATATGCAATGGCTCGCTTTTCTTGCATCAAAACTCCACCAATTCCATTACCACTAGCATCACAATGAACCTCAAAAGTTTTGTCAAAGTTAGGCAAAGCAAGAATCGGAGCATGAGTAAACAAGGATTTGAGCTCATCAAATGCGATAGATTGCAAAGGTCCCCAAACAAAGGGTGCATTTTTCTTACTCAAGGCATGCAACGGTGCGGCAATAGTGCTAAAGTCTTTCACAAAGCGACGATAGAAACTCACAAGGCCAAGAAAACTACGCACTTGTTGCAAATTGGTGGGTTGTGGCCAAGTTTTAATTGCTTCAATTTTAGATTCATCAACATGGACACCCTTTGAAGAAACAACGAAACCCAAGAAAACAAGCTTGTCAACTCCAAAAGTGCATTTTTTTCATGTTAGCATAAAGACGTTCCTTGCGAAGAGTTTGCAAAATGGTCCTAATATGATTTACATGATCTTTGATTGATTTGCTAAAAACAAGTATGTCGTCAAAGTATACCACAGCAAACACTCCAATGTAAGGACGAAGCACAAAATGAATAAGACACATGAAAGTACCGGGAGCTTCCGATAAACCCATAGGCATAACTAACCACTCGTACAAGCCAAATTTAGTTTTGAAAGCGGTTTTCCATTCATTACCTTCTTGTATGCGGATTTGATAGTAACCACTCTTGAGATCAATTTTTGAGAAAATAGTGGCACCGCTAAGCTCATCTAGCATATCATCAAGGCGAGGTATGGGATGCCTATATCGAACGGTGATAGCATTGATGGGTCTACAATCGGAGAACATGCAAAAACTACCATCTTGCTTAGGCACAAGGATAACCGGAACGGCACAAGGGCTTAAGCTTTCACGTACATGACCATCGTCGATGATTTGTTGTACTTGCCGTTGGATCTCCTTAGTTTCTTCAGGGTTGACGCGGTATGGAGCCTTGTTAGGAAGAGATGCGCCGGGGATGAGGTCGATCCGGTGTTCAATGCCACGTGGAGGAGGAAGAGCGGGGGGTAGCTCACCAGGAAAAACATCCTCGAATTCCTGCAATAAGTTAGAGAACTCTAGAGGAACAGGATTAGAATTGTTAGTTTGTGCCACCTCATCTTTGCATAGGAGGACATAGTGGATGACACTCGATGGGTTCTCACACACTGCTCTCATCTCTCTTTTTGTGGCTAGGAGGACTAAGTTTTTCTCTCTTGGCGAGGATTCGCTCAATTTGGGCTTGTGGCGCTCACTTTCTTTGTGGTGGTTCACTCTCTCACTAGTATCTCCATGATGGGTGGAAGCTTGCTTGTCGGCGATCACTTGGCTTGGTGACATTGGTCATAGCACGTACTTTGTTCCCTTCATCTTGAAGCTATAGTGGTTAGTTCTTCCGTTGTGGATGACACCGCGGTCGAATTGCCAAGGTCTTCCCAAAAGAAGATGGCACACGGACATAGGAACCACGTCGCACTCTAAGGTGTCCTCGTAGGCACCGATCTTGAATGAAACTTGCACCGTATGCTCCACTTGAATAGTGCCGGAGTCGCTTAGCCATTGCACCTTGTAGGGACGAGGATGCGTTTTCTTGACCAAATGCAGCTTGGAACATAGCTCTTCACTTGCCAAGTTGTGACAACTTCCTCTGTCTATGGTGACTTTCATGGGACGGCCGTTGATGTCGGCCTTGGTGTGGAAGATGTGGCACCGTTGGTCTTCTTCTTGGTGATGTTGGAGCGTCAAGACCTTGGAGACCATGAGAGAGGGACTTGAATCGTTGTCACAATAGACTTGATCATCTTCATCTTCGTTCACGCGCCGGTGCATGGCCACGTGCTCAAGGGCTTCCACTTCTTCTTCACTCATTGAGTTGTATGTGCCATCATCGATGAAGATCATGGTGCGCTTGTTGGTGCATTTGAATGACTTGTGGCCTCGGCCACCACATGTGAAGCACTTGATAGAACTTGTCTTGACGGGGTCATTCACTGGCGCCGAAGATGAGGGAGTCTTGGATTTGTAGGTGCTTGCCGGAGTACGAGTCGAGGAAGGCGTAACTTGCTTGGAACTTGACTTGTCGCCGGTACTTGGTGATGCTCTAGTTGAGGTAGGAGGTGCCAAAGTCGCGGGAGCTTGAGAGTAGGAGCCGTAGGTCTTAGACGAGTACTTGGCGTATTTGAGGTCATCTTGCACTTGTCGCTTGGCCTTGGTCGCTTGATGAACTAGCTCGAGAAGGTTGGAGTATGGTTGGAAGTCGGCAACCCGCTTGATTGGGTGGTTGAGGCCATTCAAGAAGCCTGCCATAGTTTGCTCGTCATATTCCTTGATATTGGCTCGTATCATGGCAATCTCCATTTCTTGATAGTATTCTTCCACCGTCTTCGTACCTTGCTTGAGGAGTTGCAACTTCTTGAAGAGATCACGGGTGTAGTGTGTAGGCACGAAGCGAGCTCTCATGACATCCTTCATTTCCGTCCAAGTTGTGATTGGTGGTTTGCCTCTTGTTTGTCGTCGCTTGATCACTTGTTCCCACCAAATGAGGACGTAGTCTTGAAACTCAAGGGAGGCCATGGCGATCTTCTTTTCCTCGTCGTAATTGTGAAGACGGAATATCTTGTCCACCTTCAAGGCCCATGAGAGATATTCTTCGGGATCATTGCTTCCGGAGAACTTGGGCATCGTGAACTTGAGCTTTTCGTAGCGGAGTTCTTCATCATAGTGGCGGTTTTGATATCGCCCTTGCCGTGGAGGAAGGTCCTCAAATGCTCGTTCCTCAAGATGTCACTCTTGGCGTGGAGGAGGGTCTTGAAGCGCTTGTTCCCCTTGGTGTCGTGGAGGAGGACGAGGGATATGCGCTTGGTTTCGCCTTTCTTGTCGCTCTTCGCGTCGGGCGGCTTCTTCTTTTCGTGCTTGACGAAGTGCTTCCTCTTGTTCGCACACTTGGCGGTTGCGCTCTTCGACTGCTCTAGTGGCCTCGGAGAGTGCGCTTTGCACTTCCAGTGCTTGACGGATGGCATCATCATCTTGAGGTTCTTGACGTTGCACTTGTGGAGGTATTTGCTCTTGCTCCATTGCTTCTTGCACTTGTTGTCGCGCCCTTTCACGTGCTCGTACTCGGTCTTGTAAGCCATTGCCATGAAATGGATTTTCTTGAGCTTGGCGATCTTGGGGGTCGTCACGTCGAGGAAAACGAGCTCATGGAGGACTAGCATCGTAAGAGGAGTAGTCCGAAGATTGCCGACTTGAGCTTCGGCTTGAGTGGCTCCGTCTTGATGAAGAGGATGAGGAAGACGGGCGTCACACGATCATGTTGCGGAGTTCTTCCATTTGTGTGGTGAATTTGTCATTGATGTAGTCACGGTTCCTTCTTTCCGATTGACGAAGGTCGGTGGCGAGTTGCTCGAGGCGTTCACCCAAGGCTTCACTTTCTTGATGGAGAGCTTGTTGCGCGATGAAGAAGTGGCTCTTGGTGACGTAGTCGTGATCAACACCTTGCTCCTCGAAGAGCGGGTTCACCAAAGAACTTGGCCTATCCATCATAACCAAGTGGGGTGAGTAGGAAAATGAGAGAACAATACCGAAGTTACCTTTTCCGAGGATTGAGGATGTATCAAGTGTCACTCAATGTAATGCCACAATAGGAGAATTGGTACCGGGTTTGTTTCTCACACCTAGACAAGTAAAGCTTATGGAGTAGCTCGGTTAGGATGGTGGCAAAAAATTCAAGCAAATGTTGGTCGAGATATCGATAAGGTTGAGAAGGTTCAGAAAAGTGCAAGTAAAGCAAATAGATCAAACCCAATAATGTCACTAGGAACACACACACGGAAGATAGATGGGATCCGCACAACCAAGGAGTGAGCTCAAAATGTGTAACCACGGAAAATGCTCTCATTGTACAGATGCTAGAGAGACACTAGCTCGATTGCTCAAATGGGCAAGATACGCTTGTGCACCAACCTATGAGAGAAATGTGTCGTCTTCAATCCCAACTATGCTATGTATGCGGTGACCAAGATGATATGTCGATGCAAAATGGCTCAATGATATTGCTTACAAGCTTTTTGTTTCTCCTCTTTTGCTTAAAAGCTTTTCTTTCTTCTTTTTTTCACTATGCTTGATGCTCGAGCCAAGTATGATATGAGACAAGTATGTAAGATATGCACGGGAGAGACTTATGGCACAAAGATGATAGCAAGATCACTACGGTGCACAATAGTGTGGCCTGAAAATTCTCAACTCGCTAGTGTCGATGGGTAAGTGACGCAAAATGGCTCGGGTTATCAATGCAAAAGCAAGGGTATGAAGTAAGTGTCGTTGAGGTTACCGTCCTTTATTACGGTTAGCGGTGTCAACGGTGGAGATTGTTGAAGATGACTCTGAGGCGATGATGAATGGCGGTGATGTCGATGTCACACGTTCCTAAGTGCCGAAACACCTTAGGAAACGGAACCCGCAACTCAAAATCAGTTAAATGCGGAAGGTGGGTGCTTTTATGATGAATTTTTTATGGAGGCTAATGGTGGTGGTAATGATATATGTGGATGGGGGATGTCAAGAGCTTCCAAACGAGCTCAAGAACACGAAAAACGGACTTCGGTGGTGGAAGTTATGGCCAATATGGTGTTGTCGGTGGGCTGATTGGGGGGGGGGGGTGCGAGCACCCAGGAGTGGGAGGTGCGGGTGCCCGGGGTGGTCAGCGGGAATTGGCCCGGGGGTGCGGGCACCCGGTGGTGGCCGATTTTGAAGGAAATATGCCCTAGAGGCAATAATAAAGTTGTTATTTATATTTCCTTGTATCATGATAAATGTTTATTATTCATGCTAGAATTGTATTAACCGAAAACTTAGTACATGTGTGAATACATAGACAAACAGAGTGTCACTAGTATGCCTCTACTTGACTAGCTCGTTGAATCAAAGATGGTTAAGTTTCCTAGCCATAGACATGAGTTGTCATTTGATTAACGGGATCACATCATTAGAGAATAATGTGATTGACTTGACCCATTCCGTTAGCTAGCACTTGATCGTTTAGTATGTTGCTATTGCTTTCTTCATGACTTATACATGTTCCTATGACTATGAGATTATGCAACTCACGAATACCAGAGGAACACCTTGTGTGCTATCAAACGTCACAACGTAACTGGGTGATTATAAAGGTGCTCTACAGGTGTCTCCGATGGTACTTGTTGAGTTGGCATAGATCAAGATTAGAATTTGTCACTCCGGTTGTCGGAGAGGTATCTCTGGGCCCTCTCGGTAATGCATATCACTATAAGCCTTGCAAGCAATGTGATAATGAGTTATTTGCGGGATGATGCATTACGGAACGAGTAAAGAGACTTGCCGGTAACGAGATTTAACTAGGTATTGAGATACCGATGATCGAATCTCGGGCAAGTAACATACCGATGACAAAGGGAACAACGTATGTTATTATGCGTTTTGACCGATAAAGATCTTCGTAGAATATGTAGGAGCCAATATGAGCATCCAGGTTCCGCTATTGGTTATTGACCGGAGACGTGTCTCGGTCATGTCTACATAGTTCTCGAACCCTTAGGGTCCACACGCTTAACGTTTGGTGACGATTGGTATTATGAGTTTATGTGATTTGATGTACCGAAGGTTGTTCGGAGTCCCGGATGAGATCACGGACATGACGAGGAGTCTCGAAATGGTTGAGACGTAAAGATCGATATATTGGAAGGCTATATTCGGACATCGGAAAGGTTCCGAGTGGTTCGGGCATTTTTCCGGAGTACCGGGAGGTTACCGGAACCCCCTGAGAGAAGTTATGGGCCTTATGGGCCATAAGAAGGAAGCACACCAGCCCACGAGGGGCTGGTGCGCCCCCCTTGGGTAGGCGGCCGAATTGGAATAGGTTTGCGGGTGGCGGCCCCGCTTTCCTTCCCTCCTACTCCTCCTTCCCTTCCTCTCCTACTCCAACTAGGGAAAGGGGGAATCCTACTCCCGGTGGGAGTAGGACTCCCCTAGGGCGCGCCATAGAGAGGGTCGTCCCCTCCCCTCCTCCACTCCTTTATATACGGGGGAGGGGGGCACCCCATAGACACAAGTTGATCAGTTGATCTTTTAGCCTTGTGCGGTGCCCCCCCCCCTCCACCATAATCCACCTCGGTCATATTGTAGCGGTGCTTAGGCGAGGCCCTGCGTCGGTAGCATCATCATCACCATAATCACGCTGTCGTGCTGATGGAACTCTCCCTCGAAGCTCTGCTGGATCGTGAGTTCATGGGACGTCACCGAGCTGAACGTGTGCTGAACTCGGAGGTGCCGTGTGTTCGGTACTTGGATCGGTCGGATCGTGAAGACATATGAATACATTAACTGCGTTGTCATAACGCTTCCGCTTACGGTCTACGAGGGTATGTAGACAACACTCTCCCCCTCGTTGCTATGCATCACCATGATCTTGCGTGTGCGTAGGATTATTTTTGAAATTTCTACGTTCCCCAACAGTGGCATCCGAGCCAGGTTTATGCGTAGATGTTATATGCATGAGTAGAACACAAGTGAGTTGTGGGCGATACAAGTCATACTACTTACCAGCATGTCATACTTTGATCCGGTGGTATTGTTGGATGAAGAGGCCCGGACGAACGTTACGCGTACGCTTATGCGAGACTGATTCTACCGACGTGCTTCGCACACAGGTGGCTGGCGGGTGTCAGTTTCTCCAACTTTAGTTGAATCGAGTGTGGCTACGCCCGGTCCTTGTGAAGGTTAAAACAGCACATAGTTGACGAAATATCGTTGTGGTTTTGATCCATAGGTAAGAACGGTTCGTGCTCAGCCCATAGCAGCCACGTAAAACTTGCAACAACAAAGTAGAGGACGTCTAACTTTTTTTGCAGGGCATGTTGTGATGTGATATGGTCAAGACATGATGCTAAATTTTATTGTATGAGATGATCATGTTTTGTAACAGAGTTATCGGCAACTGGCAGGAGCCATATGGTTGTCGCTTTATTGTATGAAATGCAATCGCCATGTAATTTCTTTACTTTATTACTAAGCGGTAGCGATAGTCGTAGAAGCAATAGTTGGCGAGACGACAACGATGCTACGATGGAGATAAAGGTGTCGCGCCGGTGACAATGGTGATCATGACGGTGCTTTGGAGATGGAGATCACAGGCACAGGATGATGATGGCCATATCATATCACTTATATTGATTGCATGTGATGTTTATCCTTTATGTATCTTATTTTGCTTAGTTCGACGGTAGCATTATAAGATGATCTCTCACTAAATTTCAAGGTACAAGTGTTCTCCCTGAGTATGCACTGTTGCGACAGTTCTTCGTGCTGAGACACCACGTGATGATCGGGTGTGATAAGCTCTACGTTCACATACAATGGGTGCAAGCCAGTTTTGCACACGCAGAATACTCGGGTTAGACTTGACGAGCCTAGCATATGCAGATATGGCCTCGGAACACTGGAGACCGAAAGGTCGAGCGTGAATCATATAGAAGATATGATCAACATAGTGATGTTCACCATTGAAAACTACTCCATCTCACGTGATGATCGGACATGGTTTAGTTGATATGGATCACGTGATCACTTAGATGATTAGAGGGATGCCTATCTAAGTGGGAGTTCTTAAGTAATATGATTAATTGAACTTTAATTTATCATGAACTTGGTCCTGGTAGTATTAGCATATCTATGTTGTAGATCAATAGCTCGCGTTTAGCTCCCCTGTTTTATTTTTGATATGTTCCCAGAGAAAACTAAGTTAAAAGATGTTAGTAGCAATGATGCGGCGAGGGAGGAGTCGGGCGTGTTGGCGGTGAGTGGCCAAGGGTCA
The DNA here is from genome assembly GCA_021605205.1 of Aegilops longissima. NCBI lineage: Eukaryota > Viridiplantae > Streptophyta > Magnoliopsida > Poales > Poaceae > Aegilops > Aegilops longissima. Next base: position 605,506,535 of record CM038677.1, on the reverse strand, counting down.
GCACTAGCGCGGGGAGGGCTGCAGTGAGACGCGGCGGCTCGGTGCGCGTGCGTGCAAAACGTGCACTCTGGGCGCACCTAGAGCATGCACGCCAGGCGTTCGACCAAATGCCATCGCGTTCTATGCCCCTCTGTTGCCTCTACAACTAAACAGGGCTAGGTTAATGATCATATGGGAGCTAATAGACATGCTGGTAAGGCCATTTGGGCAACTTCATAATGCAAGTCCGAAAGCATGCCAAAACTGGCCATGCCCCTAACCTGCTCGATGAAATGCCAAAGGCATCTAGGCATCTCTTGGGGTGGCCAAACTCTCCAGACCAGGGTCTATTTAGGTGTAGGTGATGGTGGCAAGGTTAGTTTGGCAAAACCAGAAACTTGTTAGTGCAAGTTTTTGAGAAAACCAATTCTGGACAGAAAGAAAAGGGCATCATTTCATGGACCAAGCATACTCCAATAGGTCCACTCTCCTGGGCTTAAGGGTTTTGCAGGGTGGTCTATAAGCAAGAAAAAGAATCATGGGTAAAAAGGCAAGTTAAAATATGGTTGTAGTAGAAAATGCCAAACTGGACCAGAGAGCAAAAGAGGATGTTTTGCTCAAATCTGTCAAAGAACACCAGTGGATTTTTGCACAAAGTTGAATTATATACTCCTACTGACATCCCCTAATTTTGGTGGAAGTTTTAAAAGAATATTTAAATAGGTTGTAGTGCAAAAGTGCAATCTGGACCAGATTTGAAAACTTGGTGTAGAGCTCAAAATCTCCAAATTCTAAAAGATCTTTTTGCATATTAGGGACATCATATGTCATCCCCAAATTTTGGTGGGATTTTTAAATAAATTTATCAAAGGTTTGTAGTGCAAAAGAGGCTCTAAAGCTGGTGAAAATCATTTTTTTTAAAGAAATAAAGCTCAGGGAAAATAATCATATAAATAATTCCACTGATAAAAGAAATGTTTCTTGAGAGGGTATACAAGTCCAACAACATTCGAAAAGTTTTTACTTGGAGTGAAAACTTTGCAATATCAAAGAAAAGAAAGGTTCTGAAATCAAAAGATAAACCCAGAAAATAAAAATTTAATTTCCTGGCAAAATTTTAAATAAACAAAAGATGGTTAAATTTTTGGGGTGTTACACGATGTGTGTTGGAAGTAGTTCCAAGATTGATATGATCATCATCACACACACTCCCTATATTTTTCGGATTAATGTTGAACCTAAATAAGTGTTATTTGGTGTTTGCATTGAGCATGAATATGATTTGATCATGTTTATTGCAATACGGTTATTCATTTAAGTTAGAGAATAATTGTTGTTCTGTTTACATGAATAAAACCTTCTATGGTCATACACCCAATGAAAATGGTTTGTTGGATCTCGATCGTAGTGATACACATATTCATAATATTGAAGCCAAAAGATGCAAAGTTAATAATGATAGTGCAACTTATTTGTGGCAATCGCTGCTAGGTCATATTGGTGTAAAGCGCATGAAGAAACTCCATGCTGATGGGATTTTGGAATCACTTGATGCTTGCGAAACATGCCTTATGGGCAAGATGACTAAGACTCCGTTCTTCGAACAATGGAGCGAGCAACTGACTTGTTGTAAATAATACATACTGATGTATGCGATCCGATGAGTGTTGAGGCTCGCGGCGGGTATCGTTGTTTTCTGACCTTCACAGATGATTTGAGCAGATATGGGTATATCTACTTGATGAAACATAAGTCTGAAACATTTGAAAAAGTTCATATAATTTCAGAGTGAAATGGAAAATCATCATAACAAGAAAATAAAGTTTCTACGATCTGCTCGTGGAGGAGAATATTTGAGTTACGAGTTTGGTCTTCATTTGAAACAATGCGGAATAGTTTCGCAACTCACGCCACCTGGAACACCACAGCGTAATGGTGCGTCCAAACATCGTAACTGTACTTTATTAGATATGGTGCAATCTATGATGTCTCTTACTAATTTACCATTATCCTTTTGGGGTTATGCATTAGAGACAGCTGCATTCACGTTAAATAGGGCACCATCTAAATCCGTTGAGACGACACCATATGAACTGTGGTTTGGCAAGAAACCAAAGTTGTCGTTTCTTAAAGTTTGGGGTTGCGATGCTTATGTAAAAAAGTTTCATCCTGATAAGCTCAAACCCAAATCGGAGAAATGTGTCTTCATAGAATATCCAAAGGAGACAGTTGGGTACACCTTCTATCACAGACCCGAAGGCAAGACATTCGTTGCTAAGAATGGATCCTTTCTAGAGAAGAAATTTCTCTCGAAAGAAGTGAGCGGGAGGAAAGTAGAACTTGATGAGGTAACTGGACCTGCTCCCTTATTGGAAAGTAGTTCATCACAGAAATCTGTTCCTCTGACTCCTACACCAATTAGTGAGGAAGCTAATGATGATGATCATGTAACTTCAGATCAAGTTACTACCGAACCTCGTAGGTCAACCAGAGTGAGATCCGCACCAGAGTGGTACGGTAATCCTGTTCTGGAGGTCATGTTACTTTACCATGATGAACCTACGAACTATGAGGAAGCGATGATGAGCCCAGATTCCGTGAAATGGCTTGAGGCCATGAAATCTGAGATGGGATCCATGTATGAGAACAAAATGTGGACTTTGGTTGACTTGCCCGATGATCGGCAAGCCATAGAAAATAAATGGATCTTCAAGAAGAAGACGGACGTTGATAGTAGTGTTACTATCTACAAAGCTAGACTTGTCGAAAAAGGTTTTGACAAAGTTCAAGGTGTTGACTACGATGAGATTTTCTCACTCGTAGAGATGCTTAAGTATGTCCGAATCATGTTAGCAAATTGCCACGTTTTATGAAATCTGGCAAATGGATGTCAAAACTACATTCCTTAATGGATTTCTTAAAGAAGAGTTGTATATGATGCAACCAGAAGGTTTTGTCGATCCTAAAGGTGCTAACAAAATGTGCAAGCTCCAATGATCCATCTATGGACTAGTGCAAGCATCTCGAGTTGGAATATACGCTTTGATGAGTTGATCAAAGCATATAGTTTTATCTGAGACTTGCGGTGAAGCCTGTATTTACAAGAAAGTGAGTGGGAGCACTACATCATTTCTGATAAATATATGTGCATGACATATTGTTGATCGGAAATAATGTAGAATTTTCTAGAAAGCATAAAGGAGTATTTGAAAGGAGTTTTCAAAGAAAGACCTCAGTGAAGCTGCTTACATATTGAGCATGAAGATCTATAGAGATAGATCAAGACGCTTGATAAGTTTTTTCAATGAGTACATACCTTGACAAGATTTTGAAGTATTTCAAAATGGAACAGTCAAAGAAAGAGTTCTTGCCTGTGTTACAAGGTGTGAAATTGAGTAAGACTCAAAGCCCGACCACGACAGAAGATAGAAAGAGAATGAAAGTCATTCCCTATGCCTCAGCCATAGGTTCTATAAAGTATTCCATGTTGTGTACCAGATCTTGTATACCCTACACTGAGTTTGGCAAGGGAGTGATCTAGGAGTAGATCACTGAACAACAGTCAAAATTATCCTTAGTGGAATAAGGATATGTTTCTCGATTATGGAGGTGACAAAAGGTTCGTCATAAAGGGTTACGTCGATGCAAGTTTTGACATTGATCCAGATGACTCTAAGTCTCAATCTGGATACATATTGAAAGTGGGAGCAATTAGCTAAAGTAGCTCCGTGCAGAGCATCTTTGACATAGAAATTTGCAAAATACATATGGATCTGAATTTGGCAGACCCGTTGACTAAACTTCTCTCACAAGCAAATATGATCACACCTTAGTACTCTTTGGGTGTTAATCACATGGCGATGTGAATTAGATTACTGACTCTAGTAAACCCTTTGAGTGTTGGCCACATGGCGATGTGAACTATGGATATTAATCACATGGTGATGTGAACTATTGGTGTTAAATCACATGGCAATGTGAACAAGATTATTGACTCTAGTGCAAGTGGGAGACTGAAGGAAATATGCCCTAGAGGAAATAATAAAGTTGTTATTTATATTTCCTTATATCATGATAAATGTTTATTATTCATGCTAGAATTGTATTAACCGGAAACTTAGTACATGTGTGAATACATAGACAAACAAAGTGTCACTAGTATGCCTCTACTTGACTAGCTCGTTGAATCAAAGATAACATGAGTTGTCATTTGATTAAAGGGATCACATCATTAGAGAATGATGTGATTGACTTGACCCATTCCGTTAGCTTAGCACTTGATCGTTTAGTATGTCGTTATTGCTTTCTTCATGACTTATACATGTTCCTATGACCATGAGATTATGCAACTCACGAATACCGGAGGAACACCTTGTGTGCTATAAAACGTCAAAACGTAACTGGGTGATTATAAAGGTGCTCTACAAGTGTCTCCGATGGTACTTGTTGAGTCGGCATAGATCAAGATTAGGATTTGTCACTCCGATTGTCGGAGAGGTATCTCTGGGACCTCTCGGTAATGCACATCACTATAAGCCTTGCAAGCAATGTGATAATGAGTTAGTTGCGGGATGATGCATTACGGAATGAGTAAAGAGACTTTCCTGTAACGAGATTGAACTAGGTATTGAGATACCGACGATCAAATCTCGGGCAAGTAACATACCGATGACAAAGGGAACAACGTATGTTGTTATGCGGTTTGACCGATAAAGATCTTCATAGAATATGTAGGAGCCAATATGAGCTTCCAGGTTCCGCTATTGGTTATTGACCGGAGACGTGTCTTGGTCATGTCTACATAGTTCTTGAACCCATAGGGTCCGCACGCTTAACGTTTGGTGACGAACGGTATTACGAGTTTATTTGATTTGATGTACCGAAGGTTGTTCGGAGTCCCGGATGAGATCACGGACATGACAAGGAGTCTCGAAATGGTCGAGATGTAAAGATCGATATATTTGGAAGGCTATATTCGGACATCGGGAAGGTTCCGAGTGGTTCGGGCATTTTTCCGGAGTACCCGGAGGTTACCGGAACCCCCCGGGAGAAGTTATGGGCCTTATGGGCCATAAGAAGGAAGCACACCAGCCCACAAGGGGCTGGTGCGCCCCCCTTGGGCAGGTGGCCGAATTGGAATTGGTTTGGGGGTGGCGGCCCCCCTTTCCTTCTCCCCTACTCCTCCTTCCCTTCCTCTCCTACTCCAACTAGGCAAAGGGGGAATCCTACTCCCGGTGGGAGTAGGACTCCCCTAGGGCGTGCCATAGAGAGGGCCGGCCCCTCCCCTCCTCCACTCCTTTATATACGGGGGAGGGGGCACCCCATAGACACAAGTTGATCAGTTGATCTATTAGCCGTGTGCGGTGCCCCCCTCCACCATAATCCACCTCGGTCATATCGTAGCGGTGCTTAGGCGAAGCCCTGCGTCGGTAGCATCATCATCACCGTCATCACGCCGTCGTGCTGACGGAACTCTCCCTCGAAGCTCTGCTGGATTGTGAGTTCGTGGGACGTCACCGAGCTGAACATGTGCTGAACTCGGAGGTGCCGTGTGTTCGGTACTTGGATCGATCGGATCGTGAAGACGTACGACTACATCAACCGTGTTGTCATAACGCTTCCGCTTATGGTCTACGAGGGTACGTAGACAACACTCTCCCCCTCGTTGCTATGCATCACCATGATCTTGCGTGTGCGTAAGAATTTTTCTGAAATTACTATGTTCCCCAACAGATTTGGTCGAATTTTTTTGGGGAAAAGCTTAATTCGGTGGATTTCGTGGTGGGAAGGGTGTGGATTGATGGGTAGGGGCTAGATCCACTTGCCAAATACCAAATCCATGGACCAAAACAACCAAATCTCATAAGATCCAACAAATTGCAAGAAAAATTTTTGGGGCTATTTTTGTGGGGATTTTCGAGTTAGGACGAAAAACAACAAAATCAAGCTAGCAAATGGGGGGATGGGACTCCAAGATGTGAATCAACCTTGCTCATGATACCAAGATGTTGTAGGGTGAAACCCTAGAGGGGATCTTTTCACACTTGGAGGGGGGAAGAGCAAGAACACACAAGAACACAAGGAGGAAATCACTCTAACAAACCCAAATCACACATCTACTAGAGTAGCATACAAGAGATCCACAAGAATACATGAACAATTCAAGGAAAATAGCACTAGGTAAAGTTCTTACCACTCCTAGGAGATGAGGTCTTGATGATGATCTTCTCCAAGAGGAGGCCTTGACAATCCAAAGGATTCTTCCCAAGGTGGGGGCTTGATCTCCAAGAGGAGGGGATACAAGGAGCAAAGCTCTCTAGTGTCTATCAAATACTTTGCTAACCTTCCAAATGAGCTAGGGGAAGAGTATATAAAGTCTAGGGATGAAATGTGAGGGAGAGAGGGGTACAAGGGTCAAAGACCCCAAGATGCACGCAGGCATGTGGAGGGGTCCGGGCACCTGGGGCAAAGTGGCCCGGGCACCCGGACCGGTCAGAGCCACGCGCTCAGGAGGGATCGGGCGCCTGGGGCGAAGGGGCCGGGCACCCGGCCTGGTTAGGGGGCCGACAGGAGAGTGGCCGGGCACTCGAGGGTCCCAAGCCTGGGCACCCGGGGTGGAACCCAGTGGCTGGCGGGGCAGAGGCCGGGCACCCGGGGGTCCAAGTCCCGGTCACCCGGGGGGTGGCTGGCGGCTGGGCAGGGGCCCGGGCACCCGGAGCCAAGGGTCCGGGCACCCGGGATAGGCCGAGGCAGCGCCCAGGTGGTGGTGGTCGGGCACCCGGAGTTGGAGAGGCCGGGCACCCGGGGTGCTCAGGGGGTCTTGCCTTCTCGTGTCCTTCTTCACTCTTCTTCTCCATGTGTGCTTGTGTCACCCTCGCGACTTCTTCATGGGTTTCTTCTTTGTACCTAAGAATGAACAACGTCTCCGTTTGAGGTAGAATCCAATTCTCACGCGAATCCGAAGGAGACTCGAAGAGGAAAGAAGTGACCTCATTCTCGATGGCGCGTGCACATGCTCTTATCATTGGTCCTCTCGGTGCTTGCGGTGGTGATGGAGTGTCGGTGTGGGTGGTCGAGGGATGCTCCGCATCAAACGTCCTCTACTTTGTTGTTGCAAGTTTTACGTGGTTGCTACGGGCTTCTAGCCAGAACCGTTCTTAACTACGCAAAAACCACAATGGTGATTTATCAAGTTTGCTGTTTTAACCTTCTTCAAGGACCGGTCGTAGTCAAATTCGATTCAACTAAAGTAGGAGAAACAGACACACACCAGCCACCTTTATGCAAAACTAGTTGCATGTAAGTCGGTGGAACCGGTCTCATGTGTGTGGACGTGTAAGGTTGGTCCGGGCCGCTTCATCCCACAATACCACCAAATCAAAATAAGACGTTGGTGGTAAGCAGTATGACTATCACCGCCCACAACTCTTTGTGTTCTACTCGTGCATATCATCTATGCATAGACCTGGCTCGGATGCCACTGTTGGGGAACGTTGCATGGAAAACATTTTTTTCTACGCACACACAAGATCTATCCATGGAGATGCATAGCAACGAGGGGGAGAGTGTGTCTACGTACCCTCATAGACCGTAAGTGGAAGCGTTTAGTAACGCAGTTGATGTAGTCGAACTTCTTCATGATCCAATAGATCAAGTACCAAACGTACAACACCTCCGCGTTCAGCACACGTTCAGCTCGGTGACGTCCTCGCCTTCTGGATCCAGCAAGACGTAGAAGTAGTGGATGAGTTTTGGTAGCACGACAACATGGTGACGGTGATGGTGATGCTATCTCCGCATAGCTTCGCCTAAGCACTACGAAAAAATGTCCGAGGGACGAAACTATGGAGAGGGGCGCCGCACACGGCTAAGAGATTGTCGTGGTTATGTGTGGCACCCCCTTCCCGCATATATATATATAGGTGGGGGGAGGGAGGCTGCCAGGAGGCGCCCCAAGTAGGCCGAATCCTACTTGGGGTCCTTCCCTAGCCACGCCCCCTTTCCATATTTGCCGGAGGGGGAAGGAAAGGGGAGAAGAGGGAAGGAAGGGGGAGGCCGACTCCTCCCTTTCCTTATCTCCCCAAGGGTTGCGGCCTTAGGAGGGGCGCGCCAGCCCCTTGTGGGCTCGTGTGTTCCCCCCTTTTGGCCCATATGGCCCATTAACCTCCCGGGGTGCCCGGAACCCCTTCCGGTGACCCGATAACTACCCGGTATCTCCCGAAACACTTCTGGTGTCCAAATATCATCGTCCTATATATCAATCTTTACCTCCGGACCATTTCGGAGCTCCTCGTCATGTCCGTGATCTCATCTGGGACTCTGAACATCATTCAGTCACCAAATCACATAACTCATATAACACTATATCGTCAACGAACGTTAAGCGTGCGGACCCTATGGGTTCGAGAACTATGTAGACATGACCGAGACACCTCTCCGGTCAATAACCAATAGCAGAACCTAGATGCCCATATTGGCTCCTATACATATTCTATGAAGATCTTTATCGGTCGAACCAAATGACAACATACGTAATTCCCTTTGTCCATCAGTATGTTACTTGTCCGAGATTCGGTCGTTGGTATCTTCATACCTAGTTCAATCTCATTACCGGCAAGTATCTTTACTCATTCCGTAATACATCATCTTGCAACTAACTCATTAGTCACTTTGCTTGCAAGGCTTCTTATGATGTGTATTACCGAGAGGGCCCAGAGATACCTCTTCGATACTCGGAGTGACAAATCCTAATCTCGATCTATGCCAACTCAACAAACACCTTCGGAGATACCTGTAGAACATCTTTATGATCACCCAGTTACGTTGTGACGTTTGATAGCACACAAGGTATTCCTCCGGTATCCGGGAGTTGCATAATCTCATAGTCGAAGGAATATGTATTTGACATTAAGAAAGCAATAGCAATAAACTGAACGACCATATGCTAAGATAACGGGTGGGTCTTGTCCATCACATCATTCTCCTAATGATGTGATCCCGTTATCAAGTGACAACACATGTCTATGGTTAGGAAACCTTAATGATCTTTTGACCAACGAGCTAGTCTAGTAGAGGCTCACTAGGGACACGGTATTTGTTTATGTATCCACACATGTATTTAAGTTTCCGATCAATATAATTCTAGCATGAATTATAAACCTTTATCATGGTTAAGGAAATATAATAATAACCATTTTATTATTGCCTCTAGGTCATATTTCCATCAATAGGAAGACAATAGGAGCACGCAAAAGGTGCGAGAAAGAAGGAAACAACATACAAACCTTAGCATGACCAGCGCTACTGCAGTCATGACATCTTCCATGCATTAGTGGCCCCGCGTTTCCCGTCGTCGTGCTAGAGAATATCCGAGGGCGACTACAGTATGTGCGTCATCTTTGCTCATCTACATTTGGATGGTGTAGTTGTTCTAGGATGATGGGGCGACCTGATGTTGGCAATGGTAAAATGAGATGGTGCAAAATTCATGTTTGGGAGAAGTCTTGTGTAGCTTTTTTGTAATGGTTGTGTGCTTATAGTGTTTTTTGTCATAGGGAGTTAGATTGTTAAGATGTCACGCCCAATATGCGACCCTATCCAAAAGGAACTCAACGGTCCCACCAAGGATAGACCCGCATATTGAAACGCTTTTGCAAGGTGGATATCATTACATCAACATTACATAATACATAGGGATAAATACATAAGGCACAAATGCCACAAGAATACATCAACATCATATACAAGAACAACATCCAACTACGGATGAAACATAAACAGAAGCTCAAACGACATCCACCCTGCTAGCCCAGGCTGCCGACCTGGAACCTATCCCCTGATCGAAGAAGAAGCAGAAGAAAAACTCCAATACAAGCAAGCATCGCTCTCGCGTCAAGATCATCGCATAACCTGTACCTGCAACTGGTGGTGTAGTAATCTGTGAGCCACGAGGACTCAGCAATCCCATTACCATGGGTATCAAGACTAGCAAAGCTTAAGTAGGAAAGGAAGGGATAAAGTGGTGAGGTTGCAGCAGCGGCTAAGCATATATGGTGGCTAACATACGCAAATGAGAGCGAGAAGAGAAACAAAGGAACGGTCGTCAACTAACAATGATCAAGAAGTGATCCTGAACTCCTACTTACGCCGACATAACCCAAGAAACCGTGTTCTCCTCTCGATCAACCCGAAAAGAGACACTCACGGTTACACACACACGGTTGGTGTATTTTAATTGAGATCAACTTCGGGTTTTCTACAACCGGACATTAACAAATTCCCATCTGCCACATAACCGCGGGCACGGCTTTGAAAGTTTATACCTGCAGGGTGTCCCAACTTAGCCCATGATAAGCTCTCGCGATCAACGAAGGATATTCCTTCTCCCGGAAGAACCGATCGCCTCGGAATCCGGCTACAAGACATTTCGACAAAGAATAAAACAAGACCAGCAAAGCCGCCCGATCTGCCGACAATCCCGATAGGAGCTGCACATATCTCGTTCTCGGGCAACACCGGATAAGCGAAGCGTCTGAGAACCGACGTAACCCATGTTGCCAAGGGATGGTCCCGACGGTGCTCTAGTTTGGACCAACACTTAGACAAGCATTGGCCCGGGGCTGAATAAAGATGACCCTTGGGTTAATTACTCCCAAGGGAAATATAGGTGGTGGTGAGGCAAATGGAAAAACCAATGTTGGGCCTTCTTTGAAAAGTCTTATTCAAAGCGAACTGTCAAGGGGTCCCATAAATCACCCGACCGCGTTAGGGACGCAAAATCCGGGAACATAATACCGATATGACGGAAAATAGGGCGGCAAGAGTGGAAAAAAACACCGGCATAAGGCCGAGCCTTCCACCCTTTACCAAGTATATAGATGCATTAATTAAATAAGATATATTGTGATATCCCAACAAGTAAACATGTTCCAACAAGGAACAACATCTTCATGTTCCAACCAGGAACAAACTTCATCTTCACCGCAACTAACAACGCTATAAGAGGGCTGAGCAAGCGGTAACATAGCCAAACAACGGTTTGCTAGGAAGGGTGCAAAGGTTAGAGGCTGACATGGCAATTGGGATGGCTTGATAAACAGGTAATAGGTAGCGCAGCATAGCGAAAGAACGAGGCAACTAGCATAGCAATGATAGTAGTGAGATCCAGGGTAGCGGTCATCTTGCCTGAAATCCCGCAAGGAAGAAGAACGAGTCCATGAAGAAGATGAAGCCACGAAGACGAACCAAGCGTAGACGAACGAATCCTCACGATCGCAACGAAACAGGAACTAACAAGAAGAAGCATACAACATAGTAAACACACCACACATGAACATGACAAGATGCACAACAAACATGATGCATGACAAATCTAGATGAAGCTACTCATGGCAAGAGATTATGCAAACAAGAGCAACACATCAAGGCAAGTTTAAATGAGGCCGGAAACAACATAGAACAACTCCGGTAAGTCCTCATATGCAAATTTCGAAATTGGTCCAGATCTGAATAAACCTTATGTTCAAGTTGTTAAACAGCAAGTTAAGATGCACCACGATGATCTACACGAAATTCTAGTCAAGTTACATATAAAGTTCATTAGATTCGGAGCTACGGCCTAGAAGATATGAGCAAAACAAGTTAACCATGGCATTGATGCAAAATGCATACAAACATCAAGCAAACACCTCAAAACATGGATGCAACATGATAATATGAAACTACATGCAAAATCAAGCAAGTTTCATATAGAGCACACTCAAAACGGAGCAACGGTTCAACACATACACACTATACAAGTTATAACAACAAACTGTCCAAAACAGCAACTAGGCATATTGCAAGCATCAAAACAACATGCTACAGCATCTCAACATAATAACAAAAGGCATGGGCATGATGTACAGGTAAAGCATTACAAAACATGAACACTGAGCTATCTCCAGAAATCACTAGAACATGCTCAAAATGACATGGCAAGATTGCAAGTAATAACAGTTTAGGGCATTGGCGAAATAACATCAAAGTTGCAATGTTTAGAGCTATCAAACAACATGTTACAGGAACTTAACATGGCAAACAAAGGCATGGCATGAATCTACTCAAAGCATAGAACAAAAGTCCCTTACTGACCATAAGCCAAAAAGGATCAGAAAATATGATGGCACCCACATAAACATGGCAAGTTATATTACAGATTTGAACATGGCAGGAACAACGATAAGTAGGCATGTTAGTGAGCTTGAACCACTCACCACAGAGAAATACATGATAAACTAAGCATACATCCATCAAGAATACATGGCATAGAAGCTATACATGGCAAGAACAACATCATAGCATACACGGATCAACTACAACAACCTTGGCAAAATTGAATAACATGTAAACAATCTGCCAGGAAACATTTTATAGCAAAAGTAGAGCTCGATTGACTCAAGCTATGGCACACCATAATTGCAAACAAGGGCATGGATGGATAGAGCAAGACATGTTTAACAAAACATCCTTACTGAAGTATCTCAAAATATGCATGGAACTCTCTCAGCATCAAGTTAACATGGCATGAAAATATGACAAAACAGGGCTGAAAACAGCAACATCAGGACACCTAGTTTGCATGCTTGTGCTAGTCACCACATAGATCACAAAAATACATGGCATACACCCCTGGAAAGATGGCATGGCATATTACAAAACACATGTAGGACTCAAGATCATAGGGTGCACACATCAATCATGGCAAAATGACAAGTGCATGTTACATTAAGAAAGCGAAACTAACATCACATAGCCCTCTTCTAACAGCATTTCGGGCATCAAGATGAGCTCAAATGAAAATGATGCAATGAGATGAAATGATCTACTCTTCGAGACGAACATTTTGACATATTATACGCACGAAACGGAGCAACGATGACAGAGTTATGATGCGATGAAAATGCATGAAAATAACAAAATATCGAGGACTTAGTGGATTCGGAGGGGGGGGGGAAGTCAACCTAGTCACAGATCAGATCTGGCTCCGGCCGCACGGACGTCGAGGCAGCCGGGGACTCGCCGGAGAGGACGAAGAAGAGCTCGGGGAGACGGATCCGGCTCCTCCGCCACGGCCTGGCCGGACGGGCCGGAGCGGCGGCAGGGATGGCCGGCGGATCCGGCCGGGGCGGAGTTCATGCGCGGCGGCGGCCAGGCGGCGGCGCCGGGCGAGGAGGAAGAGGCGGCAGCGGGAGAGGCGGATCCGGCGGAGGGCGGGCCGCCGGGCGAGGCGGCCGGCCAGCAGCGGCGGGGAGGAGAAAGATGGCGCGGCGGAGGAGCTCCGGCGGCGCTGCCGGAGAGGCGGCGGCGCGGGCGAGAGCTCTCGGCGCGGCGGCGGCAGCCAGGTCATGGCCAGGCGGGCGGCGGGCTGGCCTCTCATGGCCAGCGGCGGTGGGGCGGCGGCGCCCGTGGCAGCCTCCCATTGGCTGCGGGCGGCGGCGCGTCCGCGGCTGCGGACATGTCCCATGTGGCCGAGGACGAAAGGGACTAGGGTTAGGGTGGATTCATCCGCAATTTTGGAGGAGATGTATTTATAGGTAGAGGGAGCTAGGAGAGTCCAAATGAGGTGCGGTTTTGCCACGCGATCGTGATCGAACGATCGAGAGCATGGAGAGGAGTTTGGTGGGTTTTGGGCAACTTAGAAAGGGTGTTGGGCTGCAAGGAGAAGGAGGCTTTGCGGTTACCGGTTAACTGTTGGAGTACCAAACGACCTCCAAATGATCCGAAACTTGACAGGCGGTCTACCGGTGCTATACCAAGGCCGCTTGACAAACCTCGGTCCATTCCGAGACCGTTTAATACCCGCACATGAAAAGAGGTAAAAGGGGGCGCCGGGAGACATAGGAGTGCCGGATTGCAAAACGGACAACGGGGAAAATGCTCGGATGCATGAGACGAACACGTATGCAAAATGAAATGTGCATGATGACATGATATGAAATGCATATGATGACATGGAAAAGTGCAACACGCAAGCAGATGACATGGCAAAGACGGCGAATAACTGGCAGACACCTGGCGCATCGAATCCGGGGCGTTACGTAAGATTTCAACCTCGAGGCCGTAGCTTATGTTTTTTTAGCAAATTGTGCTTAAAGCATGTCTTTGTGTTATCAGTTTCATGAAAATTAAATTGGGGGCCTAGTGCTCCTTTTCTCTAAAAAATAAACTCAAGAAATTCCAGGAGTATTGTAGGAGTAGGTTGAAAAATCCAGGAGTACTGTGGCTAGAGCTGTGTGAATCTTGAATTTTTTATGAATTTTGGGGTACTGTTGGAGTAGGTTGATCCGGGTGAACTGTAAGTGATCCCAAATTTTATAAAAATAAATGCAAGGTTTTCATTACTGTAACCCAAATCACATGGATCTTTTATAAAATGCAACTATAAGGTCACCAAGGTTGATTTGGGTGATCTGCTACTCCAACAAGTGATCTTATAGTGCAACACCAAGTGTACCGTGCGGGAGTAACTTGCTTGATATACATTTTGTGGGAGTACATTTTGTAGTAGTTTGCTTGCATGCTTGTTGTATGGTTACTTGCATTACATTTTGTAGGAGTACTCGATGCTTGTTGTATGCTTGCTTGCTTGGCTTTGTAGGATGCTTTAAGAAACTTTGTGTTTTAGATGCTCTTGTGGGTCAAATTAAATTAAGAGCAGAGCAGAGCAAATCAATTGATTCTATCTCTATTGTGAAACTTGGGTGTTGTTGTGTTTTGGAATTTTATTCAGAAGTTGTAACTCTATAAGATGTACTCTTGTTTATTGTAGGTTAAACAGGAAAAAGATGCAAAATTAACCCGAAATTGTAACTAAAAGCTTGAGTTAAAATTTGTAGGTGTACTCATGTTTATTGTAGGTGTACTTCGATTTATTGTACTCCATGCACAAGCTTTAGTTAAAGCTCATGTTTATTGTACTGGTAAACCATTCTTGATGTGTGTTCATGTGCTACTCTAGCACTCTAATCACTAACAATGATTAACCCAAAATCACTAACAATGTCTACTCTAGCACTCTAGGAGTAGATGTTGGAGTACAGTACTCCGGCTACTCTAGCTCCAGTTTATTGTCATGGATGCAACAGTATACTTCTACTCTAGCTCTATCTATGCTCTAGGCATAGACATTGGAGTATTGAATTTGATACTCTAGCAACAATATACTCTTGTGCTGGATGTTGTACTATATTCTACTCTCTCTTCTCTATAGGTTACTTCTCCCCTCTCTCTTCCCTCCTCTCCATTCTCTCCCATCATCTCCTCTCTCTTCTCTTCTCTCCTCTTCCCGAATTCATAAATAACTTACTACAATAATGTAAACAAATACTCCATCTGAATTTCCTCAATTTTCCACAAGCACGCAACATTTCTAATCCACTTAAATGTCATTACTCCATTTTCCAATACTTCTGTTAAATCCACTGAAGTGCATATAAATGCACTTAACTCGGTTTATATGCACTTAAGTGGATTTAAATCCAGTTAAGTGTATTTTAGTGAATTTATATCCACTAACTGGATTTGAATACACTTCAGTGCATATAAGTGGATTTAAATCCAGGAAGTGGATCTTAAATTTAATTAAGTGGATTTTACTGAATTTATATGCACTTAAATTCAGTAAGTTCATATAGATGTATTTAACTAAATTTAAATAAACTTAACTAAATTTATATGCACTTAAGTGGATTTAGATTTAGTTAGTGGATTTTACTGAATTTATATGCACTTAAGTGCATATACATTCAGTTAAGTGGATTTTACTTAATTTATGTTCATCCATGTTCTCCAAGTGCATAATTTCCCTAATTTTCTTGTTGCTTTGCTACTGTAGGTGTTCAGCAATTACAGAGGCAAAGAAAATCACTAACAAATGAGCAGAGATATGCGGATTTCATGGCAATGTAAGACCTAAGTATGAAGAGAGGTAATGTTTTAAGCTATTCTGCAATGCCATTTCCATTTTTCCATGTCTTTTTGTGTGTTCTTCTTTTGTATGTCCCGCACGGATTAGTTGGGGCCGCGGCCGCACATGAGGTGCGTCGACATGAGGCCGCCCCAAACTGTACATGAGCGTCCCTTTTCCCACCTCAAGCAGACCAAATCCGGATTAAACAGATGCCCATTTAAGGTCGCGCGTCAACCGCCGAGTCCAATCGCCGAACTGCGGTGTTTGCCTTTTTGCACGACACAATCGACGCAGAAGCTTTATCGGGATCGATGCCCGACATCGGTTGCAGCCGCGCAGCCTGCACCGGCGGTCCCTCTACGGCAGTATCGCCGTGACTGAGGCCGGACCTCGGCCCTCGATCAGGTCCAGCGATGCCACGGACAAGTCGCAAGGGGACACCGGCGGGGAGGGGAGCGTGCGTGCGTCCAGGCTAGTCCAGACTGTGATCCCGTGCTCGTGGGGTAAAAAGTAAGAAAGAGGTGATGGAGGAGGGATGGATTGGGTAGCGTGCGGGCGAGTGGCGACAGCATGAGCGCCCCACTATTACCAAAAGCGAGCTCACAAAAATGATGGCCTCAGTAGATTATCATTGTTCCAGCGATGAGCCCCAGCAACGGACCGGAAGCCAGCCTGTGCGCGAGCTCACTTGAAGCGTTGGTGAGAAAGAGATGGATGTCTTCGTTTCACGCACTGCCAGATGATGAAATGAGACTGTAAATTAAGCAAATACGTACTCTCGTTTTAGATACATCTATTTTTATCCATTTTGATGACAAGTATTTCCGGACGGAGGGAGTACTTGACATAGTACTCCTTAATTAGCAGCTCGGAACTGATTATTTATGCGGAAAACTCAATTATAATTTGTGCTAGCATACCATTATATTCCTACTATAATGCACTTGTAACGTGTACTATCACATTATTCTCCCAGTATTTTTGTACCAGGAGTAGGTTCGTTGTTGTACACATACGGTACTAATTAATTAAAGAGCGTGGTGGATCACCTGCATGCATCAATGCAACGCAGCCATCCGGGATCCGACGGATAATGATAGCCGCCCTCCCTGCAACTCGATCGCATGGTCCACGTACGTAAACATAATAACATTTCCGCTGGTAAGAGACAACGACGCAAGGGAGTTTAAGGCGGAGGATTATTAGTTCAGGTGTAACATCACGCACACGTACTGCTAGTTGGTGCGAGTAGTTGCCATTACCATACGTACATCATCATCCTACTGAGCTAGCTCTGCGTGGACCATATATCTATCTATCTCAAACGAGACATGTTTTTGTTTCCTTGTGGTTAGTATAATAATGCTCTACAATATAGCGTCTCATACTCCCTAACAATGCTAACATATAGTATACCATACATGTGGAGTCCTATATATTGTAGTGTACGTGATGGTGACACTTGAGTTAGAAAACGACGCTTTTGCTCTCTAACTCTCAGTTAATCACGGGGGGCAAGGACTTGACTGTACGTACGTAACGACGTTTTGGCATGGACGGCGACGTTATGCTATGTCGTCTCTCGGCCCCTGATTTTCAAAGTCATTTTTCAGTCGCGGGAATTCCCCCTGTTTTCCAAGTGACGTTATTTTAGTTCAAATTTTAACTAAAACAGCGCCACTTATTTCCAGACAGAGGTACTAGTAGTAACTGAACGTATGCTTTTGCATATAGCAGAAGTATATGTTGAGTTTTTTGAGAATGTTATGCGTTGAGCTGAATTTGTAGTGATCTGAACGCTTTTGTATTAATTTACAGAAAACAAACACAAAAGTTTGCCGCTTTGGCCATGCCAATATGCCATACCCTGATATCCATATCCCACCCAAAATTGGGTAACGTGCTCCGGTTTCCCGGACTCCAGTTCATAGCACGCTTTTCGAGAAAGAAACGACTCCCATTTCATACAGTGGCCCAGTAGCCTCTGTGTATCCAATGGAGGGCATAAGTGTGAAAGGTCGCAGCCAGCCAGGGGTGTCATTGCACAAACCCACCTAAAGCTCCAACCACCCTACCTCTCAGCATCCGTGTACGCTCTCACACTCCCCTCCCCCTCCCCTCACCTCCGTCCCCAGATCCGACCACCCCCCTCGCCTCGCCGCCGGCCCCCCCTCCACGCAGCCCTACTGCCACACGGCGGACTCTCCGGGGCCCGCGCGCCGAAATGGAGGCGGCGCTGGAGGCGGCGCGCGCCAAGGACACCAAGGAGCGGCTGGCCGGGGTGGAGCGCCTGCACGAGGCGCTCGAAGCGGCGGCGCGCCGCGGCCTCTCCCCGGCCGAGGTCACCTCGCTGGTGGACACCTGCGTGGATCTGACGCGGGACGCCAACTTCCGCGTCGCGCAGGGCGGCCTGCAGGCGCTCTCCGCCGCCGCCGTGCTCGCCGGGGACCACTTCAAGATCCACCTCAACGCGCTCGTCCCCGCCGCCGTCGAGCGACTCGGCGACGGCAAGCAGCCCGTCCGCGAGGCCGCGCGCCAGCTCCTCGTCACGCTCATGGAGGTGAGTCCTACGACCTTTCGGTTGTTGCGGTCCTCTTTAGTCTATTATATTGGTGGGGAATGTGCTTGCTTTGGAACTTAGCTGGAGTTTTAAATTTGGTCCAATTATCTATCAGGATGAATTTGTTTTTAGGTTTTGTGTGATGATGTGCTATTGAGCTACAATGCCGTTTCAAGCTTCAATAATCAAGGGATTAGCTTTCTTATTTTTGGGTCAAGTTTGGTTTGTAGAAACGTAAAATATGGGTGGGTATCAAACGAAGATATAAACTTCTCATATGCCCTCGACTGTTTCAAGAACCATTTACCCTCGTATATGCTGCTAGTTCACATGTAAAGATTGCTCTTTTCAGGCGTCGAAATGAAATGAAATCTATAATATGCCTAGTTGTTGTAAATTACTCGTACATAATTTTTTCTTCCCAATGCTTTGATTTTTATACAGCATAAATATCAAAATATGTGTTGTCTTTTCTCTTTTGTCAATGTTGTTTGTTACTACTATGTTACCATTACTTTTACATGTAGACTTCTGTCCAGTGAATATGAACCTACGTATGAAGCCAAACATGCTCGCCTTGTTCTCAATGTTTTAGATTTATTACTAGGCATCCTTCTGATTTTATCCATATCTCAGGTTTCTTCACCAACAATCATTCTCGAAAGGGCCGGAAATTATGCATGGACTCATAAGAGTTGGAGGGTTCGGGAAGAGTTCGTACTTACAGTGGCAACTGCAGTTGGGCTTTTCGCTTCTACGGAGCTTCTCATGCAACGAGTTTTACTCTCACCCGTGAGTCTAGTATTCAAGTCGATTTATTATCTCAGACTTTATGTTTGTGCATATGCTGAGACTATCTGGCTTCACAGGTCTTGCAGTTGATGAATGATTCGAACCAAAGTGTCAGAGAAGCTGCTATATCTTGTATTGAGGTTAGCTGGTTTCATACCATTTTTACCTGCTTCAGCTGATGCAAAATTCGTCTTACTCAATTTCGCAATAGTTCTGTCCCACTCCGCGAGTTGGATAGGCTGAACCTTTCCTACAAAAATACTCGAACAATCAATGTAGTCCCAATGCCCTTTGCTTCTAGCTGCTTTTCACTACTCCCTTGCGCTCAGTTTTATCTATTTTTGTGTGTTTTAAAAGTAGTTTATCCCATGCTTTCAAAATATTGGTGTAACTAGTAGCAACTGTCCATACTAACTAATTGCAGCCTGTACCCGCTATCCAGGCTATGTAAAAATTATACGGCAATCCTAATATCACTTTTTTCGATCACAGGAAATGTACAAGAACATGGGATCTCAGTTCCACGAAGAGTTGCAGCGCCATAATCTGCCTACATACATGGTAGTGTGTTTGGCCATCTAGTTGTTTTTGGCAGTTGTCCTTTGCTTGCTAGAAGTCCTCTTGTCTAGTGTATCACTCTTAGTACATCTGTGTATTTTGGACTAGTATCTGGTACTACTTTATATAATTGAACTTTACATGTCCATTTTTAAAGGTCCGCAAAGCAGTAAACCTGGATTATCCTAATTCGTGTATTGTCTGATACCTGCAGCTAAAAGAAATAAATTCAAGATTGAATAGAATTGAACCGAAGGTTCCCGCATCTGATGGTACTGCAACACAGCATAAAGTTGCAGCATCTAGATCCGTTAGTGTTAACCCCAAAAGAAGCAGCCCACGGACAAAAAGCACACCGAGGGAAAGCACATTATTTGGAGGTAAGCTCTATATTTTTGTCAGAAGTTCTCACTTGATCATTCAAATATATGTATTTGCATTCAACTATAGTTGCAAGCCAAGACGATCTATAACTGCAATTTGTCAGTCTAGGTACTGTTTAGGCACCAAGAGATGTCCTTTTTCCATGTTTATATGGGTGAACATTTGCGAATGCCCGAATGCTCCTAACCAGCTCATGATAATAGGATGGACTTACACATGAAGGGGATTCACTTTCAAAACCAAAACAATCAGCACTGTAGCTGTCTAGCTGATCGTGTGCTGTAGTTCTATAGTCTGTACTTTGGCAACAAATTAAAACTGAAGTCCAGCTTTTGAGTTACATATACGGGAATTGCACCAGTCAAGTCATGTCCCCACCACATGTAATAAACGTTGGAACCACCTATTCACTCGCCCTAAGTATGTTAAAGTGGCTCTCCAGAGATCCTAATGAGATCTTGCATGATTTCAGTGCTTGCGTGGTGTCATGCAGTAAGGAGTGCCCACATGCCAGACACCCTTGATTCTTCCCGTTCCTTCTCTCCCCTTTTCTTCCCGTCACTGTCAGCTTCACCACTCTCCTTGCTGCTACTCTCCGACATGAGCACGGAGCCCTGCCCTGAGTTCTTGGGCCACACCTGACCAGATTCAAGGTTCAGTTATAGTCGTGAAAGAACTGACAACAGGGAATGAGATAACGAGATCAAAGTCACCATTGGAGGCTTGGGGCTTACAAAGATCTTACTCGGTGTGTGTGCCCAGACCAGATCCATGCGCACCATGGCTGAGAGTGGTCCTGCTGATTAGATGACACATTGTGCCCTGTCAACATGCCACATAAGTGGCCAGAGCTAGCAAAACCAGATCTGAGAACTACCCGTGTACCCTGTTAACAAATTTAGGTGGTGAATCTGTGGTTTCAGAATTTGTGGACCTTAGTGACCAGGGCGTGCAAGTTCGAGAATTCGTTCATATAATTACTGTGAAAACATATGATATATTCTTAATTTCGAAATGCAGTGATAATATGCACAAAAGGTCTTTGAATTCATTATCTGAAAGTAATCATGAATGGTACAACATTTGAAGTCCATTTCATGTGTTGAGATGCATCATTTTTTTATCCAGGTCAAGTTCTGCTATATTTGTTTCTTTATTTATTTTCTTCTTACTTTTGCTCAGTGTATAATCCAGAAGCCTTTAGTTGAGCCATGTTCCCTGAAACTTATTTTTCAGCATGTAATCTATTAGACTTAGCAGAAAATTGCATTTTCTGACAAGTCAATGTCTTTCTGGTTATTCTGATAGTGGAACCTGCCACACGGACAACATGTTTCTCTGCAGTAGTTTGATGTTTTATTTACAGGTGACACTGATATAACTGAAAAACCAGTGGAACCAGTAAGAGTCCACTCAGAGAAAGAATTACTACGGGAGTTTGAGAAGATTGCAGCCACTCTTGTTCCAGAGAAGGACTGGTCAGTTCGTATTGCTGCCATGCAAAGGATTGAAGCACTGGTTTATGGAGGTATGTCCACATCTATACCTATTTTTCTTAACAAAGCTTTATGCAATTATGCTCGGCGTTAATTACCTCTGTAGCCATTAGCAAAGAAAAAAAACATCTGTAGCAAAGATTTTGCAGTACGTATTTGATTGCACAGCCAACTAAGACCCCCATTACTAGGACAGAAACACTTCCCCTTTATTTGCCGATAAGTGAGCTTTTGAAGTATGCAGTGAAGTGAAATAAACAGAAGGTCCATCTTTTATAAAAATGAACATCTTTTATTATAAACATCCTATTGTGTAGTAATATTGGCTCAAAGAACAGAGCAATGGTGCAACCTGCAGTTTTGATGACATACCTTACTGTTTTGCAAGGCCTTCATCATTTGACTCAAAAGGGAAAAGATTATCACAGTCCAGTTACACATAATAATATAATATGGGGTTATTTGAGAATTAGTCCGTCAACATTTTTAGCATTTATGTTGGTAAATTACTCCTTGATAATTTGGTGTTGTATGCTTAGTTTTAAAATGTTCTATTTATGTTTCTCCAGGAGCTATTGATTATCCATCGTTTCTGACACTCTTGAAGCAGCTGATTCCTCCATTGTCTACTCAGCTAGCTGATCGACGGTCTACCATTGTAAAACAGGTATCCACCCATTTATCTTCTTTCGATAAGCATCTTTTATCAAGAAACCTATTTTGATAAGTATCAAATTGATTATCTCCAACGCTTGTCTTTCCCTCTATTTTCTTGCTGTAAAACGAGTTGAATACTTGATCAGATGAATGTGCTCAAATTGAAAACTTACTTCCTGTCATGTTTTTTATGCCCAGGCATGCCATTTACTTAATGTGCTGTCCAAAGAACTCCTTGGTGACTTTGAGCCATGTGCTGAACAATTTATTCCGGTAAATGATGCAAACAGTTTTTTTTCCTTCTGTTTTGCTATACTGTTTTAATAAATCTAAAATATTTGTCAAATTTTCAGATGCTTTTTAAGCTTGTTGTCATAACTGTGCTTGTCATCGCTGAATCTTCAGACACCTGCATAAAAACTGTGAGGAAGTTTTATTTCAATATATTTGCACTTCATGGATGCCATTTGTTTAGTCTCTTTGCTGATATGGGACATCTTGCAGATCCTGCGAAACTGCAAGGTTGCACGAATTCTTCCTCGTGTAGCTGACACAGCCAAGAATGACCGAAGCGCAATTCTCCGTGCTAGGTATGCATGTTCGCACCGTCCAGTGTACATGTTTCTTCAAGCTACTCAAGCTTACATTTTACTGTACCAGGTGCTGCGAATATGCGCTTCTAATATTGGAATATTGGGCTGATGCCCCGGAAATACAACGATCAGCTGATTTATATGAAGATCTAATAAAGTGCTGTGTAGCAGATGCTATGAGTGAGGTATGATCTGTTCGCTGACCTATGGTGCATATAGTGTGTCCATTTTCATTTCAAATCAGGTAGTTAAATAAATTATTCAATATGTCGCACTATCAGACACACGGCAATCTCTGTGTGTGGTATGCTAGTGTTTGTACTTCGTAGAATCAAAGAGTCCAGTCATAGTTCCATTCTGTTGAAATCAAACCAAGCAGAATGTTGATTATTTGCAGCACACGAGAGCGAAACAACAAAACTTGCTGCTTGAGCAGCAATGGTGCAATGATACCCACTAGGACCCTGACTCAGCCCTTATATTTTAACCTATCCCCAACTGTCTGTCTACATGACTGGAGAGGCATCAATATGACATTGCCCAGAGAGAATCTATGTCGAGCTGGTTTGCGTTCTGTTTGCAGATACACACATGAAACAATGTATCCATTTGGAAATACGGTAGCTTGTTTGGCATGATAATGAAGAATATAGGTTGCTTTCTGTTCATAATGTGTATAGAGTAATAAGCAATCTGTTTCTGAGAAACCAATAAGATTACGAGGGATACTACTTATACGGAACCGGTGCCTTTTTTATCCTCTTACCCTGGCATGCTACCCAAAAAAAGTTAAGGAGACAATAATGTAGCAAATGACAAGTCCACATTCTGAGTTCATGCGTTATATTGGTAATATATGATGATATACCTGTTTATTGATGGACATAATTGTTAAAACTAAAAGGTTCTTGAGTTATCTCACCTCTGATCTGTGTGCCGCTGCCTGCTGGTATGCTGGGACCATTGCGGTTCTGTCCACATTCATTCTGATTATTTTTGTGTTCCATGCCGTTTCTGCAACTAGGTCCGTTCAACTGCAAGAACTTGCTACAGAATGTTCACGAAGACATGGCCTGAGCGCTCTCGCCGTCTTTTTATGCAATTTGATCCTGCTATACAGAGGGTACGACATGCTGCTTTTCTCTTTGTGTTTCTTCGGATCTTACATTTTTTGTAGCTGTAACACAGCCTAAATTCTAATGTACAATTGGCAACTGTTGCAGACAATAAATGATGAGGATGGCGTGCACAAACGTTATGCTTCTCCCTCACTTCGTGAGAAGGTTCTGCAGCCTTCTCGCACTTTATCTCATGCAAGTGGCACTCATATGCCTGGATATGGCACTTCAGCTATTGTTGCAATGGACAAGAGTGCAGCTATTTCTTCAGATTCATCTCTGCCATCAAACCATCTTCGTTTATCACAGTCAAAGACAACCAGCAGAGTTTCTGATAGAAGCCTAGAAAGTGTGCTCAGTTCAAGCAAAGAAAAGGTTTCTGCTATTGAAAGTTTGCTGAAAGGTGTTAGCATATCAGATAGGCAAAATTTCTCAGTTGCACGCTCAACAAGCTTGGACCTTGGTATTCTTTAATCCACATATACCTTTCTTTGAAGAATTTGAATGCTTTTTATAGTGTATTCCTTATAAATCACCTGACAAAATGATCATTTCTACTTTCTCTACTTACCATTAGAATTCTAGTTTCTTATTATTTTTTAATCCTAGTGCAGGGGTTGATGCTCCATCATCTCGCGATCCTCCTATTCCTCTTGCAGCACCAGCTTCAAATCATCTATCTCTGCAGAACTCAGCGTTCTTGGATTCAACCATTCCTAGCATCAAAAGTTCTAGTACACGAAATGGAGGTCCCCGCGCATTGGATACAATGACAACACAGTTGGCCACCAAAGAGCGATCGAGGTCACCATATTTGAGTAATCTATCATCCGAGTCCATGACAGGCTTATCACTGCCTTATGTAAGAAGATCTTCAGAGAGGCTTCAAGACGGAGGCCACATGGATGAGAGTAATGATCTGCGGTCAACCAGGCGGTTTCCTCAAATGCACACAGAAAAAAACTATGTTGATATGCCTTATAGGGATGCTGCTGCTCACAGAGATTCACATAATAACAATGTCCCGAATTTCCAGAGACCTCTTCTAAGAAAGCAAGTAATGTCAAGGCCTTCTGCAAGTAGCCGGGACAGGTTTGATGATAGTCAAGTACCTTCTAATGATGTATCGAGATATACAGATACTCTGGCTACTCTACACGATGCACTTTCTGAGGGTCTCAATCCTAGTTCTGACTGGGTAATAAGAGTCTCTGCTTTTGATTTTATTCGGAATGTAGTGCAACAAGGTCAGAGAGGTACTCAAGAAATTATTCAGAATTTTGAAAAGGTCATGAAGCTATTTTTCCGCCATCTGGATGATCCTCATCATAAGGTTGCACAAGCCGCTTTCTCTACGCTTGCAGAGATTATTCCTGCTTGCAAGAAGCCATTTGAGAGTTATGTCGAAAGAATTTTGCCACATGTCTTTTCCCGCCTTATTGATCCAAAAGAGTTGGTAAAAAAACCATGTTCTTTGACTTTGGAGATTGTTGGTCGATTATATGCTATCGATATGTTGCTACCTGCCCTAGTACGCTCACTAGATGAACAGAGGTCGCCAAAGGCAAAGCTGGCTGTTATTGAATTTGCAAACAGATCGTTCAGTAAGTACACGGTAGATTCTGAAGGTTATAGTAACAGCGGCTTCCTTAAGCTATGGCTTTCAAAATTGGCACCTTTAGTGAATGAAAAGAATGCAAAACTGAAGGAGGCATCTATTTCTGGTATCATATCTGTGTATTCTCAGTTTGACTCTACGGCAGTGTTAAATTTTATTTTAAGTTTATCAGTTGAAGAGCAAAACCTATTGAGGCGTGCCCTGAAGCAAAAAACACCTCGTATTGAGGTTGATCTGGTGAACTACTTGCAGAGCAAGAAAGAACGGCCACGCCCTAAATCTTATGACCAGGCAGATTTTGGAACTTCTTCCGAAGATGGTTATGCACAGACATTGAAGAAGAGCTATCCTTTTGGGCGGTATTCTTCTAGTTCCCTTGACGCTGAAGTGGGAAAGAGGACCACTACAGTGCAAGAACCAACATTACATAATGTCTCTATGGCCCGAACAGCTTCGGATATGAGTGCCGGTACTAATCAAAGCCTGGAACCGGCCTCAGGAACTGAAGTATTTTTAAATAGAAGTAGAGAATCAAAGAATAATATTAGCTCAGCTGTGGAAGATAATCGTTCTTGGACAAACTACCCTGAAAAAACCGATGCCTCCTTAGATGGTGAAACCGCTATGAGCACTCCGCGCTTGGATTTCAGCCAACTGCACAGCCCTGATGGGCATAATGCTGTTGGTTCAACTACAGGAAAAGATGTTCAAGAGACAGATATGGTTGTAAACCTTAGTTCTATAAAGACCAGCATACATGCTGACAACGGCTTGAGCATACCACAACTTCTTCATCAGGTACTGATGAAAAATCCTTTTACTTGATTGTGTGCACTGCTGTGTTTCTTTCTTTTCTAAATCTTTGTGAAGTGCTTTAATTTATTTTTCTCACTTTGTAGATAAGCACCGATACAGAAATATCAAGTTTGGAAAAGCACGAAGCATTACAACAGTTGATTAAGGCTTCGCTTGGTAATGACAGCTCCATTTGGTCAAAGGTTTGCAACCTGATTTCCTTACAAAATGTACCTTATGTTAACCCCACAGTTACTAGGGGAAACCAAAGTGCTTAATTTTAGAATAGTCCAGTTTATTTTTTCTAAAGCATATTCTGCTAATTTCTCAGCAAAAGAATAATGGGTATTTGAAAAACGGGGTTGCATTTCAACTTATTTTAATTCTCAGCGGCATTTGCAGTTTTGCATATACAAATGCCACAGCAGCATGTTATGTTACCTTCTCTTGTATATTTTCCTTTTTTCATTGCATAAATATGTGAAATCATTATTTCATTACCAGCTGTGTTACCAGAGGTGTAAAGTTAAAATGGAATATATACTAAGCTAGAGCCGAGAGGTTTCAAACTATTTGCATTCTAATTCCAGCCTTTCAATTTTTCAACAGTATTTCAATCAAATATTAACGACCGTACTTGACGTGCTGGGTGACTCCGATCCATCTACTAGGGAGATTGCTTTGTCTTTAATTGCTGAGATGCTCAACAATCAGGTCCACTATCCATGCCTATGCACATTAAGATTAGTTTAATTAATTGCTGCTTCCTTTTTTGATAGTAATATTGCTTATTTTGCTCTCAGAAAGACGCTATGGAAGAATCTATTGAGATTGTTCTTGAAAAACTTCTGCATGTGACGAAAGATGTGGTGGCAAAGGTATACCTGCCTTTATTTTCCTCGCTATAACACCACTAGATCTGTTCTTTGTTCAGCTTTGGTGTTTTAGTAACTTAATATTCTTTCTGGGCATGCAGATTTCAAATGAAGCGAACCGATGCATTAATGTTTTGTTGGCAAAATATGATCCTTTCAGATGTCTTGCTGTATGCACAAATCATTTCTCTTTATGTATCACTGTTACGACTTTTGTTTCTGCTTGGTATATTTAACTTTACTTCTCATGGTCATTGGTTGTACTGCAGGTCGTAGTACCTCTTTTGGTCAGTGATGATGAAAAGATGCTCGTTGTGTGTATCAACTGTTTGACAAAGGTATCTCATATACAGTGTTCTAAAAGACAATAGACCCTTGCTACCCTAGGCAGGCAGCTGTAGTGCGTTTTCATTTCTCATTATATATGCATCATGTGTGAAAATCTACTTAAATTCTTCGTTTTGTTGTAGAGTAGTTCCGGCCTATTAGGAACATATATAAACCAAACATATCTAATATCTTGAGCAACCAGTTTTGACTGTTAACTTTCTTGTGATAATCTCTGCAGCTTGTCGCGCACCTTTCCCAGGAGGAATTGATGGATCAACTACCTACATTTTTGCCAGCATTGTTTGATGCTTTTAGTAACCAAAGTCCAGATGTTCGAAAGGTGGGTACTAATCTAGTGCAGATTTTATCATGGCGGAATTCCTTTTTATTTTATTTATGATTGTTATAAAACTGCCAGTAGATGCAGATTGCAGTTGCTGACTGGCATGGGAATTGCATGTGCTTGGAATGAAATTTTCTTGTGCATGAATTCAGAACTGATATTTTTTTGCGAAAAATTCATAACGGATACTACCTACACATTTTTTAGAGTGTTGTATTCTGCTTGGTGGACATCTACATCATGCTCGGGAAAGCGTTTGTCCCGTACCTGGAAGGGCTGAGCAGCACGCAGCTGCGCTTGGTGACCATCTACGCAAACCGGATTTCGCAGGCAAGGTCTGGCACGGCGATTGACAGCGCTAACCAATGAGGTGTAACATTCTTCTGTTTTATATGGACATTTTGTTTGGTAGGGGAGTGAGATTTTTGGGGGGGCCCCGTTTGTTTGTGTAGGTTTGTGTATAGTATATAAGCAAACGATTCCCTTGTATTGGGGAGTTTCCTGGCTTTGGTTCTTTGTGTGATTATGTATTCCTTCTCTTTTTTTTAGCATGTGGAGAGGAGTGTTAGCGAGCGTGTGTTGTCTTGGGTTGTACAACTAGGTGACAATGTACAAAGAAAGGAAATGTAACGTAATGGAGAAAGTGTGTGCAAGTTTTGTCTTGGCCTTTGAATTACGCTATTGTTCATGAATTCTCAGGTGTGGACTTGTACTGTTCTTGTTCTTGATTTTAGATCTGTTATAAGAGGGCTAGTCTGGTTCTTGATTTTAGATGCGTAAAGAGGGATATGAAGGATTGAAATATCATCAAAGAATTAGCCATGGAGAGGGGTGTGCGCAAGTTAGCTATCCATGTGCCAGAACCATGGCTTGCTTTTGACATCTTATGGGTTTCAACTTGTTTGAGACTGATGTAAGGCTTTGTTGTCGTTGATTAACGCCAAGCCCCGTCTGTGTTCTGCGCAACTTTTTTTGCGGGGATTCGGAGAGATAATATTACTCCTTTTTACAAGGTGTAGAAACGTGCAGTCAGCATTAATCAACTGCTACAGCACACATTCTGGAAAAATGGTGCATCCACGCCACGCTGCAACTGCCCTCCGTCAATTCTTCTGATCTGGTCGCGAAGAAAGCAGCAAACACTCAATTTCGTTGACGGGCAGACCTGTCTAATGAGGAGCAAGCGTGGCAGGCAAAGCTCGAACCTCTGTCGCAAATCAGGACGTAGGAATCCCTGCCGTACCCTGTCTTTGAGTCGCTGACAGATGGGCCCCACGCAGGGTGGGACCCATGTGTCAGTGGCTCAAAGGTAGGATAGCCCACGTCAGGGGACCCTCATCCCTCCCAGGAAGCACGAGCTCCACTTTGTTTCATTGACCAGACCAGTCTCGGCCAACTCCCCCGTCACCTCGGCCGTGTCCAAATATTGGACCAGCACCTCATCGTAACAATCAGGTTGAAGAAAGATCGACCGGGAGGTTCGTCATCGTCCGGTGACTAATGACTCACACGCCAAGCGGAGAAAGACCTTGGCACTACCAGATGCATGCAATGATGTGTCTGCCTCGCGGCGCTCTGCCGTTGAAACCCAGCACACTGCACCACACGCTCTTGCCTTCCACTGGACGACGGCGATCGCGCTGACGAGTTTGTATCCGCGGCAGGGCTCCATCATGGGCAAATTTAACCATTTTGACCTCTGGACGAAATCAATTCACGGAATGAACTGCCCGTAAAACTATTTCACACCCCTAACCTTTTTGTGTAGCGCCCGCCACGCGGCGCCGACCCTCTTGTCAGGTAGCGCTTAGCACGGGCGTTGCACACCATCCACCGTGGCAGCCCCTCGGCTCAAGACTCAGCAGGTAACGCCCGAGCTAGGCGCCACACATGTAATGTGCGGCGCTTTCCGTGCTAGGCGCCACACTTGTAAAGTGCAGCGCCTAGCGTGAAGCGCCTGATCAGTGACTTATCCACCACTTGGCTGCCCTCCCCCCCGCCTCCCCCACCCCCACACCACACACTCTCCCACTCTCCTCCCCGAGCTTTGCCTC
The DNA here is from genome assembly GCA_021605205.1 of Aegilops longissima. Lineage (NCBI taxonomy): Eukaryota > Viridiplantae > Streptophyta > Magnoliopsida > Poales > Poaceae > Aegilops > Aegilops longissima. Next base: position 605,476,434 of record CM038677.1, on the reverse strand, counting down.
CTCTCCCACTCTCTCCCCCTCTCAAATCCTCTTCCGAATCTTGCAAATTTGAAGAATTTGTCCGTGGATTTCGAAGTCAAACCCTCCCTCAAGGTAATATTCTCCGATCCCCTTGTTTTGATCCAAGTAAAGTTCCCATTGCTCATTTGTTGCTAGTTTGGGGAAACCCTAGTTTTGTTTGGATCTAGAGATTTGCATGGAGATGTGAGATGTTTGTTTGCCAATTTCTATGGTTAGGCTTTGTTAGTATGCTAGGGTTATTCTTATGGGTGTTCTTATGTTGGTGCTAGGGTTAGGTTTAGGGCTAGGGTTATGGTTATGGTTATGGTTATGGTTAGGGTTAGGGTTGTTGTTTGATATATATAATAGGGTTTCTATTCCGTGTTAATCCTTGTATTAGTACTCATGGAAGCAATGTTACCTTGTGTTTTTGGAATGCTTATAGGGATGGGAAGAACATGTGTGTTTGTTCATCATGGGGACAAGGACGCCTTTTTGAAAGGCAATGTAGAACCGGACCCGGATGAGGTTGACATGGTGTTTGATAGTAGTCCTAGCTATGCGGAGCTCTTGCAACAAGTTAGGAAAGATTTGAATTGGACGGACCCTAGTGATATCATAGAGTTGGAGGGAAGGCATAATGTTGGTTTTGGAATGCACATCCGTTGGAAGACAATGCGTGTCAACTCGGAGCAACGTTGGGTTGCATACAAGGAGACGGTGGCCGAATCACTAGACAAGGCTCTTGAGTTATTTGCAATGAAGAAGGTTGATTCAAGTTTGCATTTGGACTTGAACCGGAACCCCTCCCCTTTGGTTGCTAGTAGCCCCACACCCTTTAAGCGAGATGAAATTGTTGAACCTCTTTTGACCCAAGAAGTGAGGCCAACATTGAGCCCGTTTACAAACAACCAAGATGAAGCTTTGCAAGAGGACAATGATGAGTATGCGGACGATGCCAATGAAGTTGATCTCCATGACAACAACGTGGGTGATCTCGACAAATATCACTTGCAAGAGACAATGGACCCTTCCATCCCTTTTTCCCGTGCATATGCATCGGACTCGGATGACGATGGTCCCGATGAACAAGTTGATGCGGAGGGGTTCACGGTGAAGGAGGCCGAAGCTTTCGAGAAGGTATTTGGTCGGGATCATCGGACTACATTGTTCAAGGATGTTAGTCTCGCGGATGAAGCCGTGGTAGATGGTGGCCAATGTGTACCTCTTGGGGTTAGGCCAAGCTCTCATCGTGATTTGGGAGACGACAAGAACCGGATTGCTAAAGGTTCTAAGTTCGACACCTTCTTGGAATTGAAGATGTGGCTCGACAACTACTCGGTTACGCATTATCGCCCACATAAGGTGGTGCACTTTCGACGCCAAAGTGCGCTACACGGTTGCATGTGCATGTGAAGATGAAATATGTCCATGGATTGTGCGTGCAAGACCATGGAAAGGAGGTCCCACTTGGCACGTAGTGAGTTGTGTGCCAACTCACATGTGCCAAGGCAAAAGGGTGGATGGCAAGATTGTGTCCCAAAACCACAAACAACTCACGTCCGAGTTCATCGCCATGTGCTCTCCAACTCAATATCCACACTTCCAACAATGAGCGTCCAACATGTCATTGACCTTGTGAAAGCCATCTTTCACTACAAGGTGAAGTACGGTAAGGCATGGAAGGCGAAGCAAGCCGCATTTAAGATGTTGTATGGTACTTGGGAGGAAGCATACAACCGAATCCCTAGGTTGTTGTTAGCCATGGCCGCGACAAACCCGTGCATGGTTCATGTGGTCGAGCCTCATGGGCACCAAACAACGGTTCATGAAGGAAGGAAAGTCAGAGTATTTGGCCGTGCTTTTTGGGCGTTCGAGCAATGTGTGAGGGCTTTCGAACATTGTAGGCCGGTCATCGCAATTGATGGCACGTTCTTGACCGGACAATACAAGGGCACCTTGTTGGTTGCGATAGCAAGTGATGCCAATAACCGGGTGTTGCCATTGGCATTTGCTTTGGTTGAGGTGGAAAACAATGACAATCGGGAGTGGTTTCTGCATCTTTTGAGGACGAAGGTGTTACCCGCTCAAAGGGAAATTTGTGTCATATCGGATCGGCATCAAGGAATTCTTAACGTGGTGGAGATTGACATTCCCGGGCATGCTCCGTTGCACCATCGATGGTGCATGAGGCACTTTTGTTCGAACTTCTATAGGGCATGTGGCCTTAAGGAGTTGGCCGATGATCTTCAAGATTGTTGTCTTGCTTTCTTCGAGAAGCGCTTCGCCACTTTGTACCACAAATTGCTCGCACACAAAAAACTTGATCCCGGGGGTCAAGACTTTCTCAATAGGCACATTCAATACCGGAACAAGTGGGCACGTGCCCTTGATGAAGATGGCCGGAGATACGGTCAAATGACAAGCAATATGGCGGAATGCTCCAAAATCTCATCATCATACGCCGACTTGCATACCTCCACACAGGTGACGCCTAGAAACCATGTTAGATAGTTGTTGAACGCAATCAGGCAGTGCTCACGAAGTTTGGCTCGTTTTCCAGCCCTAGCTTGCTCCACAGCAAGCGCCCACTGTATGACATAGTTGTTGTGATGCTTGGCCCAATCCTTGATCTTCCGCTGCTTTTTCCTATCCAACCTGCAAGTTAGAAACATAATATTAGCATCATCGAAACCGCCAAGAAGCTGCTAATTGCTCAAGGTTGATTATATCTTACGCGTGTAGCACTATGGAGGTGTCCTCCCACTCTGGCGGGTGTGGCATGAACAAACCAAACTGATGGTACACCCGATGTGGCAGGTGAAGCTCAACCGCCCAGTTGCATATGATTGGACACCGCATATGCCAGAGATCCCTATCCCTAGTGCACATCGGATTCAGCCTGAACTCTTTAGGGTTCCCAAAACTCTCTCCTTTTCCATACGGTTCCCATTCAACCTACAAAATGGGATAGAATGCAAAATTGATATCGAGTTACGATGGAAGCATGATAATAACTTATGCAATGTCGATTCACCGCCAGCGTGATCGCGTCCATCTCGCTCTGTCAGCTTGTACATGACCGAGGATCATCCGTCATCTCATTTAACACATCCCACTTGTAAGCCCAAGTGGGGAGCCGTAGTGGGTCGTCTTTCTCGTCCCAATCATTGAACTTCACGGTCTTCGGTCGTCCAACCGGCAAACGCTCCCAGCTCCATATGGAAAGTGCGAGCAAACAACCACCAATACCTCCAGATAGCCTACAACAGGCTTCGTCCAACTGCACATAAAAGAGAACATGTTGAGTTAACAGCAAGATCGCATTCATAATGTACCAATGAATTGAAACAGAAACACCTTCATACCTGTCTATACAAGTAAGCCAGTGTCGCCGAACCCCAACTCCATTTGCTATCGAAGACGGTCAACGCCTTGAGCCACATCCATGGAGCATTCTTGCCTGTGCCATCAGCAAACATACTCCTGGATATCACGTACCACATGTAGACACGAGCATATGTCTTCACCATGTCCTCATCAGCATCCTCAGGGCAATTACTGAAGTTCGATACTGCGACTCTTTCCTTCTTCTTGCCTTCTACTTCTGATTCCCGCGGCTCCGGAGGAACCATACCGATAAGGGAAAGCATTTGCTCGCGCCACCCATCAAAATCGGTGCTCATACATAGAGGATTCCCATCGATAGGAAGACCGGTGATCATAGCTATATCCTGGAGCGTCACGGTCATCTCCCCAGTCCGAAGATGGAAAGTGTGTGTCTCCGGCCTCCAATGATCAATAAGCGCGGTGAGTCTTTGGAGCATTGTTGGATGGCGTCGACCGGTGACCAGCTGAATGAAAGGGAGAAGTCCTGTCTCCCTAACATACGGCGTGTACCGCTCATCATAGCGCATCCACCCAAGGTTGACCCGTGAGCCCAAGCTTCAGAGGTGCAAGCTCCTACAAGCAAACAAACAAATCATTACATATGGGGGTATGTGTTTGAAAAAACACAAGAAATTCATAACACCGCAACTTTCATTATTACCTGCTGCTTCACCGACATAGCGTACGACCGGTGTTGTAGATCCCAATGATCATTGAGAAGACAAACCATCCTAGCAATTTGCAAGAAAGCTTTCTTGTCAACACGATTATCTTTTGAATACAAAAAAACTAAAGTAGGCCTACTAGATGCAACCATACCAATCTATGTATCCAACCATATCAAATCAAACATAACTAATAAAAAAGGGTTCCACAAATAACTAGGCCTACTTCATACAAATAACTTTTCCATAAACTATGCCTACTTCATAAAAATAACTCTTCCATAAACTAAACTAGGGTTCCACAAATCAAACAAACAAGGGTTCCCCAAATCAATCAAACAAATCAATATATGCAAAGTTCTAATACATGCAAGATTCAAATCTAATCTAATCAAACAAGTATTCCCCAAATCTTCAAAATATCATATTTTCTATGGATAGAAAGAAGGGGATCGAAAGAGAGTACCTTCTAGGATGGATTGGTGAAGAAATGCACGGACCAAATCGTCGGATCTGAAGGATTTGGGAGAGGGGATTAAGAGGGGGAGAGGAGGAACCCGCCGCTCCGCTGCTTCTGTTACTTCAAAACCGAACGAATGGGTGGGGTGGGGGAGGTGGAGCGGGCGGCTTGCATCTAAGTCACCGTGCAGCGCCTACGCGCTGGGCGCTGCACATTACATGTGTGGCGCCTAGCCCGGAGGCGTTGCATTGTCGGGTCTTGAGCCCGAGGGCTGCCACGGTGGACGGTGTGCAACGCCTGCTAGGCGCTGCACAAGAGGGTGTGGCGCCGTCGTGGCGCGCTACACAAAAGGTTAGGGGTGTGAAATAGTTTCACGGGCAGTTCATTCCGTGAATTGATTTCGGCCAGAGGTCAAAATGGTCAAATTTGCCTCCATCACGCGACGAAGATCTCATCTTGGTCGTACTTGGTATGCCCACACCGGTGACGGTCACACCTACCTTACCTGGTTAATTATTCGGAAATACTAACGCCCACACGTGTGGGCGTTTGCATCTCACCCACACGCATGGATCAATGTCGGTTTGAGTTTCCACGAGTCTTGGTATGTTTTGTCAGATTTTTTATGCCACTTAGGATTGAACTGGTGTGTGGGCATTCATCCAGTAGTTCACACGCCCGTTTCCACACGCGGTGCCGGTGTGTGGGCGTTTAACAGTTCGCCCACACGCCAGTTTTCAACGCACGCAAAGGGGCTGGTGTGTGGGCGTTTATCAGTTCGCCCACACGCCCGTCTCCTTTCCCACACCCAGAGCTATCAGTTGCCATGTGTTTTGCAGGGCACATGGCAACTGCCCTAGTATGCTTGTAAGCAGATGGCAACTCTCTCTTTACCCGAAATACGTTATTTTGCCATGTCTTTTTGTAGTGCTACATGTCAACTGCCTAGTGTTTAGTAGATGGCAACTCCTAAAGATACCACCGCGCCCACACGCCCGTCTTCTCTTCCACACCCAAAGCTGTCAGTTGCCATGTGTTTTGCAGGGTACATGACAACTGCCCCCAGTGTGTTTGTAAGCAGATGACAACTCTCTCTTTACCCAAACATGTTATTTTGCCATGTATTTTTGTAGTGCTACATGGCAACTACCTAGTGTTAGTAGTTGGCAACTCCTAAAGTTTTCAAATCATGGCAACTGTAGTAGATTAGATCACACATAGCAACAACTGCAGTTGTCCAAAAATGGCATCTGGCACTTGACCTGAGATGGCAACTGCAGTTGAGCAAAAAGGGTCCGGGACCATGACAACTACGGGGACGCGTGATGACTGTCACGCAGGGCGTGCGGGACCATGAGGTAGGAGGCCTGACGTACGAGCGTGTGGGCGTTATCTATTTCGCCCACACGTAGACATGTGGGAGGGACCGCGAGGCAAAAAAATAACGTATGAGCATTACTTGTTTTACCCACACGTAAACGTGTGGGCTGGTTCTCTTAGACAACACACAAAATATGTGGCCAGACCCCTTAACGCCCATATGTGTGGGCATTATCGGCGTCCTAATTCTTTAGTCGTGCCACTTTTTGGAATCAAATCAACATCGCCGGAGTTTCCACGGGGGGTGGGAGCACGACCATGACCCTTCCCCCCTTCGGAAACGATGCGCCAGGCCAGGATGGAATGGTCATGCCATGCCAAACGAAAGAAAGAATGGAAGAAGAAAGCAAAGAAGCTCCATGTGCGAGCGCAATATGGTTTCGCCGGCCCGAGCACGCCCGTCAAAAGAACTCCAGGAATGATTTGAGCGTTGGCGCTGACTGACCCAAATCGCTCCACCAGCGACGGAGGAAGGAACGGTCATTTGCTATGGCGGACGAAAAAAAACTAACATCTTTAACCATGCTCATGCATTGCTGCAAAATGTCACTACATGATCATTTGCGGGGTTGAAGGCAGAAATGGTGCGTCCTACATGGAGTGGTAAGTTACCCATTACAGGAGCAAACCAGAATTATTATCGTGCCTCTAGAAATCCATCACTACAGGGACAGGCGTTTATTTGACATACACGTTTATACATGCCATCCATGAAAACTATATGACTCACAACATGTTGTTTTTATATTTGGAAACGATGGAACCCATAATTTGGAAGGTGACTATGTCAACATGAACATTACCACCCCCACAACATCACCACCATATCAAATGACCAGAGTCACCAAGTGCCAGTAGCACCAGATGCAGAGGGCCCACTCGGGGGTGCCTAGGGTTGCCGGGCAGCCCAAGACCTAGATCCTCTAGAGACCCTAAGGGCAGATTCGTTGCCCCGCGGGGCAACCACTAGAAAGACACCCAACCCCCGTGAACCCAAGTTTCCCACCGAGCACGCGGCACATGCTGCCTAGCAAGCAGCCGACGGAGCATAGAGCGAGGAAGCGGCCAAGATGGCGAATGCTCGCCACCGCCTTCATCACACGAGGCTTTGCCCAGAGGTCAACGTCGAGCATGCAGATATGTTCAGAGGGCCTCAAATGTGAAGTCAAGGACGAGTAGGCCGGTGGGTTTACCTCGATGCCGTGGATATGGCCCGCCGCCAACAACCACGCGTCTGGCCCCTCCGCCGAGGGGGTGATCAACATCTCCTCCGCCAATGAGTAGAGCTATTTATCTAGTATGTAGTGATGATTCACCTTGTTTAATGTTGATGTAGTGGAATGATAATGTATTAGGTACTCCCTCCGTTCAGATTTATCAGGCCTAAGAGCACCACCAACATGTCCACTTTTATAATGCCTTGCTTTGGAAATTTACATGCATGCAACCATTTGATTGGGTGGAGCAGGAGGCATTGTTGCTAGTCCCATGGCTGAATAATAAATACGCTACATGCATGTTTTTTTATTGGCTGCATGGGAGAGGTAGCATGTGAGAGAGTGCATTACGAGTGGGATGAAAGTATTAATGTGAGCAAATTACCGTGTGCCTTGTCCCAAGAGAAGTGATCTCCGGACCCAATAAACCTGAACGGAGGTAATAATGGACTATTTAATGATGTTATGTTTGATGTTAATGTGGTGCCGTTGTTTAATTATGCAATGATGTAGAGTAAATTCGTGTGAAAACAAATTATTAAGGGAATGGGCTAGACAAAAGTTTAATTTTCCCCCAAAAAAGGGAAATCAAAGGATGTGGAACTAATGTATTGGCTTATGTTTTGGACTATATTCAAGTTCCTCACCATGTCAAAAATATTTACGTTAAAAAGTCAAGAAAGTCATCTAGAATTAGCTAACTCTGCTGTAATCATGACATTTATGCATAGATAAGTCACGTCTAATCAGCAGTCAAACAACACTTTCAACAGTCGTTAAATATCTTAGAGCATCTCCAACAAGCGCCGAACGCGCCACATGCAAAAAACTGCTTTGCCGCGTTCGCACCGCCTGATTTGGCGCGGTGCTGGCTCCAGCAGCCGCGCTAAAATGCAGCGCGCGCGCCGCTCCGGCAGCGCGCAAAAATGCAGCGCGCATGACTCGCCGGGCATTGCATATATGGCATTTTGAACACAAAATGAAGTTGAAACATTCAAAATGCAATGAACATGACATATAAAATTTCACACAAACAAGTTGATGAAGAAAAGTTCATGCCCACAAGTTCAAAATCATGCCCACAAGTTCATCCAACCAAGTTCAAAATGCAAATCAAGTTCAATACACAAATGAAAGACACATCATTCCTCATCCTCGTCTTCGTCCTCGTCCTCATCTTCGGAAGACGATTCTTCCGCCTCCGAAGATGAATCTTCCTCCCTCTCCTCATCACGCACCGCATCACGTGAAGCTCCGACGGTATTGGCAAGATCTTCAACGACATCTTCATGGGAATGTGTGCGAGGAGGCACATCGAAAGAAATTCCGCCCATGGCGGCCGGAGGTGCACCCATGCCTCCCATGAGAGAAGCAAAACTCATGCCTCCCATGGTGGCCATAGCGTCGGGGGGTGCTCCAAAGCCAGCCATGCCTCCCATTGCACCTAAACCGCCCACGGTACCTCCGAAGCCACCCATGCCACCCATGGCGCCGAGGCCACCGCCACCCATGGCGCCGAGGCCACCGCCACCCATTGCACGAACCATGGCTCTTTTTTGGATCAAGACTTCTTCTTGGGCAAGATTGACATACTCCTTTTGCGTCGCATTGAGGTTAGATGTGTCCAAGAAGAACAAGTGCTTCTCCCATTCCAACAATCTAATTCGCTCCTCATTGCTCACCTTCCTCTCCTCCAAAGCCACCTTCCTCTCCTCGGCCGCCACCCTCCTCTCCTTGGCCGCCAACCTCCTCTCCTCGGCTGCGGCATCTTGGGTCCTTGCCATTTTCCTCACCTCGTTGGCTTCTTTTCTTGCCTCCACAATAGCTTCCATAGCATTTTTGAGCTCATCATCTCCTTTCCTCTTCTTCTTTTCAGTTTTGTCTTTCTTGCACCCATCCGGTCGCTTTGGGCTTCGAGTATGAAACCGAGTCGGATGTGGGGCTTCTCTTGCCGTCATCACTTGATGCATCATCCTCCTCCCCATCATCATCCAACTTAATTGTTCGCTTGCGTTTGTTGCTCAAATGCAAATCATCCAAATCTTCTCGCTTCTTCCATTTCTCATCATCCTTCAACACGTTATAGCAATGGGGCAAGGTAAAGACCCTTCCTTTCTTGATCTTCCCCTTCTTGGTTGTCCTCTCCTCTTCTTTGAACAAGTTTTGCGCAATGTTGTACTACATGAAAACAAAGCAAGTTAGCACCAACAACAAGTATGATGAACATGTATGATGAACTTGTATGAAATGCCACTTACTCCATCGTCCTCATTTGTGCCACTTGGGTTCAACTTGTCAACCGCCTTTTGACAGGCCGCACACCTTTGACAATCCGAGTTGATTGTCGACCATCGGGACCGAAACGATCTCTCGGAGCGGTCAATTCCACTCAAGTTGTGAACATCAAAGTGTTCTTTCATCCGCCCCCAATAAGCATCTCTACTTTGATCACCTCCAACAGATGGATCCCTCGACACTTGCAACCAAGTATTGCATAGTAAGATGTCATCGACGTTGGTGTAATTGCCCGCTCTTCCTTTCGGTGAGTCGACAATGCCCTCACCCTCCTCGTCCACCTCGAACTCATGGTCTTCGAAATGCATGTCATTGGTTTGAGACCAATGTGAATTGTTGGAGCCAACACCCATCGTTGACATGTATGCATCATCATTGAGACTACAAAGTTTTTTGAACAATGCAAATAAGCTATCTATATGTGAATGCATTGAAAAAATAACAACAAAAAAAAAGAAAAGTTGGAATTTTTTTACCTTGGGGGCATTTCGTCGAACATGTTGTGCGCGTGGCCGCCGGCCCAACGAGTGAGCTCGCCGGCGCTTCGGTAGCCGCCGCGCCCGTCGCACACCCTGCAAGCTTCTTCCTCCTTGCCTTCGAGGTGCCGGAGCCGCCCGCCGCCTTGTTTTTCTTCGCCGATGTCTTGCCCTTCTTTGGCCGTGCCGCATTGGGGAGCTTTGGGGCGGCGGCTCGGGCCGGCGCCGCGCGACGCCACCCGCCGCCGAGGTCATCCGCGGCGGCATGAAGAGGCCGCGCGCGAGGCCGATGGTCGCAGGAGCTCCGGCGGAGGCGAGGCCAACGTCACCCGGGCTAGGGTTTGCGGCGGCGGCGATGGAGGGGTCGCGGCTATAGGATGGGGTGAGCGGGGTGCCGGCGCGTGCGTCCATGGGGTGCAGTTCACCGGCGCCGGCGCGCGCGGGGCGTAGGAGGCAGAGAAGAGAGAGTGCAGCGCGAGCGCTCGAGTGTGCCGCGCGCGGAAGTGGGCGCTTCAAGTACACCGCGTGAGATAGCGAATTCGACCACGCGCCCAACTCCTTATACCGCGCGCGCGGTTATTGCGTACCCCTAGAGCCACCCGCCGGGTTGGGCGCGCTTTAAACTGACTCAATTTGCGGCGCGGCGCTTGTTTAGCGCGCCTGTTTGGAGATGCTCTTAGGCATTTCCTGCGTGAAACCAACAAACCACAGCCGTGAAAACCCTGCCAAATGGCGCACCTACTTCTTTCTCTTGTGAAAAGTAAGAGCCCAAATTCTCAATGACATGAACATATGTCTCATACTTATCAGCCATCCAGGATCTGTCAAAGCACGTGAAAGGCTTGCCGAGTAAATTATGCTCACGCGCGCATCCTGGGCCCAACCAAAAGCATGTTTGCCGCAGTAGGCGACCGCACCACCCACGGCGACTCACGCGCTGAACAATTCTCATATCACACTCCCATTTTCTTGCTTCGCCACCGGCGACCAAACCACGATGAATTCTTCACAGTGTGAACTCGACCCACCACTCCTATATATCTGGATGTTCGTACGTTCATAGATGCACACTAGACGATCGACTACGATCCAGCGTCCGCCATTTTCCAACGGCCAACACTAACTAATCAGCAGCACCAGGCTTAATTAAAACCGGTAATCTAGCGCCGCTACTAGCTACTATGGCCGCCACGTCCCTGGCTTTCGTGGCGCGCCGCGGCGAGCCGGAGCTGGTCGCGCCGGCCGGGCCGACGCCGCGCGAGCTCAAGCGGCTCTCGGACCTCGACGACCAGGAGAGCCTCCGGTTCTACCGCTCCGTCATCTACTTCTACCGGGGCCGCCCCTCGCGGGCGCGCGCCGACCCGGCCACGGTCATACGCGACGGCCTGGCCGCGGCGCTCGTGCACTACTACCCCATCGCCGGGCGCCTCCGCGAGCTGCCCGGCAGGAAGCTCGCGGTGGACTGCATTGGCGAGGGGGTGTGGTTCGTCGAGGCCGACGCGGACGTCGCGCTGGACGAGTTCGGCGACACGCTGTGCCCGCCAGTCCCTTGCGCCGGCCAGCTCCTGTGCTTGCCGGAGAGCAACTCCGCCGTCGTTGTCGACCGTCCACTGCTCTACGTTCAAGTAAGTCTTGGGTGCATGCGTTGAAGAATTATTTTTCTTTCTAAAATAACTAGGTTAGGGTTGAAGAGTTGGTGGTGTATGCTTGAGAGCATGTTGATTTTTGTCTGTAATTTGCACTACGTGACACTGACATGCACCATGCGTGATGGCATGAAGGTGACGAGGTTGAGGTGCGGAGGCTTCGTGTTAGGCATCCAGGTGTGCCATAACCTCGTGGACGCGCCGGGCGTCACGCAGTTCCTGCAGGCCGTCGGCGAGCTGGCGGGCGGCATGGAGGCGCCAAGCGTGCGGCCGGTGTGGGCGAGGGAGCTGCTCGACGCGCGCGACCCCCCGTGCCCCAGCTACCAGCACCCCGAGTACGAGCTGGCGGCCGACGCGGCCAACGACAGGCTCCGTCCGGGCGCCGAGCTCGTGCACCGGGCGTTCCTCTTCGGCCCCGAGGAGCTGTCCTCGCTGAGGGACCAGCTACCGCCGCAGATGAGGTCGCGGTGCTCCCGGTTCCTGCTCCTGTCGGCGTTCGCGTGGCGCTGCCGGACTGCGGCGCTCGGCTACGCGACCGGCGACGAGGTGCGGTTCATGTTCGTGGTGAACGCCCGCGGGAAGCGCGGCCGCCCGCTCCCCAAGGGGTTCTACGGGAACGCGCTCACCTTCGGCGTGGCGCGGACGACGGCCGGCGAGCTCTGCTCGGGACCGCTGGGCCGCGCGGTGGAGCTGATCGTCGCCGCGATGGCGCGGGTCGCCGCCGACGACTACGCGCAGTCGGTGGCCGACGCGCTGGTGCTGCGGGGGCGGCCGCGGTTCACGACGGCGCGGACGTACCTTGTGACGGATCTGACCAAGGCGAACCTGCACAATGTGGACCTCGGATGGGGCCTTCCGGTGTACGGCGGGCCGGCCACGACGACGCTGGCCACGTTCCACATCCCCGCGGCGGGCGGAGGGATCACCGTGCCGATGTGCCTGCCGCCGCGCGCCATGGAGAGGTTCGCGGCCAATGTGCGCGCGGGGCTCTCGGAGGTTTCTTCGCGCCGTGGGCGTTCTAGTGGCGTGGAGTCGACCGTGCTGTCGAGGATGTAGGAATGTAACCTGAAAATACAACTCCTCACACAATCACTTTTCCTTGCGGAACATTTCAAATGTAATTTCGAATCCAAATAAGCGTCCGTAACATGATTTGGCTTTCTAAAAAATGTAGTTGGTTTTAGGGGATACTATTCTCACTTAGACTGCTGTATTTTTATTCGTTCTTAAGGAGCACATCTCTACTACTCCCTCCGTTCCTAAATAATTGTCTTTCTAAAGATTTCAACAAGTGACTACATACGGAGCAAAATGAGTGAATCTACACTCTAAAACATGTCTACATACATCCGTATGTTGTAGTCCATTTGAGATGGCTAGAAAGACAATTATTTGAGAACAGAGGGAGTATTAAGGAATACGCTTTCGTTCACCCGGCTGATTTCTTGCACGCGTGGACCGTGTCTATAGCCGTCATATCTATTTTTAGTTGGACGGCTCGGGTAGTTTTCTTTTAGAACGAAGGCTCGTAAAGAGCCCGGCTTTGAATTAACAAAGCCATCAACCGGCCAGGAATTACAACAGACAACTCAACTTACAACGGTCAGAACGATACAACGGGAAACACTGGAAAGCCTACTCACTACAGCCTCCACAAGCCGCAAATGAATTGCAGCTAGCAAAGGCCGAGCACTCCACACCAGGATCATATGAAGCAAGAAACAGAGCAGCACAGCAGGACATAGCCGACCTTCGAGAATGGACCGTGTTCCAGGAACACCTAGAGAAGAAAGGAACCAACATCTTCCCTCTCAATCACCGCAGAGGGACCCTTCCCCCTCGCCATGGCTCGTAGGCGCCGTACTGTCGGGATTTCAAGAAGCTCACCCTAGAGCTGGAAGATTGTCGCCCTCGCATCGCAAGATGGACACAGGATGCCCACATCGATTTGGGATATATCTCGTCGGCTGCTCCGCCACAGTCCAAGCTCAACTAGTTGGAGACAAGCTTCAAGGAATCAGACGACGCGGTGGTGGTAGCTCAATCCCTCACCTGCATAACCTCCCGACCGAGCCCCGCACCCTTGACGACGCCTCCAACAAGGTCACGACGCGCAAGGCGCCGCCGCCGCCAAATCCGCCGAGGATAAAGGTATTCACCCGGCAGGGGTGTCGGGTGGAGAGCGGGGACCTCGGCTGCGCCCCATGGAGGAAAGCATCGCCTTTGGCGTTACCGCCCTTGGCCGGCCGGACCGCCAAGGTTTCCCCGGTGCCCTAGCTGACCACCAACACGCACTAACGCCGGAGCGACGCTAGCCCACACCGAGGCGAGAGCGAGGCAGCAGGGATAGGGATTTCGCACCTCCAGATCCGACGAAGAAAGCTTCGCCGCGCCGGATTCCACCAGCCACCCGCCGCCACGCTGCCAGCACGCTGCCAAGACCGCGAACGCCGCCCACCTCCCGACGACGCCTCTCCGCAAGGGCCGCCGCCCCAGGAACCACGACCTCCAAGAGGGGAAGGAGCGCCGAGATCCCCGCCGCCACCTTCACCGGCGGCCGCACGGGCTTCCCGGCGGGCGTCTTTGGTAGCGGCGAGGGGGAGGAAGGGGGTGGCGGCGGCGGCGAAACCCTAGTCGCCCAAGGGGACGACGCGAGGGCCGGGAGGGAAACAGAAAGATTTCTGAATATTTATGTAGCGACCTGACCCAAAATCGGTCAAGTCTCTGTGTCTGTACCATCTCAAGATCATGCTGGCACTCACAGTACATTGATGAAATAATCAAAGTTCAATCACACCTGAATTTATTACATGATTCTCATATCGAGTCTTTATTACAATAGAATAAATTCGGCCAAAGGCCAACTCATGAGAAATAAACTAAGTAAGCTGCGGAAGCGTAGAAGAATAGCGAGTCCATCCGACTCCAAAGGGCAATCGCCAAGCGCGGAGCGTAGCCTCAATCCTGATCGGAATACTCATCTGCAACATAAGACGTTGCAGCCATGTAGGTCAGCATTTTGAATATGCCGGCAAGTCATGAAGAGAGAATAACAATAATAAAATTTCTAACACTATATGCAATTTGGCTGTGGGGCTCTAAGTTTCATCATTTTGCGAAAAGCCAATTTTTTTCTACTACAGTGGACTTGCTTGCAAATACTACAAAATTGTTGGTAGTTATTGAGATGGTTCCGCCAACCAATGTCTCATTCCCAAATTATTAAGTCATAATCCCCTCAATTAATTTATTAATTACTATGTTGAGATTTCCGAATACTTCCAGGTTCCAGAGGCTCAAATTGTCCGTAACCGGGGACACGACTAATCGATTAGATCTTTTCTCTGCAGAGGTTTGCGCACTTTACCCGCAAGAATCGTTCCCTCCCTTAATTCTTCGCACTTCATGGTGTTTGAAGACGGGACGAACGAAACAGGGTCTTCCAAGAGTTCTTCCGCCACCGCCGGTACCCATCCAATCCTACCGTTCTTCTACATCTCGTAGTACCGCCCAGCCAGAGTCACAACTAGGGTTGACCAAGCCAGAGCCCATAATGGCTTGCGGCTGCACAGTAAGCTTCCGTCAATGGGGCATCCACCCGCCTCTTCGTGGCTGGGTGAAGCTTTCCGCAAGATGTCATGGCACTTCTCCATGCATCCCGCCAACCACTTGGGTTCTCCATGGTGCCCGTCAACCGTCCTCCACCCAAAGAGTGAATTTCAAGTCCATCTTGAGCTTGAAGTTCATGGGGTTGTCATCATCTTGACTCTCACATCTCCCTTATGAATTCACTCAACCAACCCCGTCTACGAGCATAGCAAAATAAACTACTACGTCCCGGGTCATGGTAACAAGGGGAATTGGCTCATCCTACCTCATGATACTACTCAAGAACATAACTTCAAAATTTCACCTACTGCATGCATGGTGGGGAGGTATAATTCTAATGCAACAAAAGGATAGGTATTGTAAAGAAACATGATCAATGACTTGCCTTGCTGACGATCTTCGTAAGCTAGGGACTCGTGGTAGCAAGCTTCGCACTCCGGAAATTCTACCGAGGCAAACAATAACCATAATAGGCATAAAGCATATGATCACTTAACATAACATCATAGTAACATAACACACCAAAACAAACGAATCAAAACCCAAAGGAAAACTCGAAGAAATCCAACTCAAAGTTTTCCTACTTCAAGCAACAACTAAAAATAGTTTTATATAACAAAAATTTTCTTAACATAACCTAAGCATGGGTTTATGCTAACTTAACAGAAAAGAACTCATCAAGCAACTAGGAGCAAAAAGAATCACTTTAAAAGCTATTATAAAACTCCTATTAGGCCTAAAGCAAATTTTAGTAAGAAAATAAAATAAAAGTTTTATTTATTATAAATAAAAGTTCATGCTCTAAAGTTACAGAAACTAATCAGGAATAATCTATCACATAATAGAAATAAAATTATTTGCTAATTAAAACAGTAGGAAAACAGTAGGTAGCTAATTAATTAAGAATAACATGACTCTGTTTAAAACTATTTTTTATTAATCCTAAAATGCCCAAATAAATTCCTACGGTTAGGAAATGTCAAAACAAAGTTGTGACAAAAGAATCATTAAAAATAATTTTCCTAACTCATTTTATGGCAGAATTACTATTCTGTCTAAATCTAAAATAAAGCAATTTTAAATAATTTTAACATGGCAAATTATATTTTCTACAGAAACTATAAGAAATTTGCAAACCAAAAAAAAAGAATCACTTAAAAATATTAAGTAGATTAAAAGATATGATTTTTTCAAATCTGAAACTATTCTTTTAAAACAGAAAACGAAAAATAAAGAAAAACGGCCTAATGGGCCTAACTAGCGCACTGGGCGTAATATAACTAAATCCGCCCTAGGGTTAAACTGAGTCGGGCCGGTTCAACTAAAAACCCTAACTAAAAATAAACCGGAACTAACCGGGATAAAAACCGGTCTTTAAAATAGACCGTACCCCTTCGGGGGGATCTAATCCTAACCGTCGAAAATGGATCGGACGGCGGGGAGGTGCTCCGTGACTTACGGACGGCGATGGCGACGGGCGTTTCGGGCGGCGAGTGCTCGGCGTCTCCGGTGGTCGGGGCGTCGGCGAGTGGTCCGGCCCAAGTGACGGGCGAGGGGTCCTTGGTGGAGTCAGGCGAGCTCGGGGATGGCCGGGCGTCGGCGACGGGTTAATGGCGGCGGCGGCGGCGTTTGGGTGCTCCGGCGAGTGTCTTGGCGAGAGGAGAGGTCGGGCGAGGGGCGAGGGGAAAACGGGTCGGGGGTATATATAGGCGGGGTCCTCGACTTGGACGAGGGCAACGCGGCGAGGATCATGGCGAACCCGGATCTCGCGGGATCCGGCGAGCAGCGGCGGGTGGTTCGCGTGGGCGAGGAAAACGACGGGTGGGACCACCGTCGGTGAGAGAGGGAAGAACAGGTCGGTCGGCCGACCCGGAGGGTGTTCGCGCGGGGCTCGGTCGTGGGCTGGCGCGCATGGTGGGCTCGGTCGGCTGGCCGGCTGGTCAACCGCTGGGTGTTAGCTGGGCCGGTTATTCTGGCCGCGCCACTGGGCTTTTTTTTATCCATTTTTTTTGAAAAATAAAAAGAGAGAGAAATATAAATATTTTATATAAGACATATATATATCAAAATGATCAGGGGAATATTCCCTATCATTTGAATATTTTTCCAGAGGCAAAATCCAAACTTTATAAAAATTTATTTTTTTCAAAATTCAAATAAAACTCAAATTTGAATTCAAACTTTTTGGCAATGTTTTTCCTCTGATATTTTTGGAGTGTCATGTTTACTCCTCTCATACTTTTTCTCAAGTATTTATCAGGCATATTTTTTTTGAAATGATTTCCACTTGCCAAAATTTGAATTCAAATGCCAACTAGTCCAAAACTTTTGAAACTTCAAATGCCACTCAAATTCAAACAGAATGCATAGATGCTTAGCTATAATTGTAAAACATTCCAAATAGGAAATTTGGGATGTTACAAACCTACCATTTTAAGATGAATCTCGCCCTCGAGATTCGGGTTGGCTACAAATAGGTGCGGTGGTCTCGAAGGAGGTCTTCTTCTCGCCCCGGTGGCTTCTTCCTCGAGTGATGACTCCACGGCACCTTGCAAAACTTGATGATCTTGCTACGGTGACTCTGTTCGCAGCCTCGAGAATTGGACGGGTTTCTCCTTATAAGTCGAGATCACCGTCGAGCTGTATGGCCTCTAGGGGCACTGTGTCTCTCAATGGAATATCGGCCATGTCGGCATGACACTTCTTCAGCTGAGAAACATGGAAGACATCATGAACTCCGGACAATCCTTCCGGCAATTCCAACTTGTAAGCAACTTCTCCACGACGTTCGAGGATTTTGTAGGGGCCAATGAATCGGGGTGCTAACTTTCCTTTGACACCAAACCTCTTGATTCCACGAAGTGGAGACACACGAAGATATGCTCGGTATCCCGCTTCGTAAGTTACTTCCTTGCGTTTACTGTCGGCATAACTCTTCTGCCTCGACTGTGCTATCTTGAGTCTATCCCGAATCAGTTTGACTTTCTCTTCGGAATCTCTGATAAGGTCGGAACCGAAAAGTGTTCGATCTCCAACACCATCCCACAACAATGGTGTTCTGCACCTCCTTCCGTATAGAGCTTCGAAAGGGGCCATCTTCAGACTGGACTGATAACTGTTGTTGTATGAGAACTCTGCGTATGGCAAATTATCATCCCAGCTAGACCCATAGTCTAGCACACAAGCTCTCAACATGTCCTCCAGAATCTGGTTGACTCTCTCGGTCTGTCCATCTGTCTGCGGATGAAAAGTCAGATGAACTCCAGCCTCGCACTCCAAGGTTTCATGCAACCGATTCCAAAACTTTGAGGTAAACTGTGTTCCTCTATCCGACGATACTCCTCGGAACTCCATGCGACATACGATCCTGGTCATGTATATCTTGGCCAACTTAGCACTGGTATAGGTAGTCTTCACGGAATGAAGTGAGCTACCTTGGTCAAACGATCAACCACTACCCAGATAGAATCATAACCTGAACGGGTCTGGGTAATCCTGTGATAAAGTCCATTCCAAGTTTTTCCCATTTCCAATCGGAATCGGCAAAGGTTGAAGTAACCTGTTGGCTTCGATGTTACGCCTTTACTCGTTGGCAAACATCGCATATTGCTACGTACTCGGCAATATCCTTCTTCATACCGTCCACCGAAACTTTCTTTCAAATCCGGTACATCTTGGTGCTACCGGGTGAATCGAGTACGGTGAATCATGAGCCTCTGAAGAATTAGCTTCTGAGTTCGGGATCATTGGGTACATAAATACGATCCTCGAACCATATAGCTCCGTATTCATCCTCACGGAATCCTTTGGCTTTTCCTTCATTCATCTTTTCTTTATCTCATCAATTTCCTTGTCCGACTTACGGGCTTCACGAATCCTTTCGCCAAAGTGGACTGAACTTCCAGAGTTGCAACATATCCTCTCGAACTATCTCCGCCGGAGATCTCTCGAGGTCATCGACTAACTCCTCGGGTAATCCTCCGCTATAAGAGTATTCACATAACTCTTACGGCTCAAAGCATCTGCTACAACATTAGCCTTACCGGTGGTAATGCAATCTCATGTCATAGTCCTTGATTAACTCCAGCCATCTCCTCCGCTCGAGGTTCAACTCTTCTGCGTGAAAATATACTTCAAGCTCTTGTGATCTGTGTAAACATCACAACGGTTTCCGATAAGGAAATGCCTCCAGGTCTTGAGTGCATGCACTACGGCTGCTAACTCCAAATCATGTGTGGCATAATTCATCTCGTGAGGTCGTAGCTGTCTGGAGGTATAAGCTACAACTTTTCCTTCCTGCATGAGTACTCCTCCGACTCCACGAGAAGCGCCACAATATACCGTAATCCTTGTGTATGTCCGCAAAATCAGCACTGGGCTGAACCAAACGCTTTCTTCAATTCACGAAACGGCTTCACAGTCCTCGGTCCAAATGTACTTGGCTTCCTTCTTCAACAGCTCAGTCATGGGCTTGGCAATCTTCGAGAAATTCTCAATAAACCTCCGATAATATCCTGCGAGTCCGAGAAAACTGCGGATCTCCTTGACTGAGGTGGGCGACTGCCAATCGGTGACTGATTCAACCTTGGCGGGTCAATCGCTATTCCTTCTCCTGAAATAACATGTCCGAGGAATCCGACTTCCTTCAGCCAAAATTCGCATTTGCTGAACTTGGCATACAACTGATGTTCTCGAAGTTTCTCCAGAACTAGACGCAAATGTTCCTTATGCTCTTCCTCGCTCTTGGAGAAAATCAGTATATCATCGATGAACACCACGACAAACTTGTCCAGATATTCCATAAATACCTTGTTCATCAAATTCATGAAGTATGCAGGGGCATTAGTCAATCCGAATGACATGACAGTGTACTCATATAAACCATACCTGGTAGTGAATGCTGTTTTGGGTATATCCTTTTCACGGATCTTCAACTGATGATACCCTGATCGGAGATCGATCTTGGAGAATACCTTGGCTCCAACTAGCTGATCAAACAGATCATTAATCATCGGTAGAGGGTACTTGTTCTTGATGGTCACGTCGTTCAACGAACGATAATCCACAACCATTCTCAAGGTTCCATCCTTCTTCTCTACCAAAAGAACTGGGGCTCCCCAAGGTGGTGAGCTTGGCCGAATATAACCTTTCTCCAATAGCTTATTAATTTGGTTCTTGATCTCCTTCAAATCGTTTGGTGGCATCCGATAAGGTCTCTTGGATATTGGGGCTGTGCCGGGCAATAACTCAATCAGAAATTCAATGTCCCTGTCCGGTGGCATTCCTGGTAATTCCTCCGAAATACATCGGAAAATCTTGCACCACGGCACTTCCTCCCGAACAACTCCCGTGAGGGAATTCACCTGATTCTTCATCTGGCTATGTCTGGATACATAATTGATCCTCTTCTGCTCCGGGGTGGTGAGCAGAATAGACTTGCGGGCACAATCTATGTTTCCTTCAAACTTCGTCAACCAATCCATGCCTAGGATTACATCCAAGGTCTGGGTTTCCAATACTATGAGGTCTGCGGGAAATTTATGGTTCCCGATGTTGAGGGTTGCATGACAGCCTAAGCTCGCCATCATTTCTCCTCCTGCGAACCGACGCGAAGGGGCTTCTAAGGGTTTTAGTGGGCAACCCGTACTTTTCCACAACTACCCTTGATATGAATGAATGCGTTGCACCGTAATCAAAGAGTACCAATCTGAACGTGAATTCAATAAAACTTACCAACCACGATTGTCCGGCTGATCATAGACGCCCTCCACGTCAATGTGGTTCACCCGAGCACGAGGAAAGGGTTGGGCTTCTTTGCTGAGCTTCCATTGCCGCTTTCCATTCCTCTGCTTGGCCTCCGGGCAGTCGGTGGCATAGTGCCCTGTTTTCTGGCACTTGAAACAGGTGATGTGACTCAGATCCTTCAGAGCCGGGGCAGGACGATGCTGGTTGCCATTACCGTGTCCATTGCCATTGCCATTGCCATTGCCTGACTTGTTGTCCTGGTTGCGGTTGTTCCCATTTCCTCCATGGTTATGTCCTCCATGGTTGTGATGGGTATGCCCTCCTGAGTATGGGGCATAACGGGGCTTCTGCTGAGCTCCAGAGTTGTACTTCCCCTGGCTGTACTTCCGCTTGCGGCTATCAATCTGCTGCTGCTTGCCTTCAAGTATGGTGGCCTTGGCTACCAGCTCCTGGTAGTTGGTGAAGGTAGCCACCATAAGCTGCATTCCCAGCTCGTCATTGAGTCCTCGAGAAACTTCTCCTGCTTTGCGGCATCTGTGGCCACATCATCCGGGCATTACGAGCTAACTTGCTGAACTCATCCACGCATCGCACCACAAGACGATTCCCTGGCGTAAGTTGCGGAACTCACGCTTCTTCGCACTCATGGCTCCAGCTGAAACATGAGCGGTAAGGAAGGCCTGCTGGAACTGATCCCACGTGATGGCACTGATGGGATACGTGGTGGTGTAGTTCTCCCACCAAGAAGCTGCAGGTCCATCCAGTTGATGTGCGGCAAAGCGCACCTTCTCTGCATCAGTGCATCCAATAGTGATTAACTCTCTTTCGACCTTGCGGAGCCAATCATCGGCCACAATCGGCTCAGTGCTGCTAGAGAACACTGGCGGATTCAGCCTTAGGAATCGAGTCAAGTTGTCAACAGGGGGTGGTGGCGGTGGATTGTAGTTGTTGTTGTTGTTGTTTTGGTTCTGTATGAGCATCTGCATGAGGGCATTCTGCTGCTGGATCAGTTGGGTGAGCTCCGGCGGGAAGTTGAGACCGGGGTCACGTCTCGGAGGCATCTGGTGTTTTGGAGTGGATGAGAAAATTAGAATAGAACAATGGTCTAATGAGAAAATATCACTACCCATATGAATGCACAATCATAATCACACCAATCATTTATTCATTCCACTCAAACATGGTTCAAACTCGATTACAAAATATCTCACGACTAATCGAAAATAACGGCCTAACTGATCGACGGAAAAAGTAAAATAACATGGCGGTCGACTAAATGTCTTCATCAATAATCCTTGCGTCCTCTGGTGCGATGTCCTCCGGTGTGGCGTCTTCTGTTGCGGCGCCTCCTCTTGCGGCTTTCTCCAGTGGAACTCCCTTCATAATCCTGGTCATTGCTCACGAGAGGTCCGTCATCTCCACTCGGAAAAGGTCCTCTCCCAAGTCCATCTTTTCCTCTAATGCGGCAACCTTCATCTTCAGGTCGTCGACTCTCTCCATGAAGTCCGCGATCTCTTCCTCATGGTCAAGGAAGTCTGCGTGTGCCTTCTCCTCCAGTTCCAGTTCACGGAACAACAGCCTCCTGTGTACCTTCGAGTTACGGCGAGTCTAGATCTCCCGTTTCCTGAGGAGACACTCCAAGTCTTGGACATACGAGAGAATGGAGTCGTCCTCTACGGTACGGATGATATCTCCATTCCTTGCTCTGCGAGAAACCATGGCGAGGTCTGATGGGTCGAGCTCGGCTCTGTACTCTTCTCGGAGATGTCCAAGTGCACGATAAATCGCCATGTCTCTTCCGAGGATCCAGTTGAAGTCGGTAAACTCAAAGTCAATAGGCTCTGTATGTCCTCCGAAGGTTCTCCCTGGAATATGCACCTCAATCCTGTAGCGGGTATCCGTCGGAAGTGCATTGGTAGGCTTCCCGGTGATCGAGGGCGAGCAATCTTCAGCTTCTTCACGATCTGGACCAGCTTCTGCCAAGGGCATCGTCTCATCTGGTGGCAAAACTCCGTAGCAAAACTGGGGTGAACTCGACGCCATCTAGAATGTTGAAAATCGGAGAGAAGTCGAAATGAACAGGGAGAATTACGGAATGATAAGGATATAAAGTAAATAGTCTCTTCCTATGGCTTTCCGATCCTAGGGGTTACGTCCTACGGTCAGCGTGTGCTCTGAATACCATCTCAGAGCGACCGACCCAAAATCGGTCAAGTCTCGTATGCATACCATCCCAAGATCATCTTGGCACTCACAAGACATTGATGAAATAATCAAAGTTCAATCACACCAGAATTTATTACGATTCTCATATCGAGTCTTTATTACAATAGAATAAATTCGCCAAAGGCCAACTCATGAGAAATAAACTAAGTAAAGCTGCGAAGCGTGAAGAATAGCGAGTCCATCCGACTCCAAAGGGCAATCGCCAAGCGCGGAGCGTAGCCTCAATCCTGATCGGAATACTCCTCTGCAACATAAGACGTTGCAGCCGTGTAGGTTAGCATTTTGAATATGCCGGCAAGTCATGAAGAGAGAATAACAATAATAAAATTTCTAACACTATATGCAATTTGGCTGTGGGGCTCTAAGTTTCATCATTTTGCGAAAAGCCAATTTTTTCCTACTACAATGGACTTGCTTGCAAATACTACAAAATTGTTGGTAGTTATTGAGATGGTTCCGCCAACCAATGTCTCATTCCCAAATTATTAAGTCATAATCCCCTCAATTAATTTATTAATTACTATGTTGAGATTTCCGAATACTTCCAGGTTCCAGAGGCTCAAATTGTCCGTAACCGGGGACACGACTAATCGATTAGATCTTTTCTCTGCAGAGGTTTGCGCACTTTACCCGCAAGAATCGTTCCCTCCCTTAATTCTTTGCACTTCATGGTGTTTGAAGACGGGACGAACGAAACAGGGTCTTCCGAAGAGTTCTTTTGGCCACTGCCGGTACCCATCCAATCCTACCGTTCTTCTACATCTCGTAGTACCGTCCAGCCAGAGTCACAACTAGGGTTGACCAAGCCAGAGCCCATAATGGCTTGCGGCTGCACAGGTAAGCTTCCGGTCAATGGGTCATCCATCCGTCTCTTCGTGGCTGGGTGAAGCTTTCCGCAAGATGTCATGGCACTTCTCCATGCATCCCGCCAACCACTGGGTTCTCCAGGTGCCCGTCAACCGTCCTCCACCCAAAGAGTGAATTCAAGTCCATCTTGAGCTTGAAGTTCATGGGGTTGTCATCATCTTGACTCTCACATCTCCCTTATGAATTCACTCAACCAACCCGTCTCTGAGCATAGCAAAATAAACTACTACGTCCCGGGTCATGGTAACAAGGGGAATTGGCTCATCCTACCTCATGATACTACTCAAGAACATAACTTCAAAATTTCACCTACTGCATGCATGGTGGGGAGGTATAATTCTAATGCAACAAAAGCATAGGTATTGTAAAGAAACATGATCAATGACTTGCCTTGCTGACGATCTTCGTAAGCTAGGGACTCGTGGTAGCAAGCTTCGCACTCCGGAAATTCTACCGAGGCAAACAATAACCATAATAAGCATAAAGCATATGATCACTTAACATAACATCATAGTAACATAACATACCAAAACAAACGAATCAAAACCCAAAGGAAAACTCGAAGAAATCCAACTCAAAGTTTTCCTACTTCAAGCAACAACTAAAAATAGTTTTATATAACAAAAATTTTCTTAACATAACCTAAGCATGGGTTTATGCTAACTTAACAAAAAAGAACTCATCAAGCAACTAGGAGCAAAAAGAATCACTTTAAAAGCTATTATAAAACTCCTATTAGGCCTAAAGCAAATTTTAATAAGAAAATAAAATAAAAGTTTTATTTATTATAAATAAAAGTTCATGCTCTAAATTTACAGAAACTAATCAGAATAATCTATCACATAATAGAAATAAAATTATTTGCTAATTAAAACAGTAGGAAAATAGTAGGTAGCTAATTAATTAAGAATAACATGACTCTGTTTAAAACTATTTTTTATTAATCCTAAAATGCCCAAATAAATTCCTACGGTTAGGCAATGTCAAAACAAAGTTGTGACAAAAAGAATCATTAAAAAATAATTTTCCTAACTGATTTTATGGCAGAATTACTATTCTGTCTAAATCTAAAATAAAGCAATTTTAAATAATTTTAACATGGCAAATTATATTTTCTACAGAAACTATAAGAAATTTTCAAACCAACAAAAAAAGAATCACTTAAAATATTAAGTAGATTAAAAGATATGAATTTTTCAAATCTGAAACTATTCTGTTAAAACAGAAAACGAAAAATAAAGAAAAACGGCCTAATGGGCCTAACTAGCGCACTGGGCGTAATATAAC
This sequence comes from Aegilops longissima, assembly GCA_021605205.1. NCBI lineage: Eukaryota > Viridiplantae > Streptophyta > Magnoliopsida > Poales > Poaceae > Aegilops > Aegilops longissima. Next base: position 605,451,171 of record CM038677.1, on the reverse strand, counting down.
TAAATCGGCCCTAGGGTTAAACTGAGTCGGGCCGGTTCAACTAAAAACCCTAACTAAAAATAAACCGGAACTAACCGGGATAAAAACCGGTCTTTAAAATAGACCGTACCCCTTCGGGGGGATCTAATCCTAACCGTCGAAAATGGATCGGACGGCGGGGAGGTGCTCCGGTGACTTACCGGACGGCGATGGCGACGGCGGCTCGGGCGGCGAGTGCTCCGGCGTCTCCGGTGGTCGGGGGCGTCGGCGGAGTGGTCCGCCCAGGTGCGGACGGGCGAGGTCCGTTGGTGGAGTCGAGCGAGCTCGGGATGGCCGGGCGTCGGCGACGGGTTAATGGCGGCGGCGGCGTTCGGGTGCTCCGGCGAGTGTGCGCAGCGAGAGGGAGAGGTCGGGCGAGGGGGCGAGGGGGAAAATGGGGTCGGGGGGGGGGTATATATAGGCGGGGGTCCTCGACTTGGACGAGGGGCAACGCGGGCGAGGGATCCGCGGCGAATCCTGGATCTCGCGGGATCCGGCGAGCGGCGGCGCGGGTGGTTGCGTGGGCGAGGGGAAGACGACGGGGTGGGGACCACCCGTCGATGAGACAGGGAAGCGGGGAACGGGTTGGTCGGCCGACCCGGAGGGTGTTCGACGCAGGGGGCTCGGTCGTGGGCTGGCGCGCCTGGTGGGCTCGGTCGGTGGCATTGGCTGGGCCGCTGGGTGTTGGTGGGCAGTTGGCTGGCGCCTGCCTTTTTTTTTCCATTTTTTTGAAAATAAAAAGAGAGAGAAATATAAATATTTTATATAATACATATATATATCAAAATGATCAGGGGAATATTCCCTATCATTTGAATATTTTTCCAGAGGCAAAATCCAAACTTAATAAAAATTTATTTTTTTCAAAATTCAAATAAAACTCAAATTTGAATTCAAACTTTTTGGCAATGTTTTTCCTCTGATATTTTTGGAGTGTCATGTTTACTCCTCTCATACTTTTTCTCAAGTATTTATCAGGCATATTTTTTTGAAATGATTTCAACTTGCCAAAATTCGAATTCAAATGCCAACGAGTCCAAAACTTCTGAAACTTCAAATGCCACTCAAATTCAAACAGAATGCATAGTCTTGGGGAACGTAGCAAAAATTCAAATTTTCTACGCAACACCAAGATCTATCTATGGAGAAACCAGCAACGAGGGGAAGGAGAGTGCATCTACATACCCTTGTAGATCGCTAAGCGGAAGCGTTCATGAGAACGGGGTTGAAGGAGTCATACTCATCGTGATCCAAATCACCGGAGATCCTAGTGCCGAACGGACGGCACCTCCGCGTTCAACACACGTACAGCCCGGTGACGTCTCCCATGCCTTGATCCAGCAAGGAGAGAGGGAGAGGTTGAGGAAGACACCATCCAGCAGCAACACAACGGCGTGGTGGTGGTGGAGGAGCGTGGCAATCCCGCAGGGCTTCGCCAAGCACCAAGGGAGAGGAGGAGGAGGAGAGGCAGGGCTGCGCCAAGAGGAGAAGTTCTCGTGTGTGTTGGGCAGCCCAAAACCTCAAGTATATATAGGGGGAAAGGGGGGCTGCGCCCCCTTTAGGGTTTCCCACCCCAAGGGGTGCGGCCAGCCCTAGATGGGACTTGGGGGGCGGCCAAGAGGGGGAGGAGTGCCTCCCAAGTCAAGTGGAGGCCCTCCCCCTTAGGGTTTCCCCCTTCCCTTGGCCCATTATGGCTAGGGCGCCCCCCTACAGCCCATGCTACTGTATTGGACGTGGTGGAACAATTTCCGGACCTCCGGACCCCTCCGGAATCCTCCGGAACCTTCTGGAAGCTTCCCGGTACAATATCGAAAAAACCCGAACTTTTTCCGGAACCCGAACAACAACTTTCCATATATAAATCTTTACCTCCAGACCATTCCGGAACTCCTCATGACGTGCGGGATCTCATCCAGGACTCCGAACAACATTCGATAACCACATACAAACTTCCTTTATAACCCTAGCATCATCGAACCTTAAGTGTGTAGACCCTACGGGTTCGGGAGACATGTAGACATGACCGAGGCGTTCTCCGTCAATAACCAACAGCGGATCTGGATACCCATGTTGGCTCCTACATGTTCCACGATGATCTCATCGGATGAACCACGATGTCAAGGACTCAATCGATCCCGTATACAATTCCCTTTGTCTAGCGGTATTGTACTTGCCTGAGATTCGATCGTCGGTATCCCGATACCTTGTTCAATCTCGTTTCTGGCAAGTCTCTTTACTCGTTCCGTAACACATCATCCCTTGATCAACCCCTTGGTCACATTGTGCATATTATGATGATGTCCTACCGAGTGGGCCCAGAGATACCTCTTCGTTTACGGGTGACAAATCCAGCCTTGATTCGTACCAACCCAACAGACACTTTCGGAGATACCTGTAGTGCACCTTTGTAGTCACCCGATTCGTTGTGGCGTTTGGTACACCTAAAGCATTCCTACGGTATCCGGAGTTGCACAATCTCATGGTCTAAGGAAATGATACTTGACATTAGAAAAGCTTTAGCATACGAACTACGATCTTTGTGCTAGGCTTAGGATTGGGTCTTGTCCATCACATCATTCTCCTAATGATGTGATCCCGTTATCAACGACATCCAATGTCCATGGTCAGGAAACCGTAACCATCTATTGATCAACGAGCTAGTCAACTAGAGGTTTACTAGGGACATGGTGTTGTCTATGTACCCACACATGTATCTGAGTTTCCTGTCAATACAATTATAGCATGGATAATAAACGATTATCATGAACAAGGAAATATAATAATAACTAATTTATTATTGCCTCTAGGGCATATTTCCAACAGTCTCCCACTTGCACTAGAGTCAATAATCTAGTTCACATCGCCATGTGATCAACATCGATAGGTCACATCGCCATGTGACCAACATCCAAAGAGTTTACTAGTGTCGTAAACTAGTTCACATCATCATGTGATTAAGACTCAATGAGTTCGAGGTTTGATCATGTTTTGCTTGTGAGAGAGGTTTTAGTCAGCGGTCTCGAACCTTTCAGATCCGTGTGTACTCGCAATTCTCTATGTCATATTGTAAATGTTGCTTCCATGCTCCACTTGGATCTATTCCAAATGGTTGCTCCACTATCGTATCCGGTTTGCTACTCGAGTCACTCGGATAGGTGTTAAAGCTTGCATCGACGTAACCCTTTATGCGAACTCTTTATCACCTCCATAATCGAGAAACATGTCCTTATTTACTCCAAGGACAGTTTTGACATTGTCCAATGATCCATTCTGGATCATTCTTGTACCCTATACCGACTCATGGCAAGGCACACTTCCGTGCGGTACACAAGATAGCATCTTTGTAGAGCCTATGTCTGAAGCATAGGGGACGACCTTCGTCCTTTCTCTCTTTTCTGCCGTGGTCGAGCTTTAAGTCTTAACTTCATACCATACAACTCAGCCAAGAACTCCTTCTTTGACTGATCCATCTTGAACACCTTCAAGATCATGTCAAGGTATATGCTCATTTGAAAGTATTATTAAGCATTTTTTATCTATCCTTATAGATCTCGATGCTCAATGTTCAAGTAGCTTAATCCAGGTTTTCTATTGAAAAACATCTTTCAAATAACCCTATATGCTTTCCAAGATTCTACATCATTTCGATCATCAATATGTCAACAACATATACTCATCGAAATTCTATAGTGCTCCCACTCACTTCTTTGGAAATACAAGTTTCTCATAAACTTTGTATAAACATAAAATCTTTGATCATCCTATCAAAGTGCATATTCCAACTCCGAGATGCTTACTCCAGTCCTTAGAAGGATCATGGAGCTAGCATACCTTTTAGCATCCTTAGGATCGACAAAACTTTTCTCGATTGTATTACATACAACCTTTCCTTACGTAAACTGGTAAGGAAACTCGTTTTGACATCCATCTGCCAGATTTCACAAATGCAGCTTATGCTAACATGATTCCGACGGACTTAAGCATCGCTACGGATGAGAAAATCTCATCGTAGTCAACTCCTTGAACTTGTGAAAAACTCTTCGCCACAAGTCGAGCTTCATAGACGGTGATATTACCGTCCACGTCCGTCTTCTTCTTAAAGATCCATTTATCTCAATGGCTTGCCGATCATCGGGCAAGTCCACCAGTCATGGATCCTTTCTCGGATTTTATGGCCTCGAGCCATTCGTCGGAATCCGGGCCCACCATCGCTTCTCCATAGCTCGTAGGTTCATTGTTGTCTAGCAACATGACCTTCAAGACAGGATTACTGTACCACTCAGAAGTAGTACGCATCCTTATCACCCTACGAGGTACGTCAGTGACTTGATCCGAAACTTCATGATCACTATCATAAGCTTCTACTTCAATTGGTGTAGGTGCCACGGGAACAACTTCCTGTGCCCTGCTACACACTAGCTGAAGTGATGGTTCAATAACCTCATCAAGTCTCCACCATCCTCCCACTCAACTTTTCGAGACGAACTTTTCCTCGAGAAAGGACCCGATTCAAGAAACAATCCCTATTGCTTCCGGATCTGAATTAGGAGGTATACCCAACTGTTTTGGGTGTCCTATGAAGATGCATTTTGTCCGCTTTGGGTTCGAGCTTATCAACCTGAAACTTTTCCACATAAGCGTCGCAACCCCAAACTTTTAAGAAACGACAACTTAGGTTTCTCCAAACGGTGTCGTCTCAACGGAATTACGTGGTGCCCCATTAAAGTGAGTGCGGTTGTCTCTAATGCCTAAACCATAAACGATAGTGGTAATTCGATAAGAGACATCATGGTACACACCATATCTAATAGGGTGCAACTATGATGTTCGGACACACCATCACACTATGGTGTTCCAGGCAGTATTAACTGTGAAACAATTTCCGCAATGTCTTAATAGCGTGCCAAAGTTCATAACTCAGATACTCATCTCAATGATCATATCATAGACATTTTATCCTCTTGTCACGATGATCTTTAACTTCACTCTAAAATTACTTGAACCATTCAATAATTCAGACTTGTGTTTCATCAAGTAAATACACTCAGTATCTACTTAAATCATCCGTGAAGTAAGAACATAACGATATTCATCGCATGCCTCAAAGACTCATTGCTTCGCACACATCAAAATGTGTTACTTCAACAAGTTGCTATCTTGTTCCATCTTCTTTGAAACCGAGGCTTTTCAGTCATCTTGCCCATGTGGTATGATTTGCATATCTCAAGTGATTCAAAATCAAGTGAGTCCAAATGATCCATCTGAATGGAGTTTCATCATGCGTATACACCAATAGACATGGTTTGCATGTCTCAAACTTTTAAAAAACGAGTGAGTCCAAAGATCCATCAACATGGAGCTTCTTCATGCGTTTTATACCAATATGACTTACATGGCAGTGCCACAAGTAAGTGGTACTATCATTACTATCTTATACCTTTGGCATGAAAATGTGTATCACTACGATCGAGATTCAATAAACCATTCCTATTAGGTGCAATACCATTGAAGGTATTATTCAAATAAACAGAGTAACCATTATTCTCCTTAAATGAATAACCGTATTGCGATAGACATAATCCAATCATGTCTATGCTCAACGCAAACACCAAATGAAAATTATTCAGGTTTAATACTAATCTTGATGGTAGAGGGAGCGTGCGATGTTTGATCACATCAAACTTGGAAACACTTCCAACACATATCGTCGACTCACCTTTAGCTAGTCTCTGTTTATCCGTAGCTCTTTTATTTGAGTTACTAACACTTAGCAACCGAACCGGTATCTTAATACCCTGGTGCTACTAGGAGTACTAGTAAAGTACACATTAACATAATGTATATCAATATACTTCTATCGACCTTGCCACCTTCTCATCTACCAAGTATCTAGGGTAATTCTGCTCCGATGGCTGTTCCCTTATTACGAAGCACTTAGTCTCGGGTTTGGGTTCAACCTTGGGTTTCTTCACTAGAGCAGCAGCTGATTTGCCGTTTCATGAAGTATCCCTTCTTGCCCTTGCCCTTCTTGGAACTAGTGGTTTCACTAACCATCAACAATTGATGCTCCTTCTTGATTTCTACTTTCGCGATGTCAAACATCGTGAATACCTCAAAGATCATCTATCCCTGACATGTTATAGTTCATCACGGAGCTCTAGCGGCTTGGTGGCAATGACTTTGGAGAAACATCACTATCTCTCCTGGAAGATCAACTCCCACTCGATTCAAGTGATTGTTGCACTCGGACAATCGAGCACAAGCTCATCGATTGAGCTTTCTCCCTTAGTTTGCAGGCTAAGAAAATCGTCGGAGGTCTCATACCTCTTGACGTGGGCACGAGCCTGAAATCCCAATTTCAGCCCTCGAAACATCTCATATGTTCCGCGACGTTTCGAAAACGTCTTTGGTGCCTCTACTCTAAACCATTTAACTGAACTATCACGTAGTTATCAAAATGTGTATGTCCGATGTTCGCAACATCTACAAACAACGTTTGGGGTTCAGCACACTGAGCGGTGCATTAAGGACATAAGCTTTCTACTGTCCGCATAACCGCTACTATCAACTTTCAACTATATTTTCTCTAGGAACATATCTAAACAGTGGAACTAAAGCGCGCCATTTACATAATTTGCAAAGATCTTTTGACTATGTTCAGGATAATTAAGTTCATCTTATGAACTCCCACTCAGATAGACATCCCTCTAGTCATCTAAGTGATTACACGATCCGAGTCAACTAGGCCGTGTCCGATCATCACGTGAGACGGACTAGTCATCATCGGTGAACATCTTCATGTTGATCGTATCTACTATCGACTCATGCTCGATCTTTCGGTCTCGTGTTCCGAGGCCATGTGCTGCACATGCTAGGCTCGTCAAGTTAACCCTAAGTGTATTGCGTGTGTTCGAGGCCATGTCTGTACATGCTAGGCTCGTCAACACCGTTGTATGTGAACGTAAGAATCCATCACACCCGATCATCACGTGGTGCTTAGAAGCGACGAACTTCAGCAACGGTGTGCAGTTAGGGAGAACACTTCTTGAAATTGTTGTAAGGGATCATCTTATTTACTACCGTCGTTCTAAGTAAACAAGATGCATAAACATAATAAACATCACATGCAATTATATAGTAGTGACATGATATGGCCAATATCATATAGCTCCATTGATCTCCATCTTGGGCTCCATGATCATCATCGTCACCGGCATGACACCATGATCTCCATCATCATGATCTCCATCATCGTGTCTCCATGAAGTTGTCTCGCCAACTTATTACTTCTACTACTATGGCTACGGTTAGCAATAAAGTAAAGTAATTACATGGCGTTGTTTAATGACACACAGGTCATACAATAAATAAAGACAACTCCTATGGCTCCTGCGGTTGTCATACTCATCGACATGCAAGTCGTGAATCCTATTACAAGAACATGATCAATCTCATACATCACATATCATTCATCGCATTCTTCTTGGCCATATCACATCACATAGCATACCCTGCAAAAACAAGTTAGGCGTCCTCTAATTGTTGTTTGCATGTTTCTGTGGCTGCTATGGGTTTCTAGCAAGAACGTTTCTTACCTCGCAAAACCACAACGTGATATGCCAATTGCTATTTACCCTTCATAAGGACCCTTTTCATCGAATCCGTTCCGACTAAAGTGGGAGAGATCGGCACCGCTAGCCACCTTATGCACCAAGTGCATGTCGACCGGTGGAACCTGTCTCACGTGAAGAGTACGTGTAAGGTCGGTCCGGGCCGCTTCATCCACAATACCGTCGAAACAAGATTGGACTAGTAACGGTAAGCATATTGAACATCATCAACGCCCACAACTACTTTGTGTTCTACTCGTGCAAAGAATCTACGCAATAGACCTAGCTCATGATGCCACTGTTGGGGAACGTAGCAGAAATTCAAAATTTTCTACGCAACACCAAGATCTATCTATGGAGAAACCAGCAACGAGGGGAAGGAGAGTGCATCTACATACCCTTGTAGATCACTAAGCGGAAGCGTTCATGAGAACGGGGTTGAAGGAGTCGTACTCATCGTGATCCAAATCACCGGAGATCCTAGTGCGAGCAGACGGCACCTCCGCGTTCAACACACGTACAGCCCGGTGGCGTCTCCCATGCCTTGATCCAGCAAGGAGAGAGGAGAGGTTGAGAAGACTCCATCCAGCAGCAACACAGCAGGCGTGGTGGTGGTGGAGGAGCATGGCAATCCAGCAGGCTTCGCCAAGCACCAAGGGAGAGGAGGAGGAGGAGGGCAGGGCTGCACCAAGAGGAGAAGTTCTCGTGTGTGTGGGCAGCCCAAAACCTCAAGTATATATAGGGGAAAGGGGCTGCGCCCCTTTAGGGTTTCCACCCCAAGGGGTGCGGCCAGCCCTAGATGGGACTTGGGGCGGCCAAGAGGGGGAGGAGTGCCTCCCAAGTCAAGTGGAGGCCCTCCCCCTTAGGGTTTCCCCTTCCCATGCGCATGGGCCTTGGGGGGCTGGTGCCCTTGGCCCATTATGGCTAGGGCGCCCCCCTACAGCCCATGCTACTGTATTGGACGTGGTGGAACAATTTCCGGACCTCCAGACCCCTCCGAATCCTCCGGAACCTTCCGAAGCTTCCTAGTACAATACCGAAAAAACCCGAACTTTTTCCTAACCCAACAACAACTTTCCATATATAAATCTTTACCTCCGGACCATTCCGGAACTCCTCGTGACGTCCGGGATCTCATCCGGGACTCCGAACAACATTCGGTAACCACATACAAACTTCCTTTATAACCCTAGCGTCATCGAACCTTAAGTGTGTAGACCCTACGGGTTCGGGAGACATGTAGACATGACCGAGACGTTCTTCGGTCAATAACCAACAGCGGGATCTGGATACCCATGTTGGCTCCCACATGTTCCACGATGATCTCATCGGATGAACCACGATGTCAAGGACTCAATCGATCCCGTATACAATTCCCTTTGTCTAGCGGTATTGTACTTGCCCGAGATTCGATCGTCGGTATCCCGATACCTTGTTCAATCTCGTTTCCGGCAAGTCTCTTTACTTGTTCCATAACACATCATCCCGTGATCAACCCCTTGGTCACATTGTGCACATTATGATGATGTCCTACCGAGTGGGCCCAGAGATACCTCTCCGTTTACACGGAGTGACAAATCCATCCTTGATTCGTGCCAACCAATGAGACACTTTCGGAGATACCTGTAGTGCACCTTTATAGTCACCCGATTCGTTGTGACGTTTGGTACACCAAAGCATTCCTACGGTATCCGGAGTTGCACAATCTCATGGTCTAAGGAAATGATACTTGACATTAGAAAAGCTTTAGCATACGAACTATGATCTTTGTGCTAGGCTTAGGATTGGGTCTTGTCCATCACATCATTCTCCTAATGATGTGATCCCGTTATCAACAACATCCAATGTCCATGGTCAGGAAACCATAACCATCTATTGATCAACGAGCTAGTCAACTAGAGGCTTACTAGGGACATGGTGTTGTCTATGTACCCACACATGTATCTGAGTTTCCTGTCAATACAATTATAGCGTGGATAATAAACGATTATCATGAACAAGGAAATATAATAATAACTAATTTATTATTGCCTCTAGGGCATATTTCCATCACATAGATGCTTAGCTATAATTGTAAAACATTCCAAATAGGAAATTTGGGATGCTACAATTTAGAATTTAGCGACGGCTCGGGTAGTAACCCATAGGATTTTGCAACTGGGCTATTGTTGCAATTTTTTCACTGCAACATCTTGTCTGTTGCAGATCAACAAGGCGTTGGCCGTCGAGGGCGGCTGCTTGAGGCGGCGTAAGTCCTCTGGAAAAGAGAGAGAGAGAGTGAGAGTGAGAGAGAGAGAGAGAGAGGGAGAGAGAGAGAGAACAGCCGAGCAGGGCAGCGGGCTGGCCTGGGACGGTGACCGATGGCGCAAAACTGGTCGAGGAAGAGGTGTGGTCACAGATCTGCGAGTTCAAGGATTTGTGTTTTCTTCTGTTATAAAAGTTTTCTGCAGACATCAAAAGGAAAAACAGGTTCAGGAAAGAAAATAGAACATTTCAATTTTTTTTGCAACAAAGCTCTTGTTGTAGAAAGCCGAGCAAGGCTTTTATTGCAGAGATCGAAGAAAAAAATACTGCAACAAAGATTGCCGCCGTCTCATCTTCCTGAGCAGGACACACACCCTAACAAAACGCGAAGAAACAACTAAAAAAGGAGCCATATCTAAACGATCTTATATTAGTTTACGGAGGGAGTATATTTGTTATTGTGAAAGTTTATATTGTTTTCTATAAACTTTATCAAACGTTATAAATTTAACTTAGGTCAAAGCTAATACAGTGAGTAAATAAATACGGAGGGAATACCAAGTTCCATTGTGGGTGGGTTCATGTAATCTCATTCGGGATTGCTAAATTTGACTGGGATTTAATTAAGTCTTAGTCCATGTTCTTTTTTGATATTACAAAATTTTCATTTTACGCTCCGCTTGGAATGGGTGTAAGATTATACACCCGTAATTATTTTACAAGTGTATAATACCGGTCAGTACGTTGATAACCCACAAGTATAGGGGATCGCAACAGTTTCAAGGGTAGAGTATTCAACCCAAATTTATAGATTCGACACAAGGGGAGCCTAAGAATATTTGTAAGTATTAGCAACTGAGTTGTTGATACGTCTCCAACGTATCTATAATTTTTTATTGTTCCATGCTATTATATTATCTGTTTTGGATGTTTAATTGGCTTTATTATACACTTTATTATTACTAGCAGAACGCCCGTGTGTTGCTACGGGCTATGCATATATAAATTAATAAAACTAATGATTAAGGTTGTGCGTAAGGTCAAAACTCATTTGTTCTCAAACGTCCGGACGTGTTCGGACATCAAACGAATGCTTAGTAGGCTCTTCAAAATTCAACCGTATGGACAGTTCGGACTCCCCCTAATTTAGACCATATATGGGGGAGAAATGCGGTTGTTCGGACTATCCCCCATGTTATCTCCAGCACACGGGCCCAACACAAAAAACCCCACCCCACAATGTATCGCCCCCTTTTTCTCTCGGACCCTCCCTTTCTCACTTGGTTTTCTGCCGTAGTGGGACATTTCACGCTGGAGCCTCCTTCTTTAAAATCAAGTGACACCCACCTCACCTTCGTCATGCGTTGCAACAAAGATGAATTTTTCATATTTACTGTATAATAAAGTGGACTATACTAACACATACTATTGGCACAAGATAATAAATATGTCCTTTTGTTGTTTATGACACTTGTCATAGTCAATTAATAGTGGAGATAATAATAATGACATAGTGCGCATGATTGATGATTGTATTGAGAATATCTCATTTTGTTTTGGAATGTTATCGAGGAAAATATTACGTCTATATTTTAAGAAGGTAATCTCAAATATATGGTGCGAGTTCTGAATTCTTAATTAGATATTTATTTACGTGATTGAATGAATCAAACCTGCCAAAGTAAGCACAAAACAAGATATCTCCTTCAATAAGATTTGGTTTTTTAATGAAAGGAGAAAAACCAGTTGGTGGGGGTGGTGGGAGGTGACAAATAAAAACCGGACGAAAATAAACCGTCCCAGGCTACCAACTCCTCCATTAGGAATAGAGATTTTTGGGACTAACCTGCTAAACGAAGGCCCAGTGCAAATTGCTGTTTTTTTGCCTATTTCAGTGTTTCGCAGAAAAGGAATATCAAACTGAGTCCAAACGGAGAGTTACTTTTGGAACAAACGTGATCCAGAGGACTTGGAGTGGACGTCAAGAAAGAGGCGAGGAGGCCACGAGGCAGGGAGGTGTGCTTGCGCCCCTGGGCGCGCCCCCACCCTCATGGGCCCCTCGCAGCTCCACCGACCTACTTCTTCCTCCTATATATACCCATATACCCCGAAACCATCCAGGAGCACCACGAAACCCTATTCCTCCGCCGCAACCTTCTGTACCCGTGAGATCCCATCTTGGGGCCTTTTCCGGCGCTCCGCCGGAGGGGGAATAGATCACGGAGGGCTTCTACATCAACACCATAGCCTCTGTGATGATGTGTGAGTAGTTTACCTCAGACCTTCGGGTCCATAGTTATTAGCTAGATGGCTTCTTCTCTCTCTTTGGATCTCAATACAAAGTTCTCCTCGATCTTCTTGGAGATCTATTCGATGTAACTCTTTTTGCGGTGTGTTTGTCGAGATCCGATGGATTGTGGGTTTATGATCAAGATTATCTATGAACAATATTTGAATCTTCTCTGAATTCTTTTATGTATGATTTGTTATCTTTGCAAGTCTCTTCGAATTATCAGTTTGGTTTGGCCTACTACATTGATCTTTCTTGCAATGGGAGAAGTGCTTAGCTTTGGATTCAATCTTGCGTTGCTCGATCCCAGTGACAGAAGGGGAAACGACACGTATTGTATTGTTGCCATCGAGGATAAAAAGATGGGGTTTATATCATATTGCTTGAGTTTATCCCTCTACATCATGTCATCTTGCCTAATGCGTTACTCTGTTCTTATGAACTCAATACTCTAGAAGCATGCTGGATAGCGGTCGATGTGTGGAGTAATAGTAGTAGATGCAGAATCGTTTCGGTCTACTTGTCGCGGACGTGATGCCTATATACATGATCATGCCTAGATATTATCATAATTATGCACTTTTCTATCAATTACTCGACAGTAATTTGTTCACCCACCGTAATACTTATGCTATCTTGAGAGAAGCCACTAGTAAAACCTATGGCCCCCGGGTCTATCTTCCATCATATTAATCTTCCATCAACTAGCTATTTCTGTCGCCGTTTATTTTGCAATCTTTACTTTCAGTCTTTATCATAAAAATACCAAAAATATTATCTTATCATCTCTATCAGATCTCACTTTTGCAAGTGGCCGTGAAGGGATTGACAACCCCATTATCACGTTGGTTGCAAGGTTCTTATTTATTTGTGTAGGTACGAGGGATTTGCGTGTGGCCTCCTACTGGATTGATACCTTGGTTCTCAAAAACTGAGGGAAATACTTACGCTACTTTGCTGCATCACCCTTTCCTCTTCAAGGGAAAACCAACGCATGCTCAAGAGGTAGCAAGAAGGATTTATGGCGCCGTTGCTGGGGAGTCTACGCACAAGTCAAGACATACCAAGTACCCATCACAAACTCTTATCCCTCGCATTACAGTATTTGCCATTTGCCTCTCGTTTTCCTCTCCCCCACTTCACCCTTGCCGTTTTATTTGCCCGCTTTTTCCGTTCGCTTTTTTCACTTGCTTCTTGTGTCCCGTGTGCCGTCATGGCCAGTCCCTTATCTACTCCTTTGTATCCCGAGAATGGAGTTCTTAATTTTAAACAAAGGGAGGGAGAAAATCTAAAAGATGCTTGTGTACAGAATTTGCAATGCTCAAAATAGATCTACTAGGAAGCAATCTACTCCCGTTCTTCTTCACAATTTTATGTAGGCATCACTCCTTGGAATAGATATATTCTTGATACCATTACTGGAGGGAATTTCTTGGGTAGCCATACTTTTGATTTTTATAATGCTATGATAAATATGTGTGGCCCACCACCTCTTTTGGTTAATGGAACTATTTTAACTTTGGAACATGTGATGCCGTCCCTTATCTACTCCTTTGTATCCCGAGAATGGAGTTCTTAATTTTAAACAAAGGGAGGGAGAAAATCTAAAAGATGCTTGTGTACAGAATTTGCAATGCTCAAAATAGATCTACTAGGAAGCAATCTACTCCCGTTCTTCTTCACAATTTTATGTAGGCATCACTCCTTGGAATAGATATATTCTTGATACCATTACTGGAGGGAATTTCTTGGGTAGCCATACTTTTGATTTTTATAATGCTATGATAAATATGTGTGGCCCACCACCTCTTTTGGTTAATGGAACTATTTTAACTTTGGAACATGTGATGCAAAGGCTTGAAATTATAGAAAATAAAGTTGCCACTGTAGAGTTGATTGAAAATTTGGATAAAAATATTCACAACCAAATTACCCAATACGGATCTAAGGTAGGAGTTGCTCTTAAATTTTTTAAAGAAAAGGAACCCATAGTTAACGAAAAGATAAATCAAGATTCCACAAGAATTGATAAAATTGAGGATATTATTACCAACTTAGGGTCTGCCTTTTCTTCCGTGAAAAATACTCCAAAACCTCTTAATGCTAAAATTGCCAAATTGACATATGTTCCTAGGAATAGGGGTGAAACTTCTAGTAAGGAAAATGCGGATCTCAAATCCATAAGTGTTCACCCCAACTTTCTCGCTATCATTAAGGAACCTTTTGCAACAAATGATTTTCTCGATTTCTTGCCTAGGAGTTTGATTATTAATAAAAAGAAGGAAACTCCTAAGGGTTATAAGTGTTCAATTGAAGAATTGCATACTAAAGATGGCAATACCTAGATCTATCCTTGCCTTTATGCCTAGCTAGGGGCGTTAAACGATAGCGCTTGTTGGGAGGCAACCCAATTTTATTTTTGTTTCTTGCTTTTTGATTCTGTTTAGTAATAATATTTGATCTAGCCTCTGGTTAGATGTGTTTTCATGCTTTAATTAGTGTTTGTGCCAAGTAGAACCTTTGGGAAGACTTGGGTGAAGTCTTTTTGATCTTGCTGTAAAAAACAGAAACTTTAGCGCTCACGAGATTAGCTACACGTTTTTACTGGAGAGTGCTATTTAGTTGATTCTTTTTGAAGATGATTAATAAATAAATTCCTCACGTCCAGAAATTTATTTTAGAATTTGTGGAGTTCCAGAAGTATACGTTTGATACAGATTACTACAGACTGTACTGCTTTTGACAGATTCTGTTTTTCGTGTGTTGTTTGCTTATTTTGATGAATCTATAGCTAGTATCGGAGGTTATGAACCATAGAGAAGTTGGAATACAGTAGGTTTAACACAAATATAAATAAATAATGAATTCATTATAGTAACTTAAGGTGGTGGTTTGTTTTCTTTCGCTAACGGAGCTCATGAGATTTTCTGTTAAGTTTTGTGTTGTGAAGTTTTCAAGTTTTGGGTAAAGATTTGATGGATTATGGAACAAGGAGTGGCAAGAGCCTAAGCTTGGGGATGCCCAAGGCACCCCAAGGTAAAATCCAAGGACAACCAAAAGCCTAAGCTTGGGGATGCCCCGGAAGGCATCACCTCTTTTGTCTTCGTCCATTGGTAACTTTACTTGATGCTATATTTTTATTCACCACATGATATGTGTTTTGCTTGGAGCGTCTTGTATGATTTGAGTCTTTGCTTTTTAGTTTAACACAATCATCCTTGCTGTACACACCTTTTTGGAGAGACACACATTGATCAGAATTTATTAGAATACTCTATGTGCTTCACTTATATCTTTTGAGCTAAATAATTTTGCTCTAGTGCTTCACTTATATCTTTTAGAGCACGGTGGTGGTTTTATTTTATAGAAATTATTGATCTCTCATGCTTCACTTATATTATTTTGAGAGTCTTTTAGAACAGCATGGTAATTTGCTTTGGCTATAAAATTAGTCCTAATATGATAGGCATCCAAGATGGATATAATAAAAACTTTCATATAAGTGCATTGAATACTAAGAGAAGTTTGATACTTGATGATTGTTTTGAGATATTAAGATGGTGATATTAGAGTCATGCTAGTTGAGTAGTTGTGAATTTGAGAAATACTTGTTCTAAAGTTTGTGATTCCCATAGCATGCACGTATGGTGAACCGTTATGTGATGAAGTCGGAGCATGATTTATTTATTGATTGTCTTCCTTATGAGTGGCGGTCGGGGACGAGCGATGGTCTTTTCCTACCAATCTATCCCCCTAGGAGCATGCGCGTAGTGCTTCGTTTCGATAACTAATAATTTTTTGCAATAAGTATGTGAGTTCTTTATGACTAATGTTGAGTCCATGGATTATACGCACTCTCACCCTTCCACCATTGCTAGCCTCTCTAATACCGCACACCTTTCGCCGGTATCATACACCCACCATATACCTTCCTCAAAACAGCCACCATACCTACCTATTATGGCATTTCCATAGCCATTCCGAGATATATTGCCATGCAACTTACCACTGTTCCGTTTATTATGACACGCTTCATCATTGTCATATTGCTTTGCATGATCATGTAGTTGACATCGTATTTGTGGCAAAGCCACCTTTATAATTCTTTAATACATGTCACTCTTGATTCATTGCATATCCCGGTACACCGCCGGAGGCATTCATATAGAGTCATATTTTGTTCTAAGTATTGAGTTGTAATCTTCGAGTTGTAAGTAAATAAAAGTGTGATGATCATCATTATTAGAGCATTGTCCCAAGTGAGGAAAGGATGATATTGACTATGATTCCCCCACAAGTCGGGATGAGACTCCGGACGAAAATAAAAAAAAGAAAAAAAAAGAGGCCATAAAAAAAGGCCCAAAAAATGGGAGAAAAAGAGAGAAGGGACAATGTTACTATCCTTTTACCACACTTGTGCTTCAAAGTAGCACCATGATCTTCATGATAGAGAGTCTCCTATGTTGTCACTTTCATATACTAGTGGGAATTTTACATTATAGAACTTGGCTTGTATATTCCAATGATGGGCTTCCTCAAAATGCCCTAGGTCTTCGTGAGCAAGCGAGTTGGATGCACACCCACTTAGTTTCTTTTGTTGAGCTTTCATACACTTATAGCTCTAGTGCATCCGTTGCATGGCAATCCCTACTCACTCACATTGATATCTATTGATGGGCATCTCCATAGCCCGTTGATACGCCTAGTTGATGCGAGACTATCTTCTCCTTTTTGTCTTCTCCACAACCACCATTCTATTCCACATATAGTGCTATGTCCATGGCTCACGCTCATGTATTGCATGAAGATTGAAAAAGTTTGAGAACATCAAAAGTATGAAACAATTGCTTGGCTTGTCATCGGGGTTGTGCATGATTAAATACTTTGTGTGATGAAGAAAGAGCATAGCCAGACTATATGATTTTGTAGGGATAACTTTCTTTGGCCATGTTATTTTGAGAAGACATGATTGCTTTGTTAGTATGCTTGAAGTATTATTATTTTCATGTCAATATTAAACTTTTGGTCTTGAATCTTTCGGATCTGAACATTCATGCCACAATAAAGAAAATTACATTGAGAAATATGCTAGGTAGCATTCCACATCAAAAATTCTGTTTTTATCATTTACCTACTCGAGGACGAGCAGGAATTAAGCTTGGGGATGCTTGATACGTATCCAACGTATCTATAATTTTTGATTGTTCCATGCTATTATATTATCTATTTTGTATGTTTAATGGGCTTTATTATACACTTTATTATTATTATTGGGACTAACCTACTAACCGAAGGCCCAGTGCAAATTGCTGTTTTTTGCCTATTTCAGTGTTTCGTAGAAAAGGAATATCAAACGGTGTCCAGACAGAATGAAACCTTCGGGAGAGTTATTTTTGGAACAAACGTGTTCCAGAGGACTTGGAGTGGACGTCAAGAAAGAAGCGAGGAGGCCACGAGGCAGGGAGGCGCGCCTGCACCCCCTGGGCGCACCCCCCACCCTCGTGGGCCCCTCGCAGCTCCGTCGACCTACTTCTTCCTCCTATATATACCCATATACCCCGAAACCATCTAGGAGCACCACGAAACCCTATTTCCACCGCCGCAACCTTCTGTACCCGTGAGATCCCATCTTGGGGCCTTTTCCGGCGCTCCACCGGAGGGGGAATCAATCACGGAGGGCTTCGACATCAACACCATAGCCTCTCCCATGATGTGTGAGTAGTTTACCTCAGACCTTCGGGTCCATAGTTATTAGCTAGATGGCTTCTTCTCTCTCTTTGGATCTCAATACAAAGTTCTCCTCGATCTTCTTGGAGATCTATTCGATGTAACTTTTTTTATGGTGTGTTTGTCGAGATCCGATGAATTGTGGGTTTATGATCAAGATTATCTATGAACAATATTTGAATCTTCTCTGAATTCTTTTATGTATGATTTGTTATCTTTGCAAGTCTCTTCGAATTATCAGTTTAGTTTGGCCTACTACATTGATCTTTCTTGCAATGGGAGAAGCGCTTAGCTTTGGGTTCAATCTTGTGTTGCTCGATCCCAGTGACAGAAGGGGAAACGGAACGTATTGTATTGTTGCCATCAAGAATAAAAAGATGGGGTTTATATCATATTGCTTGAGTTTATCCCTCTACATCATGTCATCTTGCCTAATCGTTACTCTGTTCTTATGAACTTAATACTCTAGATGCATGCTGGATAGCAGTCGATGTGTGGAGTAATAGTAGTAGATGCAGAATCGTTTCGGTCTACTTGTCGCGGACGTGATGCCTATATACATGATCATGCCTAGATATTCTCATAATTATGCACTTTTCTATTAGTTGCTCGACAGTAAATTGTTCACCCACCGTAATACTTATGCTATCTTGAGAGAAGCCACTAGTGAAACCTATGGCTCCCGGGTCTATCTTCCATCTTATTAATCTTCCATCAATTAGCTATTTCTGTCACCGTTTATTTTGCAAGCTTTACTTTTAGTCTTTATCATAAAAATACAAAAATATTATCTTATCATCTCTATTAGATCTCACTTTTGCAAGTGGCCGTGAAGGGATTGACAACCCCTTTATCGCGTTGGTTACAAGGTTCTTATTTTTTTGTGTAGGTACGAGGGACTTGTGTGTGGCCTCCTACTGGATTGATACCTTGGTTCTCAAAAACTGAGGGAAATACTTACGCTACTTTGGTGCATCACCCTTTCCTCTTCAAGGGAAAACCAACGCATGCTCAAGAGGTAGCAGTTGTCAATTCAACCACACCTGGAGATTAATTATCTGCAACAAAGTGATCAGTAGCAAAGTAGTATGATAGTTTTGATAATAGTGACAGTAGTAATAGTAACGGGTAACAATGATAGCAGTAATTTTGCAACAGTAACAGTAGCAGTAGTAACTTAGCAGAAACAATATAAGATAAATTTGTAGGCATTGGATCGGTGACTTGTTGGATGATATTCATCATGAGACAGTTATAACCTAGGGCAATACGGCACTAGCTCCAGTTCATAAATATAATGTTGGCATGTATTCCGTAAATAGTCATACGTGCTTATGGAAAGAACTTGCATGACACCTTTTGTCCTACCGCCCGTGGCAGCGGGGTCCTATTGGAAACTAAGGGATATTAAGGCCTCCTTTTAATAGATAAACGGAACAAAGCATTAACACTCGGTGAATACATGAACTCCTCAAACTACGGTCATCACCGGGAGTGGTCCTGACTATTGTCACTCCGGGGTTGCCGGATCATAACACGTAGTAGGTGACTATAACTTGCAAGATTGGATGTAGAACATAGATATAATGGCGATAACATAAACGGTTCAGATCATGGCACCCGGGCCCAAAGTGACAAGCATTAAGCATGGCAAAGTCATATCAACATCAATCTCAGAACATAATGTGTCGGATGTGGGGTTCCAGCAAACCCTTGAGGTTCGAACACTGTGGTGCGCATGAAGTCTTTCCCTCCTACCGATCTACGCTCTAGCTCGCTAGGATCTTGCGGACGAACTCGATGAACTCACAACATAGAAAGAGACACGGGGTTTATACTGGTTCGGGACACCGTTGTGGAGTAATACCCTACTCCAGTGTGGTGGTGGTGGATTGCCTCTTGGGTTGATGATGAACAATACAAGGGAAGGACAGCCTCCTGAGGTTGAGGTGTTCTTGTGCGTGTGAACTTGTGGTGTGAGGATTCGATCTACCCAGGCTTGCTTCAGTTCAAGCTTTGTTGCCTCCTACTGTGGTGGCTAGTCCTATTTATAGAGGCCCTGGTCCTCTTCCCAAATATTGAGCGGGAAGGGTGCCAACAACGGCGGGCAAATTTGAAGGGGGACAGCTAGTACAAGCTATCCTGACAAAAGCGGTCTTCGCCTGTGAAAAGCCCTGGGGTGATGCCATCTTGGGCTCCACGATGACCTCCGCCTTGTCGTCCTCCTGGTCTTGGTCTTGTTGCACCAATATGGCATCCTTTTCCTGATGCCTCGGTACTCTTCGCCTGCGCTTGCCTCCTTAGAACCAAAGAGGAAATGGGGACGTTGCGCGCCTTGGCGCCCTTTGGCACCCGCTTTGGCACCGTTAAATCATAGCTCACGTCCACGAGAGTCTCGCGAGGTTTGCCCCGCCTTGATACCTCCGCTCCTCGTGAGCCCGCCTGGCTAGGCCACTCCAGAGGAGGTCTTGTGTCATCCGCTTCGCGAGGCTTGGACCCTCGCGAGGGTCTTGGATGCTTTGTTGATGAAGATGGGACGTCTGACCTCTTTGCTTAGCCACTATATGCGCCGCGAAGGCAAGTCTGGGACCCCGTTCCCGAACACCGACAATAGCCCGGGCCCAAAGTGCGCTGGGCTTGGCTTCGCGGCGAAGCCAAGGGTCAAGTTCAGAGCGCCGCGGGCCCCAAAAGCCTGCGGCCTCGGTCGACGCGTGGCGGTTGATTGGACGTGGGCGTCTCCGCTTCCCCATGCTGCCTTTGAATCCGCCCGGCTATGCGGCCCCTGTGGCCTACACAGTTATTCCTCCGCCTCTTGCGCCTTGCTTCCTCAATTCCTCTGCCTCCTTGCGGCTCTGCTTCTCTTCCCCAATCTGACTCGCATTCCGCCTGCTCCATAGCCATGGCGCCCAAGCAAGCTAAGAAGGGGAAGGGTCCTTTGCCTCTTTCAGCCACGCCTCCGCCCTTCGCGCCGCCGCTCGGCCGGTCTCGAGTGCTCAACGACGAAGCCATGGACATAGTGCGCCCGATGCTTGCCTCCAGCTTCAATGAGTGGGGGAGATGGTGGCTTGGCCTGCGTCACGCACTCGCTCGGTTCAGACGGCCACCGAGATCCCAATCTTCATAGATGCCCTCTAGGCAGGCCTGATTCCTCCCTTCTCCGCCTTCTTTAATGCTGTGCTTGAGCACTATCAGATCCACATGCTGCATCTTGATCCCCTGTCTGTGACACTTCTTGCCGTCTTCGCCTTCGTGTGTGAAGCCATGGCGCGCATTTCTCCTTCGGTGGCTCTCTTCCGCCACTTCTTCTCATTGCATCTGGCAGACCGTTAGCAGTGCTCGGGGTGCGTGAGCTTCCAGGCGGTGGCTGTGATGGCAGGCGAGGGGATTGATTTTGAGCTTCCTCCATCCACGAGCGACTTCCGGATACGATGGGTGTTCGTTGATGCCGGTGTGCTCAGTCCTCTGCTCCAGGCTCCGTCGGGGCCCGCTGTTCCTAACCCCGGCTGGGGCCATCAGTGGCTCGCGATTCCCGACCTTGCTCGTGTCTGGCTCAGGTTGAAGTTGCTGAAGGATCGCGGCATGACTGCGCCGATGGTGGTGAAGGAATTCGTCCGACGCCGGGTCGCTCCGCTTCAACGCCATTCTCGCCCAATGTGGTCCTTACTCAGAAGCCAGGACCACATGAGGTTCCAAGAGTCCGGGCTCCTCCTTGGGACGCGGGGGACAGTGCTCAAGGTCCTGACGGGTGTCTCTCTGCCAGCCGACCTGCCCAGGAATAGTCGCCTGCTGTACCGTTGTGAGAATAAGGACGAATTTGTGAGTGCCATGCCCCTCTTCGATGAATGGGGGCCGCGACTGGTCGGCTTGGAGGGGCCTCGCGAGAACCCCGTCGGCGTGGTTCCCTTCCTTGCTCCTGAGGTTGAGCTTGCCCCAAGTGACGGTGCGGGTGGGCGAGCTCAGGCGGAGACCGGCGGCTCGAGTGCTGGGGAGCACGTGCTGAGTGGTGACCCTGGAGCCTCGTCTTCAGGAGCTTGCCACCCCCTTCCTGAGGCGTCGGTTGTTGAGGAGACACTGCGTGTGACTCGCGAGGCCAAGGCTCCAGGAGCCTTGGGAGGTCGCGGTGAAATGGTGCCCGGCTGCTCGCCGCAATCGAGCACCCCTGAAGGCATTCTCCCGAGCTCTTCTTTGGTCCTTGATAACCCACAAGTATATGGGATCGCAACAGTTTTCGATAAGTAAGAGTGTCGAACCCAACGAGGAGCCAAAGGTAGAACAAATATTCCCTAAAGTTCTATCGACCACCGATACAACTCTACGCACGCTTGACGTTCGCTTTACCTAGAACAAGTAATAAACTAGAAGTACTTTGTAGGTGTGACGGGATAGGCTTGCAAGAAAGTAAAGAGCACGTAAATAAAACTAGGGGCTGTTTAGATAAAGATACAACTAAAGTAAATATGGCGAGTGTGGAAAAGTGGTGGTAGGAGTTGTGGAATTTTCCCTAGGCAACTGACTATGTTACTAGACCGGTAATCACTATTGCAATTCTATTTGAGGGAGAGGCATAAGCTAACATACTTTCTCTACTTGGATCATATGCACTTATGATTGGAACTCTAGCAAGCATCCGCAACTACTAAAGATTCATTAAGGTAAAACCCAACCATAGCATTAAAGTATCAAGTCCTCTTTATCCCATACGCAAACAACCTACTTACTCGGTGCATGCTTACATCACTCCGCCACCCACCATAAGAAAATCATAAACATATTGCAAACCCTACAGCGGGAACCCCTCACGCTTGCGCGACACGGAGGGCACAATAGGACAGCACCAATAATAAAATATGCAATTCAAACCAATCATAGCAATTCATCAATCACCGATAGGACAACGATAATCTACTCAGACATCATAGGATGGCAACACATCATCGGTAAATAATATGAAGCATAAAGCACCATGTTCAAGTAGAGGGTACAGCGGGTTGCGGGAGAGTGGACCGCTGAATATAGAAGGGGGAAGGTGATGGAGATGTTGGTGAAGATGACGGTGGTGTTGGTGAAGATCGCGGTGATGATGATGGCCCCCGGCAGCGCTCCGGCGCCACCGGAAGCAAGGGGGAGAGAGGCCCCCTTCTTCTTCTTCTTCTTCCTTGACCTCCTCCCTAGATGGGAGAAGGGTTTCCCCTCTGGTCCTTGGCTCCCATGGCTTGGGAGGGGCGAGAGCCCCTCCGAGATTGGATCTATCTCTCTGTTTCTGCGTTCTGTTCTGGCTCTGTTTCACCATTTCGTGTATATATGGAGATCCGTAACTCCGATTGGCCTGAAACCTTCGCCGTGATTATTTTCCGAATATTAGCTTTCTTGCGGCAAAATAAGAGCATCAACCGCCTTATGGTGGGCTCACGAGGGTAGGGGGCGCGCCCCCCTACCTCGTGACCACCTCGGGCACCGTCTTGCGTGGATTTTTCTTCCGGAATTTTCCATATTTTCCAAAAATAAGCTCCATCCGTTTTTATCCCGTTTGGACTCCGTTTGATATGGATATTCTGCAAAACATAAAACATGCAACAGACAGGAACTGGCACTGGATCAATATGTTAGTCCCAAAAATAATATAAAAAGTTGCCAAAAAGTATATGAAAGTGAATAATATTGGCATGGAACAATCAAAAATTATAGATACGACGAAGACGTATCAGCATCTAAGCTTAATTCCTGCTCGTTCTCGAGTAGGAAATGATAAAAAAGATAATTTTTGATGTGGAATGCTACCTAGCATAATCTTGATCATATGTCTAATCATGGCATGAATATTAAGACACGAGTGATTCAAAGCAATAATCTATCCTTTGACATAAAAACAATAATACTTCAAGCATACCGACCAAGCAATTATGTCTTATTGAAATAACATAGCCAAAGAAAGCTCATCCCTACAAAATCATATAGTCTGGCTATGCTCCATCTTCACCACACAAAATATTCACGTCATGCACAACCCCGATGACAAGCCAAGCAATTGTTTCATACTTTTGACGTTCTCAAACCTTTTCAACTTTCACGCAATACATGAGCGTGAGCCATGGACATAACACTATAGGTGGAATAGAATATGATGGTGGGGGTTATGTGGAGAAGACAAAAAAGGAGAAAGTCTCACATCAACTAGGCATATCAACGGGCTATGGAGATGCCCATTAATAGATATCAATGTGAGGAGTAGGGATTGCCATGCAACGGATGCAGTAGAGCTATAAGTGTATGAAAGCTCAAACTGGAACTAAGTGGGTGTGCATCCAACTTGCTTGCTCATGAAGACCTAGGGCATTTGAGGAAGCCCATCGTTGGAATATACAAGCCAAGTTCTATAATGAAAATTCCCACTAGTATATGAAAGTGATAACTCAAGAGACTCTCTATATGAAGAACATGGTGCTACTTTGAAGCACAAGTGTGGTAAAAGGATAGTAACATTGCCCCTTTTTATTTATATTCTCTCATTTTTTTGTTTTTTTTGTTTTTCTTCTTTTTTTTGGGCCTTCTCTTTTTTTATGGCCTTTATCCTGTTTTTTCGCCCGGAGTCTCATCCCGACTTGTGGGGGAATCATAGTCTCCATCATCCTTTCCTCACTGGGGCAATGCTCTAAGAATGATGATCATCACACTTTTATTTACTTACAACTCAATATTACAACTCGATATCTAGAACAAAGATATGACTCTATATGAATGCCTCCGACGATGTACCGGGATGTACAATGATCTAGCATAGCAATGACATCAAAAAACGGACAAGCCATGAAAACATCATGCTAGCTATCTTACGATCATGCAAAGCAATATGACAATGAATGCTCAAGTCATGTATATGATGATGATGGAAGTTGCATGGCAATATATCTCGGAATGGCTATGGAAATGCCATGATAGGTAGGTATGGTGGCTGTTTTGAGGAAGATATAATGAGGCTTATGTGTGACAGAGTGTATCGTATCACGGGGTTTGGATGCACCGGCGAAGTTTGCACCAACTCTCGAGGTGAGAAAGGGCAATGCAGCATCAAGAGGCTAGCAATGATGGAAGGGTGAGAGTGCGTATAATCCATGGACTCAATATTAGTCATAAAGAACTCACATACTTATTGCAAAAATCTATTAGTCATCGAAACAAAGTACTACGCGCATGCTCCTAGGGGGATAGATTGGTAGGAAAAGACCATCGCTCGTCCCCGACCGCCACTCATAAGGAAGACAATCAATAAACACCTCATGCTCCGACTTCGTTACATAACGGTTCACCATACGTGCATGCTACGGGACTTGCAAACGTCAACACAAGTATTTCTCAATTTCACAATTACTCAACTAGCACGACTCTAATATCACCACCTTTATATCGCAAAACTATTGCAAGGAATCAAACATATCATATTCAGCGATCTACAAGTTTATGTAGGATTTTATGACTAACCATGTGAATGACCAGTTCCTGTCATCTCTCTAAATAGATATAAGTAAGCAAGAGAGTTTAATTCTTTCTACAAAAGATATGCCCAAGCTCTAACAAATATAAGTGAAGCAAAAGAGCATTCTACAAATGACGGTTGTATATGTAAAGAGAAACAGACAATCCAAGCTTGAAATGATATAAGTGAAGCACATGCAGCATTCTATAAAGCCATACTCAAAAGATATAAGTGAAGTGCAATGAGCATTCTATATATCAACCAAAGACTATCTCATACCAGCATGGTGCATAAAAGAAAAATAAAAACCTAATTGCAAAAGACGCTCCAAGACTTGCACATATCACATGAACGAAACGAATCCGAAAACATACTGATATTTGTTGAAGAAAGAGGGATGCCTTCCCAGCATCCCCAAGCTTAGACAACAGAGTCTCCTTGAATATTTACTTGGGGTGCCTCGGGCATCCCCAAGCTTGAGCTCTTGCCTCTCTTCCTTCTTCTCACATCGAGACCTTCTCGATCATCGAACACTTCATCCACACAAAACTTCAACAGAAAACTCGGTAAGATCGTTAGTATAATAAAGCAAATCACTACTCTAAGTACTGTTGCAAACCAATTCATATTTTTTTTCATTGTGTCTACTGTAATATAACTTTTTCATGGCTTAATCCACTGATATAAATTGATAGTTTCATCAAAACAAGCAAACTATGCATCAAAAACAGAATCTGTCTAAAACAGAACAGTCTGTAGCAATATGAACATTCACCATACTTATGATACTTGAAAAACTCTGCCAAAATTAGGAAAAATAAAAAACTTGTACAGAAAGACATTGCAAAAAGAATAGGAACCATTTGACGTTCTAGTAAAAAATTAAAATTCGCTCACTACAGCCAAAGTTTCTGTCCTGCACCGTACAAACCAACAAGTATTGTAAACATCCTAAAGGCAAACCTTGGCACATTATTTTTATAATACAATGGAATTGTACAAGGGGATAATTATTTTTGTTTAAAAGTTTCTGTAATCAAGATTCACAAAGTTGCCATGAGCATGAACAAAGTTCAAGGAGCTCTCCAACTTCAATAATGCTTGTCTTTCTCACTTTCACTTTCCTTTTTGAAAAAGTTTTTAGGTTCCCATCTTTATTTTTGTTGTTTTAAACTATATAAAAGCACTCAACAGAAATAAATGACTCTCTAAAACTTCCGGGTTGTCTCCCTGACAGCGCTTTCTTTAAAGCCATTAAGCTAGGCATTTAGTGCTCAGGTAATGAATCCACCCGGATCCCAAGGTATATCAAAGCCAATTTTAATTAACAATGATTTGTAATTTAGTAGTGAGCAAAGTAACATATATCATGTAATGACGAAGTATAACTCTCTTCCTATGCATCGGCATGTCATAAAAGAACAATTCATGCACACAAAGTAAAGGCCAATGCATAGTATAAACAGTTTCTTGCAATTTTATCGTGTTGGAAACATAGAGAGGTGGAGATATAGTTCCTCTCTCATAATAATTGCAAGTAGGAGCAGCAAGCATATGCATATTATATCTATCAAAATCATCATGTGCAATAGTAAAAGGCAACCCATCAATATAATCCTTAATAAGTGCAAGCTTCTCTGATATAGTGTAGTCGGGAGAATTTAAAAAGATAATAGGACTATCATGCGTGGGTGCAATAGCAACAATTTCATGTTTAACATAAGGAACTATAGCAAGTTCATCTCCATAAGCATAATTCATATTGGCATCTTGGCCACAAGCATAGCAAGCATCATCAAAAAGGGATATTTCAAAAGAATCAACGGGATCATAACAATCATCATAGCAATCATCCTTCGGTAAGCACGAAGGGGAATTAAATAATGTATGAGTTGGAATGTTACTCTCATTAGAAGGTGGGCACGGGTAGCTAATCCGCTCTTCCTCCTTTTGTTCTTCGCTCTCCTCATCATATTTTTCATCCAATGAGCTCAAAGTTTCATCAATTTCTTCTTCCATAGCTTCCTGCAAAATATTAGTCTCTTCTTGGACAGCGTTGACTTTCTTCATAAAAGCATCAATATAGTAGTTGTATTCATAATTTTCATAGCAATATCTAAGTATAGCAAGATTTTCAGGCCTATAAGCATCATCATCTAAAGCTTCATACTTTTCAAACAAAGATTCAATTTCATAAGCAGCCTTAAAAGCAACAAATTCTTCTATTTGTTCCACATCATAGTAATCATATATACCATTAGCATAAGAAGCTAAGGTTTCATTACTCTATGGCCCATTTGGCCACCGCTTAAGCATCTCTGGCCCGGCGATCTCGGCTAGTGGGGCTGTGCAAACCACATGATTGGATGCTCTGAAAGTAAGGCTTCAACTTCTTGGCTGCAAAGTGCACGCCGAAAGCACATCTCTCCGTAGTGGTGTAGTTCTGCTTGAGGTCGACAAGATTTATTGTAATATACCGTCTCGGAGGTAGCGCCTTGCTCCTCCTATGCTTCAACTACAATGATCAGGCTGACTACCTACCGGTGGCGTAATACAGAGCATGGGCCCTTTAGGAGTCGGGGCCACAGGGGAGTAGTCAGTTTTCTTCAATCGAGAAAAGTCATTCATCAGGAGTTCCATTCAAGAAGGTGGTCTTTCATGAGCCGTATAAAGGGAGAGCTTTCTTCCAGCCGATCGATGAATCGGCCTGATGGACGCCAAGCAGCCGGTGAACTTTTGCATCTAGTGGCCGGCGGGTACTTCATCCTCTCGATGGCCTTTGATCTTTATAGGGTTGTATTTTATGCCGCTGCTCGAGACCAGAAGCCAAGGAGTTGGCCGGCCGCACTCAAGACGCACTTCGTGGTTGAGCTTGATCTGAATCGCGCAGTTTCAAAGGTTTCTTAAGGTCTTCCAAAGAGTGTTCCATGCTTTTCCGCTTCACCACCACATCGCCCATGTAGACGGGCGCTGAAGTTGCTTGAGGAGGCACTTCGCATGCAACGCTGAAAGGTGGCGCCGCATTCCTGTCAACGTCATGGTCGTGCAGCGTATGCCCAAACGGCATGATGAAGGCGGTCTTCGCTTGTCGTACGGGTTCAGCTTGATCTGGTGATATCCTGAATATGCATCTAAGAAGCTCAACAAATGCATCCGCTGTGGAGTCTATCACCGATCAATTCTCAGAGTTTAACGGGTCCTTGGGGCAAGCTTTTTGAGGCTTGTAGTCATACACATCCGCCACTGCTTGTTCTTCTTTAGTACCAGACTGGTTTGCTAACCATTCTCGAAAAACACTCGATAATGAAACCGCTGCTAGGAGCCGGGCTATCTCTCTCCAACAACTCTTCTTCTCTTCCGACAGCGGCGCATCGTCAATGGCTTCACATCAGACGGACATGTAACTTCAGTTTTGGCTAATTCACGGTGACACCTGGCATGTATTTAGGGACCATGAAGATGTCCCGACTCACGGAGGAAATCGACGAAAGCCTTTTCCTATTTGCTGTCAAGGTTTGACCTATGACGAGCCAGACTGGGTGCTCCGGGTCCAAGGGTACTTCGCTTTTGGCCGGCTTGAACGAATCCTCAGCTGACTTTTGGGGTTGGGCGACATCTCGCTGTTTTGCCGCCATCGCCACAACCCGATCAAGAAGTCTTCTCACCATGATCACTGTGGACTCGCTAGTCGACTTTCAGCCGCGTTTAACGACTTTAGTCACCGCCACGGTCGAATCCCCTTGAACTCGGATCTTCATCTTGAGGTATGAGGGGGATCGCCATGAACTTGGCCAAAGCGGTCGGCCACAAACAGATGGTACGGACTTTCGAGGTCCACCACTTCAAACCAAATTGGCTCGCGGAAATGATCTGTCTCCAAAGAGGACATCTATCAGATCTCGCCGATCGGTGAGCAGAAAGGCTGTACAATGTGGAACACATCCGCTGCTCAAGTTGTCTTGCTTGATTCCTAATCTCTCCATGGTATCCTTGTACAGATGTTGATGCTATCGCCTCCGTCTATCAAGACTTCAAGAAGCGAGCGCCCGCTTATTCGTAAGGGTAAAGGTGGCTCCTAAGACCAGGGCGAGGGAGTTCGCAGACGATCACCGGTGATCAGCTCGCCCAACCGACGTGCTTTCGGACCAATGCATGAATTCGAGTATCCGATGCTAATCGTGATTCACTCTTGTTGCCGTAGAGTCACAAGGCCGATCGCCGGGCCACACTGGTGAACACCACATTGGCTCCATGCTCTTGGTATCGCCCTTGTATCAAGGCCGGTCCCGACAGCCGCTGCCGGGCGGCGGTGGAGGCGGCGCCCAGCAGCGGGGAGGCAGGAGGCCGCCTCCATGCGATCCCGGTGAGCCAGCTGGCACTTCCGGTGGTGTGGTTTGACGGCTTCGTCGCTGTGGAACTTGCAGACCATCTAGAGTCTGCTTAGAGAAGGCCGAACCAGTTGACTTGCCGCTTTTCCGCTTGGTCGGAGGTTGCCCCTCCGGCTGCTGGTCTTCGATCGTTGCGAATCCGCCGGGCTGCTGGAAGCCGCCGTGGGGGCTATGCGCCAGGATCGCTTCGTTGTTGTCGCCGACCATGCCTCCAATGGAGTTCGGGAGCCCGAGGGGCCACTTTGCCGGTCAGCGCTTAACTTGAATCTCCGCCTTTCATGGAGGAGTCGGTTGTATGCATTTGTCGCATGATCAGCAGCTCGTCGGGTCTCCTACCATCGCAGGAGCTTGTGCTCGAGGAGGGTGCCTTCCGACCAAGTGAAGTACTGATAGCTTGCACTGCACGCCGCCAGGAGTTCCAGCTCGCCAGGGCTGGTGAGGTAGTCGCGAGTGACTCTGCTGGCCTTGCACGACAAGGAAAGTCAAGGCTTGGGAGGTCGCTTGTACGCGGTTGTGAAGGCGGACGGAAGGCTTCGTGAAGTCGACCCGCTTGTTGATGCTGCGGGCTTCAGCTGTTCAACCATGTTCCGCCGTACCGGAGCATGAGTGGAATATACTTTACGCAACACGCTTGTTGCCGCTCGCTATGTTGACGGCCGGAGTAGTCAACTAAGCCAGCCTTCCGCTTTACGGATGGTACTTGGGCGATCTCGGGAGCGAACCTCGAAAGGGCTCGCCTTGGATGCAGGTCCGAAACAGCAGACCTAACTCGCCTTTCTTCTTCCAGCACGTGGATCGGTGGAGTCGGCGATCCGGCGGGCGCTGCTTTCTCCGACTCTTCGCCGTCAAGGCGGTCGCCGAGAGTCGGATGCTCGACGGGTGGATGGAGACTCGCTTTTCTTTCGCGAGTAGGAGGCAGATAGTCGCCCGCCGCCCACCGCCTTGGGCAGCCGCCTTGGTCGCGCTGATGGAAATGTGAGTCCACTCGTATGACAGCCATCTTTGTTTTTTCTTCCGCGACACCGCCTACCGGTGACCGACGCTGCCTTGATCTCGCGGGAGGTAGGTCGCTGCTTTTGTTGCGGCGCTCAGACGCAGCCGCCTCGTTTCTATGCGGCAGCCTGCCGAGCTGCCGGACTCGGCCCGCCATCGCGACGCTTCACCTTGAAGGTTAGTCGGGTCTCCGCCGCTCTGGGCGGCGCGGATGTTCGCAGCGTGGTGTATACAGGCGATTGGCCTCAACAGGTTGGCGGCGGCCACGCCACGCTGTTGACCGCGCCCAGGCGCTAGGCTCAGCTGGGCCGGGCGAGCCGCCTACAGCGATCCATCTCACGCCGGTAGGCTTCGACAAGCGCCTCATGCTTGCCAGTTTTCGCCTTCAACGAAATAAGGCGGCGCGCGCCCAGATCTCAGCCGCGTCTTCCGAATAGGCGCTGTCAAGTTTGCGAGCCGCTACGAGTGGGTCGGAGCTCCTTCGACGGAATGCTCGCCAGGACCGGCGACGAGCACCTTTCAGACGGTAAGCCCGCCGCTCTCCGCTGGAGGGAGCGGTCGCCGAGACCACCACATTGGTGGGGAACGCGGCCGAAAGGACGCGGTGTCGAGCGCACCAGCATCGGGAGTTGGTCAAGGAGGCCCGCGAGAGGTTTTGGCCGCCCTGCGCTCGCCTTTTGGATGTGCTCGCTGAGAGGGCGTAACCCGACAGTCTCGGCGAGGCACTGGCTGCGAACGATTCAGCACAGAAGGCCCGGCGCAGACTCATTCTGGGCGTCGCCGGCTGGTACCGGGCGAGGGAGAAAAGGGTTCCCGCCCGCAGCAGTTCCGGACGACGGTGCACCTAGCCCCACAAAGGCGCCAAATGTCAGGGGTTGATGCGACATATGCCAAAGGATGGCTTATCATGGTGGGGCGAGAACGCCGCCGTGCCGAAACGGATGAGGCGAAGGCATGCACACCGCGGATCTTACCCAGCTTCGTGGCTCTCCGTGGAGATAATACCCCACCGCTGCAAGGGTCTCTCGTGATGATCACTATGGCAAAGTGGGTACAAGGTTGCTCCTTGAGCTATCTGGGTGAGGAAGGAGAAGGCACGGCTAGCCTCCTCTTCCCTATGTGTGTCTAAAACTATCAGTCCAACCTTGCATGGGTGCCCCGGGTTTATATAGGCTCACCGGGGTACAATAGTAATCCGCCGCGCTGGACCCAGCTGGCCTGTCTCGTGTCATTGCCTTTCTCTGGCTGACCGCCGGGGCCCATGACCGTGGGGCCTCACGGATGGACCGACATGGAGCCGACAGGTTTTGTCCGCCGCTGGGCGGGTCTTGCCGGTCATGGATTATCTGTAGAGCCGCCTAATGATGCTGGTTATATGGGTCATGGCAATGAAAAGGTCGCCACCGACGGGCGATCATCGCATATTCCCGCCTTGTCCGGGTTAATGGCATGGGGTCTATGGGAGGGCTAGCTGACTGGGGGCCGAGTCCCAACGGGTCCTGCCTTTGTGGTGCCTCGCTGTTTTCTCCCAGACTTCACCGACAAGCGGGTCCCCGCTGCCTCGGGTCGCATGACAGGCCGCCGCCATGGGCATGTGGCGCCGCCCACTGGGGCTGATGTCTGGGCCGGCATGGTAGTGAGGCCAAGCCGATGGAGATCCATTGGTACGGGCGACAGGGCTGCCCTGCCCTTTGCGAACAAGGGATGGGCTGCCAAGGTGGCCGTAGACCTCTGCCCGGCCCATTATTACAAGGGAGGTGGTTGAGTCGCTGGGTCGATCCCATAGCCGGCTTCTCCGAAGGCGCCAGCTTGGGAGTCGGCTTATCTCAAGTCGCCCCCGACTCGGGCCAGGAAGGGCAAGGCCTTGCCGCCACCTCGTAAAGAGGCTCTTCGCCTTGGGGTCTTGAGGGCGAGCCTGCCCCGATGTCTTGAAAGGTCCGCCTGGGTTAGCCTACCCAGGCTCATTACTCCGACTAATTTCATGAACACCCGCCTAGCACGCCCGTAACCACAAGATGATGGAATGGTCTAGCCGAGACCAGGGATTTGACGAAACAAGACGCCTGCATCTCCGAATGAAGCCCTTTGCCAAGCAGGGATAAATCATACCATGTCTATGAGGGGGCCAACCGCCTAGACAACCGATTTGATGGCAAGTCGAGGCCAAGGTAACATCTTCCAACTCGCCCTTGCGCCCCACACCTCCCATCACCGCTGTTGAAGATTTTCGTAGTTTACTCAAATAAAAAGCTTCAAAAGCTCCTTTCAGGGCCTCTCCGAAAGCACAAATTGGTCTCAATGGGTCATGTGAAGAAAGCAACATCTTCCGTGATAAATGGATGTTCACATCCGCCGTGATACCGAAGTCACTTTAGTAAATTTCAAAATTTCGAGGGCTTTCCCGATAAGGGTCACAAAGCATCCATGGCAAATGAAAATAACAGAGGTGAGACCGGTCACCTTGATGTAGCCGGAGCATGCATGACCTCTTCCCGGACGAATTGACCAAGATATAAGCGTGGTTTCCATTTGCGTTAAGATGGACAACCGTGTGATCCATCTAGGCCCTAACCCTTTTGCTCTAAGAACTTCGTTGAAACATAGCATGCAATTTTAAAAATTCCTAATGATCACTAAGATCTATCTAGGAGATGCATAGCCACGAGGATGAGTGTGTCCATGATAACCCACAAGTATAGGGATCGCAACAGTTTTCGAGGGTAGTATTCAACCCAAATTTATTGATTCGACACAAGGGGAGCCAAAGAATATTCTCAAGTATTAGCAGCTGAGTTGTCAATTCAACCACACCGAAACTTAGTATCTGCAAAGTGTTTAGTAGCAAAGTAATATGATAGTGGTGGTAACGGTAACAAAAGTAAAGACACAAAAGTAATGTTTTTGGTATTTTGTAGTGATTGTAACAAGAGCAACGGAAAGTAAATAAGCGAGAACCAGTATATGGAAAGCTCGAGGCACCGGATCGTGATGGATAATTATGCGGATGGTTCTGCGTAATACCATAACATAGGGTGAAACAGAACTAGCCCAATTCATCAATGTAATGTAGGCATGTATTCGAATATAGTCATACGTGCTTATGGAAAAGAACTTGCATGACATCTTTGTCCTACCTCCGTGGCAGCGGGTCCTATTGGAAACTAAGGGATATTAAGGCCTCCTTTTAATAGAGAACCGAACAAAGCATTAGCACATAGTGAATACATGAACTCCTCAAACTATGGTCATCACCGGGAGTGGTCCCGATTATTGTCACTTCGGGTTGTTGATCATAACACAGTAGGTGACTATAGACTTGCAAGATAGGATCAAGAACTCATATATTCATGAAAACATAATAGGTTCAGATCTGAATCATGGCACTGGCCCTAGTGACAAGCATGTTAGTTTCATTCAAATCATGCAAATTAGAGTCCAAAACAAGAGGAAAGGCGTTAGGAAAAGTAGATACGTTGGAGACGTATCATACGTGATTTCTGCTTGGAAACAAAACGATGCGTCAAGGCGTGTATTTTTTCGAGAGTACGCAATTGCGTATCATATTTTTATAGAAGAGAGAAAACAAATTACAAGATTTCACGCGTGAATGCGAACAAACACGCCGACACAGCCACAACCTAGATCACTATAGCTACTCTCTGACAAATTGATGTAAGCCTCCTACTCCGCTAAGCGCTGCGTTCCAATCCTCGAGCTCATTCATGATGTGCGTGGTGAGCTCTAGGGCTCCGAGTTGTTGCTCCGGCCTATTGAACACCCTAGCATTACGTTGCTTCCAAAGAGACTAAGCCGTACAAATGACTAAGCTATCGAACCCCTCCTATCCTGCTTCTGGAAGTTGTTGCGTTGCCGGAGCCACCAATCTAGAATGTGTCCGTTTCCAGTGGCATTTGTGCGGGGAGGTGCAGTCTATCGAAGCAGCGATATCACACTTCCTTGGCGTAGACGCACTTGATCATGATGTGCTCAGTGTTGTCTTGGTTTTGCAAGCAGGTGAAGCAAGACGAGGGCTCATCTTGTAGACCATGACGCGCCCTACGATCTGAGGTCCATAACCTGTGCTGAGTGGCGAGCCATGCAAATATTTTGTACTTAAGCGGCGCATAGCTTCTCCATATGCAGGCAGCGGCTGGTGCACGGGTTAGGCCACAACAGAGCCTCACATAGGTGGACTTGGCAGTGTAAGCTCCTACCTCCTTAGCGCATTGCCAAGTGAAAGTATCACTAGCTAGGGGATCACGTTGCACAGTTGCGATCACATGCCTTAGATGCACGATCTGAATCAAAGCCGCGGCAGAGAGGTCTCCATGAACGCCGCATAGCCATTGCTCCTCCTCCATAGCCTGCTCCACCGTTATGTAGTTAACAACTCACGTGTCAACCATGTCAGCCACATTTGGCACAATGTCTGTGACCGAGAAGTCCTGGATCCAACAATCCCTCCAGAACAAGACTGTGTTGCCTTTCCCCATTGCAATGGCAATAAAACTTTCGAAGACTGCACGTGCCTCATCATCTGCCATTAGAGCCAGAGCCATGGCCTGTCCCGATCCGTTCTTCGTAGCCATTCCCATCGAACTCTCAAAGCCAAAGCTTACAGTTTAAGGTTCTTGACGCCTAGTCCACCATAACAGGTTGGCCTACATATGGTATTCCATGCCACTAAGCATTGCCCTCCATTCATCTTATCTTTGCCCGCTCAAAAGAAGGAACGCATCCAAGCGTTGATTTCTGTCGGGGGTTGGGTGCGACATATGCCAAAGGATGGCTTATCATGGTGGGGGCGAGTAGAACGTCGCCGGTGCCTGGAAACGGGATGAGGCAAAGGCATGCACGCCGGCGGATCTTACCCACTTGTGGCTCTCTCAGGAGATAATACCCCTACCGCTGCTCCGAGGGGTCACCGCATGATCACTATGGCAAAGTGGGTACAAGGTTGCTCCTTGAGCTGTTCGGGTGAGGAAGGAGAAGGCACGCTAGCTCTCCTCTTCCCTCTATGTGTGTCTAAACTATCGTGGTCCAACCCTTTGCATGGGTGCCCCGGGTTTATATAGGCCTACCCCTAGGGGCAATGGTAATCCGGCTGGGCGCGGGACCCAGCCGTCTGTCTCTCAGGCCGCCGTCTTCTCCGCCGACTAATGGGGCCCGCCGACGGGCCCGGCATGGAGCCGACAGGCCTTGTTCGCCGCGGGCAGGTCTTGCCGGCTGCGGATTACTGTAGCCGCGCCTCTAATGACGTTGGCTTGGTCATGGGGTCAAGGCAATAGTGCCGCCGCCTGACGGGCGATCACTGTTGCCATTCCCCGTCTTGTCTGGTTAATGGCGTGCGGGGCCCGTGGGAGGGGCTAGCCGACTCCTGGGGGCTGACTCCCAACGGGTCCGTCTTGTGGTGCTCTCGCCGTCTTCTGTACCCCCGCTGACAAGCGGGTCCCGCCGTCTCTGGGTCGTACAGACAGGCCGTCATGGGCACAGGGCGCCGCCCACGGGGGCTGATGTCAGGGCCGGCATGGCAACAAGCAGCCACGGATGGAGATCTCCGCGGTACGACGCGATCAGGTTATGCCTGCCTCTTCGCTGACAGGGCAGGGATGGGCCGCCATGTGGCGCACCCCATCCCATCCATTATTGCGAAGGCAGGAGGTGGTTGAGTCACGGGCGATCTCCCCATAGCGGCTTCTCTAGAAGCCGCCGGGTTGAGTCGGCTTATCTCGGTCGCCCACAGGACTCGGCCGTGATGGGCAGTCGGCGGCCTTGCCGCTGACTCTCAGAAAGCGGCTCTTCGTCTTGGGGTCTTGAGGGGCGTAGCCTGCCCCGATGTCTTGAAAGGTCTGGGGGCTCGGGTTAGCCTACACGTGGCCCATTACTCCGACAGTAGTCCCCGAAGCTGGTGAGGCACCGAGGGCAACATGTCGAGGAGCCTCAACAGTTTCATCCTCCTAGTGGTGGTGGAATCTGGGCCTTGCTCGCCGTCTTCCTCTAGGCCGACTAGCTGGAGCCGGACTCGAAGAAGGTCGTCTTGCCCCTTAAAGAGTTTGAAAGTCGTAGCGGGATCCAGGCAGCATGCCGGATAAGCTTCCAGGTAGCTGCCCGTTGCGGACCCGTCGCGTGGCGCCACGCGGTGGGGTCAGTCTGCCCACCCACGCGGCCAGACGGACAGCCGTCAGCGGGACTCCACCACTATCAAGGCCGCACGCGAACGGATCCGTTGCGGCCGTGCAGACGGTTGGGGTTCCCACGTTGTAACTGCGTGCAGTAACTTCGTGTGGTAAATCGTGGGAGGCATGGGGTGCTGGGCGCAGTTAATCCCACGCCCGCCCCATCGGCTTCTCAGCCCACGAGCCTATAAGTAGGCGGGAGGAGGGGGGCGGCGAAGCACGCGCGCCCATCTTCCCTACTCCCTCCGCTTCCTCTTGCTTCTTCTTCCTCTTGCCGCCGCCGCGCCGAACCACGCCACGCCGCGGCGATGAGCTCTTCCTCCGCCGCTGCACTTTCTGCCCAGACGCCAAGGCAGGGACGGCTCGAGGTGGACGGCGACCACATCGAGTTCGCCGCCAGACGCGCCGCCTCCCGACAAGAACCTAGTGCGGGCCCGCCAGACCGGGCGGTGGAAATATCACCGCGCCGGAGGAGGGCGGCGGTCGTATTCCGCCGCACCTCATGCGCCGCCTAGGGGCTGCCGGCTCGCGGTTTCTTCCGCCCCTTCTTGAGTTCCACGGGCTCGGCCGCACCACCTTACTCCGATCACGGTGGTGCTGCTGGCTGCCGCCACCTTGTCGCGAAGGCTTCTCGGCGTTCTCCCCACCATCGAGCTATGGGGAGTTCTTCGATCAAGCTCGCACGCGCCGCCGGGCGCGTGCCAGCCTGTGCGGTACCTTCATCGCGATGCGGAGATCGGTGGCCGACAACCCGTTTCCCACCATCCCGCTGATTAAGTCGGTGAAGATGTGGCAGCGATCTTATTTTTACGTGAAGAACGTCGCCCGGAAAGATCGGGTCAATCTGCCGCCTTTGGCCGGGCGATTAGCGGGAGGCTCCCGGTGGTCCCACCGGCTAGGACGCCGACTCCGCCGGTGCCGCCTCCGTCGGCGACTCGAAAGTCTTGACACAGTTGGAGGGTTTGACCGGGGCCGACCTGCTGGCCGCCTTCATGGCGCGCCGAGTCCTTCCGCTCCAAGGCTGACCTCATCTGATCTGTCAGATGAGCGGCCACCGGGACCCAAGTCGGCTGTGCTCCAAGGATATGCCCCACGCGGAGGTGGCGGACACGGTGAACTACATCGCAAACTGCAATCTCACGGCAGATTGGCAGTTCGGCAAGGAGCCGTACTCATGCGCCAACCCCCCGCCTGTCGTAAGTCGTCTCTTCTTCTTCTTCTTCTGTTTTCTTTTTCAGCCGAATCCGACTTCTGATCTATTTTGATTTTTCTCGAGTCAGAACCCCCTCATCCAGCCTTCAGCCGGCACCACGGGACCGGCCCGTCAGTTCTTCCCCGACCGAGCGGAGAGCGACGTCGACGACCCTGACTTGGGGGCGGCGGCGATGGAGGCCGGCGCCGAAGGAGGAGGAGGAGGAGGATGGCGACTTCAGGCCCTCGGCCACCTTTGCCGACTGGCCTGATGACGACGCCGAGGGGGAAGTTGCCCCGCGCCACCAGCCAAAGGTCGGCCAGCCGAGTGCGTGTTCCTCCGCCGGCTTGGGTGGTCAAGGCGGCGCGAAGAAGCGCCGGGCCGGGCCGAGCTTGCTTGGCGGCCGGTCGAAAAAGTTCAAGGGGGCGGCTGTCGCGACCAAGCGGGAAGAGGCGGTTGCAAAGGCCAACCGCTTCCTCAAGGAAGTGAAAAAGACGCCACTGGTCTCTGCGTAAGTGCTTCCACTTTTTGTCTTGTTTTCTTCTGGTGAATCTTGTCCAAATATTTTACATGTCTTCCTCGCTTCAGGGCTCCCCTTACTTTGGAGAGGGTCGCCGCCGCCTCCGTCATGGGGTCGGCAGAGACGTCTGCCACTACTCGGCGGATTGACCCCGCCGCTGACCTCCGGGAGGCGACGGAGCGGAACGCGCAGGAGAAGCGCGACGAGGAAGAAGCCGCCCACCTGGAGAAGGCGGAGGCCGAGAAGGCGGCGGCCTCCGTCCAGAGGAAGCTGGATGAGGCCGAAGCCGCCGTCGCGGCAAAGTGGCGAGCTGAGGAGGCCGCGCACCGCCAATCGGCGTTGTTTCGTCATCCCAGGCTCAGCGCCCGCCGCCCGGAGTTCACGGGGCAGACTGAGGGAGCCGGCGGCGAGTACCCCATCATGGAGAGGGAAGGCGGCGAGACCTCCATGTCGGGCAAGGCCGTGCCACCACCGCCGCCGTCTGGGAGCGCGCAAGGTAAATAGCAGGCGGGCCTGCCGGTGCCGCCGACTGAAGACGAGGCCGTGGCGAAACTGCTCCTTCAAGTCGCCTCGCCAGTCGCCGCCGCCTAGAAAAGCGATTTGGCGCCACGCCTTTGAGACCGGCGCCGCCAGCTTGGCCCATCCCAGACGCCGAGGCGAGCGCGCGCCTGTTGGGTGGGTGCGAGGAGGCGGCACAGCCCGCTGAGCCAGCGCTTCGGGCGTTCAGCGGTTGCGAGCGAGCGCGACGCCATCGTAACTGCACCAAGGCGTATCTCGTGTCGCGCGAGCCGTTGGTATGGGTTTCTTCTTTTGAGTTTGTTTTCTTGTTCTTTCTATGGGCGGCCATTAGCCACCTGCTGGATGTAGTCCCGAGTTTTGGGCGGCTGCTGGCAGCGGCTCGAACTCCATCGATGAGTTCCAAATATTTACCTTTGTCCAAGTGCTTATCACAGAGTATCACAACCTCCGCGTCCACTGCCTTCAACCGCAATGTTTCGGAGCTGGGCAAGTGGACCGCCGACTTGTCAGAGAGCCAGAGTGAGTCCTCTTTCTTCTTGTGGGGCGCTGGTGCACCAGGGGCTGTAGTCCCCGAGATTCGGCCGATCACTGAGCGGTCGGGCCGGATCTTCCCGGCGACCTTCTTAGTTGACGACTTAATGTCCTTTTTCTTTTTATTCTTCAGAGGCCAACGCCACTCTCCAACAGTAGCTGGGCGAATCCAACACCGCCTTGCGTGCCAAGGGGGAGGAGTGCAGCAAGCTCGCCGCAGAGCGCGACCTGCTGGCTACGCAGCTGGCGGAGCAAAGGGAGCTGCTTAAGAAGGCGCATGACGAGGCGGAGAAGAAAGAGACTGCTCTCCTGGCCGAGTTCGAAAGCGAGTGCTCCTCCTGGACTGACAAGGAGGCACTGCTGACCTCCGGCTTCCCTGAGATCGAGGACATCGTCGATGGTGAGTTTCTTTACTTTCTTTCTTTGAGCTGCTGACTATAGGTCGGGCTGACTCCTGATTTTTTGACTTGCTTCTTTTTCGTCTTGGCAAACTTCTTCCCCGCCACACGCAGCGCCACTCAAGCCATCGAGGCTGATTGCGAGGCGCCGAGGGCAAATGGTGCGGAGATTGCCGCCAACGCCTCGGACCCTTGATGAGCAGCTTCGAGCATCGAGGCTCGCTCGCGGCCGCCCATCGGATGCTGCGCCGCTTCAACGTGTCGGCGCCAGCGATTGCTGCCTGTGGCCAGACATGCCGGCTCAGGCACTCCCAAATGGATCGCCGACCGGCCGGAGGTCGCGGCTGGCCGCCTTGAGGCTCGAAGGTTCCTCGCCCGGCCGGAGCGCCGCTGGCCTTGGAATTCGCCAAGGCGTGGTATCGTGGCTGGATCTGGAACGGCTGGCCGCGTTCCGGTCAGAGGCCTAGGCGGAGCTGTTAGCTGCGGAAGATGCCCTCGTCGAGTGTGCGGTGGCGATCGCCGACTACACAGACACCAGCGTCTTCGTCCCTGAGCGGGCTGAAGACGGCGGGGAGGCGCCGCCAGAGTGGTTCGGGATGAACCCGGATTATGACGAGGACTCGGCGGAGGTGATCGGCCCAGCCACGAGGAGGAAGGCGAGGCGGAGGATGGAGGTGAGACGGAGGCGCCAGAAGACGGAGCGGGCGACCAGCCTCAGCTCGACCACGCCTCCAAAGAACGAGCCGCGCCCGACCGGGCCGGCTGCCGCCGAGATGATCAAGCCGAGATCGCCCAGCCCGGCCGCCCGGCGCCGACACCGCCGCCTCTTCCGACCCTCTGAACCCATCTGCCGCTTCCTAGGCTGCCATCTTGCCTTTATTTTATCTGCTTTAGTAGTCTTTGAAGAACTTGTTAATTAAGACAATTCCACCCGCTGGGTGTATTTTGAACTTCTGCTGAAGATTCGCCAAGGGCCTATGTTATGTAAATATTTATCCTGGTTCTATCTTTCCTTGCTCATTGCTCCTATGGCTTTTTCTTTGCCGCTTTTCCCTTAGTCGCCGCCTTGCCGGACCACCGCTTATGGATCGCCGCTGGATCAAATGTAGCTACTCTTGGGAAGGCAAGTACTTGGCCATTTTTAGAGTCTTTTAACAAGTTGGATAGAAAGCGGCAAGTCGACCACTCAAGAGTCGGCTTTATGTAAGAGAGGTCGAAGCTGGCTTAAGCTATGTTTATGCTTTGGGTCCTTAGCCATTTTTCATGTGGGCGCCCATTCTTCCTTACTCTTGCCCACTAAAACAGTCGCTCATGAAGCGGCTTCGACCGAGACGACTTAGGCACCACACACTACTTGTCCGACTGCAGGAAGCATTCCATAGCACGAGGCGGCGAGTCCTCGGGCCGACTAGTTTAACCCGTGCCAAAGCGGCATAACAAAAAGTAGCATACTCAAGGCATAATTTTATCATACAGATAACAAAAGGGCAGTCCTCGAGCTCGCCTCGGGGCCCAAGTCTTGGTACTTTAATACAAAGGGTAGCATGGTACATACTGCATCAATCAGTAAAATCTTCAACAAGATTTGCATTCCATGGTCGCTCGCCTCTTTGCCGAGTCGCCCCTCTTGCGCACTCGGGCTTCGAAAGGCCAATCGTAGTAGGAGTCGCTTTCCCAGACTTTGCTCGATAATGAAGGGGTTTTCCCAAGGCGCCGACAACTTGTGCTGGCCGGCTGTTCGCTGGATCGGTCGGAGCACAAGGTCGCCTCTTGGAAAGATCTCGGCCGACCTTCCTGTTTTGGTATCGGCGCAGCTCGCTGGTAGATGCTGGACCGCCGAGTGCCAACAGTCGCCCTCTTCCAGCAGATCGACGCCGCCTTGACGTGCTTCTTCCGCTTCCTCCTTGGTGTACGTGGTGACTCGCGGGAGTCGAACTCTATGTCCGTTGGGATGACGGCTTCAGCACCGTGAGACGAGGAAGAAAGGTGTGAAGCCGTTGACTTGTTTGGATTCGTCTTGAGACTCCAGAGGATTTGTTGGCAACTCATCAAGTTAACAGCCGGCCGAACGCCTAGTGGTTCGACCATTCGAGGCTTGATGCCGCATGTGATGAGGCCGTTTGTTGCTTCCACCGGCCGCTTGACTGCGGATGGGCAACGGACGCTAAGTCCAGTCGGATGCCTTGTGTCGCGCAGAAACGGGCCAGGGCGCCTTTGGCAAAATTTGTGCCATTGTCGGTGATGATGCTGTGTGGTATGCCGTACCGAGTCGTGATGTCGGTGATGAAAGTCACTGCAGTCGGACCATTCAACTTCTTGAAGGGCTTTACTTCTATCCACTTGGTGAACTTGTCCACCGCGACAAGTAAGTGAGTTAGCCACCTCGTGCTGCTTTGAATGGTCCCACCATGTCCAGGCCCCAAACAGCAAAGGGCTAGGCGATGGGGATAGTCTTGAGTGCGGAAGCTGGCTGATACGGCTTGGAGCGGAACATCTGGCACCCCTTGCATTTTTGGACTAATTCCTTGGCCTCTTCTAGGGCAGTTGGCTAGAAGAAACCATGTCGAAAGGCTTTGGCGACGAGTGCTCTTGAGGCCGCATGGTGGCCGCATTCGCCTTGATGGATGTCTTCGAGAATCGCTTGGCCTTGCTCTGGCTCGACGCAACGCTAGTAGACACCAGTGACGCTGCGCCTGACCAGCTCTCTGTTGACTATGGTGTAGGCTGCCGCTCGGTGTTGTACTTGCCGAGCCAAGATTTCATCGGTTGGCAGCTCTGTGCTCACTAGGAACTTTAGGATGGGCTGGGCCCATGAGGGTGCTGCTATTTCTTCAACTGCCAGCACTGCTACTTGGACGAGGGCGGTGGCTGGAAGGCGGCGGGCTGGAGTCCGCGGGCGCTGTCGGATTGATGAAGTCCCCGGCCGACCGGTGCAGTCCCCGGGCCGAGCTCGAGTCTTGGACTGTTCACAGAGTCCCCGGGCCGGGTTCTGAAGTCCCCGGGCCGGCTTCGACTACGGCATTCTTGGAGCCATCTGTAAGAATTCTCGTGCCGTCTGCTGGGGCTCTTGAGTCGGATCCGACTTCTTCGGGGGGAGCCAGCACAAAGATGGAGTCTGATTCTGGTGAAGGCTTGACAGATGGCTTAAGGAGGCTACCAAGGGCGACACCGATGGTATTGCTTGGCGGGTGGAGCCGATTCGCGCTGTGGTGTCCGCTGGTCATTGTCATTTCTTGGCACGTGAAGGAACTCGCACCCTCAAATATCCATCGAGTTGCTGTACAAGGAAACGGTAGCTCGCCATGTTTGCATCTTTGGCGCCCCAATCGCCAGATGATCGCTGGACCACCAAATCGAGTCACCATAACACATGATCCGCGAATGCCAAGTTCTTTAACAAGCCGGAGCCCGTGAATGAGCGCCTCGATTCGGGCGACGTTGTTGGAGGCGGCGAAATGGATCTGCAGCGCATACTTGAGCTTGTCGCCTTTGGGGGAAGTGAGGATAACGCCGCTCCCAAGCCGGTGCGCATCTTGGAGCCATCGAAATGCATCCGCCAATGGGTGGAGTCGGGCCGGCGGCAGGTATCGGGTCTCGCCCACGACGAGGAAGTCTCGCCGATGCTCGCGACTTGATGGCGGTGCGGGGCTGGTAATAGATGGTGTAGGGGCCAGCTCTATGGCCCATTTGGCCACTCGCCGAAGCATCTCGGCTTCCGATGATCTCGGCTAGTGGGGCTGTGCAAACCACATGATTGGATGCTCTTGAAAGTAAGGCTTCAACTTCTTGGCGGCAAAGTGCACGCCAGAGCACATCTTCCGTAGTGGGTGTAGTTCTGCTTGGAGGTCGACAAGATTACGCTGTAATATACCGGTCTCGGACAGGTAGCGCCTTGCCTCCTCCTATGCTCAACTACAATGATCATGCTGACTACCCGGCTGGTGGCGGCAATGTACAGGAGCATGGGCCCTTTAGGAGTCGGGGCCGCCAAGACAGGGGAGTAGTCAGCATTTTCTTCAATCGGAGAAAAGCTCATTCGCTTTGTGGTTCCATTCAAGAAGGTGGTCTTCTTCATGAGCCGGTATAAAGGGAGAGCTTTCTGCCAGCCGATCGATGAATCGGTGATGGACGCCAAGCAGCCGGTGAACTTTTGCACATCTAGCAATCGGCGGGTACTTCCATCCTCTCGATGGCCTTGATCTTTATAGGGTTGCATTTCTATGCCGCTGCTCAGAGACCAGAAGCCAAGGAGTTGGCCGGCCGCACTCAAGACGCACTTCGTGGTTGAGCTTGATCTGAATCGCGCAGTTCTCAAAGGTTTCTTAAGGTCTTCCAAAGAGTGTTCCATGCTTTTCCGTCTTCACCACCACATCGCCCATGTAGACGTGGGCTTTCGCCGAGTTGCTTGAGGAGGCACTTCGCATGCAACGCTGAAAGGTGGCGCCGCATTCCTGTCAACGTCATGGTCGCAGCGTAAGGCTCCAAACGGCATGATGAAGGCGGTCTTCGTTTGTCACCGGGTTCAGCTTGATCTGGTGATATCCTGAATATGCATCTAAGAAGCTCAACAGCTTGCATCCGGCTGTGGAGTCTATCACCTGATCAATTCTCGGCAGAGCGAACGGGTCCTTGGGGCAAGCTTTTTTGAGGCTTGTGTAGTCAATACACATCCGCCACTGCTTGTTCTTCTTTAGTACCAGGACCGGGTTTGCTAACCATTCTGGAAAAAACACTTCCATAATGAAACC
Source organism: Aegilops longissima (assembly GCA_021605205.1). Classification (NCBI taxonomy): domain Eukaryota; kingdom Viridiplantae; phylum Streptophyta; class Magnoliopsida; order Poales; family Poaceae; genus Aegilops; species Aegilops longissima. Next base: position 605,406,346 of record CM038677.1, on the reverse strand, counting down.
GGCTGCTAGGAGCCGGGCTATCTCTTCTCCAACAACTCTTCTCTTCTCTTCTGACAGGCGGCGCAAGGGCTGCCTGACGGGCTTCACATCAGATCGGACATGTAACTTGTGCTCGGCGAATTCCGTCGGTACACCTGGCATGTATTTAGGGACCATGCGAAGATGTCCCGATTCTCACGGAGGAAATCGACGAGCTCGCCTTCCTATTTGCTGTCAAGGTTTGCACCTATGACAGCGTACCTCTCTGGGTGCTCCGGGTCCAAGGGTATCTTCTTCGTTTCTTTGGCCGGCTTGAACGAACCCTCAGCTTTCGACTCCTTGGGGTTGGGCGATATCTCGGGCTGCTTGCCGGCCATCGCCACAACCCGATCAAGAAGCCGCTTCTCAGCTGCGATCACCAGGGACTCGGCTAGCCGACTTCTTTCAGCCGCGCAAGCGAACGACTTTCTGTAGTCACCGGCTACGGTCAGAATCCCCTTGGAACTCGGCATCTTCATCTTGAGGTAGGCGTAGTGGGGGACCGCCATGAACTTGGCCAAAGCGGGTCGGCCAAGCAGCGCATGGTACGGACTTTCGAGGTCCACCACTTCAAACCAAATTGGCTCTCGGCGGAAATGATCTTTGTCTCCAAAGAGGACATCTATCAGGATCTCGCCGATCGGTGAGCAGGAAAGGCCAGGTACAATGTCGTGGAACACAGTCCGGCTGCTCTGAAGCTGTCTTTGCTTGATTCCTAACTTCTCCATGGTATCCTTGTACAGGATGTTGATGCTACTGCCTCCGTCTATCAAGACTTCATGAGAAGCGAGCGCCCGCCTATCTCGTGGCAAAGGTGGCTCCCAAGACCAGGGCGTGGGAGCCCGTGATCGGCATCACCTCTGGTGATCAGCTCGCCCAACCGACAGGCTTCTCGGACCAATGCATGAATTCGAGTATCCGATGCTACTGCATTCACCTCTTGTTGTCAGTAGTCACAAGGCCGATCGTCGGCCACACCGGGTGAACACCACATTGGCTCCATGCTCTTACGGTACTCATCTTGTATCGCGCCGACTGTCCCGACAGCCGGCTCTTTGGCGGCAGTGGAGGCGGCGGCCAAAGCCAGCGGGGAGGCAGGAGGCCGCCTCCTTGGCGATCCCGGTGAGCCAGCTGGCACTTCCGGTGGTGTGGTTTGACGGCTCAAGGCGCGCTGTGGAACTTGCAGGACCATCTAGAGTCTGCTTAGAAGAGAAGGCCGCAACCAGTTGGACTTGCCGCCTTCCGCTTGCTACGGAGGCTGCCCCTCCGGCTGCTGGTCTTCGATCGTCGAACCCGCCGCTCTGCCGGAAGCCGGCCGTGGGGCTATGCGCCAGGATCGCTTCGTTGTTGTCGCCGATCGGCGCCTCCAATGGAGTTCTCGGGAGCCCGAGGGGCCACTTTGCCGGTCGCGCTTAACTTGAATCTCCGCCTTTCATGGAGGAGTCGGTTGTGGCGTGCATTTGTTCATGCATGATCAGCAGCTCGTCGAGGGTCTCCGGCTCATCGCAGAGGAGCTTGTGCTCGAGGAGGGTGCCTTCTACGCACCAAGGTGAAGTACTGATAGCTTGCACTCGTGCACGCCGCAGGAGTTCCAAGCTCGCCCAGCTGTAGGTGAGGTAGTCGCGAGTGGACTCGTCGGGCCTTGCACGCACAAGGAAAGCCGGCGAGGCTTGGGAGGTCGCTTGTACGTGCTTGTGAAGTTGCGGACGAAGGCTTCGTGAAGTCGACCCAGTTGTTGATGCTGCGGGCTTCAGCTGTTCAACCATGTTCCGCCGTGCCTGGAGCATGAGTGGAATGATACTTTACGGCAACACGCTTGTTGCCGCTCGCTATGTTGACGGCCGTGGAGTAGTCAACCAGCCGCCTTCCGCTTTACGGAGCCGTGTACTTGGGCGATCTCGGGGAGCGTGAACCTCCGGGAAAGGGCTCGCCTCGGATGCGAGGTCCGAAACAGGGCAGACCTAACTCGCCTTCTTCTTCCAGCACCAGGGATCGGTGGAGTCGGTCGATCCGGTGGCGGGCGTTGTTTTCCCCGACTCCCTCTCGGCGGCCAAGGCGGTCGCCGAGAGTCGGATGCTCGACGGGTGGCGGGAGACTCGCCTTTCTTTGCGAGGAGGAGGAGGCAGATAGTCGCCCGCCGCCCACCGCTCTTGGGCAGCCGCCTTGGTCGCGCCGATGGAAATGTGAGTCCTCACCGTGGCTGACAGCCGGATCCTTGTTTTTTCTTCCGCGACACCGCTAATCGGTGACCGAGACGCTGCCTTGATCTCGGCGGGAGGTAGGTCGTCGTTTTGTCGCGGCGGCGCCTCACGGCAGCCGCCTCGTTCTATCGCGCGGCAGCGCCGAGAGCTGCTGGACTCGCTCCGCCATCGCGACGCTTTCACCCTTGAAGTTGTCTAGCTCGTCCGCCGCCGCCTGGGCGGCGCGGATGTTCTCCGCAGGCGTGGTGTATACAGGGCGATTGGCCCCGAACAGGTTGGCGATGGCCACGCCACGCTGCTGGACCGCGCCTAGGCGGCTAGGCCCAGTCGGGGCCGGCGAGCCGCCCACAGCGCGATCCATCTCACGCTGGTAGGCTTCTGACAAGCGTCTCATGCTTGCCAGCTTCTTCGCGTCTTCAACGAGCTGAAGGCGGCGCGCGTCCAGCATCTCAGCGTCAGTGTCTTCCGGAATAGGCGCGGTCAAGTCTTGCAGAGCCGCGTCGAGTGGGTCGTGAGCTCCTTCGACGGAATGCTCGCTGTGACCGATGACGAGCACCTCTGTGACGGTGCTTCCGCCGCTCTCCGCGCGAGGGAGCGGCTCGTCGTAGACCACCACATTGGTGGGGAACGCGTCGAGCGATGCGGTGTCGGAGTCGACCAGCATCGGGAGTTGGTCAAGGAGGCCCGCGAGAGGTTTCGGGGCGCCTGTGCTCGCTTCTTGGATGCAGGCTCGCCGGAGGCGAACCTCGCCGACAAGCTCGGCGAGGCAGCTGGCTGCGAACGATCTCAGCGCCCGGTAGCGGGCCGGGCGCAGACTCCGTCTGGCGTGCCGGGCTGGCTGCGCTGGGCGAGGGAGAAAAGGGTTCCCGCCCGCAGCAGTGTCTCCGGACGACGGTGCACCTAGCCCCACAAAGGGCGCCAAATGTCGTGGGTTGATGCGACATATGCCAAAGGATGGCTTATCATGGTGGGGCGAGTAGAACGCCGCCGTGCACGAAACGGGATGAGGCGAAGGCATGCACACCGCGGATCTTACCCAGCCTTCGGGCTCTCCGTGGAGATAATACCCCTACCGCTGCTCTACGGGGTCTCTGCATGATCACTATGGCAAAGTGGGTACAAGGTTGCTCCTTGAGCTATTCGGGGTGAGGAAGGAGAAGGGCACGGCTAGCTCTCCTCTTCCCTCTATGTGTGTCTAAAACTATCAGGGTCCAACCCTTTGCATGGGTGCCCCGGGGGGTTTATATAGGCCTACCCCCTAGGGGTACAATAGTAATCCGCTGGGCGCGGACCCAGCCGTCATCTCTCAGCCGCCGTCTTCTCCGCTGACCGCTGGGGCCCACTGACCGTGGGCCCCGCCGACGGGACCGACATGGAGCCGACAGGCCTTGTCGCGCCATGGCCGGGTCTTGCCGGCCGCGGATTATCGTAGCCGCCTCTAATGATGCTGGTTGGTCATGGGGTCATGGCAACAAGTGCCGCCACCGACGGGCGATCACTGTTGCCATTCCCCGTCTTGTCTGGTTAATGGCGTGCGGGGTCTATGGGAGGGGCTAGCCGACTCCTGGGGGCCGAGTCCCAACGGGTCCGTCTTGTGGTGCTCTCGCCGTCTTCTGTACCCCCGCTGACAAGCGGGTCCTGCCGTCTCTGGGTCGTACAGACAGGCCGTCATGGGCACAGGGCGCCGCCCACGGGGGCTGATGTCAGGGCCGGCATGGCAAGAGTGCCGCGCCGGATGGAGATCTCCATTGGTACGGCGCATTGTGGTCATGCCTGCCCTTTGCGAACGGGGCAGGGATGGGCCGCGCGGTGGCCGTACCCCGTCCCGTCCATTATTGCGAAGGCAGGAGGTGGTTGGAGTCGCGGGCCGACTCCCCATAGCCGCTTCTCCGAAGGCGCCAGCTTGGGAGTCGGCTTATCTCAAGTCGTCCCTCGACTCGGCCGTGAGGGGCAGTCGGCGGCCTTGCCGCCGACTCTCAGAAAGAGGCTCTTCGTCTTGGGGTCTTGAGGGGCGCAGCCTGCCCCGATGTCTTGAAAGGTCCGGGGGCTCGGGGTTAGCCTACCCGTGGCCCATTACTCCGACAATTTCGTTGAACACCCAGTCTAGCACGTCCAGAACCACAAGATGATGGAATGGTCTAGCCGAGACCAGGGATTTGACGAGCACAAGACGCCCAGATCTCTGAATGAAGCCCTTTGCCAAGCAGGGATAAACTTCCATACCATGTCTATGAGGGGCTGCCAATCCGCCCTAGACAACTGACGGATGGCAAGCTGGAGGCCAAGGTAACATCTCTGCAACTCTGTCCTTGTCGTCCTACACTCCTCTGATCACCGTTGTTGAAGATTTTCGGTAGTTTACTCGCAGTCGAAAAGCTTCTCCAAAAGCTCTCAGGGCCTCTCTGACAAAGCACAAATCTGGTCTCATGGGCCGTGTGAAGAAAGCAACATCTTCCGCATAAATGGATGTTCGCTAATCTGCCGTGATGCCTCGAAAGTCACTTAGTACCCCAGCCTCGAGGGCTTTCCTGATAAGGGTCGTCAAAGCATCCATGGCAATGAAAAATAACAGAGGTGAGACCGGATCACCTTGATGTAGGCCTTGAGCATGCATGACCTTCTTCCTGGGACGCAATTGACCAAGATATGCGTGGTTTCCATTTGCAGCAAGATGGACAACCAGGTGATCCATCTAGGCCCGAACCCTTTTGCTCTAAGAACTTCTGTCGGGAAACATAGCATGCAATTTTAAAAAAATTCCTACGATCACGCAAGATCTATCTAGGAGATGCATAGCTACGAGAGGGATGAGTGTGTCCATGATAACCCACAAGTATAGGGGATCGCAACAGCTTTCGAGGGTAGAGTATTCAACCCAAATTTATTGATTCGACACAAGGGGAGCCAAAGAATATTCTCAAGTATTAGCAGCTGAGTTGTCAATTCAACCACACCTGGAAACTTAGTATCTGCAGCAAAGTGTTTAGTAGCAAAGTAATATGATAGTGGTGGTAACGGTAACAAAAGTAAAGACAGCAAAAGTAATGTTTTTGGTATTTTGTAGTGATTGTAACAAGAGCAACGGAAAGTAAATAAGCGAGAACTAGTATATGGAAAGCTCAGAGGCACCGGATCGTGATGGATAATTATGCGGATGCGGTTCGTCATGTAACAGTCATAACATAGGGTGAAACAGAACTAGCTCCAATTCATCAATGTAATGTAGGCATGTATTCGAATATAGTCATACGTGCTTATGGAAAAGAACTTGCATGACATCTTTTGTCCTACCCTCCCGTGGCAGCGGGTCCTATTGGAAACTAAGGGATATTAAGGCCTCCTTTAATAGAGAACCGAACAAAGCATTAGCACATAGTGAATACATGAACTCCTCAAACTATGGTCATCACCGGAGTGGTCCCGATTATTGTCACTTGGGTTGCGGATCATAACACATAGTAGGTGACTATAGACTTGCAAGATAGGATCAAGAACTCACATATATTCATTAAAACATAATAGGTTCAGATCTGAATTCATGGCACTAGGGCCCTAGTGACAAGCATTAAGCATAGCAAAGTCATAGCAACATCAATCTCATAACATAGTGGATACTAGGGATCAAACCCTAACAAAACTAACTCGATTACATGATAAATCTCATCCAACCCATCACCGTCCAGCAAGCCTACGATGGAATTACTCACGCATGGCGGTAAGCATCATGAAATTGGTGATGGAGGATGGTTGATGATGACGACGGCGACGAATCCCCCTCTCCGGAGCCCCGAACGGACTCCAGATCAACCCTCCCGAGAGAGATTAGGGCTTGGCGGCGGCTCCGTATCGTAAAACGCGATGATTTCTTCTCTCTGATTTTTTTCTCCCCGAAAGCCAATATATAGAGTTGGAGTTGGCGTCAGAAGGTGTCCAGGGGGGCCAGGAGGTAGGGGGCGCTCCCAGGAGGGGGGGGGGCGCCCCCTTCCTCGTGAACAGGGTGTGGGCCCCCTGGTCTTCATCTTTGGCGAGGATTTTTTATTATTTTTTATAAGACATCCCGTGGAGTTTCAGGTCATTCCGAGAACTTTGTTTTCTGCACATAAAACAACATCATGGCAATTCTGCTGAAAAAGCGTCATCCGGTTAGTTCCATTCAAATCATACAAGTTAGAGTCCAAAACAAGGGCAAAAGTGTTTGGAAAAGTAGATACGATGGAGACGTATCAACTCCCCAAGCTTAAACCCTTGCTTGTCCTCAAGCAATTCAGTTGACAAACTGAAAGAGAAAAGAAAACTTTACAAACTCTGCTTGCTCTTGTTGTTGTACCTATGTCGAGCGAGCATTCAGGTTTTCAGCAAAGATCATAACTAACCACATTTGCAATAATTCTCAGGTCTCATGTTTACTCATATCAATGGCATAATCAACTAGCGAGTTATAATAATAAATCTCGGATGACAACACTTTCTCAAAACAATCATAATATGATATAATAAGATGGTATCTCGCTAGCCCTTTCTGAGACCGCAAAACATAAATGCAGAGCACCTTCAAAGATCAAGGACTGACTAGACATTGTAATTCATGGTAAAAGAGATCCAATCATAGTCATACCCAATATAAATTCACAGTAATGAATGCAAATGACAGATGTGATCTCCAGCTAGTGCTTTTAATAAGAAGGTGATGTCTCAATATAAAAGTAAATAGATAGGCCCTTCGCAGAGGGAAGCAGGGATTTGTAGAGGTGCCAGAGCTCGGTTTTGAAATAGAGATAAATTATATTTTGGGCGGCATACTTTCATTGTAAACATAACAACTAAGAGATGACGATATCTTCCATGCTAAACAAATTATAGGCGGTTCCCAAACAGAATGGTAAAGTTTATACTCCCCCTCCTCCACAAGCATCAATCCATGGCTTGCTCGAAACAACAAGTGCCTCCAACATTCAACGGGTCCCAGGGGGAGTTTTGTTTGCAATTATTTTGATTTAGTTTGCATAAAGCATGGGACTGGGCATCCCAGTGACCAGCCATTTTCTCGTGAGTGAGGAGCAGAGTCCACTCCTCTTGAGAATAACCCGCCTAGCACGGAAGATAATGGCAGCCCTTGTTGATATATGAGCTATTCGAGCATGCAAAATATAATGTTTATTTGAAGGTTTAGAGTTTGGCACATACAAATTTACTTGGAACGGCAGGTAGATACCGTATATAGGAAGGTATGGTGGACTCATATGGAATAACTTTGGGGTTTAAGGGATTGGATGCACAAGCAGTATTCCCGCTTAGTACAAGTGAAGGCTATCAAAAGAGTGGGAAGCGACCAACTAGAGAGCGACAACAGTCATGAACATGCATTAAAATTAATAAACATTGAATACAAGCATGAGTAGGATATAATCCACCATGAACATAAATATCGTGAAGGCTATGTTGATTTGTTTCAACTACATGCGTGAACATGTGCCAAGTCAAGTCACTTAAATCATTCAAAGGAGGATACCACCCCATCATACCACATCACAACCATTTTAATAGCATGTTGGCACGCAAGGTAAACCATTATAACTCATAGCTAATCAAGCATGGCACGAGCAACTATGATCTCTAATTGTCATTGCAAACATGTTTATTCATAATAAGCTGAATCAAGAACGATGAACTCATCATATTTACAAAAACAAAAGAGGTCGAGTTCATACCAGCTTTTCTCATCTTAGTCAGTCCATCATATATCATCATAATTGCTTTTCACTTGCACGACCAAACAGTGTGAATAATAATAAGAGCGCACGTGCATTGGACTAAGCTGGAATCGGCGAGCATTCAATAAACAGGAGAAGACAAGGCAATATGGGCTCTTGGTTAAATCAACAATGATGCATATAAGAGCCACTTCAACAATTTAATCATGGTCTTCTCCTACTGACCCCCAAAGAAAAGAAAAGAAATAAAAACTATTTACACCGGAAAGCTCCCAACAAGCAAAAGAAGAACGAGAAATATTTTTGGGTTTTCTTTTTAATTACTACAACAAAGAAATAAACTACTACTAATTTTTTTTGTTTTTCTTAAGGTTTAACAGACACACAAGAAGAAATCAGGAAAAAGAAAATAAATTGGCATGGATATTACAGTGAAAGAGTATGAGCACCGACATTTAGCAATGAGTGTGTGTGAACATAAATGTAATGCCGGTGAGAAATACGTACTCCCCCAAGCTTAGGCCTTTGGCCTAAGTTGGTATATTGCTAGGGATAGCCTGGCGGATACCCGTAGGTGTAGCTGGGGTCATACTGCGACGAAGAATAGTTGGGATCATACTGTGATGAAGAGGACTCGATCGCCATCGGCCGCAACCGCCTCCGGATCCCAAGAATAAACAGACTGTCGTGGAGGCTCATCTTGTGGTTCCGGTTGCAGGGCTGGTGCAGGATTCCAATAGGCTTGAATGGCCGCCCACGGAACGAGGTAAGGACCTGCAGACAAGTTAAACAAAGAGGGAGCAGGCAAAGTAATAGTCTCAGGGTGATGTTTATCAAAGTACAATTTATATTTAAGCTCCCCTTCACGACTCTTAACAATAAAATCATTTGCTAGCATACTCTTATAATCTAAATAAGCACTGGGCAACGATGTTTCTTCTTTCTCCAAATGCCTAATAGGTATGTCAAAATATTCAGCTAGGCGTGAAGCATAAATGCCTCCAAAGATAGGGCCCTTAGTACGGTTCGGACTTAACCGTCTAGCAAAAATTCCACCCATACTAACAGAGTTATTGCGGTATAAACCATGGAACAAAAAAATAATATCCGGAACACTAAGGTTTCCACAGTTCCCGCATCCAATCAAGCAACGACTAGCAAATAAGGCAAAGTAGCGTAAAACAGGAAAATTTATGCTAGTAATTCTTGCATCAGAAACCTTCCTGGTTTCTCCCACAGTGATAGTGTTAATAAAAGCTTCTACTTCATTACGGTGTGGTTCATCCAAGGTACCCTCAAAGGGTATTTTGCAAACCTCGCAAAATTCAGCTAATGGCATCTTCTTAACAATGTCATATAAATGAAACTCTACTAATGGAGGTGATTTCTTAGGGAAAAAGTAGAAAGTATTTGTGAGTAAGAGATACTGATGACGTTGGTCGCGGAGGAAGTCGGTGAGGCCGGCGTTCTCAATTAATAGATAGAAATCCTCATAAATCCCGGCTCTCCTCAAGAAGTCATCGGAAGGCCATTCACACGGCCGGACCTCCGCGGTACGAGGAAAATTATATTTGGGCTTCTGCTCTTCTTCCTTTTGTTTTTCCTTCGAGCTTCGGCTCGACGAGCCCCTCAAAAGTCTCTTCATTATTTTCTCAAATAATCTGAAATTTTTAGTAACTTCAGATAAAAGTGAACCATCTTCAATAAAATTGATAGTAACTACTCCTACAAGTGCCTAGAGCCTATATCAAGCATTAGAACTACTTGGAACCATATAAATTTGACATGCAAGCTTAAGAACATGGTCACCTATGCAGCACAAATTTGCAAAGAATAAAGCACTAGAACAAAAACTAATTGGACCAATGGAGGAGTCACATACCAAGGAACAATCTCCCCAAGCAGTTTTGCGAGAGGTGCTTTGAGCAAGGAGATCGAAAATCACAGCAAAAGTGGCTGGAACTCGTGCTTGAGTTGGTTTTTCGGGTTTGTGTGAGGTAGAGGAAGAAGATGGGTGCAGGGATAAGTGGAGGAGGGCCACCATGGGCCCACGAGGAAGGGGGGGCGCCCCCTCCACCCTCGTGGCCAGGTGGCAGCTCCCCCCGTGGTGATTTTTGCACTATAAATCGTCAAATATTCCCGAAAAAATCATATTAAATTGGCATGGCATTCTGAGGACTTCTATTTTCAGGATATTTTTATTTGCACGGATAAGTCAGGAGACAGACAGAAAAATACTATTTTACTTTATTTCTACTAAATAACAGAAAATATAAAGAGGGTACAGAAGGTTGTGCTTCTAGTTTCATCCATCTCATGCTCATCAAAAGGAATCCACTAACAAGGTTGATCAGGTCTTGTTAACAAACTCACTCCGACTAACATGGAACCGGAGAAATTTCGAATAACACTATGTTACCTCAAAGGGGATATGGATATCCCCAATAATAAATATATCATATTTCTTCTTGACAGTAGGAAGAGGAAATTCAAAACCTCCAAATATAATCGATGGAATTTTTCCAATAGAGTTGATACTATGAACTTGAGGTTGTTTCTCGAAAGTGTACCGTGCTCATTACCATTAACATGAAAAGTGACATTGCCTTTGTTGCAATCAATAACAGCCCTGCAGTATTAAGGAAAGGTCTTCCAAGAATAATAGACATACTATCATCCTCGGAATATCAAGAATAACAAAGTCCGTTAAAATAGTAACGCTTGCAACCACAACAGGCACATCCTCACAAATACCGACAGGTATAGCAGTTGATTTATCAGCCATTTGCAAAGATATTTCAGTAGGTGTCAACTTATTCAAGTCAAGTCTACGATATAAAGAGAGAGGCGTAACACTAACACCGGCCCCAAGATCACATAAAGCAGTTTTAACATAATTTCTCTTAATGGAGCATGGTATAGTAGGTACTCCTAGATCTCCAAGTTTCTTTGGTATTCCACCCTTAAAAGTATAATTAGCAAGCATGGTGGAAATTTCAGCTTCCGGTTTCTTTTATTTGTAACAATATCTTTCATATATTTAGCATAAGGATTCATTTTGAGCATATGAGTCAATCGCATATGCAAAAAGATGGGTCTAATCATTTCAGCAAAGCGCTCAAAATCCTCATCATCCTTTTTCTTGGATGGTTTCGGGGGAAAAGGCATGGGTTTCTGAACCCATGGTTCCCTTTCTTTACCATGTTTCCTAACAACGAAGTCTCTTTTATCATAACGTTTATTCTTTGATTGTGGGTTATCAAGATCAACAGCAGGTTCAACTTCTACATGATTATCATTACTAGGTTGAGCATCATCATGAACATCATCATTAACATTTTCACTAGGTTCATGTTCATTACCGATTGTGTTTCAAAGATCGTAAATAGATATATCATTTGGATTCTCGTGGTTCAGCAATAGGTTCACTAGAAGTTTGCAAAGTCCTATCATTTTTCTTTTTCTTCCTTTTAGAAGAACTAGGTACATTAATATTATTTCTCTGAGAATCTTGCTCGATTATCTTAGGGCGGCCTTCAGGATACAAAGGTTCTGAGTCATTCTACCAGTTCTAGTAGCCACTCTAACAAAGATAATCATTTTCTTACTATTCATTTCATCAAGCACTTCTTTCTGAGCTTTAAGTACTTGTTCTACTTGAGTGGTAACCATAGAAGCATGTTTGCTAACAAGTTTAAGTTCACCTCTAATATTAGCCATATAATCACCCAAGCGTTTAATCATATAAGCATCTTGTTTTAATTGTCTACCAAAATAAGCATTAAAGTCATCTTGCTTAAACATAAAGTTATCAAACTCATCCAAGCAATCGACTAGCAATTTTAGTAGGAGGGACTTCAGCTTTATCATATCTATAGAGAGAATTTACCTTTACTACCGTGTCGGGTTATCGAGATCGGAGGTTCTTCAATAAGTAATGGATCAATATCATAAGTTTCTTCAACAAAGTGTAGATTAAGACCATGTATTTCTTCAATAGGAGGTAAATTTTAACATCTTCAGCTTTAATACCTTTTTCTTTCATAGATTTCTTTGCCTCTTGCATATCTTCAGATCGAGAAATAGAACACCTCTCTTCTTCGGAGTTGGTTTAGGAATAGGCTCGAGTAATTGGCTCGAGCTGGCTCAGAGGTGCCCAATTATTTTCATTTGTCAACATATTATTCAATAGAATTTCAGCTTCATCCGTGTTCTTTCCTGAAAAGAGAACCAGCACAACTATCCGTAATCTCTGGAAGCATCGGTTAGTCCATTATAAAAGATATCAAGTATTTCAGGTTTCTTAAGAGGATGATCAGCAAAGCATTATAACTTGAGAAGCCTCCCCAAGCTTGTGGGAGACTCTCTTCTTTAATTTGCACGGTTGTATATTTCCCTCAAAGCAGCTTGTTTCTTATGAGCAGGAAATATTTAGCGAGAAGTAATAAATCATATCCCGGGACTACGCACAACCAGGATCAAGAGAATTAAACCATATCTTAGCATCACCCTTTAATGAGAACGGAAATATTTTGAGTATATAAAAGTAGCGCGATCTTTCATCATTAGTAAACAGGGCAGCTATATCATTTAACTTAGTAAGATGTGCCACAACAGTTTCAGATTCATAGCCATAAAAAGGACCATATTCAACCAAAGTAATTATATCTGGATCAACAGAAAATTCATAATCCTTATCAGGAACACAGATAGGTGAAGTAGCAAAAGCAGGGTCAGGTTTCATTCTGTCTCTAAGAGATTCTTTACTCCATTTAACTAGCAGCCTCTTAAGTTCATATCTATCTTTGCAAGCAAAAATAGCTGCAGAAGATTCCATATCAAAAACATAACCCTCAGGAATAGCAGGCATGTTTCCATCATCACTTTCATCATCGTATTCAGATTCAATAGTTTCTCTTTCTCTAGACCTAGAAATTTGTTCATCAAGAAATTCATCAAGGGGCACAGTAGTATCAAGCATAGAAGTAGTTTCATCATAAGTATCATGCATAGCAGAAGTGGCATCATCAATAACATGCGACATATCGGAACGAATAACAGAAGCAGGTTTAGGTGTCGCTAGCTTACTCTTAGCAGAAGGTGAACCAAGTGCAGAGCTAGATGGCAGTTCCTTACCTCCCCTCGTAGTTGAGGGATAAATCTTTGTCTTAGTGTCTTTCAAGTTCTTCATAGTGTCCAGCAGATATAAATCCCAAGTGACTCAAAGAATAGAGCTATGCTCCCTGACAACGGCGCCAGAAATTAGTCTTGATAACCCACAAGTATAGGGGATCGCAACAGCTTTCGAGGGTAGAGTATTCAACCCAAATTTATTGATTCGACACAAGGGGAGCCAAAGAATATTTCTCAAGTATTAGCAGCTAACTTGTCAATTCAACCACACCTGGAAACTTAGTATCTGCAGCAAAGTGTTTAGTAGCAAAGTAATATGATAGTGGTGGTAACGGTAACAAAAGGAAAGACAGCAAAAGTAATGTTTTTGGTATTTTGTAGTGATTGTAACAGTAGCACCGGGAAAGTAAATAAACGAGAACCAGTATATGGAAAGCTCATAGGCACCGGATCAGTGATGGATAATTATGCCGGATGCGGTTCGTCATGTAACAGTCATAACATAGGGTGAAACAGAACTAGCTCCAATTCATCAATGTAATGTAGGCATGTATTCCGAATATAGTCATACGTGCTTATGGAAAAGAACTTGCATGACATCTTTTGTCCTACCCTCCCGTGGCAGCGGGGTCCTATTGGAAACTAAGGGATATTAAGGCCTCCTTTTAATAGAGAACCAGAACAAAGCATTAGCACATAGTGAATACATGAACTCCTCAAACTATGGTCATCACCGGGAGTGGTCCCGATTATTGTCACTTCGGGGTTGCTGGATCATAACACATAGTAGGTGACTATAGACTTGCAAGATAGGATCAAGAACTCATATATATTCATTAAAACATAATAGGTTCAGATCTGAATTCATGGCACTCGGGCCCTAGTGAAAAGCATTAAGCATAGCAAAGTCATAGCAACATCAATCTCAGAACATAGTGGATACTAGGGATCAAACCCTAACAAAACTAACTCGATTACATGATAAATCTCATCCAACCCATCACCGTCCAGCAAACCTACGATGGAATTACTCACGCACGGCGGTGAACATCATGAAATTGGTGATGGAGGATGGTTGATGATGACGACAGCGACGAATCCCCCTTTCCGGAGCCCCGAACGGACTCCAGATCAGCCCTCCCGAGAGAGATTAGGGCTTGGCGGCGGCTCCATATGGTAAAACGCGATGATTTCTTCTCTCTGATTTTTCTCTCCAAGAAAGCCAATATAGAGAGTTGGAGTTGGCGTCAGAAGGTGTCCAGGGGCCCATGAGGTAGGGGGGCGCGCCCAGGAGGGGGGGGCACCCCCACCCTCGTGAACAGGGTGTGGGCCCCTGGTCTTCATCTTTGGCGAGGATTTTTTATTATTTTTTATAAGACATCCCGTGGAGTTTCAGGTCATTCCAAGAACTTTTGTTTTCTGCACATAAAACAACATAATGGCAATTCTGCTGAAAACAGCGTCAGTCCGGGTTAGTTCCATTCAAATCATACAAGTTAGAGTCCAAAACAAGGGCAAAAGTGTTTGGAAAAGTAGATACGACGGAGACGTATCAGTCCACGTACCCTCGTAGACCGAAAGTGGAAGCGTTAGGTTAACGCGGTTGATGTAGTTGAACGTCTTCACGGTCCAACTGATCTTAGTACGAACGTATGGCACCTCCGAGTTCAGCACACGTTCATCTCGATAACGTCCCTCGAACTATTGATCTAGTAGAGGGTCGAGGGAGAGTTCCGTCAGCATGATGGCATGGTGACGGTGATGGTGATGTGATCCGCATAGGCTTCGCCTAAGCACTACGACGCAATGACCGGAGGAGTAAACTGTGGAGGGGGCACCGCACACGGCTAAGAGAACAATTGATGTGCTATGGGGTGCCCCCTGCCCCATATATAGAGGAGGGGGAGGGCCGCCAGAGGCGCGCGCCCATGGGGGGAGTCCTACTAGGGTAGGATCCCCCCCACCCTTTTTCCTTTCTTCACTGGAGGGAAAAGGAAGGAGAGGGAGAGGGAGAGGAAAGGGGGCCGCACCCCCTCCTCCTTGTCCTATTAGGACTCCCTAGGAGGGGGGCGCGCGCCACCCCACCCCCCGGGCTTCCCTCTCTCTCCCTTAGGGCCCATGTAGGCCCAATACTTCCCAGGGGTTCCGGTAACCCCTCGGTACTCCGGTAAAATACCTGAACCACTCGAAACCATTCCGATGTCCGAATACTACCTTCCAATATATGAATATTTACCTCTCGACCATTTCGAGACTCCTCGTCATGTCCGTAATCTCATCCGGGAATCCGAACAAACTTTGGTCACCAAAACACATAACTCATATTACAAATCGTCATCGAACGTTAAGCGTGCGGACCCTACGGGTTCGAGAACTATGTAGACATGACCGAGACACATCTACATTCAATAACCAATACCGGAACCTGGATGCTCATATTGGTTCCTACATATTCTTCGACGATCTTTATCGGTCAAACCGCAATAACAACATACGTTATTCCCTTTGTCATCGGTATGTTACTTCACTACAAAAAAATACACTTCCGTGATGATACGTGTTTGTCACACTAGGTTGCATTTTTTGTCATGCATGTACATCCATGACGATTTTATGACAGAATCAAGATAGTCATACCTGTGCTGTCGTAGAAGTGTTCCATGACATTACCAAAATTATCATCACGGAAGTGTCCACTTCCATGACGATAAATCACGCATCACAGAAGTGCTTTCGTCAAGGGTGACCGACACGTGGCATCCACCGTAACGGAACGCCGTTAAGCTATCGGGTCAAGTTTTGGATCCGATAACCCGTTAACAGCCCCGACCAATGGGGATTTTCCACATGTAAAATCATCATTGGCTGGAGGAAACACGTGTTGGCTCATCATTGGGACAGATGTCATCCACTCACTTTGATGTATACGCCTATGATACGTCGACCGTGGCACGCCCAACAATGGCCCATTCTCGTGAAAAGGCCGCCCGCTTGACTTGGTCAAAAGTCTGCGGGCGGCCCATGGAAAGCCTATTAACGGCTGTTAGCATATAGCCCATTTACAGCCCGCTAACCCAAGGCCGATTCGCCCTATGCGAATTAGGCCCAATGGCGTCATCCGGCCATCCAATATGATTCCACCCGTTTTCACTTCTCGCCCATGTATGGCCCATGACGTCTTTCGCCCATATGAGGCTCTTTGTAACTCTTCCGTCTTGAAATCGCCCGTAATGAACAAAGTATTACTTTACACCCATTAATGGCTCAGCGGTGAAATCGCCCATAATGAACAAAGTAACACTTTATACCCATTAACGGACCGTTATTCCATTGGGTCGTTTCAGCCCAAGTTAACTTTCGCCTTCGAGGGCCCATTTATTCTTAGGCTCATTTGCAGATTCGTTACTTACGACCCGTTCGCATTTTCGCTTGTGGGCCAAATTCAGCCCATCGTTACGGATCGGCCCGTTTGTGGTCCGTTAGTCTGTTGGGCCATTTTCATAGCATCACCAAATACGGCCTATTAACGGCCCGTTATGGTCAGCCCATAAAACGTACGAGTTCCATTATAGGCCCGTCTACGGCCCATTAAAGGTCCGTACAAGACCCATAAATGAGTCGGCGGCCCATGGATCCTACATGACGTAGAAGGCCCATGGATCCTACGAGACGCAGAAGGCCAATGGATCCTACGAGACGCAGAAGGCCATGGATCGTACAAGACGTAGAAGGCCCATGTATCCTACGAGACATAGAAGGCCCATGGATCCTATGAGACGTAGAAGGCCCATGGATCCTACGAGACGTAGAAGTCCCATGGATCCGACGGCCCGTGAAGGGCCATGGTCGGGCGAGTTGGCCCCCGTTTGAACGATATAGCATATTCAAAGAATTATCCTACTCAATGCTATCACCTCTAAAAAGCATACTATACAACAAAGAGATCAAGGCATAGAAAGGTAGAATAATCCTACACTATACAATAAAGAAATTACAGCCGATTATACCCACTGTGCATTATGGTTCGACACAGGTGATAATAAAGCATACACAAACAGCAAATTACATACACTGGGCAAATACAGCTCATACATCATGGACGCGCATCAACGTAACTCCATTTGAACTATAATCTCTTCAGAAAATAGGATTGGCCGGATTCAGATAGCACAAATTTCAGTCTGCAAAATTTCCAATTCCTTCATGGTTACCTCGGTGTCTTGCTTCATTTTTTTGACTCCTGCATCTAATACTTGCATGTCCAGTCTCAACTTGTTGATTATACGTTGACAATCATGTACACGTTGTCTTGCCACCTCTAGTTGATGCTCGAGAACATCAGCACATTCCAATTCCAATCCATAATCATTCAGTAACGGCCATGCCGCACTGCTAGCAGATTTTTGTGTTGATGTCACTTCATCCTGAAATGTTTCTGTAAGTACACATGACTAGGGAAAAAATATAGTTACAACAATGAAGCGAACAAGACACTATTTTGTACTACATGGAAAAACAGGACTAACAATAATGTTACACGTCACTTTCACACAAAAAATGTTACACGTCATGAAGCATAAGAAGGTGATATTTTAAAAATTATAAAAAAGATATTCTGTGCAGCCTGCATACAGAAATCCATCCTAGCTCACCAGAGGAGCATGATGTTGGGGCCCAATCGAAAACACAGACAAGTTACAAATTTAGACAACACGTTGCGTATAAGTAAGCAAGCAGTTGGACATTCTATTCCTCAATTAAAGTCTTAGGGAGCATAATGAACAGCAGAGGGTTTCATACAAACATACTACAGCAGACAAAACTATGCAATCATTAGCGTAGTATAAACTTGTTGGTTAATAGACTTCAAAGCTTCAGGCACACTTCGGAAGAGTAATTAAACGGTAAGGCCTTTAATTATGTCAACTAATAGTGATACAAGTACCGAACATCAGGCATGATTATTTGGGCATCTCATTAACTTAGGACAAATAAAGCAATTGAAAAGAGAAAATTAACTATGCCTGAAACAAACAAGGAATTGAACTGTTGAGTTGCATACAGTGACTTACCTTAGCAGGTTGAAGAGGCTCAGCGCAGCTCCTACTTCTCTTGCAAGGCTCCTTCCTAACATCTTGTACTTGGAAATCCTCAATTTTATCTTCATTGCACCCCCTCTGCAAGGTGACACAAACTAGTTACTCGTCTCCTTGGAAGATAAATATGCATACTTTCCAGTCTGTGAACACAAAAGGATGAGATTATAACAAAACAACACCCCGTAATGAAACACGCCGCATCTCTTGCACTTGCACAGAATGAAATGAGCATTTACTATGTCTGCACTATGTAAAAACTAGGCATACCTTCGAACTGGATCTCCAGGTACTCTTGGAGAGCCTACTGTAGTGTACAACCAAACCTTTATGTCACCTATGAGTTAGACAAGGCCCCACTACAGCAGCCCTTAGTGTTTAAATCGTTGACAAGCTTTGTTAGAGTGTTAGGTCAAGAACAACAAGTAATCAAAGCAAACAGTCCTAGTAAGGCTGGCTGATGCAGACAAGCTATTGAACAGATGTGTGAGCAAATCTTACATATCAAGAAAAGAAGCAAAGAAGGAGGCTTAAAGACTATCACCTGACTGGCCAGATTTAAGGGGCATTTAAACATCATGTGCAACGTATGAACTAACATAAACATTGCATATTCCAGATTCTACAATGGAATGCACATGTATTAGGTTATGCCATGTATGATGATGCCTAAATGTACAGATAGCAGGCGGGAGTGATTCATCATTGCACGCACAATTGAATTGCAGGTTAAGGGCCAGTTCGATTCCGGCTTTTCAGGGCATATTGTCAAAATAAGCCATAAAAGATGTAAAGAAGTCATTTTTGAGTTATGGTCTTGGGCTTAACTAATTTCGCTTTGGATGGGGGTGTTTCGGGTAGAACCTCACTAAAAATTGAAGGGAAGGGGAATAGTGAAATGACTCTGTTGTCTGCCTATATTACACTCAAAATGCAACTGCTGACGCCCGTGTCACACCTGACCCTCAAGTAAAAACAAACACGCAAGCATTCATTACCCTGCCCGCTTGCATCTCCTCTCCCCTTTCCCTCTACCTCGATCCCCTGCCTACATCACTAGGGTTCCTCCAGCGAACCGTCGCCACTGGTCCCATCTGGCATGGTCCTCGACGATGCTATGTCCAGCTAGGCTACATGGACGGCGGTGTCGTGATTTTGTCACGCCAGATGTCCTTAGTGTCAGGACTTAGTCGCGGGGCCAACGCATCTATGTGGTAGCTTGAAAGGGGTTGAGTGGGACGAGGACGCAGGGCGGATCAACATACAAGACAAGGATTTAGACAGCTTTGGGCCCCGGGAAACTGTTGGAAATATGCCCTAGAGGCAATAATAAATTAGTTATTAGTATATTTCCTTGTTCATGATAATCGTTTATTATCCATGCTATAATTGTATTGAAAGGAAACTCAGATACATGTGTGGGTACATAGACAACACCATGTCCCTAGTAAGCCTCTAGTTGACTAGCTCGTTGATCAATAGATGGTTACGTTTTCCTAACCATGGACATTGGATGTCGTTGATAACGGGATCACATCATTTGGAGAATGATGTGATGAACAAGACCCAATCCTAAGCCTAGCACAAAGATCGTAGTTTGTATGCTAAAGCTTTTCTAATGTCAAGTATCATTTCCTTAGACCATGAGATTGTGCAACTCCCGGATACCGTAGGAATGCTTTGGGTGTACCAAGCGTCCACAACGGCTGGGTGGCTATAAAGGTGCACTACGGTATCTCCGAAAGTGTACTGGGTGGGTTGTACGAATCGAGGCTGGGATTTGTCACTCCGTGTAAACGGAGAGGTATCTCTGGGCCCACTCGGTAGGACATCATCATAATGTGCACAATGTGACCAAGGGGTTGATCACGGGATGATGTGTTACGGAACGAGTAAAGAGACTTGTCGGTTACGAGATTGAACAAGGTATCGGTATACCGACGATCGAATCTCGGGCAAGTACAATACCGCTAGACAAAGGGAATTGTATACGGGATCGATTGAGTCCTTGACATCGTGGTTCTTCCGATGAGATCATCGTGGAACATGTGGGAGCCAACATGGGTATCCAGATCCTGCTGTTGGTTATTGACCGGAGAACGTCTCGGTCATGTCTACATGTCTCCCGAACCCGTAGGGTCTACACACTTAAGGTTCGATGACGCTAGGGTTATAAAGGAAGTTTGTATGTGGTTACCGAATGTTGTTGGGAGTCTCGGATGAGATCCCGGACGTCATGAGGAGTTCCGGAATGGTCCGGAGGTAAAGATTTATATATGGGAAGTCCTGTTTTGGTCACCGGAAAAGTTTGGGTTTTTCGGTAGCGTCTGGGGACCACCGGAGGGTCGGGGGTCCACAAGTGGGGCCACCAACCCCGAAGGCTGCGTGGGCCAAGTGTGGGAGGGACCAGCCCTAGGTGGGCTGGGGCTCCCTCCACCAAGGCCCAAGCGTGGGAAGAGTGGGGAGGGCAAACCCTAGGTCGAGATGGGCCTTAAGGCCCACCTAGTGGCGCCCCTCTCTCCCCTTGGCCGCCCCCTAGATGGGATCTAGGGCTGGCCGCACCCCTTGGGGTGGGAAACCCTAAAGGGGGCGCAGCCCCCTTCCCCCCTATATATACTTGAGGTTTTGGGGCTGCCATACACACGAGAACCTCTCCCTCTTGGCGCAGCCCTACCTCTCTCCCTTCTCCTCTCATGCGGTGCTTGGCGAAGCCCTGCTGGATTGCCACGCTCCTCCACCACCACCACGCCGTTGGGCTGCTGCTGGATGGAGTCTTCCTCAACCTCTCCCTCTCTCCTTGCTGGATCAAGGCGTGGGAGACGTCACCGGGTTGTATGTGTGTTGAACGCGGAGGTGCCGTCCGTTCGGCACTAGGATCTCCGGTGATTTGGATCACGACAATCGACTCCTTCAACCCGTTCTCTTGAGCGCTTCCGCTTAGCGATCTACAAGGGTATGTAGATGCACTCTCCTTCCCTCGTTGCTGGTTTCTCCATAGATAGATCTTGGTGACACGTGGGAAAATTTTGAATTTACGCTCGTTCTCCAGCAAATGGCATCATGAGCTAGGTCTATTGCGTAGATTCTTTGCACGAGTAGAACACAAAGTAGTTGTGGGCGTTGATGATGTTCAATATGCTTACCGTTACTAGTCCAATCTTGTTTGACGGTATTGTGGGATGAAGCGGCCGGACCGACCTTACGTACACTTACGTGAGACGAGTTCCACCGGTGACATGCACTTGGTGCATAAGGTGGCTAGCGGTGCCGACTCTCCACTTTCGTCGAGCGGATTCGATGAAAAGTGTCCTTATGAAGGGTAAATAGCAATTGACATATCACGTTGTGGTTTTGCGTAGGTAAGAAACGTTCTTGCTAGAAACCCATAGCAGCCACGTAAAACATGCAAACAACAATTAGAGGACGTCTAACTTGTTTTTGCAGGGTATGCTATGTGATGTGATATGACCAAGAAGAATGTGATGAATGATATGTGATTTATGAGATTGATCATGTTCTTGTAATAGGAGTCACGACTTGCATGTCGATGAGTATGACAACCGGCAGGAGCCATAGGAGTTGTCTTTATTTATTGTATGACCTGCGTGCCATTGAACAACGCCATGTAATTACTTTACTTCATTGCTAACCGGTAGCCATAGTAGTAGAAGTAATAAGTTGGCGAGACAACTTCATGGAGACACGATGATGGAGATCATGATGATGGAGATCATGGTGTCATGCGGTGACGATGATGATCATGGAGCCCGAAGATGGAGATCAAAGGAGCAATATGATATTGGCCATATCATGTCACTATTTGATTGCATGTGATGTTTATCATGATTATACATCTTATTTGCTTAGAACGACGGTAGTAAATAAGATGATCCCTTACAACAATTTCAAGAAGTGTTCTCCCTAACTATGCACCGTTGCTAAAGTTAAATGCGTTTGAAGCACCACGTGATGATCGGGTGTGATAGATCCTTACATTCACATACAACGGGTGTAAGACAGTTTTACACATGCAAAACACTTAGGGTTAACTTGACGAGCCTAGCATGCATAGACATGTCCTCGGAACACAGAGACCGAAAGGTCGAGCATGAGTCGTATAGTAGATACGATCAACATGAAGATGTTCACCGATGATGACTAGTCCGTCTCACGTGATGATCGGACACGACCTAGTTGACTCGGATCATGTAATCACTTAGATGACTAGACGGATGTCTATCTGAGTGGGAGTTCATAAGATGAACTTAATTATCCTGAACATAGTCAAAAACCCTTTGCAAATTATGTCATAGCTCACGCTTTAGTTCTACTGTTTAGATTTGTTCCTAGAGAAAATATAGTTGAAAGTTGACGGTAGCAATTATCCGGTCGATGAAAGCTTATGTCCTTAATGCACCGCTCGGTGTCTTTGGACCTCGAGCGTGGTGCATGGATGTTGCGAACATCGACACACGCTTTGATGACTACGTGATAGTTCGGTAATGTTAAACGGCTTAGAATTGAGGCACCAAAGGCGTTTTGAAGCGTCGCGGAACATATGAGATGTTACGAGAGCTGAAATTGGGATTTCAGGCTCGTGCCCACGTCAAGAGGTATGAGACCTCCGGCGAGTTTTCTAGCCTACAAACTAAGGAGAAGATCTCAATCGTTGAGCTCGTACTCAGATTATGCAGGTACAACAATCACTTGAATCGAGTGGGAGTTAATCTTCCGGATGAGATAGTGATGTTTCTCCAAAGACATTGCCACCAAGCTACTAGAGCTTCGTGATGAATTATAACATATCGGGGATAGATATGATGATCCTTGAAGTGTTCGCGATGTTTGACACATGAAAGTAGAAGTCAAGTAGGAGCATCAATTGTTGATGGTTGATGAAACCACTAGTTTTAAGAAGGGCAAGGGCAAGAAGGATACTTCATGAAGCGGCAAATTAGCTGCTGCTCCAAAGGAAGAAACCCAAGGTTGAACCCAAACCCGAGACTAAGTGCTTCGTAATGAGAGGAGCGGACAACAAGCGGAACCACCCTAGATACTTGGTAGATGAAAAGGCTGGCAAGGTCGATAGAAGTATATTGGATATACATTATGTTAATGTGTACTTTGCTAGTACTCCTAGTAGCACCAGGGTATTAGATACCGGTTCGGTTGCTAAGTGTTAGTAACTCGAAATAAAAGCTACGGAATAAACGGAGACTAGCTAAAGGTGAGCCGACGATATGTGTTGGAAGTGTTTCCAAGGTTGATGTGATCAAGCATCGCACGCTCCCTCTACCATCGAGATTGGAGTTAAACCTAAAAATTGTTATTTGGTGTTTGCGTTGAGCATACACATGATTGGATTATGTCTATCGCAATACGGTTATTCATTTAAGGAGAATAATGGTTACTCTATTTATTTGAATAAATACCTTCAATGGTCTTGCACCTAAAGAATGGTTTATTGAATCTCGATTGTAGTGATACACATTTTCATGCCAAAAGATATAAGATAGTAATGATAGTACCACTTACTTGTGGCACTGCCATGTAAGTCATATTGGTGTAAAACGCATGAAGAAGCTCCATGTTGATGGATCTTTGGACTCACTCGTTTTTGAAAAGTTTGAGACATGAGAACCACGTCTATTGGTGCATACGCATGATGAAACTCCATGCAGATGGATCATTTGGACTCACTTGATTTTGAATCACTTGAGATATGCAAATCATACCACATGGGCAAGATGACTGAAAAGCCTCGTTTGAAGAAGATGGAACAAGATAGCAACTTGTTGGAAGTAACACATTTTGATGTGTGCAGTCCAATGAGTCTTTGAGGAATCTGATGAATATCGTTATGTTCTTACTTCACGATGATTCGAGTAGATGTTGAGTATATTTACTTGATGAAATTCAAGTCTAAATTATTGAATGGTTCAAGTAATTTCAGAGTGAAGTTGAAGATCATCGTGACAAGACGATAAAATGTCTATGATATGATCATAGAGATGAGTATCTGAGTTACGAGCTTTGGCACACAATTAAGACATTGTGGAAATTGTTTCACAATTAATACCACCTGGAACACCATAGTTTGATGGTGTGTCCGAACATCATAGTTGCACCCTATTGGATATGGTGCGTACCATGATGTCTCTCATCGAATTACCACTATTGTTTATGGGTTAGGCATTAGAAATAACCGCATTCACTTTAAATAGGGCACCACGTAATTCCGTTGAGATGACACCGTATGAACTATGGTTTAGAGAAACCTAAGATGTCATTTCTTAAAGGTTTGGGGCTATGACGCTTATGTGAAAAAGTTTCAGGTTGATAAGCTCGAACCCAAAGCAGATAAAATGCATCTTCATAGGACACCCAAAACAGTTGGGTATACCTCCTAATTCAGATCCGAAAGCAATAGAGATTGTTTCTTGAATCGGGACCTTTCTCGAGGAAAAGTTTGTCTCGAAAAGTTGAGTGGGAGGATGGTGGCGACTTGATGAGGTTATTGAACCGTCACTTCAACTAGTGTGTAGCAGGGCACAGGAAGTTGTTCCCGTGGCACCTACACCAATTGAAGTAGAAGCTTATGATAGTGATCATGAAGTTTCGGATCAAGTCACTAACGTACCTCGTGGGGTGACAAGGATGCGTACTACTTGAGTGGTGCGCAATCCTGTCTTGAAGGTCATGTTGCTAGACAACAATGAACCTCACGAGCTATGGAGAAGCAATGGTGGGCCCAAATTCCGACAAATGGTTAGAAGCCATGAAATCTGAGATAGGATCCATGTATCAGAACAAAGCATGGACTTTGTTGGACTTGCCCGATGTTCGGTGTAACATCCCAAATTTCCTATTTGGAATGTTTTACAATTATAGCTAAGCATCTATGCATATTGTTTGAAATTGAGTGGCATTTGAAGTTTCAGAAGATTTGGAGTTGATGGAATTTGAATTCAAAATTTGGCAGTTGAAATGTTTGAGTTTTGCCCCTGGAAAAATGTTCAAATTATAGGGAATATTCCCCTGATCATTTTGATATATATATGTCATATATAAAATATATATATTTAAATATATTTTCTCTCTCTCTCACTAATTCAAAAAAAAAATAATAGAAAAAGAAAACCTCAGGCGCCAGCCAGGCCAACCGGCCCAGCCAGCGCCGAGGCACCCACCAGGCGCAGCCCAGCCCCAGGCCCAGCCAACGCCCGAGCCGGCCCACGCTCGAGCCGACCCGGCCGAAACCCTTCCCCCTCGGTCGCCCGACCGAACGCCTCCCTCTCTCTCCCGCTGACACCCGACCCCACCCTCCTTCTTCCCCTCGCCCAAGCCAACCCGCGCCGCCGCTCGCCGGAATCCCGAAGGATCCAGGATCTCCTCCCCGATCCTCCCCGATCCGCCCCCTCGCCCAAGTCAGCCCCCCCCCCCCTATATATACCCCCCCTCGACCCTTTCCCTCATTTTCCCCCTCGCCTGACCCCTCTCTCTCGCCGCAATCGCTCGCCGGAGCACCACACCGCCATTGCCACCGCCCACCCGCCCCGAACCCCCTCGAGCTCCCCCGACTCCACCATCCACTCCCCCTCGCTCCGCCGCACCCGCCGGAGGTCTTCGCCGTCGTCCCCGACCACCGGAGCCCCCGCACCGTCGTCGCCCGAGCCGCCGTCGACCATCGCCGGCGTCGCCACCACGGTAAGCCACCGGAGATCCCCGCCACCGTCCGATCCAAAACGTACGCGCTAGATTAGATCCCGAAGAATCGGTTTTTTAAATAGGCCCGGTTAGTTTCGGTTTATTTGGTTTAGTTAGGTTTAGTTAGACCGGCCCGAAGCGGTTTATTTTCTCGGGTTATTTCCTGTTAAACGCGGGCGCGTTTTAGTTATATTACGCCGATGCGTTAGATAGGCCCAGTTTTCGTTTTAGTTAATTTTTTTCGTTTCTGTTTTTAACATAATAGTTTCAGTTTTGTAAAGTCCATATCTTTTAATCTACTTAATATTTTTCATTGATTTTATTTGTTGGGTTGAAAATTTGTTGTAGTTTCTGAAGAAAATATGTTTAGTCATGTTAAAATTATTAGAAATTGCTTTATTTTAGATTTAGGCAGATTAGTAATTCTGCTATAAAATGACTTAGGATTATTTTATTTTAGTGATTCTTTTTGCCACTACTTTATTTTGACCTTGCCTAACCGTAGGAATTTATTTGGGCATTTTATATTTAATAAAAAATAGTTTTAATCAAAATCATGTGGTTCTTATTTATTTAACTAGCTACTGTTTTCCTATTGTTTTATTTAGCAAATAATTTTATTTTTCCTATGTGATAGTTTATGTTAGGTTAGTTTTTGTAACTTTAGAACATGGACTTTTATTTACAATAAATAAAATTTTTATTTTATTTTTCTTGCTAGGATTGTTTTAGGCATTATAGGAGTTTTATAATAGCTTTTAATGTGATTCTTTTTGCTCCTAGTTGCATGATGTTTTCTCTTCTGTTAGTTAGCACAAACCCATGCTTAAGTTCCGTTAAGAAAAATTTGGTTGAGTAAAACTACTTCTTGGTTGTTGTTGGATGTGGTGAAAACATTGATTTGGAATTTCTCCGAGTTTTCTTTGGGTTTTGATTCAATTGTTTTGTGTGTTATGTTAGCATGCTGTTATGTTAATTGATTGTATGCTCTTATGCTTATATGATTGTTGTTTGCTTCGGTAGAATTTCCAGAGTGCGAAGCTTGCTATCACGAGTCCCTAGCTTTCGAAGATCGTCAGCAAGGCAAGTCATTGATCATATTTCTTTTACTATACCTATGATTTTATTGCATTAGAATTATACCTCCCCACCATGCATGCAGTAGGAAAATTTGAAGTTATGTTCTTGAGTAGTATCATGAGGTAGGATGAACCCAATTCCCCTTGTTACCATTGCCCGAGACGAAGTAGTTTATTGTGCTATGCTCGTAAACGGGGTTGGTTGAGTGATTCATAAGGGATATGTGAGAGTCAAGATGATGACAACCCCATGACTTCAAGCTCAAGATGGACTTCAAAATTCACTACTGGGTGGAGGATGGTTGACGGGCACCCTGGAGTAAACCAGTGGTTGGCCGGGATGCATTGAGAAGCGCCATGACATCTTGCGGAAAGCTTCACCCAACCACGAAGAGATGGATGTATACCCCATTGACCGGAAGCTTAACTGTGCAGCCACAAGCCATTATGGGCTCTGGCTTGGTCAACCCTAGTTGTGACTCTGGCCAGACGGTGCTACGAGATGTAGAAGAACGGTAGGATTGGATGGGTACGGCGGTGGCGGAGGAACTCTTGGAAGACCTGTTTACGTTCGTCCGTCTTTAAACACCTGAAGTGCGAAGACTTAAAGGAGGAATGAATCTTGCGGGTAAAGTCATAAACCTCTGCAGAGTGAAGATCTAATCGGTTAGCCGTGTCCCGATTCTGGACAATTTGAGCCTCTGGTACTTGGAGTATTTCGGATATCTCAACACCAAAAATTTAATAAATTAATTGAGGGGTTATTTAATAATTGGGAATGAGACATTGGTTGGCGGAACCATCTCAATAACTACCAACATTTTGTAGTATTTGCAAACAAGTCCACTGTTGTAGGAAAAAACTGGCTTTTCGCAAAACAATGAAACTTAGAGCCCCACAGCCAAATTGCATATAGTGTTAGAAATTTTTATTGTTATTCTCTCTTCATGACTTGCCAGCATATTCAAAATGCTGACCTACACGGCTGCAACGTCTTATGTTGCAGAGGAGTATTCCGATCAGGAGTGAGGCTACGATCCACGCTTGGCGATTGCCCTATGGAGTCGGATGGACTCGCTATTCTTCTCGCTTCGCAGCTTTATTTAGTTTATTTCTCATGAGTTGGCCTTGGCGAATTTATTCTATTGTAATAAAGACTCGATATGAGAATCGTGTAATAAATTCAGGTATGATTGAACTTTGATTATTTCATCAATGTCTTGTGTGTGCAAAGATGATCTTGGGATGGTACAGCTACACGAGACTTGACCGATTTTGGGTCGGGTCGCTACTGATGATGGTATTGAGCACACGCTGACCGTGGGGCGTAACCCCTAGGATCGGAAAGCCATAGTAAGAGACTATTTATTTTATGTCCTTATCATTTTGTAATTCTCCCCTGTTCATTTCTGACTTCTCTCCGATTTTCAACATTCTAGATGGCCGCCGAGTTCACCCCAGTTCTGCTACCGGAGTTTTGCCAGCCAGATGAGACGATGCCTCTCGGCAAGAAGCTGGTTCAGATCATGAAGAAGCTGAAGATTGCTCTGCCCTCAATCACGGAAGCCTACCAATGCACTTCCGACGGATACCGCTTCTGAGATTGAGGTGCACATTCGAGGAGGACATTCGGAGGACATTTAGAGCCCATTGACTTTGAGTTTACCGATTTCAATTGGATCCTCGGAAGAGACATGGCGATTTATCGTGCACTTGGACATCTCCGAGAAGAGTACAGGGCGAGCTCGACCCATCAGACCTCGCCATGATTTCTCCAGAGCTAGGAATGGAGATATCATCCGTCTGTGAGGGCGACTCCATTCTCTCATATGTCCAAGACTTGGAGTGTCTCCTCGGAAGCGGGAGATCCGGACTCGCCGTAACTTCGAAGGTACACAGGAGGCTGTTGTTCCGTGAATGGGCTGGAGGAGAAAGCACACGCAGACTTCCTTGACCATGAAGAAGAAATCAAGGATTTCATGGAGAGAGTCGACAAGCTGAAGATGGATGTTGCTGCATTAGAGGAGAAGATGGACTTGGGAGAAGACCTTTTTCCGAGTGGAGATGACGGACCTCTCGTGAGCAATGACCAGGATTATGAAGAGAGCTCCACTGAAGAAAGCCGCAAGAGGAGGCGCCGCATCAGAGGACGCCACACCGGAGGACGCCGCACCAGAGGACGGAAGGATAATTGATGAAGACATTTAGTCGACCGCCATGTTATTTTATTTTTCCGTCGATCAGTTAGGCCGTTATTTTCGATTAGTCGTGAGAAATTTGTAATCTGAGATTGAACCATGTTTGAGATGATTGAATAAATGATTGGTGTGATTATGTTTGTGCATTCATTTGGGTAGTGATATTTTCTCATTAGACCCTTGTTCTATTCTAATTTTCTCATCCACTCCTAAACACCATATGCCTCCGAGACGTGACCCCGGTCTCAACTTTCCGCCGGAGCTCACCCAGCTGATCCAGCAGCAGAATGCCCTCATGCAGATGCTCATCTAGAACCAGAACAACAACAACAACAACAATCCACCGCCACCACCCCCTGTTGAAAACTTGACCCGCTTCCTAAGGCCGAATCCGCCAGTGTTCTCTAGCAGCACTGAGCCGATTGTGGCTGATGATTGGCTCCGCAAGGTCGGAAGGGAGTTAGCCACTGCTGTGCGCACAGATGCAGAGAAGGTGCGCTTTGCCGCACATCAACTTGATGGGCCTGCAGCCTCTTGGTGAGAGAACTACACCGCCACTTATCCCATCGCCACCATCACGTGGGATCAGTTCCAGCGAGCTTTCCGCACGCTCATGTTTCAGCCGGAGCCATGAGTGCGAAGAAGCGTGAGTTCCGCAACTTACGCCAGGGAACCGTCTTGTGGGGCGATGCGTGGATGAGTTCAGCAAGTTAGCTCGCTATGCCCCGGATGATGTGGCCACAGATGCATAAAGCAGGAAAAGTTTCTCGAGGACTCAATGACGAGCTAGGAATGCAGCTAATGGTGGCTACCTTCAACAACTACCGGGAGCTGGTAGACAAGGCCACCATACTCGAAGGCAAGCAGCAGCAGATTGATAGCATAGCGGAAGTATGGCGGGGGAAGTACAACTCGGAGCTCAGCGAAGCCCGTTATGCCCCATACTGGAGGGCATACCCATCACACCCATGGAGGACATAATCATGGAGGACAGAACCATGGAGGAAATGGGAACAACCGCAACCCCGACAACAAGTCAGGCAATGGAAACGGCAATGGCAACCAGCATCGTCCTGCCCCGACTCAGAAGGATCTGAGTCACATCACCTGTTTCAAGTGCCAGAAAACAGGGCACTATGCCACCGACTGCCCGAAGGCCAAGCAGAGGAATGGAAATGGCAATGGAAGCTCAGCAAAGAAGCCCAACCCTTTTCCTTGTGCTCAGGTGAACCACATTGACATGGAGGACGTCTATGATCAGCCAGACACTGTGGTTGGTAAGTTTTATTAAATTCACATCCGAAGATTGGTACTCTTTGATTACGGTGCAGCGCATTCATCCATATCAAGGGTAGTTTTGGAAAAGTACGGGTTGCCCACTAGAACCCTTAGAAGCCCTCTTCACGTCGGTTCAGCAGAGGAGAAATGATGGCGGGCTTAGGCTGTCATGCAACCCTCAACATCGAAACCATAAATTTCCAGCAGACCTCATAGTATTGAAACCCGGACCTTGGATGTGATCCTAGGCATGGATTGGTTGACGAAGTTTGAAGGAAACATAGACTGTGCCCACAAGTCGATTCTGCTCACCACCGGGCGCGAAGAGGATCGAGGATGTATCGGGCGTATCGATGAAGAATCAAGTGCATTCCCTCACGGGAGTTGTTCAGGAGGAAGTGCCAGTAGTGCAAGATTTTCCCGATGTGTTTCCGGAGGAATTACCAGGAATGCCACCGGAAAAAGACATTGAATTTCTGATTGAGTTATTGCCCGGCACAGCTCCAATATCCAAGAGACCCTATCGGATGCCCCCGAACGATTTGAAAGAGATCAAGAATCAAATTAATGAACTCTTGGAGAAGGGATATATTCGGCCAAGCTCATCACCTTGGGGAGCCCAGTTCTTTTGGTAGAGAAGAAGGATGGAACCACGAGAATGGTTGTGGACTATCGTTAGTTGAGCAGCGTGACCATCAAGAACAAGTACCCTCTGCCGATGATTAATGATCTATTTGATCAGCTAGTTGGAGCCAAGGTATTCTCCAAGATCGATCTTTGATCAGGGTATCATCAGTTGAAGATCCGTGAAAAGGATATACCTAAAACAGCATTCACCACGGTATGGTTTATATGAGTATACCCTCATGTCATTCGGATTGACTAATGCCCTGCATACTTCATGAATTTGATGAACAAGGTATTTATGGAATATCTGGACAAGTTTGTCGTGGTGTTCATCGATGATATACTGATTTTCTCCAAGAGCGAGGAAGAGCATAAGGAACATTTGCGTCTAGTTACGGAGAAACTCCGAGAACATCGATTGTATGCCAAGTTCAGCAAATGTGAATTTTGGCTGAAGGAAGTCGGATTCCTTGGACATGTTATTTCAGGAGAAGGAATAGCAGTTGACCCGCCAAGGTTGTATCGACCACCGATTGGCGATCGCCCACCTCGATCAAGGAGATCCGCAGTTTTCTCGGACTCGCGAGGATATTATCGGAGGTTTATTGAGAATTTCTCGAAGATTGCCAAGCCCATGGTGAGCTGTTGAGGAAGGATGCCAAGTACATTTGGACCAAGGATTGTGAAGCCAGTTTTCAGGAATTGAAGAAACGTTTGGTTACAGCCCGATCTGATTTTGCGGACATACACAAGGATTACGGTATATTGTGGCGCTTCTCGTCGGGGACTCGGAGGAGTACTCATGCAGGAAGGAAAAGTTGTAGCTTATACCTCCGCACAGCTCGACCACACGAGATGAATTATGCCACACATGATTTGGAGTTAGCGGCGATAGTGCATGCACTCAAGACACAGAGACATTTCCTTATCGGAAACCGTTGTGATGTTTACACAGATCATAAGAGCTTGAAGTATATTTTCACGCATAAAGAGTTGAACCTCGAGCGGAGGAGATGGCTAGAGTTAATCAAGGACTATGACATGAGATTGCATTACCACCGGGAAAGGCTAATGTTGTAGCAGATGCCTTGAGCCGTAAGAGTTATGTGAATACTCTTATAGCGGGAGGATTACCCAGGAGTTAGTCGACGACCTCGAGATCTTCGATGGAGATAGTTCGAGAGGATATGTTGCAACTCTGGAAGTTCAGTCCACTTTGGCGAAAAGAATTCGTGAAGCCCGAAGTCGGACAAGGAAATTGATGAGATAAAGAAAAGGATGAATGAAGGAAAAGCTAAAGGGTTTCGTAAGGATGAATCTGAAGCTATATGGTTCGAGGATCGTATTTATGTACCCAATGATCCCGAACTCAGGAAGCTAATTCTTGGGAGGCTCATGATTCACCGTACTCGATTCACCCGGTAACACCAAGATGTATCTGGATTTGAAGGACAGTTTACGGTGGGCGGGTATGAAGAAGGATATTGCGAGTACGTGCGTAGCGATGCGATGTTTGCCAGCGAGTAAAGGTGGAACATCAGAAGCCAGCAGGGTTACTTCAACCTTTGCCGATTCCCGAGTGGAAATGGGAAAAACTTGGAATGGATTTTATCACAGGATTACCCAGGACCCGTTCAGGTTATGATTCCATCTGGGTAGTGGTTGATCGATTGACCAAGGTAGCTCACTTCATTCCCGTGAAGACTACCTATACCAGCGCTAAGTTAACCAAAATATACATGACCAGGATTGTATGTCTGCATGGAGTTCGAGGAGTATCGTGTCGATAGAGAACACAATTTACCTCAAAGTTTTGGAATCGGTTACATGAAACTTTGGAGTGCGAGGCTGGAGTTGATGCAGCTTTTCATCCACGCACAGATGGACAGACCGAGAGAGTCAACCAGATCTGGAGGACATGTTGAGAGCTTGTGCGCTAGACTATGGGTCTAGCTGGGATGATAATTTGCCATCGCAGAGTTCTCGTACAATAACAGTTATCGAGACCGATCGAAGATGGCCCCTTCGAAGCTCTATCACGGAAGGAGGTGCGAGAACACCATTGTTGTGGGATGGTGTTGGAGATCGAAAACTTTTCGGTCCCGATCTTATCGAGATTCGAAGACAAAGTCAAACTTATTGAGATAGACTCAAGGTAGCTCGATCGAGGCAAAAGAGTTATGCCGACAAGATGGCAAGGAAGTAACTTACGAAGCGGGAGACCGGCATATCTTCGTGTCCCCGCCGTGGAATCAAGAGATTCGGTGTTAAAGGAAAGTTAGCACCCGGTTCATTGTCCCTACAAAATCCTCGAGCGTCGTGGAGAAGTTGCTTACAAGTTGGAATTGCGGAAGTATTGTCCGGAGTTCATGATGTCTTCCATGTTTCTCACCAAGAAATGCCATGCCGACATGGCCGATATTCCGTTGAGAGACACGGTGCCCCTAGAGGCCATACAGCTCGACGGTGATCGACTTATGAGGAGAAACCCGTCCGAATTCTCGAGACTGCAACAGAGTCACCCGCAGCAAGATCATCAAGTTTTGCAAGGTCTTTGTGGAGTCATCACTCCGAGGAGGAAGCCACAGGGCGAGAAGAAGACCTCCGCCGAGACCACCCGCACCTATTTGCTAGCCAACCCGAATGTCGAGGGCGAGATTCATCTTAAGGTGGGTAGGTTTGTAACATCCCAAATTTCCTATTTGGAATGTTTTACAATTATAGCTAAGCATCTATGCATATTGTTTGAAATTGAGTGGCATTTGAAGTTTCAGAAGATTTTGAGTTGATGGAATTTGAATTCAAAATTTGGCAGTTGAAATTTATTTCAAATCAATGCCTGACAAATACTTGAGAAAAAGTATGAGAGGAGTAAACATGACACTCCAAATATGTCAGATGAAAAACCTTGCCAAAAAGTTTGAATTCAAATTTGATTTTTATTTGGGATTTTAGAAAATGATTTTTTTAAAGTTTGAGTTTTGCCTGGAAAAATGTTCAAATTATAGGAATATTCCCTGATCATTTTGATATATATATGTCCTATATAAAATATATATATTTAAATATATTTTCTCTCTCACTAATTCAAAAAAATAGAAAAAAAAACCTCGGGCGCCCGGCCAGCCAACTGCCCGGCCAGCCCGAGGCACCCACCGAGCACAGCCCAGCCCAAGCCCAGCTAGCGCCCGAGCCATTACGCCCGAGCCGACCCGGCCGAACCTTCCCCCTCGGTCGCCCGACCAACGCCTCCTCTCTCTCCCCGACACCCGACCCCACCTCTCCTTCTTCCCCTCGCCCAAGCCAACCCGCGCCGCCGCTCGACGGAATCCCGAAGGATCCGGGATCTCCTCCCCGATCCGCCCCCTCGCCCAAGTCGCCCCCCCCCTATATACCCCCTCGACCCTTTCCTCATTTCCCCTCGCCCGACCCCTCTCTCTGCCATGATCGCTCATGGAGCACCGCACCGCCCAGCCCATTGCCACCGCTCCACCCGCCTCGAACCCCCTCGAGCTCCCCCGACTCCACCATCCACTCCCCCTCGCTCCGCCGCACCCGCCGGAGGTCTTCGTCGTCGTCCCCGACCACCGGAGCCCCCGCACCGTCGTCGCCCGAGCCGTCGTCGACCATCGCCGGCGTCGCCACCACGGTAAGCCACCGGAGATCCCCGCCACCTTCCGATCCAAAACGTACGCGCTAGATTAGATCCCCGAAGGGGTACGGTTTTTTTAAAATAGGCCCGGTTAGTTTCGGTTTATTTGGTTTAGTTAGGTTTAGTTAGACCGGCCCGAAGCGGTTTATTTTCTCGGGTTATTTCCTGTTAAACGCGGGCGCGTTTTAGTTATATTACGCCGATGCGTTAGATAGGCCCAGTTTTCGTCTTAGTTAATTTTGTTTCGTTTCTGTTTTTAACAGAATAGTTTCAGTTTTGTAAAATCCATATATTTTAAACTACTTAATATTTTTAATTGATTTTTTTTGTTGGGTTGCAAATTTGTTGTAGTTTCTGTAGAAAATATGTTTAGTCATGTTAAAATTATTAGAAATTGCTTTATTTTAGATTTAGGCAGATTAGTAATTCTGCTATAAAATAAGTTAGGATTATTTTATTTTAGTGATTCTTTTTGCCACTACTTTATTTTGACCTTGCCTAACCGTAGGAATTTATTTGGGCATTTTATATTTAATAAAAAATAGTTTTAATCAAAATCATGTGGTTCTTATTTATTTAACTAGCTCTTGTTTTCCTATTTTTTATTTAGCAAATAATTTTATTTTTCCTATGTGATAGTTTATGTTAGGTTAGTTTCTGTAACTTTAGAACATGGACTTTTATTTACAATAGATAAAATTTTTATTTTATTTTTCTTTCTAGGATTGTTTTAGGCATAATAGGAGTTTTATAATAGCTTTTAATGTGATTCTTTTTGCTCCTAGTTGAATGATGTTTTCTCTTCTGTTAGTTAGCACAAACCCATGCTTAAGTTCCGTTAAGAAAAATTTGGTTGAGTAAAACTACTTCTTGGTTGTTGTTGGATGTGGTGAAAACATTGATTTGGAATTTCTCCGAGTTTTCTTTGGGTTTTGATTCAATTGTTTTGTGTGTTATGTTAGCATGCTGTTATGTTAATTGATTGTATGCTCTTATGCTTATATGATTGTTGTTTTCTTGGTAGAATTTCCGGAGTGCGAAGCTTGCTATCACGAGTCCCTAGCTTTCGAAGATCGTCAGCAAGGCAAGTCATTGATCATATTTATTTTACTATACCTATGATTTTGTTGCATTAGAATTATACCTCCCCACCATGCATGCAGTAGGAAAATTTGAAGTTATGTTCTTGAGTAGTATCATGAGGTAGGATGAACCCAATTCCCCTTGTTACCATTGCCCGGGACGAAGTAGTTTATTGTGCTATGCTCGTAAACGGGGTTGGTTGAGTGATTCATAAGGGAGATGTGAGAGTCAAGATGATGACAACCCCATGACTTCAAGCTCAAGATGGACTTCAAAATTCACTCTTTGGGTGGAGGGCGGTTGTGGGCACCTGGAAAACCGGTGGTTGGCGGGATGCATGGAGAAGCGCCATGACATCTTGCGGAAAGCTTCACCCAGCCACGAAGAGAAGGATGTATACCCCATTGACCGAAGCTTACTGTGCAGCCGCAAGCCATTATGGGCTCGGCTTGGTCAACCCTAGTTGTGACTCTGGCCGACGGTGCTACGAGATGTAGAAGAACGGTAGGATTGGATGGGTACCGCAAGCGGTGGCGGAGGAACTCTTTGGAAGACCTGTTTCGTTCGTCCGTCTTCAAACACCACAAGTGCGAAGACTTAAAGGAGGGAACGAATCTTGCGGGTAAAGTCGCAAACCTCTGCAGAGTGAAGATCTAATCGGTTAGTCGTGTCCCCGGTTACGGGCAATTTGAGCCTCTGGAACTTGGAGTATTTCGGATATCTCAACACCAAAAAATTAATAAATTAATTGAGGGTTATTTAATAATTGGGAATGAGACATTGGTTGGCGGAACCATCTCAATAACTACCAACATTTTGTAGTATTTGCAAACAAGTCCTTTGTTGTAGGAAAAACTGGCTTTTATAAAACAATGAACTTAGAGCCCCACAGCCAAATTGCATATAGTGTTAGAAATTTTATTGTTATTCTCTCTTCATGACTTGCCAAGATATTCAAAATGCTGACCTACACGCTGCAACATCTTATGTTGCGAGGAGTATTCGATCGGGAGTGAGGCTACGATCCACGCTTGGCGATTGCCCTATGGAGTCGGATGGACTCGCTATTCTTCTACGCTTCCGCAGCTTTATTTAGTTTATTTCTCATGAGTTGGCCTTGGCCAATTTATTCTATTGTAATAAAGACTCGATATGAGAATCGTGTAATAAATTCAGGTGTGATTGAACTTTGATTATTTCATCAATGTCTTGTGTGTGCCAAAGCATGATCTTGGGATGGTACAGCTACACGTAGACTTGACCGATTTTGGGTCGAATTAGCTACATTGACAAGCCATTGAGATGAATGGATCTTTAAGAAGAAGACGGACGTGGACGGTAACATCACCGTCTATGAAGCTCGACTTGTGGCGAAGAGTTTTTCACAAGTTCAAGGAGTTGACTACGATGAGATTTTCTCATCCGTAGCGATGCTTAAGTCCGTCGGAATCATGTTAGCATAAGCTGCATTTATGAAATCTGGCAGATGGATGTCAAAACGAGTTTCCTTACCAATTTTCGTAAGGAAAGGTTGTAAGTGATACAATCAGAAAGTTTTGTCGATCCTAAGGATGCTAAAAAGGCATGCTCGCTCCAGCGATCCTTCTAAGGACTGGGGTAAGCATCTCGGAGTTGGAATGTACGCTTTGATGAGATGATCAAAGATTTTGGGTTTATGCAAAGTTTATGAGAAACTTGTGTTTCCAAAGAAGTGAGTGGGAGCACCATAGAATTTCTGATGAGTATATGTTGTTGACATATTGATGATCAGAAATGATGTAGAATTTCTGGAAAGCATACTGGGTTATTTGAAAGATGTTTTTCAATAGAAAACCTGGATTAAGTTACTTGAACATTGAGCATCGAGATCTATAAGGATAGATCAAAATGCTAAATAATACTTTCAAATGAGCACGTACCTTGACATGATCTTGAAAGTTTTCAAGATGGATCAGTCAAAAAGGGAGTTCTTGCCTGAGTTGTAAGGTACGAAGTTAAGAGTTAAAGCTCGACCACGGCAGAAAAGAGAGAAAGGACGAAGGTCGTCCCCTATGCCTTAGACGTAGGCTCTACAATATGCCATGCTGTGTACCGCACCTGATGTGTGCCTTGCTACATATATGGCAAGAGGGTACAAAGGTGATGAAGGAGTGGATCACCAGATAGTGGTCAAAATTATCCTTAGAGGAATAAGGATATGTTTCTCGATTATGGAGGTGATAAAGAGTTCGACGTAAAGGGTTACGTCGATGCAAGCTTTAACACCTATCCGAGTGACTCTGAGTAGCAAACCGGATACGTATAGTGGAGCAACCATTTGGAATAGCTCCAAGTGGAGCGTGGAAGCAACGTTTACAATATGACCTGGAAATTTGCAAAGTACACATGGATCTGAATGTTGCAGACCCGTTGACTAAAACCTCTCTCACAAGCAAAACATGATCAAAACCCAGAACTCATTGAGTCTTAATCACATGGTGATGTGAACTAGTTTAGACACTAGTAAACTCTTTGGATGTTGGTCACATGGCGATGTGACCTATCAGTGTTAATCACATGGCGATGTGAACTAGATTATTGACTCTAGTGCAAGTGGGAGACTGTTGGAAATATGCCCTAGAGGCAATAATAAATTAGTTATTAGTATATTTCCTTGTTCATGATAATCGTTTATTATCCATGCTATAATTGTATTGAAAGGAAACTCAGATACATGTGTGGGTACATAGACAACACCATGTCCCTAGTAAGCCTCTAGTTGACTAGCTCGTTGATCAATAGATGGTTACGGTTTCTGACCATGGACATTGGATGTCGTTGATAACGGGATCACATCATTTGGAGAATGATGTGATGGACAAGACCCAATCCTAAGCCTAGCACAAAGATGCGTGGTTCGTATGCTAAAGCTTTTCTAATGTCAAGTATCATTTCCTTAGACCATGAGATTGTGCAACTCCGGATACCATAGGAATGCTTTGGGTGTACCAAGCGTCACTGGCGTGAATCGGGTGGCTATAAAGGTGCACTACGGTATCTCTGAAAGTGTCATTGGGTTGGCACGAATCAAGATGGGATTTGTCA
The DNA here is from genome assembly GCA_021605205.1 of Aegilops longissima. Lineage (NCBI taxonomy): Eukaryota > Viridiplantae > Streptophyta > Magnoliopsida > Poales > Poaceae > Aegilops > Aegilops longissima. The sequence goes on along the minus strand of CM038677.1, from coordinate 605,367,479 downwards.
CTCCGTGTAAGCGGAGAGGTATCTCTGGGCCCACTCGGTAGGACATCATCATAATGTGCACAATGTGACCAAGGGGTTGATCACGGGATGATGTGTTACGGAACGAGTAAAGAGACTTGCCGGTTACAAGATTGAACAAGGTATCGGTATACCGACGATCGAATCTCGGGCAAGTACAATACCGCTAGACAAAGGGAATTGTATACGGGATCGATTGAGTCCTTAACATCGTGGTTCATCCGATGAGATCATCGTGGAACATGTGGGAGCCAACATGGGTATCCAGATCCCGCTGTTGGTTATTGACCGGAGAACGTGTCGGTCATGTCTACATGTCTCCCGAACCCGTAGGGTCTACACACTTAAGGTTCGATGACGCTAGGGTTATAAAGGAAGTTTGTATGTGGTTACGAATGTTGTTGAGTCCCGATGAGATCCCGGACGTCACGAGGAGTTCGGAATGGTCGGAGGTAAAGATTTATATCTGGAAGTCCTGTTTTGGTCACCGAAAAGTTTGGGTTTTTCCAGAGCGTCTCGACCACGGGAGGTCCTGGTCCGCCAAGTGGGGCCACCAACCCCATAAGGCTGCATGGGCCAAGTGTGGGAGCGGACCAGCCCTAGGTGGGCTGGGGCGCCCCCCACCAAGGCCCAAGGTGTGGGAAGAGTGGGGAGGGGCAAACCCTAGGTCCAGATGGGCCTCAAGGCCCACCTAGTGGGCGCCCCCCTCTCTCCCCCCTTGGCCGCCCCCCCCCCCCTAGATGGGATCTAGGGCTGGCCGCACCCCTTGGGGTGGGAAACCCTAAAGGGAGCGCAGCCCCCTTCCCCCTATATATACTTGAGGTTTTGGGGCTGCCATACACACGAGAACCTCTCCCTCTTGGCGCAGCCCTACCTCTCTCCCTTCTCCTCTCATGCGGTGCTTGGCGAAGCCCTGCTAGATTGCCATGCTCCTCCACCACCACCACCACGTCGTTGTGCTGCTGCTGGATGGAGTCTTCCTCAACCTCTCCCTCTCTCCTTGCTGGATCAGGGCGTGGGAGACGTCACCGGGCTGTACGTGTGTTGAACGCGGAGGTGCCGTCCGTTCGGCACTAGGATCTCCGGTGATTTGGATCACGACGGGTACGACTCCTTCAACCCCGTTCTCTTGAGCGCTTCCGCTTAGCGATCTACAAGGGTATATAGATGCACTCTCCTTCCCCTCGTTGCTGGTTTCTCCATAGATAGATCTTGGTGACACGTAGGAAAATTTTGAATTTCTGCTACGTTCTCCAACAGAAACATCATCCGGTAATAACCCTACATGTTGTTTGTGGCTAGGTCTCATTATGCTCATGAGTGAGTCGCTGGTAAACCGGCTCCTTGTATCTAGCCCTAGAGATTGTTTCTTGTTGCTTGTCTCTTCTTCCCCTTCTTTGGGGAGCCCTACCCCTCCTTATATATGTTGAAGGGGCAGGTTACATGTGGAGTCCTTTTTGGATTAGGACTAGTCTATCTCTAATACAAACCGGATACAAGTCCTGGTCTTAATTCCTTGTAAGGTAAATATTCGTCATGCCTTTCCTCTTAAACCGGCCCGCCATAGTATGAACCGGCCTTCATGAACCGCCAGTTGGGCCACTGGGACTTGTCGCTCCTCGACCCTTTGCGGATTACCAATGAATAAATAAACCGCCAGAGTCCAAACGAATCGCTAGTGAATCGTCAAGTCTTAGCCGGTCTCAAGTAAACCGCCAAGTCCGGCCGGGTTATACTTCCGGCCGGTTTACGCCGCGGGGTATATCCCCCACATTAGCCCCCAGTTTAATTTGGATTTACCCATGTTAAACTTATCATATAAAACAAATACAAGAACAAATTTGATAGATTATGCTCCGGGTTAAAGTTTCTTGTAAACCGCCATCTGATCATCCTTAATTCCTTGTCATTTCCTTCTTCTAGAAAATCCAGGCCAATAATCCAGCTTCATACTCAATTTGCTGACATTGGTTTCTCACAGAGAAATATTGTAAAGAATAATCCACTTGAATCGGCTCCAAAACGCCGGCTTAAGAAATATTGGTCTTGAAATACTCATCTGATATTCAGCCGGTTTGAAGATGTAAAACTTGTCGGTTTAATATTACCAAAATTGCCGGTTTATAAATATGGATGGCCCTGAGTCATAATTGTTACCAACGCCGGGTCATAATTGTTGCAAACACCGGGTCAATCTGGTTTGCTCAGAACTGAGAATTTGAAGATTTTTTCCAATAATAATATAATACCTGTAGCCCCCAAGTCTTGAGCAGAACAAAGTGATGGCTTAAGACTTGCTTCAATATAAATACTGCCACTTTTGAAGAAATCCATGTTGTTCATCCCAGTCACTAGTAAACCCTGAATGCTCCATATTATGTGATGATGTGGCATTGCGCCGATCAAGAGGCATAGCTATGGTTCAGATACGACCAAAGCCCCCACGTGATGTTGTGGCATTGCGCTGATCAAGAGATGTAGCTATGATTCGGATACGACCAAGCCCCCAAGTGATCAATAATATGATAAGCCAATAAGGCATGATACCCATGTTTGAACCGTGCATCATAGCAGCATGTCCTCTTTGGCACCCTTTAACTTTTTGCAAGAGATAAATTCTTCTTGAACCGGGATATTGAACCGGATATTAAGAGCTTCATTTCCAGCCGGAAATTTTCTTTGTGGGATAAATTCTTCATGAAAGCTTTGTGGGAGACATCTTTCTCTTGAACCGGATTGTAAACCGGAAACTTCATTTTCAGCCGGAAATTTTCTGACGGCCTTTAAACTCGAACTTGCGAGAAGTTAATTCCTTTTTGAACCAGAAATTCTTAAACCGGATTTGAGAGCTTCAGAGCTTTATGGGAGAACAGATTTCCCTTGAACCGGATCTTAAACCAGAATCTTCAGCCGGAAATTTTCTGACGGCCTTTTAAATTTTCATCAATATAACAGTAGCCTCCGAGACCGGGTTATCTTTCCCTCCAATGTCCTTGGGTTCTTGACTTCACTGAAAACCGACAACATTTGCTGAGTCATGTCATTGTATCCCCCGAGTCTCAAGGTGACTCGAGGAATTGGCTTGAGATTCTCCATATTTTGACCGTGATATAAACCGGCGTAACTTGTATATCCTTGGCGTTGATAGCGTGATGTGAATCCACAGGAAGTTGAGGTGACTGCGGCGGGTTGTGAATGATCCCGTATGAGCCGTGTCAGCAACTCGGCCAATGGTTACTTCCAACTGATGATTTGAAGTTTAACCAAACTGTAGTGGCGGCGACTTGTGCGCCTGCCCATTGAGCCACCCAGTGCAGACGACGGTTGATAGTATATGATAATTTGCCTCCAATTTGTTGAAATAAAACCGGGCTACCCAAGCAGTGACTTGCTCATACTTAATAAACCGCTCATGCAGACAGGCGCGGCCCTGGTGTGTCGATGTAGACCAGGCCGCAATAGACGGACGGTAAAGACATCCACAATATTAGAGGTGGCTTGAACAGATGAACCGGCCACGACGCTATAAACCGGTGCGGACGGGTGAGTCAATCGCGGCGTTGTAAGCCGGTGCAGACACGAGAGTTGGCTACGACTTTTAAACCGACGTAGGCGCGAGAATTGGCCACAACGTTTAAACCGGTGCGAGCCTCCTGTCCATGGCACGATGCCACTTTTGTGGTGGACTTTGTCCTGTATAAAATATATTGAAAAGACAGAGTAATTGTTCTTAAACAATTTAATATTAATAAAATATATAGAGAAGATAACACCTGGATTTTTGCGGATGACAAATGGTCCATAAGTAGCATCCATAAGTAATTAATGGCCATCCACAGATCAAGGCGGAAACAGAACCCGCCCTGGCGATTTGAAAATGCGGTGAAGTACACGGGGTGGCCGCAAAGGTGCTTTATCGTGCGTCTTGGACGGAAGGTGAGCCGGATGGCTGCGGGCACGGAGTAGAGCAGAGATAGGTCGGGTCAATTGAACACTGCGGTCGGCGGCTTGTTGACGGCAACCGGCGGACTCATAGGCTGGCGGGTTGAACAGCATGAAGTAGAGACGACCAGCAGTTTGAGCGGTGCGAGGCGCTCCAAGGCAGAGAAGAACAGAGGCAACACCATGGCGGCTCAGCGACAGCGGGGTGGCCCACCGGCGGATGCGACCAACGAAGCGGAGGCTCAGCGATAGCGGGGTGGCCCACCGGCGGATGCGACCAACGAAGCGGAGGCTCAGTGGCGGTTTAGCACATTGGGCGCCTCATGTTTTTCCTGGAAACGGTGATAACCCGGCACGCGGACGGGCGGCGGCGAACCAAGGTGAGCACCTTGGAGTTTGTGGCGGCTCAGAATAATGGCAAGGTTGGACGGGCGTGTAAGACGGCAGCTCAACGGTGGTGGCCGGCGGCTTAGCACGGCGCGAGGGAAAGCGGCTCAGGGAAGCCCCCAGTGAGATGAAGCACCGCGACTTGGCCAGGGTGGCAGGGTTGTGGCGACGTCAGCTTCCGGCGGTTCAACGAGGCCGAACAAAGGTCCGCTCAAGGCCACGCAAGCAGAGGTGAAATCCGGCGGAGCACGAGCGGGTCATGGTGGTCGGCGGCTCTGAGGTGACAGCGAGGCCGGCTACGAAGACGGCGGTTCATGCTGTGGGGATGATGCGGGCCATCAGGGCGGCTTGGGTTGGCTTGACGCGGCGGAAACAGTGCAGACTGCGCAGATAACGACAGCGACCAGCGGTCGGGCTGCGGAAACGCCTTGAGGCCTGCGAAGGTGGTGCCGGCTGCGACGGGTGACGAAGGCGGCAGCTCACAGAAAACTAGCGGCTCTGAATCTGGCGGCAAACCGGAGCAGCAAAGGCCAGATCGTGGAGGCCGGCAGGGGCAGTTTAGTGCCGCAGGAATGATGTCCGCGCGGGGCGGCTCAGCAGCCATGGAGGCCGAGTAAGGCCGTGGCAAAGGCGGAACAACACAACCGAATCTGTAGTAGTGAGGCGACAACTCATCCAAGCAAAGTCGCGGTGGCGCGGCGATGAAACTTGGAGGCGAGGCCGCGGTGACGCCATGCTCGGAGGCGAGACGTGGCCAAAGCAACAGCTCGCAAGGGAGGTGCGCCTAGCGCCTGGAAACCCAGCAGAAGCGGCTTGGGCGCGAGGTTGACGAGGCGCATGCGGCCTGATGGTGATGAGGGCGCAGTGGTCGACCTTGAGTCCTTCCCTACGACCACATGTCCTCCGGATCATGGTTCCCACTGCACCCGTCCGAGTCCATGTTGCTGGTGGCAATGATAAGGTCGACTAAGTCCAGGTTGCTAGCGGAGAGGGAGAAAAGGATGAACGAGGGAATGCCTTATTTGCAAATGCGGAGAGGGGTGTGGGTATCTTTTTGCAAAATTGCCATATTTTCCTTCCTGTCCGTCGGATATAAATCAGATGGCCTATATTGCAGGATGGCAGGAACACCATCATCACCAACTCTGTGTTTTTATAAGAGTAGAGATATGTGAGTGTCACTGCCCCCCCCCCACACACACACACACTTCCAACCACCGAAGGAGTAGGGTGACACCTCAATCTTCATACTAATCTATCGACTGGCTTGTCTCTCAAACATACACACACACACACACTACCCGACACCGAAGGAGTAGGGTGACACCTCGATCTTGATACTAATCTATCGACTGGATTCTCTCTCAAACATACACACACACACTACCCGACACCGAATGAGTAGGGTGGCACATCAATCTTGATAATAATCTATCTACTCCTCTTTCAAACACACACACACACGCTAGTTGTGCCTCTGTGCCTACTGAGCACACTCTCGATACGTCTTTCTCTCCCCCCCCCCCCAACAATGACAGCAGAAGGGTGACAACTCGATCTGATCACAACTCGATCCATCTTTCTTCTTGCCTGCTGTAACCACCACTACGATCGCATCGTCGTGGCCTTAATTCTTATTGTGTTGTTGCATTCTCGTTCCAGTCAATACCGACATGTGCGATCCCTTTGCTTAATTATATGCATCACTGTAACTAGTACTCCATCCGTCAATTTATAAGTTCTGCTTACCTTTTCCATCAACTTCGTGCAACGCATGGGCATCTTGCTAGAAACACTAGAATATGTCTATATAATTTGTATGTGATAGTCCATTTGAAATCTCAAAAAAGACAAATATTTAGGTATGGAGGGAGTAATATATTAGGAGTATATCAAAACAATAGTGATTTCTTTCAAGTTTGTGAACAAATACTACTATTCTACTACTTTGGATCCGTCATAGCATACGGGCACATTGCCGATAAAGGAAAAGGCCGCTGCGTTAGTGTCGCACCCCCACATGCCCGGAATCGAGTACAACACGCCCATCCGGCACGACACATAGCTTAGGGAAGGCGTGTTGCCTAGCATTTTCACTTTCATGTGGGACCGCCATTGAGCAAACCGACACCCCGCCCGCCGCCGGGTTGGAAAACAGAAACAAGGGGAAGATCTAGCTGTAGCACGAAAGCCAAGAAATTTTGTGTCAGACGGGGCTCGTTGATAGAGTAGGAGCATTACGTACAAGTACTACTCCTACTAGTACCAAGTTTGTACTCCTAATACTATATTACTAGTACTACCACTATACAACTAGTAGATACGTGCACGGCACAACATCGTAGGAACAAAAAATGGGAAGATCTTGTTTTGGGTGATTTATCTTTTTTTCAATCAACGTAGTATGAATAATATGATGTGGGGGGCACCCATGAAGCTTATGTGGCTTGTTTGCATGGCTACGGAAGGTTAGAGAAAAATAAATAGATAATGTGTTTAGAGTGCACTCCACTAAATAGATATACTTTGGATCCATTGCAACGGACCAGCACATCTATATCTATACCCCCTATATAGTGTGTGAAAAACTTTGAAAGTTGGTCGTTGGATGAAGCCAATCCGACGGTACAAAGATGGTAAATCTGAGCACTACTGGCCGTTGGATATCATTCACCAGATTCTGCCACATGTATAATCTAGAAGACTCCATGGTTGAAATTAATTCATGACTAACTTTGCCACAACTAAGCTTAGGCAAAGTTATTAGTTCTTCAAAATTAGAGCCACAAGTTGGCAAGCCTAAGGGAATCTTGCCACATTTTTTGTGTGTATGTCATGTGGGGCCTTAGTGTGGCTTGCCTAAGGTGTGGCTTGAACCAAACACTCACCTAAGTTAATCAAACTTGCCTAACCTTACATTCCACCAGATTTTGCCACATGTTAGAATCCAGAAAACTCCACATGTAGAAGCATAATGCACAAACCACCAGAATCTCATGCGTGCAATGCACGTGTAACTTACTAGTACTAGTTGGTAGTAGTAAGAAACAAATTCCAGTTTTGGCACGAGCTCGTACTGCGGGAGCACCACAAGGCCTGCCGCAGGAGTTACATTTCCCTCTCGGGGCCCACGGGACCGAACTTCAGTGGCTTAGTGCCTGGCCTATGAGTCAATGACATGCGGACCTTAAATGCGGCTATCCCACATGTCATTCTCATGGTGGTGGCGTGGTTCGCGACTCACTCGTTCGAGATGAACCTGCCGGTGGTGGCGTGGCCGTGGCGAGGGTGCCACAGTGGGGCGTCGGGCGTTCTGGCGTAGATGGCCACACGGCGGGTACTACCGTAGTACATAAGTACTCCAGGTGAGGATTGATGCCCGGACGAAATGTGTCACAGCCGCTGGATGAAAATTCGATGGTGCGGGAGTGCGGTTGGAGCACAAGAGCGGAGCGAGCAAACCGCGTCCAATCGGGTGTGTCTGTGGTAGAAAGTTGATGGTCGCCGCAGTTCAGCTGGCCCGCATGTCATGCACACAAAGGCAGAGGAGCGGTGGGGCGAGAGGGATGAGGGCACGAACAATCCTACCATTCATCATCGACATGTGGGACCCATAAGCGTGGGTCCCACCTGTCGTGAAGGAAAGGCGGGCAATGCGATGATAGCCACATCGGAGGATCCATGTCCACATCGGGGGACGTCGTGCCGTGGGTTGGAGCGGCGTCGTGGGAATCGTGTGTGGGTGTGGCAGTGGTAGAAACAAGAAACGTGATGGTCGTCGTGGTTCAACTTCCATGGACAAGTTGTCGTGTCTGCTGACACATGTATATCAAAACTAGAGTGTTTATATTTCAAGCACGTGAACAAGTATTATTCTACTAGTTTGGATCCATTGCAATGCACGGGCCAGCACATTGGTAGTAGTAGTGTCCATCTCTATCTCTAGAGGCCTTCCCTCATTCATCCTTTTCTCTCACAAGATAAACTACTCATACAAATGCATCTTGATGTTCCGTGGAGCATACGAGGATGTTTCCTTGGGGTCTCTCCAGTAGCGGCGTGGCCGTGGTTGCAAGTTGATGCCCCTTGAGATGCCGACGTTGAGGGGCACTCGGATTTCCTCCGATGAGCAGGTAAGATGAGTTTGATCACGTAGTAAATGCATTCTAAAGACTATTTCCGTGTCCATTTCCTAATTCTCCCCCTGCCCACTGTTTCACAGGCTAGCTAGGCTCGGTGCGAGTGGAGATTGGCTTGCATATGTACGGGAGGGTACCAACATCAATTTGCACAACATTTACAATGATGACACCGTTTCCGTAGAACCTTTGTCCAACATTGGGATCAGCCATGCAACGGGCCACCGCATGAATTGGTACGATGGAACCACGGTGAGATAGAATAAGACAGCACGAACCTTGCACATGGCGGTCAAAGGCGGACCATGCTGTCTGCGGCCGATTTGTTGCTGTACGAGTAGGAAGACGTTGTGCTCCTTTCTAACCGCATCTTCGCGGTGACAAACCAGGGGACTTATTTTGTATGGGACACATCCTACGATATACACCCTCTCTCCCAGTTTATTTGTTTTGAATCTTTTCGTTTTATAAGTTTCAAATTCAAATTTAGAGCTCCCCATCACATGTTGAGATTACAATGTCCATTAAATCGTTGCGTGCATGTATAGTAAAGAAACAAATCTCGAGTTCGGCATGAGTTCGTGCTGCGGGAGCACCACAAGCCATGGCGCAGGAGTTACATTTCCCTCTCAGGGCCGTCGAGACTGAGCTTCAGCGTTACTACACCTACCTTTGAGTCAATAACATGTGGACCCGATAGGTGACTGGTCCACATGTAATGCTCCCGAAGGCAGAGCGGCAGTGGGACCAAGAGGGGTGATCCGCAGGTCGGGGGACGTGTGGTTTCATGGGTTCGAGCGGCGTCGTGAGAATCGTGGGTGGTTGTGGTAGAAACTTGATGCTCGCCGCATTTTAGGTGGCCCACATGTCATGCACACAAAGGCAGAGGTGCGGTGCGGCTGAGAGGGGTGAGGCGCACGTCGAGGGGCGTGGTGCCGTGGGTTGGAGAGGCGTCGTGGGAATCGCGAGATGAAACATGATGTTCGCCGTAGTTAAACTTCCATGGACAAGCTGTCATGTCTACGGACACATGCACTGCATAGCGATCACTGGAAGGAGTAGCAGAGAAAGCTATATATGCGGATAAATAGTTCCTTATAGTCAGGCGGACCCATGCTACTACTCTGTTCCAAAGACATGCACACCATCGAAATAGTCCATCTATATCAATATGCATCGAGAGGGAATACTTTTTTTTACAAGAGAGGAAATAGTTCATCCATCCATAATGCCCTCCTGCTGGTGCAGCGTTTTCTTCTTCTTCTTCTTCTTCTTCTTCTTCTTCTTCTTCTTCTTCTTCTTCTTCTTCTTCTTCTTCTTCTTCTTCTTCTTCTTCTCCTTCTTCTTCTTCTCATTCTCTATGGGAGACGGCTTCGCAACAAGCTCTTTGGACCTTGCAGCTATCTCAAAACTCACACGGGCATCGAGGGCAGCATATTTTATCCGCTCGTACGTCAAGGGATAATTCTCCCATCCAGACGACCTTAATGCCACCGTCTCGTCACCCTTCTGAAGATTTGTACCGAGTACAAAATTTGCTACATCGAATAGGGATGGTGTCTGTTTAGCACAATCTTCTATAGGAATTTTGATTCTGGTTTGTAGGTCAGCGATGCTTTTCAAATCAAGGTTGTACGGCTCCATCTTCTGTTTGTCCCCTTTGATGGCTGCCCCACAGAAGTATACGTCCTCCCGAGACAAGAAATCGTGAAGCTCACCTGGTATGGAGGGTGAGTGTATCATGTGGTACACCAAAACATCATCTTCGAGGCACAGCTGAAGGACGGCGGCGCGCTGGATCTTCCCAGGGGCATGCTCCATGTACTCTACGTCGAGACCGATGACCCTCGTCTCTACCTTTTTGAGGGAGTTGGATACATTGTTGATCCACTGCCGAACAACCCTTGGGTGGATGGTGACGGTGGCAACTATGCGCATCGAGCCTTCGACGAGAACATGTTGGACGCTAAAAACCTGCATCTCGATCTCTTTCGCCATATGGAACCGCTGGAACGGAGGGCTATGGTTTGGAGAATTAGGATTAGATGGCTAGTCTAACTGAAGTAGTAGATGATTATTTAAAGAGGTTAAAACAATGTGAACGCAGTGGGGTTTGGATGCAAATGAAGACGAAGGGGAGGTGAAGAAGCCGAGGCGAATCGGTTCCCGATGGAGAAGTAGATGGGAGAAGTGGCGTGCAGGCAGTTGATTAGACGGCTAGGTAGACTAAACGAAAAGGCTATGTGGGTAGACTAAGGAGTCGTACCTGTTCGTGTACGTGCCCATCCTTCCTGATAGGTGGGACCTATGCAAACAGATAAAAAAATGTGTCGTAACTTTTTTTTGAGCGCGTGAGTGGGAGACACAACATTCTCTGGTTAAAGAATACCCCCTCCGTTTAGGTGAGTATAAGTCACCTTATGAAAATTAGGTATTCCCAAAACCTTTAGGTGTGGAGCATTAACTTCCTGCTCGATCCCCTCCCAGCCTCGTCACCCAGCGTTCTCTTCCTCTGCTGCCGCGTTCTACCTTTCCATTTTTCCTCTTCTCAAGTGTGGAGCGATCTGCATGCCGTCCTTGATGCACCGAATCGACCCTTTGCATGCATCGCGGCAGGGCATTGATTGGGCATGCACGAGAATTTGGTTACGCTTCATAATATGGATGATACGAGCGATGAAGTGAACAGGCATGCTAGCACGGAGACCTATTTCCGCTATACAATACTGGAGTACTCATGTTCCTACTACTAGTAGTAGTAGTAGTAGTAGTAGTACAACTTTGGTACACTTGATGGTCAAAATACTATTCATCCGGTCCTCACAGTGAAGTGACAACACCCTGCGCCTGACACTAGTCCAGGCGAGGCGGCGTGTTCGGGTTACCAAAGTCAGCCTCACCCCATGCCTTTGTGCAGTCTGTCACCGCCGCTGTACAGCACATTGGCGCCTCGCCTCGTCTCCCTCTCCGCTCCCATAGCACCACTCCATCTCCATCTCCTTCTCCGTCTCCGTCTCCATCTCACTGTGCCCCCGTGTACCGTCGCCTCACTCGCCTCCCCCAGTACCACTATTCCCTCGCTAGCCGCTCCAGCACCGACATCCTTCTCCCCCGTAAATCAAGCCCCCTTCCAAACTCCACCATGGCCGAACGCGAACCGCGCAGCATCCATATGAGCCACGATTGGAGCAATCTCCCTAGTGACATCCTCGAACTCTGTTGTTCGTGTATGGATATGTTGACCACCCTGCGGCTGGCTGCATGCTCGAGGGACATGCACACGGCCATCGTCGAAGCGAGGCCTAAGCTTTTCAAGACATCCTGTTTGCTGCTATCTGGTCTTGCGAGATTGGCTCACCATGATAAGCGTGCATGATGCCCCTCGACTTCAATCCGGTCTCCATTAGCCGAAACTTCTTTGCAGGTATGTAGTGTGTCGCCGTACATCACTTCCCTCCACATCGATCCGATCACCATCGCCCGAAACTTCTTGGCAGGTATGTACTGGGTCGGAATGAACTCCCACTGGATGGCTGCCTTCAGAGAAGACGGTAAAAAGTTGGTGCTCGTGAACTTCCAGACCTCCCATTAGATTATCCTTCCTCTGTTGGATTATATAGAGTATTACCATCGCGGTCCAAGTCATCTAGATTACTACGTCAGTTGGACGGACCTTGTTTTCAAGAAGATTGTAATCTGCCAATTGCCCACACGACATGCGAATTACGCAGACTTCAAGCTAATTGCCTTGTTCGACCGCGGACTCGCCTATCTTTACGCCGGTGCCTTCTTTAGCTGGAGACAACTCGGCTCGCAGTGGATCATCGTTAAAGCTGATACACACTTCTGTGATGCTATTGAACACAATGGCATCATTTACGCGATCGACAAAGTAGATGGCACCACGTATTGCTGGGACGGCGCGTGTAAGTTGTTTCTGTCTCATGTTAATGATGACGCCATGACACTGTTTGAAATTTTTGTGATGATTGGCATATCCCTGTTTGAGCAGAATTTGAGTAGAACTATGGCAATATATTAGAGACGTCGTAAATCAGCTATATTTGGAATGAGTTAATTCATGCGATTGTGACCATGTCATTACAGCCAATTTGTACCCTAAATAATCAAACAGTTAGGAATATATGGATATTATCCTTATTTTACAGTAATCTATATGGTACTACTAAATATGAGTGTGTATCAATGGCCATGTTAGTTTCCTCATTTTCATGATGTAGAAACATGCACCACACTATTGGTTTCATCTAACCATACATTAGGGAAGTAAATGTGCATATGGAGAACTCTATATTTGGAAGTAGTGAAATCTGCAATGCTTACCATGTGTACATACCTATATTAGCCCTTGACAATCAATGGCTAGAATAATATCCTCACAAAAATTTTGCCCACGAACACGAGTATATAACAATGCATGGTCTGTTAGTTACCTTGAAGAATTTGTTTGTGAGGACAGAACATGATTACATAACATGCATGACATGGTAGTTTCCTGTGAAGAATCGATTGCGAGATAACATGAGTATAACCATGCATGGACTTCTATATTTTAGAACCCAGTATACATTTCCCTGTATTTTCCTCCCAGTTCCAACAGGGACATATCAATGTTGTTTCTTGCATTATCCTACTCATACTCGAACAATGTTGATCTTACATTAACAATGCCTGTCCTTTTGATATGATGCGGTGTCCCTACGATTCTGCCCTTTGTAATCACACCACCTTTGCCAAAAACAAGGAAGCACAACTGGTTCCTCGCTCGATCAGACGATGACAAAAGACTGATGATCATTCGAACACATGAGCCAGAAAAGTTATATTGCAAAAAACCCATTGTATACAAGCACCGTGTAATACGTGAGTATCCGGACAGTGGTTGTTACGTCTATGAGCAGGATACCAGCTTGTTGGGGCCTGTAGGATTTTTTAGTTGGAGGCGGGTAAACAGCCTTGGTTCACACTCTCTGTTTCTCGGAATCAATTATCTAATTAACCAGGAGATCACCATTGGCAAGGACCTTGATGGCAGAGAGGCTCCGTTTGCTATGGAAAACTGTGTCTACGCGGCGAGCCCTAGGAGTTCGGGAGCAAACTACCCTGATTGTCAACGATACAGCCTGTAGCCAAAAGAAGGTGAGAATGACAAAGGCATCCGGATTAACTTTGATCCTTGGATGTCTCAATTACGACAGGCAGTGATGTGGTTCAAGCCTTCAGGTTGATAGGTAATTGGGCCGTTGCATCGAAGGGTGGAGTCTTGGTGTCTCCGGATCACTTTGGTCGCTGAAGCGGGGCTGCAAATTATGATGGTGTTGGATCATCTCTTCGAATGACTTTGTTGTCTTTACTGCTGGTTCTGGATGGGTAGTTCTTTCTTTTGTTATGGATATTCCTTGTCATTTGGTCATCCCCGTCTATGTCACTCTTTCTATGTAATAGTTGCTTTTGTTTAGAATGTCATTCTCGTCTGGATCACGAGAGTCTGAGCGCTGCAGATGGGTGCGTTTTGGTGGTGTAGCAAGACTTCTTATGAACTATCATGTCTTGTTGTTTATGTCGAGAGTAGTCACTAGTCGGTGTTTGAATGTTGTATATATCGTTGTTTTGAACTGTTTATTGTCTCGAACTCTTGGTGGGCTAAATGAGGGCATCACCATTCTCCAAATGTTCGAGTATATCTCCTTTTTTCAAGTTATATAATTTGAGCTCACTGTCTTTGCGATGATGTACACTTGTTTGGGCCAGTGAGGTGTCGTTGAATATGGGCCGAGTAGTAACGCAATGCCAAACAAGTCAATTATGACTCTCGGGCCGGGCTCTCAAAAGATCCTGAAAAAAAAGGCTGGGCTCTCCAAAAAAGAAAGAATAAGGACTCTTAGGCCGACATGTGGGCGCCACCGGTGTTTTCGTGCGCTTGCGCACCGAGAGCATATTGGCGCGTGCTCGAAATTCATGCTACCTTTTCATCCCAGTCTCCGGCCCCTCCCCCACCTCTGGAATCTCGATTCCTACTCCAGTTCCCCCAAAAATCCCCCTCCTGTACTCCCTGTACTCCCTGTACTCAAGCGCACTATCATGTCACCGGTCAACGCGGATCTCCGAGCCGGAGATCCTGAGGTCCGTCCTGCCTTCGGTCGCTGCATGCTGTCGCTCAACAGTGGCATGGCGGCGCTTGACGACTAGTTTGCCGGCAAAGTGCTGATGGTAACCATCAACGGCGACCGGCCTCCCGTCTCGCTGGACGACCTTGTCAAAGCTCTTGGCATTGTGCACGGCATCCAAATAAGTGACTTGCTCGTCGAAGTCTGTCCGCCACCTGCTGATTTCTTCGTCAGGTTCCGGACAACTTTCGACTGCAGTCGTGTGTTCGAATCTTCCCGGCGTTTGTTCTGCGATGGCCTGCTGGTGAGCTTTGATCGGTGGCACCCAGGATGGGGCTCGGTGCCCTCTGAGCTTGAGTTTTTAACAAAGCTTACCTCCCACGGCATGCCTCGACATGCTTGGAATAGCGAGTCCATGAACGAGCTTATCAACGACCTTGGAGGTGAGCTCGTAAGTATGTTTGTTCCTCCAGACGGCTGGGCTCTGACGGTTATGGCATGGATGAAGAAGCCGTCCACCATACCGAAGGTGATTGGAGTTGAGATACCGGTGCAGGAACCGGGGTTGTACTATTCGTCGCCACCAAGGCCACCGCGGACCACGTTAGGGATGTACCTGTATCGAGTGTTCGTGCATGTCGAAGAAGTGGTCAATCCATCAATCGAAGTCCTGTCGCCGCCGCTGGTGCCAGGTTTCGACGACGACGTCCATTACAGGAGTGAACGTCAGACTTTCCCCGTGTTGATCGGAACGATGGATGGCACAGGGCCTACTCCATCCCGCGGCGGAGGCCACTGCTTCTTTGGGAGAAGAGGCAGGGCTGGCTGCCTGGATGTGCTCTAATTTGAGGTAACAACTGAATCTTGTCAGATAGTACTAGTTAAATCCGAGCTATGGGTCTGAAGTACTGATATGCCAGTACATTTGATTGTGACCTGTTCTAATTTTGTACCTGAACTTTTTTTAGAAAGGGTTGTACGTCAACTTAATGTGCTAGCAAAACTTATTGTGTTGTTTGTCTGTTTTCTTTGCACAACATTCAAGATATTTCCCTGACATCTATAAAGACGATGAACCATTATGTACGACTTCGTTGGTTTCAACATAGCCCTTCCCGTAGTGATCCACTGCTTCCATCCTGATTGTGCCGCCTGCGTGAAATTTTTGTATGCAAGTTCAGTGTGCTATGATGTTCTATATGATTGTGTCAACTATATAAGTTTTTACTGAGCATCAGCAATGCATATGGCTGAAAGATGTATTTATGAGCATCGACCGATGGGTCTCTCTCTCTCTCTCTCTCTCTCTCTCTCTCTCTCTCTCACACACACACACACACACACACACACACACACACGCGCACACGCACAAGTGGGACCCGTTGAATTGTTTATTTGCTCGTGACAACTTTTAATTTGGTTCCACTGTAATCTAACTTTTTCTTAAGTTATTAACTGAGCTCAGTGACTTCAAAAAGTTGTACAGAAGCCTTGTTTGGGCCTTTCTGGCGTCGCTGAATGTGGGCTGAGTAACCATGTTAGGTTGTACTGTACTACACAGCCCTTTTTTTAACATCAGCAATGCAACTGGGCCGACAGTTGTACACAATATCCGGGTCAACTTGTATCCGCCCCGCTGGGCTGCAAAGTTTCCTAGGAGGTATGCATTAGGCTTAACAAGAAAATGGACTTTAAGAAATAATAAATTGGATGTAATTATAATAACTGGGCAATTACTATGCACCAAACACGTAATTAGTTTGAAAAATATATTATTTTTGGAATTTGGAAATTTTAATTTCATTACTTGTTGCGCGCGCCATATTTCATTGGATTTTAATGTAATACAACTTTATTTTAAAATATTTAACCTGACTAGAAATTTCAGATAAAAATATTTCGGATCCCATCAAAATGTGGGAATTTTTTTTGAATTCTGTTTTGAGCGGTTGTTCGAAATTATTAATCGTTGTCCTAGCTAGAAGTTGGGTTGTACTTTTAACAAACTGTAAATGGGCTGTAGTAAATTCCATTAGAATTAAAAAATGGGTTGTACATTCTTACAAATCGCAAATGGGCTATATGTTCTCTGCCAAATCCGAGTCGTGGGCCTACTAAGTTGACGCGTACCAAGGGCTTTGTCAACTTAGTCAGTATAAACGATTCTAGCTGCAGTGATCATACGATGTCCATCCAATGGTCGTAGTGCTTCTTCAACCTCTGGTCTTCTTGCTCCAGCCGCCCAAAGCAGCGCCGGTCGTGTCGCGTGCTCCTGCCTCCCGTGGCTGGCTGTGATGCCGCGGAGGCCTCACCGCCCCGTACTACTCCCACTGCTGGCCAGGCCATCCCTCTACTCACCCACACCCCCTGTTATTCTGCGGCGACTGCAGCCTCACACCGCAGCCGAACCAGTGAACCCACGCACTCTCTCCGCTGGATTCCACCGCTGCGTCTTCCCGCTCCGCGTCGTCCCTTCCTAGGCCTCGCCGTCGTCTGACCACCCCCGGTGCTCTCGCACGGCGTGGTCAACGTGGTCAACGACCGACTTCCATCGGAAGAGTATCAGACGTGGAGAGGCTGATACCGGTCCAGCGGCCGCAAGGAAGTGCCTCCTTATTACGCGCAAAATAATTATTCCTCCACCTGACAGCAGGGACCCACCGGATGGGCCACCTTATTTCCTGAAAAAACGTTTCCCCCTGACTGCCGGGACCCACCGGACGGGCCAACGTATTTCACGAAAAAAACATTCCCCATTGTCGGCTCCGGACCCACCGGAAGTGCCTCCTTATTACGCACAAAAAATGAATACTCCCCACGCTAGTTGGGACCCACCATGGTGGGAGGCTGACTTAGGGCCTACTAAGTTGATGTGACGGGCCTTTGTCAACTTTAGTAAATATGAACGATTCTAGCTCCAAAGGACCGTCGATGTCCATCCAACAACGTAGTGCTTCTTCAACCTCTAGTCTTCTTGCTCCACCGCCCAAAGCAGCGCCCGTCGTGCCGCATGCTCCTGCCTCCCGTGGCGGCTGTCTTGCCGCTGAGGCCTCACCGCCCCTACTATTCCCACCGCTGGCCAGGCCATGCGGCGACGGCAACCTCACACCGCAGCCGAACCAAGAACCTCAGACTCCGTTCATGCGGGCTTCCACCGCCGCTGTCTTCCCGCTCTCCCGTCGTCCCCTTCCTAGGCCTCGCCGTCGTCCACCGCCTGGTGCTCTCGGCGCGGCGTGGTCAATGTGGTCAAGAAACGACTTCCATCGGACATGGATCAGACGTGGAGAGGCCGATACCGGGTCCACACTGCAGCAAGGAAGTGCCTCCTTATTACGCTGAAAATAATGATTCCTCCACCGACACCGGGACCCACCAGACGGGCTCAGAATTCCCGAAAAACATTTCCCCACGATCTGCTGGGACCCACCAGCTACATCTTCGCACACAAGGAAGTGCGTCCGGGCAAAAAAACAAAACGATTCGCTTCTAACCGCTGGGACCCACCAGCGACACCTTCGCACGCAAGGAAGTGCGTCCGGGAAAAAGCGATTCGCCCCTCGATCGCTGGGACCCACCAGCTACATCTTCGCACGCAAGGAAAGTGCGTCCGGCAAAAAAGCGATTCGCCCCCGATCTGCTGGGACCCACCAGCTACATCTTCGCATACAAGGAAGTGCCTGACAGTCGGGACCCACCTGGTCGAAGCGTACGTAGCGTTGTCATTTTGGTCGTGAACATGTATGTACATATATACTGGTGGATGTAGAGGTGTGCACGTGTCTTAGTAGAGGCGCGCACGTAGCATGTACACGTACGTACAGCGGCGAGGGTGCAAGAAAGAAAATACGGCCACGTACGTACATACGGGCAGGGCCTCGAATGCCTACTCGCGCATACGTACGGCCAGGGCTCGTGTACATGGCTGGGTCGGAACGGAGAAACAGCATCGTCGTCATGTTCATGGGGAGGCAACGGAATGCGTCGTGTTCATGGGGAGGCAACGGAATGCATCGTCTTCATGGGGAGGCAACAGAATGCGTCGTGTTCATCGGGAGGAAACGGAATGCGTCGTGTTCATCAGGAGGCAACGGAACGCGTGGGAGCCAACCGGCTTGGACGGAACAGGCGATGGAAATGAGGATTGGCGTACCGCACAACGGTGGAAACGGACCTCCTACGTTCGAAACGGGGTCCTGTTGATCAGGAGGGGTGTGGCGTACCGCAAAACGGAGGAAACAGACCTCCTACAGTTGAAACGGGGGGTCCTGTTGATCGGGAGGGGTGTGGCGTACCGCAAAACGGAGGAAACGGACCTCCTACGGTCGAAACGGGGGTCCTGTTGATCGAGAGGGGTGTGGCATACCGCAAAACGGACGAAACGGACCTCCTAAGGTCGAAACGGGGGTCCTGTTCATCAGGAAGGGAGTGGCGTACCGCAAAACGGGACTCCACGGGATACTGTTCATCTCCACCGTCGACCTCCTCCAGCCTCCATGGGCTACCGTCGACCTCCTCCAGCCTCCATGGGCTCCTGTTCATCCAGCCTCCACCGCGCTACTCCACCGCCATCGCTCAACCACCCCTCCACGGGCACCCTCCACCGCTCACTGTTCATCCAGCCTCCACACCACGGGTCCTGCTCAACCACCCTCCATGGCCACCACACCGCTCTCTGCTCATCCAGCCCTCCACACCACGGGTCCTGTTCATCCACCCTCCACGGCCACCACACCGCTCATCTGCTCATCCAACCCTCCACACCACGGGTCATGTTCATCCGAGCAACGCCACCGCCACCGCTCATCCAAACCTCCCCCACCCCATCGCAGCGCCACTGCTCATCCAATTGATCGGCTTCATTAGCAGCAGAGCGGCGAATCGCTGATCGGGTTCGATTAACAGCCATCGATCGATCGCTCGGGTTCAATGAACGCGTAGCTCGCAAAGGCAATCGCCGGGTTCTGTTAGAGCCCAACGCCTCGCTTCGGGTTCGTTAGAGCCAATGCCTCGCACACACGCAGCATCGTATGAGAGAAACACGCATCGCCGCCCCGACCTCCCACCGTAACCGCAACTCCCGAAATTTTCCTCCCCTCGCTTCTACCACGGTTTTTCCGTCATGGACGGCCCAAAGAATGTCATGCAGCTGCGTCTCCGCCCGCCCGTGACGAAAAGCCCATCTTCATCATGATTTTTGTCATAGAAGTATGAACCCACCACATCTATGATGATACCGGGTTTTGTCACAATTATCGTCATAGAAGTGTCATATGTATGATAGGACAAAAATACGTTCGGCCCAAAATGTCACGGATGTGTCTTTTTTTTGTAGTGCTTGCCCGAGATTCGGTCATCAGTATCATCATACCTAGTTCAATCTCGTTACCGGCAAGTCTCTTTACTTGTTCCATAATGCATCATTCCGTAACTAACTCATTAGTCATATTCCTTGCAAGGCTTATAGTGATGTGCATTACCGAGAGGGCCCGGAGATACCGCTCCGATACTCGGAGTGACAAATCCTAATCTTGATCTATGCCAACCCAACAAACACCTTCGGAGACACCTGTAGAGCATCTTTATAATCACCCAGTTACGTTGTAAAGTTTGATAGCACACAAGGCGTTCCTCCGATATTCGGGAGTTGCATAATCTCATAGTCAGAGGAATATGAATAAGTCATGAATAAAGCAATAGCAATAAAACTTAACGATCATTATGCTAAGCTAACAAATGGGTCTTGTCCATCACATCATTCTCTAATGATGTGATCTCGTTCATCAAATGACAACACATGTCCATGGTCAGGAAACATAACCATCTTTGATTAACAAGCTAGTCAAGTAGAGCCATACTAGGGATACTCTGTTTTGTCTATGTATTCACACATGTACTAAGTTTCCGGTTAATATAATTCTAGCATGAATAATAAACATTTATCATGACATAAGGAAATATAAATAACAGCTTTATTATTGCCTCTAGGGCACAATTCCTTCAGTCTCCCACTTGCAATAGAGTCAGTAATCTAGATTACATAGTAATGATTCTAAAACCCATGGAGTCTTGGTGTTGATCATGTTTTGCTTGTGGAAGAGGCTTAATCAACGGGTCTGCAACATTCAGATCCGTATGTATTTTGCAAATCTCTATGTCTCCCTCCTTGACTTGATCGCGGATGGAGTTGAAGCTTCTCTTGATGTGTTTTGTTCTCTTGTGAAATCTGGATTCCTTCGCCAAGGTAATTGCTCCAGTATTGTCACAAAGGATTTTCATTGGACCCGATGCACTAGGTATTACACCTAGATCGGATATGAACTCCTTCATCCAGATTCCTTCATTTGCTGCTTTCGAAGCAACTATGTACTCTGCTTCACACGTAGATCCCGCCATGATGCTCTGCTTGGAACTGCACCAACTGACAGCTCCACCATTCAATATAAATACGTATTCGGTTTGTGACTTAGAGTCATCCGGATCAGTGTGAAAGCTTGCATCGACGTAATCATTTATGACAAGCTCTTTGTCACCTCCATAAACGAGAAACATATCCTTAGTCCTTTTCAGATATTTCAGGATGTTCTTGACCGCTGTCTAGTGATCCACTCCTAGATTACTTTGGTACCTCCCTGCTAAACTTATAGCAAGGCACACATCAGGTCTGGTACAAAGCATTGCATACATGATAGAACCTATGGTTGAGGCATAGGGATGACTTTCATTTTCTCTCTATCTTCTGCAGTGGTCGGGCATTGAGTCTGACTCAACTTCACACCTTGTAACACAGGCAAGAACCCTTTCTTTGACTGGTCAATTTTGAACTTATTCAAAACTTTATCGAGGTATGTGCTTTGTGGAAGTCCAATTAAGCGTCTTGATCTATCTCTATAGATCTTGATGCCCAATATATAAGCAGCTTCACCGAGGTCTTTCATTGGAAAATTCTTATTCAAGTATCCTTTTATGCTATCCAGAAATTCTATATCATTTCCAATCAACAATATGTCATCCACATATAATATCGGAAATGCTACAGAGCTCCCACTCACTTTGTTGTAAATACAGGCTTCTCCAAAAGTCTGTATAAAACCATATGCTTTGATCACACTATCAAAGCGTATATTCCAACTCCGAGATACTTGCACTAGTCCATAAATGGATCGCTGGAGCATGCACACTTTGTTAGCACCTTTAGGATCGACAAAACCTTCTGGTTGCATCATATACAACTCTTCTTTAAGAAATCCATTAAGGAATGCAATTTTGACATCCATTTGCCAAATTTCATAATCATAAAATGCGGCAATTGCTAACATGATTCAGACAGACTTAAGCATCGCTACGGGTGAGAAGGTCTCATCGTAATCAACTCCTTGAACTTGTCAAAAATCTTTCGCAAAAAGTCGAGCTTTGTAGACAATAACATTACCGTCAGTGTCAATCTTCCTCTTGAAGATCCATTTATTCTCTATGGCTTGCCGATCATCGGGCAAGTCAACCAAAGTCCACACTTTGTTCTCATACATGGATCCCATCTCAGATTTCATGGCTTCAAGCCATTTCGCGGAATCTGGGCTCATCATCGCTTCCTCATAGTTTGTAGGTTAATCATGGTCTAGTAACATGACTTCTAGAACAGGATTACCGTACCACTCTGGTGCTGACTGTACTCTGGTTGACCTACAAGGTTCGGTAGTAACTTGATCTGAAGTTTCCTGATCATCATCATTAACTTCCTCACTAATTGGTGTAGGCATCACTGGAACTGATTTTTGTGATGAACCATTTTCCAATTCAAGAGAAGGTACAACTACCTCAATAAGTTCTACTTTCCGCCCACTGATTTCTTTCGAGAGAAACTCCTTATCTAGAAAGGATCCATTCTTAGCAACAAATGTCTTGCCTTCGGATCTGTGATAGAAGGTGTACCCAACAGTTTCTTTTGGATATCCTATGAAGACGCACTTCTCCGATTTGGGTTCGAGCTTATCAGGTTGAAGCTTTTTCACATAAGCATCGCAGCCCCAAACTTTAAGAAACGACAGCTTAGGTTTCTTGCCAAACCATAGTTCATATGGTGTCATCTCAACGGATTTAGATGGTGCCCTATTTAATGTGAATGCAGCCGTCTCTAAAGCATAAACCCAAAATGATAGCGGTAAATCGGTAAGAGACATCGTAGATTGCACCATATATAATAAAGTACGATTACGACGTTCGGACACACCATTACGCTGTGGTGTTCCAGGTGGCGTGAGTTGTGAAACTATTCCACATTGTTTCAAATGAAGACCAAACTCGTAACTCCAATATTCACCTCCATGATCAGATCGTAGAAACTTTATTTTCTTGTTACGATGATTTTCCACTTCACTCTGAAATTCTTTGAACTTTTCAAATGTTTCAGACTTATGTTTCATTAAGTAGATATACCCATATCTGCTCAAATCATCTATGAAGGTTAGAAAATAACAATACCCGCCGCGAGCCTCAACACTCATCGGACCGTATACATCAGTACGTATTATTTCCAATAAAGTCAGTGGCTCGCTCCATTGTTCCGGAGAACGGAGACTTAGTCATCTTGCCCATGAGGCATGGTTCGCAAGCATCAAGTGATTCATAATCAAGTGATTCCAAAAGCCCATCAGCATGGAGTTTCTTCATGCGCTTTACACCAATATGACCTAAATGGCAGTGCCACAAATAAGTTGCACTATCATTATTAACTTTGCATCTTTTGGCTTCAATATTATGAATATGTGTATCACTACGATCGAGATTCAACAAAAATAGACCACTCATCAAGAGTGCATGACCATAAAAGATATTACTCATATAAATAGAACAACCATTATTCTCCGACTTAAATGAATAACCGTCTCGCATCAAAAAATATCTAGATATAATGTTCATGCTTAACGCTGGCACCAAATAACAATTATTCAGGTCTAAATTTAATCCCAAAGGTAGATGCAGAGGTAGCGTTCCGACGGCGATCACATCGACCTTGGAACCATTTCCGACATGCATCGTCACCTCGTCCTTAGCCAATCTTCATTTAATCCATAGCCCCTGTTTCAAGTTGCAAATATGAGCAACAGAACCAGTATCAAATACACAGGCGCTACTACGAGCATTAGTAAGGTACACATCAATAACATGTATATCAAATATCCCTTTCACATTGCCATCCTTCTTATCTGCCAAATACTTGGGGCAGTTTCGCTTCTAGTGAGTAGTCCCTTTGCAGTAGAACTATTCAGTTTCAGGCTTAGGTCCAGACTTGGGCTTCTTCCCGAGAGTAGCAACTTGCTTGCTATTATTCTTGAAGTTCCCCTTCTTCCCTTTGCCCTTTTTCTTGAAACTAGTGGTCTTGTTAACCATCAACAGTTGATGCTCCTTCTTGATTTCTACCTCCGCAGCCTTTAGCATCGCGAAGATCTCGGGAATTGTCTTTTCCATCCCTTGCATGTAATAGTTCATCATGAAGCCTTTATAGCTTGGTGGCAGTGATTGAAGAACTCTGTCAATGACACTATCATCAGGAAGATTAACTCCCAGCTGAGTCAAGTGGTTTTGGTACGCAGACATGCTGAGTATGTGTTCACTGACAGAACTATTCTCCTCCATCTTGCAGTTATGGAACTTGTTGGAGACTTCATATCTCTCAACTCGGGCATTTGTTTGAAATATTAACTTCAACTCCTGGAACATCTCATATGCTCTATGACGTTCAAAACGTCTTTGAAGTCCCAATTCTAAGCCGTAAAGCATGGCACACTGAACTATCGAGTAGTCATCATCTTTAGTCTGCCAGACGTTCATAACGTTCGGAGTTGCTCCTGTAGTGGGTCTTGCACCTAGCGGTGCTTCTAGGACGTAGTTCTTCTGTGCAGCAATGCGGATAATCCTCAAGTTACAGACCCAGTCCGTGTAATTGCTACCATCATCTTTCAACTTAGCTTTCTCTAGGAACGCATTAAAATTCAAGGGAACGGTAGCACGGGCCATTGATCTACATCAACATAGATATGCAAAAACTATCAGGACTAAGTTCATGATAAATTAAAGCTCAATTAATCATTTTACTTAAGAACTCCCACTTAGATAGACATCCCTCTAGTCATCTAAATGATCACGTGATCCATATCAACTAAACCATGTCCAATCATCACATGAGATGGAGTAGTTTTGAATGGTGAACATCTCTATGTTGATCATATCTACTATATGATTCACGTTCGACCTTTCGGTCTCAGTGTTTCGAGGCCATATCAGCATATGCTAGGTTCGTCAAGTTTAACTCGAGTATTCTGCACGTGCAAAACTGGCTTGCACCCGTTGTATGTGAACGTAGAGCTTATCACACCCGATTGTCACGTGGTGTCTTGGCACGACGAACTGTAGCAACGGTGCATACTCAGGGAGAACACTTGTACATTGAAATTTAGTGAGGGATCATCTTATAATGCTATCGCCGTACTAAGCAAAATAAGATGCATAAAAGATAAACATCACATGCAATCAAAATATGCGACATGATATGGCCATCATAATCTTGTGCCTTTGATCTCCATCTCCAAAGCACTGTCATGATCTCCATCGTCACCGGCTTGACACCTTGATCTCCATCGTAGCGTCGTTGTCGTCTCGCCAACTATTGCTTCTACAACTATTGCTACCGCATAGTGATAAAGTAAAGCAATTACATGGCGATTGCATTTCATACAACAAAGCGACAACCATAAGGTTCCTGCCAGTTGTCGATAACTTTTACAAACATGATCATCTCATACAATAACTTATATCACATCATGTCTTCACCATATCACATCACAACATGCCCTGCAAAAACAAGTTAGAGGTCATCTACTTGTTGTTACAAGTTTTATGTGGCTGCTACGGGCTTCTAGCAAGAACCATTCTTACCTACGCTTCAAAACCACAACGATTTTTCATCAAGTGTGCTGTTTTAACCTTCAACAAGGACCGGTCATAGTCAAATTCGATTCAACTAAAGTTGGAGAAACAGACACCCGCCAGCCACTTGTGTGCAAAGCACGTCGGTAGAACCGATCTCATGAACGTGGTCATGTAATGTTGGTCTGGGCCGCTTCATCCAACAATACCGCCGAATAAAAATAAGATGTTGGTGGTAAGCAGTATGACTATTATCGCCCACAACTCTTTGAGTTCTACTTGTGCATATCTTCTACGCATAGACTTGGCTCTGATGCCACTGTTGGGGTACGTAGCATGCAATTTCAAAAAAATTCCTACGATCACGCAAGATCTATCTAGGAGATGCATAGCAATGAGAGGGGAGAGTGTGTCCACGTACCCTCGTAGACCGAAAGCGTAAGCATTAGGTTAACGCGGTTGATGTAGTTGAACGTCTTCATGATCCAACCGATCTTAGTACCGAACGTACGGCACCTCCGAGTTCAAAACACGTTCAGCTCGATGACGTCCCCCAAACTCTTGATCCAGTAGAGGGTCGAGGGAGAGTTCCGTCAGCACGACCGCGTGGTGACGGTGATGGTGATGTGATCCGCGCAGGGCTTTGCCTAAGCACTAAGATGTTATGATCGGAGGAGTAAACTCTGGAGGGGGGCACCGCACACGGCTAAGAGACCAATTGATGTGCTATGGGGTGCCCCCCTGCCCTCAAATATAAAGGAGGGGAGGAGGAGGAGGCCAGCCAGGAGGCGCGCGCCATGGGGGGAGTCCTACTAGGAGTAGGATTCGCCCCCCTTTCATTTCTTCACCGGAGGGAAAAGGAAGGAGAGGAAGAGGAAGAGGAAAGGGGTCGTGCCCCCTCCTCCTTGTCCTATTCGGACTCCCTAAGAGAGGGGGCGCCACCCCCCCCCACAGGCTTCCGTCTCTCTCTCTCCCTTAGGGCCCATGTAGGCCCAATACTTCCCCGGGGGTTCCGGTAACCCCTCGGCACTCCGGTAAAATACCCGAACCACTCGGAACCATTCCAATGTCTGAATACTACCTTCCAATATATGAATCTTTACCTATCGACCATTTCGAGACTCGTCGTCATGTCCGTGATCTCATCCGGCACTCCAACCAAACTTCGGTCACCAAAACACATAACTCATATTACAAATTGTCATCGAACGTTAAGCGTGCGGACCCTACGGGTTCGAGAACTATGTAGACATGACCAAGACACATCTCCGATCAATAACCAATAGCGGAACCTGGATGCTAATATTGGTTCCGACATATTCTACGAAGATCTTTATCGGTCAAACCGCAATAACAACATACGTTATTCCCTTTGTCATCGATATGTTACTTGCCCGAGATTCGATCGTTGGTATCATCATACCTAGTTCAATCTCGTTATCGGCAAGTCTCTTTACTCATTCCGTAATGCATCATCCCGTAACTAACTCATTAGTCATATTGCTTGCAAGGCTTATAGTGATGTGCATTACCGAGAGGGCCTAGAGATACCTCTCCGATACTCGGAGTGAGAAATCGTAATCTTGATCTATGCCAACCCAACAAACACCTTCGAATACACTTGTAGAGCATCTTTATAATCACCCAGTTACGTTGTGACGTTTGATAGTATGCAATTTGTTCCGTCGGTATTTGGGAGTTGCATAATCTCATAGTCAGAGGAATATGTATAAGTCATGAAGAAAGCAATAGCAATAAAACTTAACGATCATTATGCTAAGCTAACGGATGGGTCTTGTCCATCACATCATTCTCTAATGATGTGATCTCGTTCATCAAATGACAACACATGTCCATGGTCAGGAAACATAACCATCTTTAATTAACAAGCTAGTCAAGTAGAGGCATACTAGGGACACTTTGTTTTGTCTACGTATTCACACATGTACTAAGTTTCCGGTTAATACAATTCTAGCATGAATAATAAACATTTATCATGACATAAGTAAATATAAATAACAACTTTATTATTGCCTCCAGGGCATATTTCCTTCAACTTTGACCAAGAACGACCAGAAAAGCGAGTCGAAAGCGCGAGAGATATCAAGCTTGAGGAAAACACCTTTGCACTTCCTTTCAGAGATCTTTCTGGCTACCTGTCATACCACGAGAAAGTTGTCGTGCAAGCTTCGTTCCTTGATAAAAGCCGATTGATTGAAAGCTACCAATTGCTTCATGTGGGGTCCCGTTTTGTTAGCCATCATCTTGGCAAAAGGCTTTGACATGCTATGGGGCAAGCTGATCGGCCGGTTGTCACTCACGCATTCAGCATCCGGCTTCTTAGGGATAAGCACAATGAGTGCCCGATTAAGCTTGGCAAAGCCTCTTCCATCTCCAATGAACAGTTTCAGGAGTGCTGCCATAATGTCATTCCTAATGATGGGCCATGCACATTGATAGAACTTTGTAGCGACCCGGCCTCAGATGGTCAAGTCTCTGTGCTTCTGTATCATCCCTGGATCGGTAATGCTGACACACACAGTACTCGAAGGATTTATAAGCAGAGTGGCAATCACACACTTATTACACCGAATGTCTCAAAATAGAACTTATTACAATAATGTGGCTTAAGGCCATCTAATACGATAACAGCGGAAGGCTTGGAAGATAAAGTGAGTCCATCAACTCCAACGGCATAACTGAGCTGCACGGCAACGACCTACAATCCTTACTCCTCGTCTGAAAAGTCTGCAACATAATACGTTGCAGCCCGAGAACGGGTCAGCACATGGAATATGCTGGCAATGTAACACATAGAGAGTAATGAAAGAATAAGCTATACTACATGCATATATGGCTGGTGGAAAGCTCTATGTTTACAGTTTTGCGAAAAGCCAATTTTTCCCTACAACAAAGGAATAAATTTTTCTTTAACTATCATGGTGGTTGAAACATCATTGAGAAGGTATAACCCCACCTCAATCCCAATTAAAGTGATTAACAACCCAGCAATATTAGTTTAGAGTGACGAGATACATGTGAATACTCAAGTACTAGATACTCACAATTGTCCATAACCAGGGACACGGCTAACCATGATTAGATTGTACACTCTGCAGACGTTTGCGCACTTTTCCCCACACGACTCGATCGCCTCCGTTGGTTTCTCGCACTGCATGGTGTTTGAGAGACGGATGACCGAGACACAGTCTTTCAGAAACATTAACTCTCTACTCCGGATAGATCATACCAAACCTATAAAACCCACTACCTGCTGACCTACCTCTTCGAGAGCTTCACGTAACTTACTCAACTATGCTAGAGCCCATAATAGCTTGTGGCTGCACACGGAAGTTTCTAGCATGAATAATCTTAGTTCCCTTTGAGCCTGGGTGGCGGTCCATAGGAAGATCACACGGGTACCCCGGGATTTCCAAAAAAAACAGACAACACTGGGTTCCCCAGGTGCCTCAATCCACCCAGATGTGTATTTAAGTTGCCACCTTAAAGTAAACCATTAATTAATAATCTCACATCTGTCGTGAATATCTCTCAAACCCAAACCACGTCTACGAGCATAGCATGGCAATATAAGCATAACGTAGAAGTAACTCCCAAGGGTTTGATAGTAACAGGGCAATAGGTTCTACCTCAACAACTACTTCCCAACCCACAAGTTAATGACATCCTAATCATGCAATCTTTGAGGGTTGAAACTGATGCATAAAAACTGGGTATGGAAAGATATGATCAAGTGTTACTTGCCTTGCTGATGATCCGTGAATCCTAGAGACTCGTAGTAACATGCTTCGCACTCCGGGAATTCTATCGCAAGCAAACAATACATACATAAGCAACAAACAAAGATGCACAAACGAAACTTCAACTGAAAGAGGTTGACCGGAGAGTTCAACTTAAGAACTCCGGTTTGCAAAAAGAATCAAACCAAACGCAACAACGAAACTCAAACGGCGAAAGAAATAGAGTCCGTTTACTAATCTGAGCTAGATTCAAATTTTACAATGATAAAAACTGGTTTGAGTTGATTATTCGGAAAGAGGGTTTCGAGATGAAACTCCAGGCGCTTGAATCGCCTGATTCCGATAAACGAGTGAAAAGATAAACAGATTTGAAAATTGGATCTGAAATCGCGATCAGAATAACCGCGGATTAATCGAATAAAAGAAAAATCGACGAACTGCTAAACGAACGAATGTTCGTTAACATAACTTAAACAGTGAACACGTTCGTTAAAACGAACGGACGAACGGACGTTCGCTAATTAAATAAACTGACGAAAATAAACCGATCTATATAAAAAACGATCTAGGGTTTTTTTAAAACCGCGGCGGGTTTGGGTACCTCCGAGGCGCGTCCCGCGAAGTCGGGCGGCTCCGCGGTCCGGGTGGGCGGGGTCGGCGAGGGGCGGCGGCGACGGCGAGAGGCGGCGGCGACGGCGCTGGGGGGCGGCGGCGACGGCGCTGGCTCCGCGGGGTCGGCGAGGCGGTGGTGGCGGTGGTGGCGGGCGGGCGGCGGCATTTAAAGGGGGCGGGCGGCGGTGGCTTGGGAAGGGTCGCCGGGGTGGAGTCCGGCTCGGACTCCCCTCGGCGTCCGTGCCTGCACACGGGCGCGCGTGAGGAGGCGGCGGCGCTCATGGGCGGCTCGGCTCGGTGGGCCTTTAGCCCGGTCGGTAGGTCCGTTTTTTAATCATTCATGAAAGAAAAATTCCTAGAAAAATAAATAAAAATCTAAAAATTGCAAAATAAGTTTTCTCCGTCTAAATAAAATATTTAGAACTGGATGAACTTTTCTTGGCCCCTAAAATGCAACTTTTTAAAGCGTGCAATTTTTTTCTAGGGCAAATAAAATTCCAAATAAGTAGAAATAAAATCCAAAAATTGATTTTAACATTTTTCCTCCGGTATTTCAATTATTTTGGAGAAGTCATATTATCTCCCCTCATTTATTTATTTAAAATGAAATATTTTTCCGGAGAGAAAAATAATAAAATCCAATATCCTCGACTTTCATTAGTTGATAAAATTCAAATATGAAAATCGAAAAATCCCCAACTCTCTCCGAGGGTCCTTGAGTTGCTTAGGATCTTCGAGGATGGCAAACGAGAATGCAAATAAATATGGTATGCATGGATGACCTATGTATAACATGCCAAATTGAAAATTTGGGATGTTACAAACCTACCCCCCTTAAGATGAATCTCGCCCTCGAGATTCGGGTTGGCTAGAAAATAGGTGCGGATGGTCCTGACGAATATCATCTTCTCGCTCCCAGGTGGCTTCCTCCTTGGTATGGTGGCTCCACTGAACTTTGCAAAACTTGATCACCTTGTTGCGAGTGACTCGGCTATCAAACTCCAAAATCTTTACTGGCTTCTCCTCTTAAGTTAGATTATCATTCAGCTGAATCGCCTCCAAAGGTATTGTATCGTTCAACGGTATGTCGGCCATCTCTGCGTGGCACTTCTTCAATTGCGATACGTGAAACACATCATGCACTCCTGACAGTCCTTCAGGTAACTCCAGCTGGTAGGCAACTTCTCCCATTCGTTCCAAAACACGAAACGGTCCTACAAATCTTGGGGCTAACTTTCCCTTTACTCCAAAACGTTTCACTCCCCTCAGGGGTGATACTCGCAGGTATACTCTGTCTCCGATTTCATAGGTTACTTCCTTGCGTTTTGAATCTGCGTAACTCTTCCGCCTAGACCGAGCAATCTTTAGCTTTGTCTCGATCAGTTTAACCTTCTCCTCTGAGTCTTTGATCAAATCTGGTCCAAACAATCGACGGTCTCCAACCTCGTCCCACATCAATGGTGTTCTACATCTGCGTCCATCTGAGCTTGAACGGTGCCATCTTCAAACGGCTCGGTAGCTATTGTTGTATGAGAATTCTGCATCGGCAAATTGTCATCCCAACTGGATCCATAATCTAGCGCACAGGCTCTCAACATGTCCTCCAAAATCTGATTGACTCTCTCTGTCTGTCCATCTGTCTGTGGGTGGAACGCGGTACTAAACTCCAATCTGGTACCCAAAGTTTGGTATAGCTGATGCCAAAACTTTGAAGTAAACTGTGTTCCTCTATCTGATACGATACTCCTCGGAACTCCATGCAAACATACAATCCTGGTCATATATATCTTGGCCAACTTTGCACTTGTATAAGTTGTTTTCACTGGGATGAAGTGAGCTACTTTGGTCAACCGATCCACTACTATCCATATTGAATCATATCCTGCTTTGATTCTGGGTAATCCGGTGATAAAATCCATGCCAAGTTTGTCCCACTTCCATTCGGGTATTGGCATAGGCTGCAACAGTCCTGCTGGCTTTTGATGCTCGCCTTCACTCTCGGCATACATCACAAACGGCTACATACTCGGCAATATCCTTTTTCATACCATCCACGTAAACGTCCCTTCAAGTCCAAATACATCTTGGTGTTTCCGGGTGAATCGAGTATGGTGAGTCATGAGCCTCTTCAAGTATTAACTTCCGATCTCCAAATTGTTGGGCACATAAATCCGATCCTCAAACCACAAGGTATCGTGCTCATCCTCGCGAAAACCTTTGGCTTTTCCTTTGCCCATCCTTTCCTTTATCTCAGCAATCTCTTTATCCTCCTTTTGAGCGTCTCGAATCTTGTCTAACAGGGTCGACTGAACCTCCATTGTTGCAAGAAAACCTCTTGGAACAATCTCCAACTGTAGTTCCATAATATCCTCTGCTAACTCCTTTGGCAGTCCTCTACCTTTAAGGATATTGGCATAACTTTTCCGACTCAAAGCGTCTGCTACAACGTTGGCTTTTCCTGGATGATATTGTAGCTTCATGTCGTAATCCTTTATAAGTTCCAGCCATCTCCTCTGTCTGAGGTTTAACTCCTTCTGTGTGAAAATGTACTTCAAACTCTTATGATCCGTGTACACATCACAACGGTTTCCCATGAGATAATGTCTCCAGGTTTTTAACGCATGTACTACAGCTGCTAACTCCAAATCATGTGTGGCATAGTTCAACTCATGCGGCTTCAGTTGTCGTGAGGCATACGAAACAACTTTTCCTTCCTGCATAAGAACACATCCAAGTCCCAAGCGAGAGGCATCACAATACACTTGAAACTCCTTATGTATATCTGGCAATGTCAGCACTGGGGCTGTAGTCAACCGTTTCTTCAACTCTTGGAAGCTTGTCTCACAGTCCTCTGTACATTTGAACTTGGTATCCTTCTTTAGCAATTCTGTCATTGGTTTAGCAATCTTGGAAAAATTCTCAATGAATCTCCGATAATATCCTGCCAGTCCAAGGAAACTGCGAATCTCGTTGGTGAAGTGGGTGCCAACCATTCAATGGATCGACTGAATTTTACCGGGATCTCTTGCTATACCCTCTCCCGATATAACATGCCCAAGAAATCCAACTTCCTTCAACCAAAACTCACACTTGCTGAATTTGGCATATAAGCGGTGTTCCTTGAGTTTCTCAAGAACCAAACATAGGTGTTCTGCGTGCTCCTCTTCTTCTTGAGTAAACCATAATATCGCCGATAAACACCACAACAAACTTGTCCAAATACTCCATGAACACTTTGTTCATCATACTCATAAAATAGGCAGGGGTGTTAGTCAGTCCAAACGACATGACCGTATACTCATATAATCCATATCGAGTGGTGAATGCTGTCTTTGGTATATCATTCTCTCGGATCTTCAACTGATGGTATCCTGACCGTAGATCAATCTTAGAAAACACCTTAGCTCCTTGCAACTGATCAAACAGATCATTAATCATTGGTAAGGGATACTTGTTCTTTATCGTTACTTCATTCAGAGCTCGGTAATCAACAACCATCCTCGAGGATTTATCCTTCTTCTCCACCAAAAGTCTTGGCGCCCCCAAGGTGATGAACTTCTTGAATATAACCTTTCTCCAATAACTCCTTGATCTGCTTTTTAATTTCTTCCGATCATTTGCGGGCATCCGATAGGGTCTCTTGGATATTGGTCCTGCACGCAATAGTTCTATCAAGAACTCGATGTCTCGATCCGTGGCATGCCCGTAACTCCTCCGAAAAACATCTGGATAATCCTTCACTACCGTACTTCCTCTTGCACAACTCCGTGAGGGTATTCACTTGGCTCCTTCTAGGCACATGCCTAGATACATATAATCCTTTTTCCCTCCGGGGTGGTAAGGTAAATTGACTTGCTAGCGCGATCGATACTTCCTCAAACTTGACATCCAATCCATACCTAATATCACATCCAATCCTTGCGACTCCAAGATAATTAGGTCGACGGAAAAACATGTGTGCCAATGATTAGGGGTATCTGGGTGCACCATCTCGCTAGCCATATACTCTGCTCCAAAGAGCTCACTAAAGAGGGGTTCTAAGGGTCAGGTTGGTAACTTAAACTTATCCACAAATCCCTTGATATGTATGAATGCGATGCACCAAGATCGAAAAGAACAATAGCGGTAAATGGTGAGCCAAAACTTACCTATTACCGCATCCGGCTGCTCTTCAACTTCCTCCACGTTAACGTGGTTCACTTGTCCTTTGTTGAATGGATTGGGCTTCTTCCCAGCGCTCCCATTTCCGTTTCCATTCTTTCCTTCAGGGCAGTCATTGGCATAATGCCCTGTCTTCCCGCACTTAAAGCAAATAACTTGGCTCAAGTCTCTCTTAGCGGGTGTAGCTGGGTTAGAGCGATTCTGATTATTGTTGGCTGCATTTCCATTCCCATTCTTCGCACCATTAT
This sequence comes from Aegilops longissima, assembly GCA_021605205.1. Taxonomy (NCBI): domain Eukaryota; kingdom Viridiplantae; phylum Streptophyta; class Magnoliopsida; order Poales; family Poaceae; genus Aegilops; species Aegilops longissima. The sequence continues at coordinate 605,333,160 of CM038677.1, read as the reverse complement.
GCGATCCTCCTCCAGTATGGTTATGTCCTCCATGGTTATGAACTAGTCCTCCCGAGTTCGGGGTTAAGCGAGGTTTCTGGTGAGCTCCTGAGTTATACTTCCCTTGTCCATACTTCCTCTTACGATTCTCAATTTGCTGCTGCTTTCCTTCAATCATTAGGGCCTTATCTACCAACTCCTGGTAGTTGTTGAAAGTTGCTACCATCAACTGCATACTCATCTCATCATTCAGCCCTTCCATGAACTTCTCTTGCTTTGCGGCATCCGTGGCCACATCATCAGGGGCATAGCGTGATAACTTGCTAAACTCATCCACGTACTGGGCCACAGTACGGTTCCCCTGGCGTAAGTTGTGGAACTCACGCTTCTTTATCTGCATGGCTCCAGTTGAAACATGGGCCGTGCGAAAAGCTTGTTGGAACTGGTCCCAAGTGACATTGGCTATAGGAAAAGTAGCCGTGTAATTCTCCCACCATGCGGCTGCTGGTCCATCCAATTGATGTGCGGCAAAGCGCACTCTCTCAGCATCCGTGCATCCTGCGGTGGTTAACTCCCTTCCAATTCGGCGTAACCAGTCATCTGCAACTATTGGCTTGGTGCTACTGGAGAACACCGGCGGTTGTAACCTTAGAAAATGGGCTAAATTGTCCACTGGCGGCGGGTTGTTGTTGTTGTTGTTGGCATTGCCCTGGTTCTGAACTAGTAGTTGCATCAAAGTATTCTGCTGTTGGATCAACTGAGTGAGCTCCGGTGGGAAAGCAAAACCGGGGTCACGTCTCGGAGGCATCTGAGGGTTTAGATGGAAGAGATTAGAAATAGAAAGAGGTCTAGTGAGAAAACACTACCCATATGCACATGAGGCAAAACACACATTTATTCAATCAAGCAAGCAAGGGCATACAAAACGATCTAGGACTATCGCATAAGTGCTCAACTACTACTAGTTACATGGGGGAAAATACTACTAATATTTGGTGGTCATCTAGAAATTTTGATCGGTGGAAGACTCCATGATGTCTGCTCCACTTGTCTTCATAGTCATCATCACTTGGATCTGAGTCGGTGTCGTCGATGATGATGTAGTTGTCTGGACAAGCGGGGTCTTCTTCCTCTTCTTGCTCCTCTTCCTTGGGTGCTGGTCCTCCCATGAAGACTCCAATCTTCTTGACTAGGTCGTCGTTCTTTTCCAGTAGTATCTTGATTTCTTCCTCATATCCATCGCGTGTAGACTTGAGTTCTTCCTCCAATTCGATGATCTTAGTTTTAGCCTTCGTCAAATCCAGCATGTCTGCGCACATCTGGTTCTCATGACGTCGAATGTGCTGGTTTACTTCCTGGATGTAGGCTGTAATGGATCTATCCTTCTTGGTGCTAATTACTTCCCATTGCTCGTCTCCCCACACCTACTTTGAATTTAACTTAACGGAGCGGCGGATCCAATAAAAAGGGACTACATTCCAATCCTACTTACCAGAATAAATAGTTGTATGGCATTCGAACCCCACCCGGCGCCCACATATTTGGTATATGGTGTCTTTAAGCTCCTTGTTGTAGACTTCTCCAATGCGTCCCATGGTAATGTGAGCTGCCATACTCTTTCCTAAACTCCATGTTGGTGCATTGAAAACACATACTATGGGCTCCGTGCTTGGTGCAAACGTCCTTCCGGGAACTAGGGCTTGAATCTTCCAAAGATTCTTCTTACGGTAAGGTGGCGTTATGCGTCCGGTGAAGCTTGGTATTCCAATATTCAGGTACCTAGTGACTTCCTTCAAGTGGCGTCCGAAAGGTGTGTCTTCATCCGGTTGGGCAAACTTGTACTTCATCTCCGTCATCCTAGAGAGTGGGAAAATGGAGAGAGGTCAGAAATGAGTAGAGAGGAGTGACCTATGGTTTTGTCTTCGTGGTCGTGTCCTACACTCAGCGTGTGCTCTGATACCATCTTGTAGCGACCCGACCTCAGATGGTCAAGTATATGTGCTTTTGTGTCATCCCTGGATCGGTAATGCTGACACACACAGTACTCGAAGGATTTATAAGCAGAGTGGCAATCACACACTTATTACATCGAATGTCTCAAAAAAGAACTTATTACAATAATGTGGCTTAAGGCCATCTAATACGATAACAGCGGAAGGCTTGGAAGATAAAGTGAGTCCATCAACTCCAACGGCATAACTGAGATGCACGGCAACGACCTACAATCCTTACTCCTCGTCTGAAAAGTCTGCAACATAATACGTTGCAGCCCGAGAACGGGTCAGCACATGGAATATGCTGGCAATGTAACACATAGAGAGTAATGAAAGAATAAGCTATACTACATGCATATATGGCTGGTGGAAAGCTCTAGGTTTACAGTTTTGCGAAAAGCCAATTTTTCCCTACAACAAAGGAATAAATTTTACTTTAACTATCATGGTGGTTGAAGCATCATTGAGAAGGTATAACCCCAACTCAATCCCAATTAAAGTGATTAACAACCCAGCAATATTAGTTTAGAGTGACGAGATACATGTGAATACTCAAGTACTAGATACTCGAAATTGTCCATAACCGGGACACAGCTAACCATGATTAGATTGTACACTCTGCAGAGGTTTGCACTTTTCCCCACAAGACTCGATCGCCTCCGTTGGTTTCTCGCACTGCATGGTGTTTGAGAGACGGATGACCGAGACACGCCTTTCGTAAATATTAACTCTCTACTCCGGATAGATCATACCAAACCTATAAAACCCACTACCGTTGACCTACCTCTTGAGAGCTTCACGTAACTTACTCAACTATGCTAGAGCCCATAATAGCTTGTGGCTGCACACAGAAGTTTCTAGCATGAATAATCTCAGTTCCCTTTGAGCCCAGGTGGCGGTCCATAGGAAGATCACACGGGTACCCCGGATTTCAAAAAATGCAGACAACACTGGTTCCCAGTGCCTCAATCCACCCAGATGTGTATTTAAGTTGCCACCTTAAAGTAAACCATTAATTAATAATCTCACATCTGTCGTGAATATCTCTCAAACCCAAACCACGTCTACGAGCATAGCATGGCAATATAAGCATAACGTAGAAGTAACTCCCAAGGGTTTGATAGTAACAGGGCAATAGGTTCTACCTCAACAACTACTTCCCAACCCACAAGTTAATGACATCCTAATCATGCAATGTTTGAGGGTTGAAACTAATGCATAAAAACTGGGTATGGAAAGATATGATCAAGTGTTACTTGCCTTGCTGACGATCCGTGAATCCTAGAGACTCGTAGTAACATGCTTCGCACTCCGGGAATTCTATCGCAAGCAAACAATACATACATAAGCAACAAACAAAGATGCACAAACTAAACTTCAACTGAAAGAGGTTGACCAGAGAGTTCAAATTAAGAACTCCGGTTTGCAAAAAGAATCAAACCAAACGCAACAACGAAACTCAAACGGCGAAAGAAATAGAGTCCGTTTACTAATCTGAGCTAGAGTCAAATTTTACAATGATAAAAACTGGTTTGAGTTGATTATTCGGAAAGAGGGTTTTGAGATGAAACTCTAGGCGCTTGAATCGCCTGATTCCGATAAACGAGCGAAAAGATAAACAGATTTGAAAATTGGATCTGAAATCGCGATCAGAATAACCGCGGAATAATCGAATAAAAGAAAAATCGACGAACTGCTAAACGAACGAACGTTCGTTAACAGAACTTAAACATTGAACGCGTTCGTTAAAACGAACGGAAGAACGGACGTTCGCTAATTAAATAAACCGACGAAAATAAACCGATCTATATAAAAAATGATCTAGGGTTTTTTTTTAAAAACTGAAGGGTTTTCTTTAAAAAAAAGCAATGGGTCGGGTACCTCGGCGGCGCGCGTCCCGGGCGAGGCGGGCGGCTCCGCGGGTCCGGGGTGGGGGGAGTCGGCGAGGGGGCGGCGATGGCGAGAGGCGGCGGCGACGGCGGCTGGGAGGGCGGCGGCGGCGGCGCTGGGCTCCGGCGGCTCGGGGCTCCGGCGGCTCGGGGCTCGGGGCTCCGGCGGGTCGGCGAGGCGGGTGGTGGCGGAGGCGGGCGGCGGCATTTAAAGGAGGCGGGCGGGCGGTAGCTTGGGAAGGGTCGCCGGGGTGGAGTCCGCTCGGACTCCCTCGGCGTCTCGTGCCTGCACGGCGGCATGTGTGAGGGAGGCGGCGGCTCATGGCCGGGCTGGCTCGGCTGGGCCTTTAGCCCGGTCGGTAAGGGTCCGTTTTTTAAACATTCCACGAAAGAAAATTCCTAGAAAAATAAATAAAATCTAAAAATTCCAAAATAAGTTTTCTCCGTCTAAATAAAATATTTGGAACTGGATGAACTTTTCTTGGCCCCTAAAATGCAACTTTTAAAGCGTGCAATTTTTTCTAGGGCAAATAAAATTCCAAATAAGTAGAAATAAAATCCCAAAAATGATTTTAACATTTTCCTCCGGTATTTCAATTATTTTGGAGAAGTCATATTATCTCCCTCATTTATTTATTTAAAATGAAATATTTTTCGGAGAGAAAATAATAAAATCCAATATCCTCGACTTTCATTAGTTGATAAAATTCAAATATGAAAATCGAAAAATCCCCAACTCTCTCCGAGGGTCCTTGAGTTGCTTAGGATCTTCGAGGATGGCAAACGAGAATGCAAATAAATATGGTATGCATGGATTACCTATGTATAACATGCCAAATTGAAAATTTGGGATGTTACAAACTTCCCATGGTCTAGGTGCAATTCCTTGATAAGTGACAACACCTCTTCCTCTATAAAGATGCCTTCCATGTCTTGCATGTGGACCGCTGTGAGTCCCAGGAAGTCCAGGTCAAGTGAATGATTCCTAGTGTGTGTTGTGTCGATCAGATCTTGGAAAGAGTCCGAGAAGATCTCCTCCATCCTACTTTGTTCTGTGACTATCTCTTCCCCGTGCTTTATGTGAGGAATGAAGTTTTTCCCTTCTGCCATTCGCCATCGCCTGAAAAAACTTCGTGCTCGCGTCACCTTCCTTCAACCATTGGAATTATTTCGAGAGATAAAATTCACATCTACGGCATCACTATTTTGCTCAATCAAAGTAGACAAAGGCATATCATTAAAATCAATAGGAACACTTTTACTGGCAACCAACTTCATAAGAGCATCAACTTTTTCACTCAAAGAAGAAATTTTTTCAACCGAATTAACTTTTTTACTAGTAGGAGCTCTTTTGGTATGCCATTGTGAATAATCTGCCATGATATTATCAAGCAATTTGGTGGCTTCACCCAAAGTAATTTCCATAAAAGTACCACTCACGGCGGAATCTAAAAGATTACGAGAAACAAAATTCAATCCCGCATAATTTTTTTGTATGATCACCCAAATATTTAACCCATGAGTTGGGCCATTCCTTAGCATCATTTTCTTCCTTTCCCAAGATTGAGCAACATGCTCATGTTCAAGTTGCTTGAAATTCATGATCTGGATTCTAAGGGAAATAATTTTTGCGGGCGGAAAATACTTAGTGATAAAAGCATCTTTGCACTTATTCCAAGAATCGATACTATTGCGAGGCAAAGAAGAGAACCAAATTTTTGCAGAATCACGCAAAGAAAACGGAAATAATTTCATATTCACAACATCATTGTCCACATCTTTTTTCTTTTGCATATCACATAATTCAACGAAGGTATTAAGATGGGCCGCAGCATCCTCATTAGGAGTACCAGAAAATTGATCGTTCATGACAAGATTCAGCAAAGTAGTATTAATATCACAAGACTCCGCACTAGTGGCGGGAGGAGCAATAGGAGTGCCAATAAAATCATTGTTGTTGGTATTTGAGAAATCACACAACTTGGTGTTATCTTGAGTCATGATGACTTCGCAACAAAATTGCACTCAAAAACAGATCCGGCAAGAAAATGTAGAACAAAAAAGAGGGCGAATAAAACGGTAAATTTTTGTGAAGTGGGGGAGAGGAAAACAAGAGGAAAATGGCAAATAATTTAAATTGCGAGGACATGAGATTTGTGATCAGGGACCTGGTATATGTTGAAGATCCTCCCCGGCAACGGCGCAAGAAATTCCTTTTGATGCGGCTTGAAGCTACGTCAGTATTTCCCCAAAGAGGAAGGAATGATGCAGCACAACAGCGGTAGGTATTTCCCTCAGTGATGAAACCAAGGTTATCGAACCAGTAGGAGAACCAAGCAACACAACATAAACAGCCCCTGCACACAAATAACAACTACTCACAACCCGACGTGTAAAAGGGGATGTCAATCCCTTTCGGGTAGCGGCGCCTCAAGATAGGCAAACAGACGTGGATAAAATTGTAGTAGATTGATAGATCGAAGGCCAATTAAAATAAATAAGAATAAAATGCAGCAAGGTATTTTTGTATTTTTGGTTTAATATATCTGAAAATAAAAGCAAAGGAAAAGTAGATCGCAAAGGCAAATATATGAGAAAGAGACCCGGGGGCCGTAGGTTTCACTAGTGGCTTCTCTCGAGAAAAATAGCAAATGGTGGGTAAACAAATTACTGTTGGGCAATTGATACAACTTCAAATAATCATGAGGATATCTAGGCAATGATCATTATATAGGCATCACGTCCAAGATTAGTAGACCGACTCCTGCCCGCATCTACTACTATTACTCCACACATCGACCGCTATCCAGCATGCATCTAGTGTATTAAGTTCATGGAGAAATGGAGTAATGCAATAAGAACGATGACATGATGTAGACAAGATCTATTTATGTAGAAACAGACCCCATCGTTTTATCCTTAGTAGCAACGATACATACGTGTCGGTTCCCCTTCTGTCACTGGGATCAAGCACCGTAAGATTGAACCCACTACAAAGCACCTCTTACCATTGCAAGATAAATAGATCAAGTTATCCAAACAAAACCCAAATATCGGAGAAGAAATACGAGGCTATAAACAATCATGCATATAAGAGATCAAAGAAACTCAAATAACTTTCATGGATATAAAAAGATAGATCTGATCATAAACTCAAAGTTCATCCGATCCGAACAAACACACCGCAAAAAGAGTTACATCATATGGATCTCAAGAGACCATTGTTTTGATAATCAAAAGAGAGAGAGAGAGGAAGCCATCTAGCTACTAACTACGGACCCGAAGGTCTACAAAGAACTACTCACGCATCATCGAAGAGGCACCAATGGAAGTGGTGAACCCCACTGTGATGGTGTCTAGATTGGATCTGGTGGTGCTGGACTCTGCGGCGGCTGGAATTGATTTTCGTCGACTCCCCTAGGGTTTATGGAATATTGGGGTATTTATAGAGCATAGAGGCGGTCCGGGGGGCACCTGAGGTGGGCACAATCCGCCAGGGCACTCCTGGGCCTCCTGGCGCGCCCTGGTGAGTTGTGCTCCCCTCGGAGCACCCCCCAGGCGCTGCCTTTGCCCATTGGGTGTCTTCTGGTTCATAAAAAATCTCCATGAAGTTTCGTTGCATTTGGACTCCGTTTGGTATTGATTTCCTGCGATGTAAAAAACATGCAGAAAACAGCAACTGGCACTTGGCACTATGTCAATAGGTTAGTACCAAAAAATGATATAAAATGACTATAAAATGATTATAAAACATCCAAGATTGATAATATAACAGCATGGAACAATAAAAAATTATAGATACGTTGGAGACGTCTCAGCATCCCCAAGCTTAACTCATGCTCGTCCTCGAGTAGGTAAGTGATAAAAACAGAATTTTTGATGTGGAATGCTGCATAACATGTCATCTCATATTCTTTTCTTTATAGCATGGAAATTTGGACTTTTATGTGATTCAAAGCAATAATCTAGTTTTGACATTATAACTTGAATACTAAGGCATATCAATAAGCAACCATGTCTTTCAAAATATCAACGCCAAAATAAGTTATCCCTAGCCCATCATGCTCAACCATTGATCCATTCATGAAACACACTCGCATATTAACGACACCCAATACTCAAGTACGATCATATTGCCTCCTAGTTGGTGCTTTTATAAGAGAAGATGGAGACTCAAATTCAAAATAAAAAATGCATAAAGTAAAAGAAAGGCCCTTCGCAGAGGGAAGTAGGGATCTGTAGAAGTGCCAGAACTCAAAGCGAAAAACTTAGAGATAAAAACATTTTGGGAGGTGTGTCTTTCCCACCAACGAAAATGACTTAAAGTTCCCAACACGTTCCATGCTAGATATATCATAGGCGGTTCCCAAATAGAAAATAAAGTTTCTTCCTTTTTCCACCATACTTCAACTTTCCATGGCTAGCTGTATCCACGGTTGCCTTCCATACCAACACTTTTCAAGGAATTTATTATTTGACAACATAAAGTAAATTCATTTTTCATTTCGGGACTGGGCATCCCTAATACCTTTGCCTTACTCTCGTGCAATGACAAGTGAATAAACACTCATCGTGAGAATGACACATCTATCATGGAAAATATTAGCCACCCCTCACCGCTCTGCGAGCGGTACGAACACACAAAAGAGAAGTTTATTTTGAAAATTAAAGATGGCACATACAAATTTTCTTAGAATGGCAAAAGAATACAACATATAGGTAGATATAGTGGACTCATGTGGCAAAACTAGTTTAAAGGCTTTTGGATGCACAAGTAGAGATCATACTTAGTGCAAAATGAAGGCTAGCAAAAGATTGAGAAGCGACCAACCAAGAAACGGATAATCTCATAAGTGAGCATTAAGCATAATTAACACCGAATAATGCACCACAAGTAGGAAGTAATTTCATTGCATGACTATTGACTTTCATGCTTGCATAGGGAATCACAAACCTTAACACCAATATTCTTACTAAAGCATAATTACTCATCAACATGACTCACATATCACATCATGATATCTCAAAACTATGACTAAGAATCAAGTTTATTTTGTCCAATGATCTTCATGAAAGTTCTTATTATATCCTTCTTGGATATCTATCACTTTGGGACTAATTTTCATGTGTTTCTTTTGATAAGCTCAAACAAATATAAGTGAAGATCATGAGCATAATATTTCTTTCTCTCAAATTAATTTAAGTGAAGCAAGAGAGAATTTCTTGAAAATTTTACTAACTCTCCAGTTAATCTAAATGAAGCAAGAGAGCATTTCTTCAACAATACTAAAGCACACCGTGCTTAAAAAGATATAAGTGAAGCACTAGAGCAAATCCATAGCTCATAAAAATTTAAGTGAAGCATAGAGAGAAATTTTAAGAAGTCATGGCATAATTTTGGCTTTCTCAAATAGGTGTGTCCAGCAAGGAATCGAGACTTAAAACAAAAAATAAAACAAGCAAGGACTCATATCATACAAGACGCTCCAAACAAAACACACATTATGTGACAAATAAAAATATAGCTTCGAGTAAAATACTGATGGTCGTTAGAAGAAAGAGGAGATGCCACTCGAGGCATCCCCAAGCTTAGTTTCTTGCTCTCTTTGGATAATAGCTTGGGATGCCGAGGCATCCCCAAGCTTAGGCTCTTCTTACTCCTTATTCCTTCATCCATTGTAAGATAACCCAAAACTTGAAAACTTCAATCACACAAAACTCAACAAAACCTTCGTGAGATCCGTTAGTATAAGAAAATAAATCACTACTATAAGTACTGTTGCAACCTATTCATATTTTATTCTTGCATTATATCTACTATATTCCAACTTTTCTATGGCAAAAACTCATCAAAGAAAACCATAGAGCCATCAAAACAAGCACACAACGCAAGGAAAACAAAATCCGTCAAAAACAAAACAGTCTGTAGCAATCTGAATTGTTCGAATACTTATGAAACTCCAAAAATCCTGAAAAAATAGGAAGACCTGAGAAATTTGTATATCAATCTACTGTAAAAAAATTCAGAGTTTTTTGTCGCTTCTGTGATTTAATAAAATTCTAACTCTGGACGCAGAAGTTTCTGTTTTTTCCAGCAAGATCAAACAACTATCACCCAAGAAGATCCTAAGGTTCTACTTGGCACATACACTAATTATAACACAAAAAACACAATCATAATAGTAGCATAATTGTGCAAACACTAAAGAACAGAAAGCAAAAGGCAAAAATAAATTTTATTCATTGGGTTGCCTCCCAACAAGCGCTACAGTTTTACGCCCTTAGCTAGGCATAAAGCAAGGATCTAAGTTTTGTCATCTTTGTTTCGAGATCCATAAGATTCCCTCATGATTGATTCATATGGTAGCCTAATTCTTGTTCTAGGAAAGTGTTCCATACTCTTCCTCAACCGAAATTGGAACTTAATATTGCCTTCTTTCATATCAACCACGGCACCAATAGTGCGTAAAAACGGTCTATCAAGAATAATTGGACAAGACGGATTGTAATCAATATCACGAACAATAAAATCTATGGGCACATAATTCCTATTTGCAAGAATAAGAACATCATTAATTCTTCCCATAGAATTTTTAATAGTAGAATCCGCCAAGTGCAAATTTAAAGAGCATTCTTCAAGATCGGTAAGACCAAGCACATCACATAAAGATTTCGGAATTGTAGAAACACTAGCATCCAAGTCACACAAAGCAAAACACTCATAATTTTTAATCTTGAATTTGATAGTAGGTTCCCATTCATCATGCAATTTTCTAGGAATTGATACTTCTAATTCCAATTTTTCTTCAAAAGCTTTCATCATAGCATCAACAATATGTTTAGTAAAAGCTTTATTTTGTTAATAAGCATGGGGTGAATTTATCATGGATTGCAACAAAGAAATACAATCAATCAAAGATCAACTATCATAATTAAAGTCTTTGTAATCCAAAAGAGTGGGCACATCACTACTTAAAGTCTTAACCTCTTCAAACCCACTTTTATCAATTTTCTCAACAAGATTTTCACCCTCCGAAATACAGGGACGCTTTCTAGCTAAAGTTGACACTTCTCCAGTATCTTTTTCATCAATCTTAACTTTACTAAACAAGGAATCAATAGAAGAAACACCAATAATTTTAAGATCTTCATCATTTTTATGAAAGTAATCACTAGAAAACGCTTTTTCTAAAAATTCTCTTCTAACTCTAAGCATATCGGTTCTTTTCTTAATTTCATCCATAGAAACATAAAGAGCTGTAATTGATTCCTCAACTTTAGGCACAAAAATTTTCATCTTGAGATTTTCCACATCATGAGAGATTCTATCAACACTTCTAGACAAATCATCAATCTTATTCAACTTTTCTTCTATTGTAGTGTTGAAAACTTTTTGCGTGTTGATAAATTCTTTAATATTATTCTCAAGATCAGAGGTGTTCCTATTATTATTATAAGATTGATTTCCATAGGAATTACCATAATTATTAGAGGAATTACTAGGAGAAGGCCTAGGATTAAAATTATCTCTATAAGCATTGTTATTGAAATTATTTCGAGAGATAAAATTTACATCTACATTTTCACTCAAAGATGAAATTTCTTCAACCGAATTAACTTTTTTACTAGTAGGAGCTCTTTCGGTAAACCATTGTGAATAATTTGCCATGATATTATCAAGCAATTTGGTGGATTCACCCAAAGTAATTTCCATAAAAGTACCACCCGCGGCGGAATCTAAAAGATTACGAGAAACAAAATTCAATCCTGCATAAAAAATTTGTATGATCATCCAAAGATTTAACCCATGAGTTGGGCAATGCCTTAGCATCATTTTCATCCTTCCCCAAGATTGTGCAACATGCTCTTGTTCAAGTTGCTTGAAATTTATGATCTGGGTTCTAAGGGAAATAATTTTTGCGGGCGGAAAATACTTAGTGAGAAAAGCATCTTTGCACTTATTCCAAGAATTGATACTATTGTGAGGCAAAGAAGAGAACCATTTTTTTTGCAGAATCACGCAAAGAAAACGAAAATAATTTCATTTTCACAACATCATTGTACACATCTTTTTTCTTTTGCATATCACATAATTCCACTAAGGTATTAAGATGGGCCGCGGCATCCTCATTAGGAGTACCGGAAAATTGATCTTTCATGACAAGATTCAGCAAAGCAGTATTAATATCACAAGACTCTACACTAGTGGCGGGAGGAGCAATAGGAGTGCCAATAAAATCATTGTTGTTGGTATTTGAGAAATCACACAACTTGGTGTTCTCTTAAGTCATGATGACTTCGCAACAAGAATGCGCTCAAAAACAGATCCGGCAAGAAAATGGTGAATGAAAAAGAAGGCAAATAAAACGACAAATTTTTGTGAAGTGGGGGAGAGGAAAATGAGAGGCAAATGGCAATTAATGTAAATTGCGAGGACATGAGATTTGTGATTAGGAACCTGGTATATGTTGAAGATCCTCCCCGGCAACGGCGCCAGAAATTCCTTTTGATGTGGCTTGAAGCTACACCGGTATTTCGCCAAAGAGGAAGGGATGATGCAGCACAGCAGCGGTAGGTATTTCCCTCAGTGATGAAACCAAGCTTATCGAACTAGTAGGAGAACCAAGCAACACAACGTAAACAGCCCCTGCACACAAATAAAAACTACTCGCAATCCGACGTGTAAAAGGGGATGTCAATCCCTTTCGGGTAGCGGCGCCTCAAGATAGGCAAACGGACGTGAATAAAATTGTAGTAGAATGATAGATCGAACGCCAAATAAAATATATAAGAATAAAATGCAGCAAGGAAAAGTAGATCGCAAAGGCAAAGATATGAGAAAGTGACCCGGGGGACGTAGGTTTCACTAGTGGCTTCTCTCGAGAAAAATAGCAAACGGTGGGTAAACAAATTACTGTTGGGCAATTGATAGAACTTCAAATAATCATGACGATATCTAGGCAATGTTCATTATATAGGCATCACGTCCAAGATTAGTAGACCGACTCCTGCCCGCATCTACTACTATTACTCCACACATCGACCGCTATCCAGAATGCATCTAGTGTATTAAGTTCATGGAGAAACGGAGTAATTTAATAAGAACGATGAGATGATATAGACAAGATCTATTTATGTAGAAATAGACCCCATCGTTTTATCCTTAGTAGCAACGATACATACGTGTTAGTTACCCTTCTGTCACTGGGATCAAGCACCGTAAGATCGAACCCACTACAATTCACCTCTTCCCATTGCAAGATAAATAGATCAAGTTAGCCAAACAAAACCCAAATATCGGAGAAGAAATACGAGGCTATAAGTAATCATGCATATAAGAGATCAAAGAAACTCAAATAACTTTCATGGATATAAAATGATAGATATGATCATAAACTCAAAGTTCATCCGATGCGAACAGACACACCGCAAAAAGAGTTACATCATATGGATCTCCAAGAGACCACTATATTGATAATCAAAAGAGAGAGAGAGAGGAAGCCATCTAGCTACTAACTACGGACCCGAAGGTCTACAAAGAACTACTCACGCATCATCGGATAGGCACCAATGGAAGTGGTGAACCCCTCCGTGATGGTGTCTAGATTGGATCTGGTGGTTCTGGTCTCTGCGGCAGCTGGAATTGATTTTCGTCGACTCCCCTAGGGTTTCTAGAATATTGGGGTATTTATAGAGCAAAGAGGCGGTCCGGGGGGCACCCGAGGTGGGCACAACCCACCAGGGCGCGCCTGGGCCTCCTGGCGTGCCCTGGTGGGTTGTGCTCCCCTCGGAGCACCCCGAGGCGCTGCCTTGGCCGATTGGGTGTCTTCTGGTCCATAAAAAATATTCGTGAAGTTTCGTTGCATTTGGACTCCATTTGGTATTGATTTCCTGCCATGTAAAAAACATGCAGAAAACAACACTTGGCACTATGTCAATAGGTTAGTACCAAAAAATGATATAAAATGACTATAAAATGATTATTAAACATCCAAGATTGATCACATAACAGCATGGAAAATTAAAAAATTATAGATACGCTGGAGACGTATCAGGATGCCAGGCCTAGAAGTGTTAGCTTGAGGGTGAATCGAAGCCAGAATTCCATGTCCGAAAGATGTCTCACGACCTGCGCTTTTTCCAGTCTGTTGATCACCCACGTCGCTACAGCCATTTGAACCTTAATGTTTCTAGTGTTCTTTTGCCGCCAAGCTTGGAATGCAGCACCCGCATTTCGAAATAACGCGTCAGGTCTCTTATATGGATCGGTAATGTTATCATCACAGCGCCAAGCATCCCTGATGGCATCCTAGAATCTGTCCAACTTAGTCCAATACAACTCGAAGCGAAAGTGTTTTTTGTGGTGGAATGGCGTACTAGTAGTGAGGTGTAAGGGTCCGTGTACGTGTGTGTGCCTAGTACGTGATTTTGCCCAGTTTTCCATGGCGTGCGAGTTGGGGAACGTAGTAATTTCAAAAATTTCCTACGCACACGCAAGATCATGGTGATGCATAGCAACGAGAGGGGAGAGTGTTGTCCACGTACCCTAGTATACCGAAAGCGGAAGCGTTATGACAACGCGGTTGATGTAGTCGTACGTCTTCACGATTGACTGATCCTGGTACCGAACGTACGACACCTCCGCAACCTGCACACGTTCAGCTCGGTGACATACCACAAACACATGATCCAGTAGAGCTTCGAGGGAGAGCTTCGTCAGCACGACGGCGTGATGACGGTGATGATGAAGCTACCGGCACAGGGCTTCGCCTAAGCACTGCAACGATATGACCGAGGTGGAACATGGTGGAGGGGGGCACCGCACACGGCTTGGTGTTGGAAATATGCCCTAGAGGCAATAATAAATTGGTTATTATTATATTTCCTTGTTCATGATAATCGTTTATTATCCATGTTATAATTGTATTGATAGGAAACTCAGATACATGTGTGGATACATAGACAACACCATGTCCCTAGTAAGCCTCTAGTTGACTAGCTCGTTGATGAACAGATGGTTACGATTTCCTGACCATGGACATTGGATGTCGTTGATAACGGGATCACATCATTTGGACAATGATGTGATGGACAAGACCCAATCCTAAGCCTAGCACAAAGATCGTGTAGTTCGTATGCTAAAGCTTTTCTAATGTCAAGTATCTTTTCCTTAGATCATGAGATTGTGCAACTCCCGGATACCGTAGGAATTCTTTGGGTGTACCAAACGTCACAACATAACTGGGTGGCTATAAAGGTGCACTACAGGTATCTCCGAAAGTGTCTGTTGGGTTGGCACGAATCGAGACTGGGATTTGTCACTCTGTGTAAACGGAGAGGTATCTCTGGGCCCACTCGATAGGACATCATCAAAATGTGCACAATGTGACCAAGGGGTTGATCACGGGATGATGTGTTACGGAAAGAGTAAAGAGACTTGCCGGTAACGAGATTGAACAAGGTATCGGTATACCGACGATCGAATCTCGGGCAAGTACAATATCGTTAGACAAAGGGAATTGTATACGGGATCGATTGAGTCCTTGACATTGTGGTTCATCCGATGAGATTATCGTGGAACATGTGGGAGCCAACATGGGTATCCAGATCCCGCTGTTGGTTATTGACCGGAGAACGTCTCGGTCATGTATGCATGGTTCCCGAACCCGTAGGGTCTACACACTTAAGGTCCGATGACGCTAGGGTTATAGGGAATAGATATACGTGGTTACCGAATGTTGTTCGGAGTCCCGGATGAGATCCCGGACGTCACGAGGAGTTCCGGAATGGTCCGGAGGTAAAGATTTATATATGGGAAGTCCTATTTTGGCCACCGGAAAATGTTCGGATTTTTCGATATTGTACCGGAAGGTTCTAGAAGGTTCCGGAGTGGGTCCCACCTGCATGGGGGACCCACATGAACGTGGTAGTGGGGCAAGGCCCCACACCCTGGTCAAGGCACACCAAGATCCCCCTTAGAAGGAATAAGATCATATCCCAAGGGATAAGATCAAGATCCCTAAAGGGGGATAACAATCGATGGGGAAAGGAAAGGATGGGATTTCTTTCCTCCCACCTTTGCTAACGCCCCAATGGACTTGGAGGGCAAGAAATAATCCCCTCCACCCCTATATATAGTGGGAGGCGCATGGGAGCTGCACCCTTGCCTGGGCGCAGCCTCCCCTCTCCCAAGTCCTCCTCCTCTCCCGCGGTGCTTGGCGAAGCCCTGCAGGATTGCCACGCTCCTCCATCACCACCACACCTCGTGCTGTTGCTGGATGGATTCTTCCCCAACCTCTCCCTCTCTCCTTGCTGGATCAAGGCATGGGAGACGTCAACGGGCTGTACCTGTGTTGAACGCGGAGGTGCCGTCCGTTCGGTACTAGGATCTCCGGTGATTTGGACCACGACGAGTACGACTCCTTCAACCCCGTTCTCTTGAACGCTTCCGCTTAGCGATCTACAAGGGTATGTACATGCACTCTCCTTCCCATCGTTGCTAGTTTCTCCATAGATAGATCTTGGTGACACGTAGGAAAATTTTGAATTTCTGCTACGTTCCCCAACAGTGGCATCATGAGCTAGGTGTATTGCGTAGATTATATGCACGAGTAGAACACAAGTTGTTGTGGGCGTTGATTTTGTTCAATATGCTTACCGTTACTAGTCCTATCTTGTTTCGACGGTATTGTGGGATGAAGCGGCCCGGACCGACCTTACACGTACACTTACGTGAGACAGGTTCCACCGACTGACATGCACTTGTTGCATAAGGTGGCTAGCGGTGCCGCTCTCCCACTTTAGTCGGATCAGATTCGATGAAAAGGGTCCTTATGAAGGGTAAATAGAAATTGGCATATCACGTTGTGGCTTTTTCATATGTAAGAAACGTTCTTGCTAGAAACCCATAGCAGCCACGTAAAACATGCAAACAACAATTAGAGGACGTCTAACTTGTTTTTGCAGGGTATGCTATGTGATGTGATATGGCCAAGAAGAATGTGATGAATGATATGTGATGTATGAGATTGATCATGTTCTTGTAATAGGAATCACGACTTGCATGTCGATGAGTATGACAACCGGCAGGAGCCATAGGAGTTGTCTTTATTTATTGTATGACCTGTGTGTCATTGAACAACGCCATGTAATTACTTTACTTTATTGCTAACCGGTAGCCATAGTAGTAGAAGTAATAAGTTGGCGAGACAACTTCATGGAGACACGATGATGGAGATCATGATGATGGAGATCATGGTGTCATGCCGGTGATGATGATGATCGTGGAGCCCCGAAGATGGAGATCAAAAGGAGCAATATGATATTGGCCATATCATGTCACTATTTGATTGCATGTGATGTTTGTCATGTTTATACATCTTATTTTCTTAGTACGACGGTAGTAAATAAGATGATCCCTCATTAAAATTTCAAGAAAGTGTTCCCCTAACTGTGCACCGCTATGAAAGTTCGTCGTTTGAAGCACCACGTGATGATCGGGTGTGATAGATTCTTACGCTCACATACAACGGGTGTAAGCCAGATTTACACACGCAAACACTTAGGTTAACTTGACGAGCCTAGCATGTACGCACATGGCCTCGGAACACAAGAGACCGAAAGGTCGAGCATGAGTCGTATGGAGGATACGATCAACATGAAGATGTTCACGATGATGACTAGTACGTCTCACGTGATGATCGGACACGGCCTAGTTGACTCGGATCATGTAATCACTTAGATGACTAGAGGGATGTCTATCGAGTGGGAGTTCATGAGATGAACTTAATTATCCTGAACATAGTCAAAAGATCTTTGCAAATTATGTCGTAAGCTCGCGCTTTAGTTCCACTGCTTAGATATGTTCCTAGAGAAAATATAGTTGAAAGTTGACATGAGCGATTATGCGGACGAAAAAAGCTTATGTCCTTAATGCACCGCTCGGTGTGTTGAACCCCAAACGTCGTGCGTGGATGTTGCGAACATCGTACATACACGCTTTTGATAACTACATGATAGTTCGCTTAAGCGGTTTAGAGTTGAGGCACCAAAGACGTTTTCAAACGTCGCGGAACATATGACATGTTTCGAGGGCTGAAATTGGGATTTCAGGCTCGTGCCCACGTCAAGAGGTATAAGACCTCCGACGATTTTCTTAGCCTGCAAACTAAGGGAGAAAAGCTCAATCGTTGAGCTTGTGCTCAGATTGTCTGAGTGCAACAATCACTTGAATTGAGTGGGAGTTGATCTTCTAGAGATAGTGATGTTTCTCCAAAGTCATTGCCACCAAGCTGCTAGAGCTTCGTGATGAACTATAACAAATCAGGGATAAATATGATGATCCTTGAGATATTCGCGATGTTTGACACCGCGAAAGTAGGAATCAAGAAGGAGCATCAATTGTTGATGGTTGGTGAAACCACTAGTTTCAAGAAGGGCAAGGGCAAGAAGGGATACTTCATGAAACAGCAAATCAGCTGCTGCTCTAATGAAGAAACCCAAGGTTGAACCCAAACCCGAGATTAAGTGCTTCTGTAATAAGGGAACAGCCAATTGGAGCAGAATTACCCTAGATACTTGGTAGATGAGAAGGCTGGCAAGGTCGATAGAAGTATATTGGATATACATTAAGTTATTGTGTACTTTACTAGTACTCCTAGTAGCACCAGGTATTAGATACGGTTTGGTTGCTAAGTGTTAGTAACTCAAATAAAAGGCTACGGAATAAACGGAGACTAGCTAAAGGTGAGTGACGATATGTGTTGGAAGTGTTTCCAAGTTTGATGTGATCAAACATCGCGCTCCCTCTACCATCAAGATTAGTATTAAACCAGAATAATTGTCATTTGGTGTTTGCGTTGAGCATAGACATGATTGGATTATGTCTATCGCAATACGGTTATTCATTTAAGGAGAATAATGGTTACTCTATTTATTTGAATAATACCTTCAATGGTCTTGCACCTAAAGGAATGGTTTATTGAATCTCGATCATAGTAAAACACATTTTCATGCCAAAAGATATAAGATAGTAATGATGGTACCACTTACTTGTGGCACTGCCATGTAAGTCATATTGGTATAAAACGCATGAAGAAGCTCCATGTTGATGGATCTTTGGACTCACTCGTTTTTGAAAAGTTTGAGACATGCGAACCATGTCTATTGGTGTATACGCATGAAGAAACTCCATGTAGATGAATCGTCTGGACTCACTTGATTTTGAATCACTTGAGATATGCAAATCATACCACATTGGCAAAATGACTGAAAAGCCTCGGTTTCAAAGAAGATGGAACAAGATAGCAACTTGTTGGAAGTAACACATTTTGATGTGTGCAGTCCAATGAGTCTTTGAGGCATGCAGTGAATATCGTTATGTTCTTACTTCATGGATGATTTGAGTAGATACTGAGTGTATTTACTTGATGAAACACAAGTCTGAATTATTGAATGGTTCAAGTAATTTCAGAGTGAAGTTGAAGATCATCGTGACAAGAGGATAAAATGTCTATGATATGATCATAGAGATGAGTATCTGAGTTACGAGCTTTGGCACGCAATTAAGACATTGTGGAAATTGTTTCACAATAAATACCGCCTGGAACACCATAGTGTGATGGTGTGTCCAAACATCATAGTTGCACCCTATTGGATATGATGCGTACCATAATGTCTCTTATCGAATTACCACTATCGTTCATGGGTTAGGCATTAGAGACAACCACACTCACTTTAATAGGGAACCACGTAATTCCGTTGAGACGACACCGTTTGAACTATGGTTTGGAGAAACCTAAATTGTCGTTTCTTAAAAGTTTGGGGCTGCGACGCTTATGTGAAAAAGTTTCAGGTTGATAAGCTCGAACCCAAAGCGGATAAAATGCTTCTTCATAGACACCCAAAATAGTTGGGTATACCTCCAGTCTCAGTTCCGGAAACAAAAAGGATTGTTTCTAGAATTAGGTCCTTTCCCGAGAAAAGTTACTCTCAAAAGAATTGAGTGGGAGGATGGTGGAGACTTGATGAGGTTACTGAACCGTCACTTCAACAAGTGTGTAGCAGGGCACAGGAAGTTGTTCCTGTGGCGCCTACACCAATTGAACTAGAAGCTTATGATAGTGATCATGAAGTTTTGGATCAAGTCACTACCGTACCTCGTGGGGTGACAAGGATGCGTACTACTTACGAGTGGTACAAGAATCCTGTCTTGAAGGTCATGTTGCTAGACAACAATGAACCTCACGAGCTATGAAGAAGCGATGGTGGGCCCGGATTCCGACGAATGGCTCAAGGCCATAACATTCGAGAGAGGATCCATGACTTTGGAAGAAATACTTGATGGTCGTGGGGACGTTGGGTAAAGATGGATTTTAAAAGGAAGATGGACAATGATGGTAAGTATCACCATTAAGAAAGCTCGACTTGTCGTTAAAGATGTTTTCCGACAAGTTCAAGGAGTTGACTATGGTGAGGCTTTCTCACTAAATAGCGATGCTAAGAGTCTGTTGGAATTGGATTAGCAATTCTGCATGATTGATGAAATCTTGCGATAGGATGTCAAAACATTGTTTCCTCGACGTTATACTTGAGGAAAGGTTGTATGTGATACAACCAGAAGGTTTTGTCAATCCTGAAAGATGCTAACAAGTATGCAAAGCTCCAGCAATCCTTCTAAGGACTGGAGTAAGCATCTCGGAGTTGGAATGTACGCTTTGATGAGATGGTCAAAGATTTTGGGTTTATACAAAGTTTTTGAGAAACTTGTATTTCCAAAGAAGTGAGTGGGAGCACTATAGAATTTCTTATAAGTATATGTGAATGGCATATTGTTGATCGGAAATGATGTAGAATTTCTGGAAAGCATATAGGGTTATTTGAAAAGTGTTTTTCAATAGAAAACCTGAATTAAGCTGCTTGAACATTGAGCATCAAGATCTATGAGGATAG
Organism: Aegilops longissima; assembly: GCA_021605205.1. Taxonomy (NCBI): domain Eukaryota; kingdom Viridiplantae; phylum Streptophyta; class Magnoliopsida; order Poales; family Poaceae; genus Aegilops; species Aegilops longissima. Next base: position 605,312,348 of record CM038677.1, on the reverse strand, counting down.
ATAAAAAACGCTAAATGGTACTTTCAAATGAGCACATACCTTGACATGATCTTGAAGGTGTTCAAGATGGATCACCAAAGAAGGAGTTCTTGCCTGAGTTGTAAGGTATGAAGTTAAGAGTTAAAGCTCAACCATGGCGGAAGAGAGAGAGGACGAAGGTCGCCCCTATGCTTCGTACATAGGCTCAGAGTATGCTATGCTTTGTACCGCATCGAAGTGTGCCTTGCCATGAGTCCGCAAGGATACAAGAGTGATCCAGAATGGATCATTGGACAACGGTCAAAATTGTCCTTGGAGTAAATAAGGACATGTTTCTCAATTATGGAGGTGATAAAGAGTCAGGCGTAAATGGTTACGTCGATGCAAGCTTTAACACCTATCCGAGTGACTCTGAGTAGTAAACCGGATACGTATAGTGGAGCAACCATTTGGAATAGCTCCAAGTGGAGCGTGGAAGCAGCATTTACAATATGACATAGAGATTTGCGAAGTACATACGGATCTGAATGTTGCGAACCGTTGACTAAAACCTCTCTCACAAGCAAAACATGATCAAACCCCGAACTCATTGAGTCTTAATCACATGATGATGTGAACTAGTTTAGTGACACTAGTAAACTCTTGGATGTTGGTCACATGGAGATGTGACCTATGAGTGTTGATCACATAGCGATGTGAACTAGATTATTGACTCTAGTGAAAGTGGGAGACTGTTGGAAATATGCCCTAGAGGCAATAATAAATTGGTTATTATTATATTTCCTTGTTCATGATAATCGTTTATTATCCATGTTATAATTGTATTGATAGGAAACTCAGATACATGTGTGGATACATAGACAACACCATGTCCGTAGTAAGCCTCTAGTTGACTAGCTCGTTGATCAACAGATGGTTACGGTTTCCTGACCATGGACATTGGATGTCGTTGATAACGGGATCACATCATTTGGAGAATGATGTGATGGACAAGACCCAATCCTAAGCCTAGCACACAGATCGTGTAGTTCGTATGCTAAAGCTTTTCTAATGTCAAGTATCTTTTCCTTAGACCATGAGATTGTGCAACTCCCGGATACCGTAGGAATTCTTTGGGTGCACCAAACGTCACAACGAATCGGGTGGCTATAAAGGTGCACTACAGGTATCTCCGAAAGTGTCTGTTAGGTTGGCACGAATCGAGACTGGGATTTGTCACTCTGTGTAAATGGAGAGGTATCTCTGGGCCCACTCGGTAGGACATCATCAAAATGTGCACAATGTGACCAAGGGGTTGATCACGGGATGATGTGTTACGGAACAAGTAAAGAGACTTGCCGGTAACGAGATTGAACAAGGTATCGATATACCGACGATCGAATCTCGGGCAAGTACAATACTGTTAGACAAAGGGAATTGTATACGGGATCGATTGAGTCATTGACATCGTGGTTCATCCGATGAGATCATCGTGGAACATGTGGGAGCCAACATGGGTATCCAGATCCCGCTGTTGGTTATTGACCGGAGAACGTCTCGGTCATGTCTGCATGGTTCCCGAACCCGTAGGGTCTACACACTTAAGGTCCGATGACGTTAGGGTTATAGGGAATAGATATACGTGGTTACCGAATGTTGTTCGGAGTCCCGGATGAGATCCCAGACGTCACGAGGAGTTCCGGAATGGTCCGGAGGTAAAGATTTATATATGTGAAGTCCTATTTTGGCCACCGGAAAATGTTCGGGATTTTTCGGTATTGTACCGGAAGGTTCTAGAAGGTTCGGAGTGGGGCCCACCTGCATGGGGACCCACATGAACGTGGTAGTGGGGCAAGGCCCCACACCCCTGGTCAAGCGCACCAAGATCCCCCTTAGAAGGAATAAGATCATATCCCAAGGGATAAGATCAAGATCCCTAAAAGGGGATAACAATCGATGGGGAAAGGAAAGGATGGGATTTCTTTCCTCCCACCTTTGCCAACGCCCCAATGGACTTGGAGGGCAAGAAATAATCCCTCCACCCCTATATATAGTGGGAGGCGCATGGGAGCTGCACCCTTGCCTGGCGCAGCCCTCCCCTCCCAAGTCCTCCTCCTCTCCCGCGGTGCTTGGCGAAGCCTGCAGGATTGCCACGCTCCTCCATCACCACCACACCATCGTCTGTTGCTGGATGGATTCTTCCCCAACCTCTCCCTCTCTCCTTGCTGGATCAAGGCATGGGAGATGTCACCGGGCTGTACCTGTGTTGAACGCGGAGGTGCCGTCCGTTCGGCACTAGGATCTCCGGTGATTTGGACCACGACGAGTACGACTCCTTCAACCCCGTTCTCTTGAACGCTTCCGCTTAGCGATCTACAAGGGTATGTAGATGCACTCTCCTTCCCATCGTTGCTAGTTTCTCCATAGATAGATCTTGGTGACACGTAGGAAAATTTTGAATTTCTGCTACGTTCCCCAACACTTGGAACAATCAACTTGTGTGTCCTAGGGTGCCCCCCTGCCCCCGTATATAAAGGAGCAAGGGGGAGGCCGGCCGGCCCTTGTGGCGCGCCAGGAGAGGAGGAGTCCTCCTCCAAGTAGGAGTAGGACTCCCCTTTCCTACTCCTACTAGGAGAGGGAAAGGAAGGAGGAGAGGGAGAAGGAAAGGGGCGTCGCCCCCCTTCCCTAGTCCAATTCAGACCAGAGGGGGAGGGGGGCGCGGCCTGCCCTGGCCGGCCCTCTCTCTCTCCACTAAGGCCCATGTGGCCCATTAGTTCTCCCGAGGAGGTTCCGGTAACCCTCCGGCACTCCGGTTTTCTCCGAAATCACCTGGAACACTTCCGGTGTTCGAATATAGCCATCCAATATATCAATCTTTATGTCTCGACCATTTCGAGACTCCTCGTCATGTCCGTGATCACATCCTGGAGTCCGAACTATCTTTGGTACACCAAAACTCATAAACTCATAATACCGATCGTCACCGAACGTTAAGCGTGCGGACCCTACGGGTTCGAGAACTACGTGAACATGACCGAGACACGTCTCTGGTCAATAACCAATAGCGGAACCTGGATGCTCATATTGGCTCCTACATATTCTACGAAGATCTTTATCAGTCAAACCGCATAACAACATATGTTGTTCCCTTTGTCATTGGTATGTTACTTGCCCGAGATTCGATCATCGGTATCTCAATACCTAGTTCAATCTCGTTACCGGCAAGTCTCGTTACTCGTTCCATAATGCATCATCCCGCAACTAACTCATTAGTCACATTGCTTGCAAGGCTTATATTGATGTGCATTATCGAGAGGGCCCAGAGATACCTCTTCGACATTTGGAGTGACAAATCCTAATCTTGATCTATGCCAACTCAACAAGTACCATCGGAGACACCTGTAGAACACATTTATACTCACCCAGTTATGTTGTGACGTTTTGTAGCACACAAAGTGTTCCTCCGGTATTTGGGAGTTGCATAATTTGATAGTCTGAGGAACATGTATAAGTCATGAAGAAAGCAGTAGAAATGAAACTGCAACGATCATAATGCTAAGCTAACGAATGGGTATTGTCCATCACATCATTCTCCTGATGATGTGATCCCGTTCATCAAATGACAACACATGTCTATGGTTAGGAAACATAACCACCTTTCGCAACAAGTCGAGCTATGTAGACAGTAACATTACCGTCAGAGTCAGTCTTCCTCTTGAAGATCCATTTATTCTCAATGGCTTGCCGATCATTGGGCAAGTCAACCAAAGTCCACACTTTGTTCTCTTACATGGATCCCATCTCAGATTTCATGCCCTCAAGCCATTTCGCGGAATCTGGGCTCATCATTGCTTCCTCATAGTTCTTAGGTTCGTCATGGTCAAGTAACATGACCTCCAGAATAGGATTACTGTACCACTCTGGTGCGGATCTTACTCTGGTTGACCTACGAGGTTCGGTAGTAACTTGATCTAAAGTTACATGATCATCATCATTAGCTTCCTCACTAATTGGCGTAGGAGTCACAGAAATAGATTTATGTGATGAACTAATTTCCAATAAGGGAGCAGGTACATTTACCTCATCAAGTTCTACTTTCCTCCCACTCACTTCTTTCGAGAGAAACTCCTTCTCTAGAAAGGATCCATTGTTAGCAACGAATGTCTTGCCTTCGGATCTGTGATAGAAGGTGTACCCAACATTTTCTTTTGGGTATCCTATGAAGACGCACTTCTCCGATTTGGGTTTGAGCTTATCAGGTTGAAACTTTTTCACATAAGCATGGCAATCCCAAACTTTAAGAAACGACAACTTAGGTTTTTTGCCAAACCATAGTTCATACGGTGTCATCTCAACGAATTAGATGGTGCCCTATTTAACGTGAATGTAGCTGTCTCTAATGCATAACCCCAAAACGATAGTGGTAAATCGGTAAGAGACATCATAGATTGTACTATATCCAATAAAGTATGGTTATGACGTTCGGACACACCATTACGCTGTGTTGTTCCAGGTGGCGTGAGTTTGTGAAACTATTCCACATTGTTTTAAATGAAGGCCAAATTCGTAACTCAAATATTCATCTCCGCGATCAGATCATAGAAACTTTGTTTTCTTGTTACGATGATTTTCCACTTCACTCTGAAATTCTTTGAACTTTTCAAATGTTTCAGACTTATGTTTCATCAAGTAGATATACTCATATCTGCTCAAATCATCTGTGAAGGTCAGAAAATAGCAATACTTGCCGCGAGCCTCAACACTCATTGGACCACATACATCAATATGTATTATATCTAATAAGTCAGCTGCTCGCTCCATGGTTCCGGAGTCTTAGTCATCTTGCCCATGAGGCATGGTTCACAAGCATCAAGTGATTCATAATCAAGTGATTCCGAAAGCCCATCAGCATGGAGTTTCTTCATGCGCTTTACACCAATATGACCTAAACGGCAGTGCCACAAATAAGTTGCACTATCATTATTAACTTTACATCTTTTGGCTTCAATATTATGAATATGTGTATCACTACGATCGAGATTCAATAAACCATTCACCTTGGGTGTATGACCACAGAAGGTTTTATTCATGTAAACAGAATAACAATTATTCTTTGACTTAAATGAATAATCGTATTGCAATAAACATGATCCAATCATATTATGCTCAACGCAAACACCAAATAACATTTATTTTAGGTTCAACACTAATCCCGAAGGTAAAGGGAGTGTGCGATGGTGATCTTATCAACCTTGGAATCACTTCCAACACACATCATCACCTCGCCCTTAACTAGTCTCTGTTTATTTTGCAGCTCCCTTTTCGAGTTACTACTCTTAGCAACTGAACCAGTATCAAATACCGAGGGGTTGCTATAAACAGTAGTAAAGTACACATCAATAACTTGTATATCAAATATACCTTTGTTTACTTTGTCATCCTTCTTATCCGCCAAGTATCTAGGGCAGTTCCACTTCCAGTGATCATTTCCTTTGCAGTAGAAGCACTCAGTTTCAGGCTTGAGTCTAGCTTTGGGTTTCTTCATGGGAGTGACAACTTGCTTGTCATTCTTATTGAAGTTCCCTTTCTATCCCTTTGCCCTTTTTCTTGAAACTAGTGATCATGTTAACCGTCAACACTTGATGCTCTTTCTTGATTTCTACCTTCGCCGATTTCAGCATCGCGAAGAGCTCGGGAATTACTTTCGTCATCCCTTGCATATTATAGTTCATCACGAAGTTCCAGTAACTTGGTGATAGTGACCAGAGAACTCTGTCAATCACTATTTTATCTGGAAGATTAACTCCCACTTGATTCAAGCGATTGTAGTACTCAGACAATCTGAGCACATGCTCACTAGTTGAGCTATTCTCCTCCATCTTGTAGACAAAGTACTTGTCAGAGGTCTCATACCTCTCGACTCGGGAATGAGTCTTATATGCTTCATGGTGTCCAAAACGTTTTTGAAGTCCCGGTTCTAAGCCATAAAGCATGGTGCACTAAACTATCAAGTAGTCATCATACTGAGCTTGTCAAACGTTCATAACGTTTGCATCTGCTTCTGCAATAGGTCCGTCACCTAGTGGTGCATCAAGGACATAATACTTCTGTGCAGCAATGAGGATAATCCTTAGATCACGGAGCTAGTCCGCATTATTGCTACTAACATCTTTCAACTTAGTTTTCTCTAGGAACATATCAAAATAAACGGGGAAGCTATTTGCGAGCTATTGATCTACAACATAGATATGCAAATACTATCAGGACTAAGTTCATGATAAATTAAAGTTCAATTAATCATATTACTTAAGAACTCCCACTTAGATAGACATCCCTCTAGTCATCTAAATGATCACGTGATCCAAATCAACTAAACCATGTCCGATCATCACGTGAGATGGAGCAGTTTTCAATGGTGAACATCACTATGTTGATCATATCTACTATATGATTCACGCTCGACCTTTCGGTCTCCAGTGTTCCGAGTCCTTATCTGCATATGCTAGGCTCGTCAAGTTTAACCCGAGTATTCTGCGTGTGCAAAACTGGCTTGCACCCGTTGTATGTGAACGTAGAGCTTATCACACCCGATCATCACGTGGTGTCTCAGCACGCCGAACTTTCGCAACGGTGCATACTCAGGGAGAACACTTATACCTTGAAATTTAGTGAGAGATCATCTTATAATGCTACCGTCGATCTAAGCAAAATAAGATGCATAAAAAGATAAACATCACATGCAATCAAATATAAGTGATATGATATGGCCATCATCATCTTGTGCCTTTGATCTCCATCTCCAAAGCACCGTCATGATCACCATCGTCACCGACGTGACACCTTGATCTCCATCGTAGCATCGTTGTCGTTTCGCCAACTATTGCTTCTACGACTATCGCTACCGCTTAGTGATAAAGTAAAGCAATTACATGGCGATTGCATTTCATACAATACAGCGACAACCATATGACTCCTGCCAGTTGCCGATAACTTTGTTACAAAACATGATCATCTCATACAATAAAATCTAGCATCATGTCTTGACCATATCACATCACAGCATGCCCTGCAAAAACAAGTTAGACGTCCTCTACTTTGTTGTTGCAAGTTTTACGTGGCTGCTACGGGCTGAGCAAGAACCGTTCTTACCTACGCATCAAAACCACAACGATAGTTCCTCAAGTTAGTGTTGTTTTAACCTTCTCAAGGACCAGGCATAGCCACACTCGATTCAACTAAAGTTGGAGAAACTAACACCCGCCAGCCACCTGTGTGCGAAGCACGTCGGTAGAACCAGTCTCGCGTAAGCATACGCGTAATGTCGGTCCGGGCCGCTTCATCCAACAATACCGCCGAATCAAAGTATGACATGCTGGTAAGCAGTATGACTATTATCGCCCACAACTCTTTGTGTTCTACTCGTGCATATAATATCTACGCATAAACCTGGCTCGGATGCCACTGTTGGGGAACGTAGTAATTTTAAAAATTTCCTACACACATGCAAGATCATGGTGATGCATAGCAACTAAAGGGGAGAGTGTTGTCCACGTACCCTCGTAGACAGAAAGCGGAAGTGTTATGACAACGCGGTTGATGTAGTCGTACGTCATCATGATCGACCGATCCTAGTATCGAACGTACGGCACCTCCGCGGTCTGCACACGTTCAGCTCGGTGACGTCTCACGAACTCACGATCCAGTAGAGCTTCGAGGGAGAGCATCGTTAGCACGACGGAGTGATGACGGTGATGATGAAGCTACCGGCGCAGGGCTTCGCCTAAGCACTGCAAGGATATGACCGAGGTGGAATATGGTGGAGGGGCGCACCGCACACGACTTGGAACAATCAACTTGTGTTGTGTGTCATAGGGTGCCCCCCTGCCCCATATATACAGGAGCAAGGGGGGAGGCCGGCCGGCCCTTGTGGTGCACCAGGAGAGGAGGAGTCCTCCTAGTAGGAGTAGGACTCCCCTTTCCTACTCCTACTAGGAGGGGGAGAGGAAGGAGGAGAGAGAGAAGGAAAGGGGGGCGCCGCCCCCCCCCCCTTACCTAGTCCAATTCGTACCAGAGGGGGAGGGGCGCGCGGCCTGCCCTGGCCGACCCTCTCTCCCTCTCCACTAAGGCCCATGTGGCCCATTAGTTCTCCCGGGGGGTTCCGGTAACCCTCCTGCACTCCGGTTTTCTCTGAAATCACCCGGAACACTTCCGGTGTCCGAATATAGCCGTCCAATATATCAATCTTTATGTCTCGACCATTTCGAGACTCCTCATCATGTCATGATCACATCCGGACTCGAACTATCTTGGTACATCAAAACACATAAACTCATAATACTGATCGTCACCAAGCGTTAAGCGTGCGGACCCTACGGGTTCGAGAACTATGTAGACATGACCGAGACTCGTCTCGGTCAATAACCAATAAGCGGAACACGGATGCTCATATTGGCTCCTACATATTCTCGGAGATCTTTATCGGTCGAACCGCATAACAACATCGTTGTTCCTTTGTCATTGGTATGTTACTTGCAGAGATTGATCGTCGGTATCTCAATACCTAGTTCAATCTCGTTACCGGCAAGTCTCTTTACTCGTTCAGTAATGCATCATCCCTCAACTAACTCATTAGTCACATTTCTTGCAAGGCTTATATTGATGTGCATTATCGAGAGGGCCCAGAGATACCTCTCCGACAATCGGAGTGACAAATGCTAATCTTGATCTATGCCAACTCAACAAGTACGATCGGAGACACCTGTAGAGCACCTTTATAATCACCCAGTTACGTTGTGACTTTTGGTAGCACACAAAGTGTTCCTCCGGTATTTGGGAGTTGCATAATCTCATACTCTGAGGAACATGTATAAGTCATGAATGAAGCAGTAGCAATGAAACTGCAACGATCATAATGCTAAGCTAACGAATGGGTCTTGTCCATCACATCATTATCCTAATGATGTGATCCCGTTCATCAAATGACAACACATGTCTATGGTTAGGAAAACCTAACCATCTTTGATAAACGAGCTGAAGGAAATATGCCCTAGAGGCAATAATAAAAGTTATTATTTATTTCCTTATATCATGATAAATGTTTATTATTCATGCTAGAATTGTATTAACCGGAAACATAATACATGTGTGAATACATAAACCTACAGAGTGTCACTAGTATGCCTCTACTTGACTAGCTCGTTAATCAAAGATGGTTATGTTTCCTAACCATGAACAAGGAGTTGTTATTTGATTAACGGATCACATCATTGGTTGAATGATCTGATTGACATGACCCATTCCATTAGCATAGCACCTGATCGTATAGTTTGTTGCTAGTGCTCTTCTTCATGACTTATACATGTTCCTATGACTATGAGATTATGCAACTCCCGTTTGCCGAGGAACACTTTGGTGCTACCAAACGTCACAACGAATCGGGTGATTATAAAGGTACATTACAGTGTCTCCAAGGTACATGTTGGGTTGGCATATTTCGAGATTAGGATTTGTCACTCCGATTGCCTGGAGAGGTATCTCCGCCCTCTCGGTAATGCTCATCACCTAAGCCTTGCAAGCATTGTAACTAATGAGTTAGTTATGAGATGATGTATTACGAACGAGTAAAGAGACTTGCCGGTAACGAGATTGAACTAGGTATTGATACCGACGATCGAATCCCGCAAGTAACATACCGATGACAAAGGAACAACGATGTTGTTATGCGGTCTCGACCGATAAAGATCTTCAGAGAATATGTAGGAACCAATATGGGCATCCAGGTCCCGCTTATTGGTTATTGACCGTAGAGGTGTCTCGGTCATGTCTACATAGTTCTCGAACCCGTAGGGTCCGCACGCTTAACGCTTCGATGATGCTTACTATGAGTTTTATGATGTTGATGTACCAAGGTTGTTCGAGTCCCGGATGAGATCACGGACATGACGAGGAGTCTCAAATGGTCGAGACATAAAGATTGATATATTGAAGCCTATGTTTGACTCGGAATCACTCCGGTGAAATTGGGAATTTTACTGAGATGCGGGGAGTTCTGAAACCTCCCGGGGTCAATGGGCCTTGATGGGCCTTAGTGGGAAAGAGAAAAGGGGCCCTATAGCTGGCCGCAGCCTTCCCCCTTCCCTAGTCCTATTAGGATTAGGAGAAGGGGTGGCTCTCTCCCTCTCCCTTGGTCAAACCCTAGTTGGACTAGGATTTGGGGGAATCCTACTCCTAGTAGGAGTAGGACACCCCTGTGCGCCTCCCTCTGGCCGGCCAGCCCTCCCTTCCTCCTTTATATCTGAGGCGGGGGCACCCCATGACACACAAGTTGATCGATTAGATCGTTCCTTAGCCGTGTGCGGTGCCCCTTCCACCAGATTACACCTCGATCATACCGTGGCGGAGCTTAGGCGAAGCCTGCGTCGGTGGAACATCATCATCGCACCACGCCGTCGTCGTTGTGAAACTCTCCTCAACACTCGGCTGGATCGGAGTTCGAGGGCGTCATCGAGCTGAACGTGTGCGTAACTCGGAGGTGCCGTCGCGTTCGGTACTGGATCGGTTGGATCGGGAAGAAGTACGACTACATCAACCGCGTTGTTATAACGCTTCGCTTTCGGTCTCGGGTACGTGGACGGATACTCTATCCTCTCGTTGCTATGCCATCACCGTGGTCTTGCGTGATCGTAGGAAAATTTTTGAAATTACTACGTTCCCCAACACGAGCTAGTCAAGTAGAGGCATAATAGGGACACTTTGTTTTGTCTATGTATTCACACATGTACTAAGTTTCCGGTTAATACAATTCTAGCATGAATAATAAACATTTATCATGAAATAAGGAAATAAATAATAACTTTATTATTGCTCTAGGGCATATTTCCTTCAGCGAGTCAATTCCCGTCCACGACGGGTGTCGGCCACTTTTTTCCCGTCTACCCGTACAGCCCGTTCACGTGTCCGTGTAAGGTTCCGTGTAAGTGTGTGTGCCTAGTACGTGGTTTTGCCCAGATTTCCAAGGCGCACATCCAGTTCCGTCCACGACGGGCATCGGCCACTTTTTCACGTGTACCAATACAGCCCGTTCACGGGTCCGTGTAAGGGTGCGTGATCCGAAACTCCCGTGGACAGGGCTTGCAACAAGTTGTACGTGTACTCCATGTCCCAGTCCACCGAGACTAGCACCCTGTCGATCTTATCTAGGCATGTATTTTAAACCGGCCAGATACGAAGCGGAAATGATCATCCAAGCGGGGCGTTGGTTTTTCTTTTTTCCTTTTTACATGTTATGTCTTGATTTATAATTGGTTAAGCCACACCCAATCTCATTTGGGTTTTTATCAATTTTATCATCAGTTGTACTACACTATTCAGTTCTGCCACTAAATGTTTTCACTGTTCAAAAAAGGCATGTTTTCACCGTTACCGGCAGGTCAATGGACGTTGACCACGTTATATGACAATAATGCTACATCCAGTCGAAGCATTTGCTCGAAGAACAGATATACTTAACCTTATCCAATACCTAACCTGCTCGTATCAGTTTTCCTAGCCGGAACCACAATCCCTAGCCGCCACCTGCCAATCCTCAACTGCAACCACCGATCGCCAGACTACCCGCCCAGCTCCGGCGCGCCTCCACTCGCCGCAGCCGCCGCTACCCGCCCAGCGCCGTCCCCGTCGCGGCTTTGGTGCTGCCTCCCGCCCAGCACCGCCACTCGAGGCAGGCAACTCCGGCGCTTCTCCCGCCTGACGCCGCAGCTCCGCCACCTCCCGTGATGCCTTGAAGTGAGTATGCCAATTCTTAGTGTGGTGCGTGTGTGGCTCATAGTAGCTTGTAGAGATGGAATCTCTTGTGTAGAATTTGTAGTAGCTGATTGGTGCCTTATTGATACTCGCGTACAATTTGGTAAACGTGCTCTGATGGCCAGGATAGATACGGATACTAGAAGTAAAAAAAGGCTGCACATGTGAGGTTGTAAACCTTGTTGCGTTTGTGTTGTTTTCACAAAAATGGGCAGGCACCATGTTGAAATTTTCAAAGAAATTTAGAAAATCATGTGCTCCTGCTATCACATTTGTTATTGCTGTCAATTAGTGTGTGATGCATGAATTAGCTAGCTGGAGAAATGGAGTAGCGAGCAACAAGAAACGATAATATATACTGCTCCGTTTGAGTATTATGTTTACCTAAAGGATATAGGACATATATTTCCTTCTACGTCAAAGCTTACCCTTAGCTCCACGTCTCCACCCGCAAAAAAAAAAAAAAAAAAAAAAAAACTCAGCTCAGCTGGTTAGCATGCGCGCCTGTCCAGGTCGTGTTCTTGGGTTCGAAACCCCATGCCACCTTCATGCTCGCCTTATAGGTGGCCTACACTTCAAACAAAGAGAGTATTGACAAACGGGGTAGGAGTATTTTCATCATCTACCTTCGGTCAACGTCCTTTGACATGACAGTAATGGTGATAAATGGCTCTTTTGAGCACGCGTCTAACGGAACGAGTGACGGACCTACGAATAAAATGGAGGATGTGCACACTTTAAAAAAAACTGATGCGGTGTGCCAACTCCAAAAAATGAAAGGTGTCATCACCGAAATAATACATGATAAAAAAAATTCTCAGAATTCTGGATGTGCCATGGCACACCATGCACACACGCTAGGTCCGTCCCTGAACGGAACAGTGGCATTTTTTAGCAATGAAACTTTTTAGTGGCAAAACTGAGTAGTGTAGTACAATATATGGCAAAACTGATAAAAAGCCATCTCATTTTTGATTTAGTGACGTACTACCTTGTCTAGAAAAAAATCTTCACCCATTTCCACCTCTTTTTACCTCGGTCCATCTACCTCCATGATTGGCTCCTGACCACCGGCTTGTCGGCCACCGCCGGCGCGTGGGGCGCCCACGCAGGCCTCGGCGATGAAGTGGGGCAGGCTGCGTTCCGTGCTCTCCCGCGTGCACGCGCTCGTCGAGCGAGCGGACCAGTGGCGGTTCGCCAACCCCGGCGTCGCCGATCTCCTCGCACGGCTCAAGGACGCCGCCTGCGACGCCGAGGACCTCGCGGACGAGCTCGCCACGGACGAGAAGCAGGCGAGCCAGAGCCTCTTCCCATCCGTGCGCGGTTTCCTGCGCGGATTGGTCACCGGCGCGGCGGATAGAGCCAGAGGCGTCAGGTCTCGGCTCGAGAACGCGTGCACCGACCTGGAGCGGGCCCTCGCCATGCTGGATGCGGCCGGCAAGGCGACGCCGCGGCGCGCGTTCCGGGCGACGAGCTCGTTCGCCGGGAGGCCCCTGGTTCTCGGCAGAGACCGGGAGCGCGAGGATGTGGTCCGCCTGCTTCTGAATCCAGGCCGTGCCCACGATTCCGGCGGCGGCGGCGGCGGCGGCAGCGCGAAGCGACGGAAGAGCCGTGACGGCGTGGCCGTGTTGGCAATCCTTGGCATGGGCGGCGTAGGGAAGGCCACTCTGGCGCAGATTGTGTACAACGACCAGAGGATGCAGGACCACTTCGACTTGCGGATGTGGGTTTGCCTGCCAGAATCGCCGGACGTGACGCTGGTGACTAAGGCGATCATAGAGTCGGCGACCAAAGGCGCGGCGGCGCAGACCGGCCTTGGCAACTTGGACTCACTTCAGGTGGTTCTCAGGGATTTGGTCAGGTCCAGGAGGTTCCTTCTTGTCCTTGACAATGCCTGGTGTGAGCCTGTGAGGACAGTCTGGAGTTTCAGTCACTCGTGGCACCTCTGAAGTTTGGGCATCCTGGAAGTGCCATCTTGGTGACTGGTCGCTCTTGCAAGGTTCCGGATGCCGCCGGAGCGGCGGAACTGTTATGTCTGAATGGGTTACCGGAGGAGGCTTATTGGGAGCTGTTCAAGCAGTATGCATTCGCCGATGAGGACCCTGTGAATTGGTGGTCATTGGCAAGAAGATTGTCCATAGGCTCAAGGGCTCCCCTCTTGCTGCCAAGACTGTCTGCATGGCACTGAGCTCTGACATGAGCACAAAGCATTGGAGCATAGTCATGGCAAGTGGACTATGGGAGCTTGAGCAAGGTGCCGGGGGGATTCTCCCTGCTCTCCGACTGAGTTACCAGTACCTCCCGGCACACCTGAAGCAATGCTTCGCATTCTGCGCGATATTTCCGAAAGGGCATATCTTCGGGAAGGAGACTCTGATTGACATGTGGATCGCAGAAGGCTTCATCTCACCCCAAGGCGACTTTGGGAGCATATGCTTGAAAGAATTGCTCAGCAGGTCCTTTTTTCAGCAACACATATTCAGTGACTCATGTTTCGTCATGCATGACCTGATGTCTGATCTCGCACAGTCACTCTCTATAGATGAATGTTTTTGTCTGACTGATGAAAGATGCCTTCCGAAAATCCCTTGTACTGTTCGCCGTCTGTCAGTGTGCACCAAACATCTTGAACTGAGCAAGTTTCTTGAACTGGGTAGATACACAAAGCTGCGGTCACTTTTGATTCTCGGTATGTCTGGGCAAGATTTGAGTTGCTCACTTGATATTTTGTTTGATAAACTGAGTAATATCCGCGTGCTGGTGCTACGGGAGTGTGCGATCAAAGAGCTCCCTAGGAATATTGGCAATCTAAAACTTGTCCGGTATATCGATATCTCTTACACAAAGATCCAATGGTTGCCTGACTCCATTTGCCAACTAAGCAATTTGCAAATTCTGAATGTACTGAACGTCTCTCTGAAGAACCATCCCAAAGGTTTGACTAGATTAATCAATCTGAGGAAATGTTACATGAATAAACCGATTACTTCAGTGATGAGCAATATAAGCAATTTGACATCACTCGAGAACTCGTTGGTATTTGAAATTCTGAAAGGACAAGGGCACAGAATCGCCGAACTGAAGGACATGACACAGCTGACTGAAACTTTACATGTTACGAATCTTGAGAATGTTCTGAAGGATGATGCTTTAAAAGCCAAGATGAACACAAAAGCGCACCTACAACGGTTGATTCTGCAATGGTCTTCAAGTGAAGCTGGTAATGCGGAATTCAGTGATGCTAAGTGTTCAGAAGAAAGCATTATTGTTGAATCACTTCAGCCTCATCCCAACCTTGAGAGTTTGAAATTGAAGCACTACAGTGGCATCCAAACACCATCTTGGTTGCAGGCTGGAAATCTTTGCTGTTTGTCTGAGCTCAGTCTCTCCAACTGCCATTTCCTAACTGAAATCACCAGCCTCCCTTCTTCTCTCAGGAGGTTGCACATCATACGATGCAGAAACCTGAGGAGTCTCGATGAGTGTCTACAAGCACATAGCTTGCAGGGAATCGCCGAAATAACTGTTATGAACTGCTCAAAACTAGCATTGCTCCCTGTGGAAAGATTTCGGGGCTTGCTTCTCTTCGCGTATTGGAAATACAAAACTGTCCAGAGCTTCCACCCACAAGGAAACTGACCCTGCCGCCATCGATGGAGGAGTTGCTTATGAGGTCATGCGGCCATGTTGATGCATCACTTCCATCCTGCTTGCACAGCCTGCCTTCACTCGTAAGCTTGATTATATACAACTGTCCTAACTTACTGTCCCTTCCAGCAGAAGTAATTTCGCAGCTGCGATCACTCTGAGGGATGTATGTCGATAACTGCAGCAGCCTGCGATCCTTGGGTGGATTGCACCACCTTTCATCACTCATCAACCTGCATATTGTGAACTGTCCTAGGTTGACAGACCTTGATCCCTCGATGTTTCTCGACATCGGTGAAGGCCGGGGGTTGCAAAAGCTGGAGTGCCTGACCATCAGCAGTACCTCTCTGCTCAGCCTGATGATGAGAAGCACATTACCTGCCCTTAAAACCGTTGTCCTCTACCAGTCCACTGACTCCGTGGTTGTTCATGGTCCTCACAACAAGAAGCTGTGTTGGTGCTTTCCGGCGGTGCAAGAGCTGTTGTTTCAGGACTGTGGGAATCTTGTTGCACTCCCTGAAGATTTGTACACTTTGTCCACTCTCCAGTTCATGCAGATATTCAACTGTCCGAAGATTCGGTCGTTGCCAAGCTTGCCGGTCTCCCTGAGGACGTTGTCGTTCGAGAAGTGCCACCCTTTGCTGGAGGCGTAGTCTCTGTGACTCCGAAATCAGAGCGAACATCAGCTTGTGTTGCCTGCAGCTTACTGAGTTAAGCTTGCAGCTTTGAGACATTGTAATCATACTATTTGTGCAGGAGTGTTCTTTTTAGTTTCATGTGGACACTTTGTTCCGTCTCGGGAACTCAAATAACACAAAATGTGCGGAATTTGTTCAGCTTGTGTGCTAGAAATCTGAATATAAATGACTGCATTAACTTCCATGTTTCGACACAGCGTAACCATAATCTTTTGTTGAAGCCTTGTTATGACAAGCTTTATATCCGAGGAACTCAAATAGCACAAAGTTTTTGGAATTTGTTCAGCCTGTGTGCTAGGATTCTGAATACAGACCAATGCATACGATTTTTCAGAGCATCAGCTTTACAACTGTTGACAGTGTAACCATAACCATGGTGAATCTGAGTCGACTGGGATTTAGCAATTTCCGCTTGCCAATACCATCTGGATATTTGTTCTGCCTCAGGAGCTCAAATGGCAGTAAGCATCTTGGAATTTATCTGGATACTGGTACTGCCAAAATACACACCAACTTGTTCTTTCTAGAGAATATACACAGCAACTTGGCATTCAGAAAGCCAGGCAAACTCGAGCGAAGTTTTTTTTAGGACAAACTCGAGCGAAGTGGCAGCAGCCTGCCTACAGGGCCAAGCGTGGGCCTCTCCTTCGCTTCCCTTCCCGCCTTGCTGTTGCGATTGCCGCCACAAATCGAGTGGCGGTTAAAAAAGCAGAGGAGAAAGAAAGGGGAAATCCCACCCTCCGTCGCAGCGAGAGGCTCCGGTCACGCTGGCAGCGCGAGCAAGCGGACCTGCAGCTCCATGACGATGGCCGCGCGGCCGATCCCCTCCCCTCCCGCCACCGTCTCCCTGCCCGCCCCACTCCTCTTGCTGCCGCCGATTTCTCGGAAGCCGTCGCCCTCTCTCTCCTTATCCTCCAGCGGCAGAGCACGCCGCGGCGCCCGGTGCTCCGCGGCGAACAAGCCCTCCCCACCTCCCCCTTCCGCCGCTCCGGGCAACGAGGTAAGGTAGCCGCCCCGTCGTCTTTCTTCTTCTCTGTATTTGGGGGCAGAACGGCTCTTGGCTCTGGTCCCGTCGTTGATCGCGTCGTTCGATTCTCGCAGCGGCGGCAGCAGCAGCTCCATGGCCAAGATAAGGAGCGAGGTGCTGTCCCCCTTCCGGTCGGTGCGCATGTTCTTCTACCTCGCCTTCATGGCCAGCGCGGGCCTGGGTAGCCTCATCGCGCTCACGCAGCTCCTCCCGGCGCTGGGGAACCCCGCGAGGGCGGCGGGCGTGGCGGAGACGCTCAAGGGCCTGGGCATCGACGTGGCGGCGGTGGCCGTCTTCGCGTTCCTCTACTCGCGCGACCGCAAGGCCAGCGACGCGCAGGTGGCCAGGCTGACGCGGGAGGAGAACCTGTCGAGGCTCAAGCTCCGCGTCGGCGACGGCGGCCGGGTGGTGCCGCTGAGCGAGCTGCGGGGCAGCGCGCGGCTCGTCATCGTCGCCGGCCCCGCCGAGTTCGTCGCCGAGTCGTTCCGCCGGAGCAGGCCGTTCCTCAGGGACCTCATGGAGAGGGGCGTGCTGGTGCTGCCCTTCCCCACGGACGGCAACGCGCCGGCGCTGGAGTTCGGGGAGGACGGCGACGGGGAGGCGGAGGCGGAGGACGGCGAGGTCGGCAGGAAGAGCAGGAGGCTCTGGCAGCTCACGCCGGTGTACACCTCCGAGTGGGCAAAGTACGAGACCACGAAGGATTTACTCTCTTGCTCGCACACGAAGGATTGACACAATGGCAATCACATCGTGCTGATTGCTGCTGTTGCTTCTTGCAGATGGTTGGCTGAGCAGAAGAAGATGGCGAATGTGACGCCTGATTCCCCTGTGTGAGTAGCACTGAAATTAGTTCGTCTGAACATTTCAGCTGTTTGGATTGTTGGATTCTTATGATGGAATTGCTTGTGCGCAGGTACCTGTCGCTGAGGATGGACGGGCGCGTCCGGGGCAGCGGCGTGGGCTACCCGCCATGGCAAGCGTTCGTGGCGCAGCTGCCGCAGGTCAAAGGGATGTGGTCGGGTCTTTTTGATGGAATGGACGGGAGAGTCTAGTTTCTTTGCGGGCTTCTTTTTTGTGTTCTGTCTTCTGAAATTCCTGTGGTTTTGCAAGCTTGCGTACTACACACATGTAAAGCAGGCAAGGGCATGTCTGAATTGATTAGTTCATGCGCAACTGTCACGATGACAAAAGATGTAAGTTTGACTCTTTTTAAAGATAAGTTTGACTGACTAGTTCTGAGCAAACATATTTTTTTAGAAACGGAGGCATAAGATTTGCCTCATCTGAGCAAACATCATAAACGAAAATGTGACCACCTAATCAACACCTTAAGGGCCTCCTTGATTCAAATAATTTCTCGAGGAAATTTGGAGAGTTCTAATCCTGAGGATTTTCCGCTGCATAGGTTGTTTGATTCGTTGGACTACAATTCCATAGAAAACTTTCTTTAGGTTATAGAAAAACTTTCGTCCACTCCAACTTGATCCTAAGAGCATCTCCACCCAGCCCCCCCCCCCCCCAAGGCCTTTGCGCCGGATTTGGCCAGAGTTATAGCTGACGACCCCAACCCAAAACGAGGGAGCCGAGGGGTCCGATGGAGGCGCCGGCGCTATTATTTACATGTAGCAGGCCCACTGTCAACCTCCCACTCCCTCTCTCCTCTCTCTCTATCTCTCTTGCATGCAACAGGCCCACCCACGTGCACGCCTTCAGCTCGCCCACTATTCATCTCTTTTTCCTCTCATCTCTATTGTCCTTTATTGTTGGGTGGGGGGCACGGCTGGGAAACTCCCCCTCCCATGCCAAATTTTTTCGCCACCATGACCCCAGCCGGCTAAAAAAGGCTCTTTGGGGGGGGGGGGGGGGGGGGGTGTAACGAGTGGAGCTGCTCTAAGCTTTTCCTGCGCACAATCAAAAGCCCATACTAATCCCCTAGTATTGAAGATTGGCATGCCACTTCATTCATCTGTTTTTTTATTCATGCGTTTTAGGAACCTTGCGAATGAAAGAGGCCTTAGATGAAGTTCAATATACTTAGCAATTGGATGCTAGTACAAATTTGCGATTAAACTATTACATGGTGGACTATATTTGCTAATGAGGTTCATCGATCAACATCTACATCCACATACATGATTGTAGATGCCTCGTGCAGTAAATCAACCTAGTACAATGACGAAGACAAAGCTTGTGAAGCCCTCATGGCTCAACCATGGGCGGCGAGAGCGTCTTCTTCAATATTCTCATGTTTAGCCTACTTGTTTGTATAGTCTAATTTTGGCTCCTCGTCGTGTCTTTCATATGTTAGTTTTGGTTTTACCCGCGTTCGACTCCATCACCCCACCTTGCACACATTCCAAGTCCAATTGTAGCCCCATACACATACTGGACACTAATTTGATCAAACATCACCTTAGCGAACATGTCGTCTTCACATGAACGCATGTGCATGTTTGGACCTGGGGTATTCCCTTATTGCTCACTTGCATGAGCTGGCCGCCACGTCCTCATTCTCATACTTATCAGCATCGATTAAAAGATGTCACCACACCTAGCTTCTCGTCGGATGCACCTGCAAGTATGATTGCTACATAATGTTATTGGTCATTGTTCCCTTCATCACGAGCATTTTTTGTTCCTTACAGACTCTTAGTGTCCTTTTTTCTGTCCACTTTGTAGACACCACCATTGCCATAAAGTTTACTAAGCAAAATTAGATTTATTCAAATCCTTGCCACGAGTCTAACATTCTCGAGCACATGTACAACACCACCTTCAAGTCTTGATCTTAACGTCTCCAATGCCAAATAAATTTTATAAAATCATTTGAATAAAAGAGCCCCTAGATCTATGAATAATTGTCATCCAAGCTGGGAAGATCACAACCAACGAGACAAATACACGCCCAAACCATCTAACCTTGGTGTAGCAAGGTTCCATTTGATTGGTTAGTTTGCTCTACACATGAGTGTGGTGTTCCTTCTTGTTTTTTACGTGTTCTGTTCTAGGAGCGAGGCTAATGCCAGGTACCCACCACACGATTCTACAGAATAAACTCTTCCAAATGTATTAAAAGGCCATCGAGACACGAGACGTGCAATAACCACAATGCCCTATCCCCTTTCACCTCAGATGCAAAGGAAATAACAATAGGGGAATCACAAATTCCAATAGTTTTGTTAAAAGCTTGGCATTGGGGACAATATAGCTTTCAAATAGCACAGATGAACTTTCAGAAATATTATGATAAACTTGTAGAAATTTATAATTAACATTTACACAACTTTACCGCCTAAATTATTGTTGGGGAACGTAGTAATTCAAAAAAAAATCCTACGATCACGCAAGATCTAACTAGGAGATGCAAAGCAAAGAGAGGGGAGAGTGTGTCCACGTACCCTCGTAGACCGAAAGCGGAAGCGTTTAGTAACGCGGTTGATGTAGTCGAACGTCTTCACGATCCAACCGATCCAAGTACCAAACGTACGGCACCTCCGTGTTCTACACACGCTCAATACGATGACGCCCTCAAGCTCTTGATCCAGCTTGAGGGCGAGGAGAGTTCCACAAGACGGCTGACGGCATGGCGGCGATGATGATGAAGTTACGGTAGAGGCTTCGCCTAAGCACTATGACGATATGACCGAGGTGGTAAACTGTGGAGGGGGGCACCGCACACGGCTAAGAGATGTCTGTTGTGCCTTTGGGGTGCCCCCCCTCCGTATATAAGGGGGGACGAGGAGGTGGCCGGCCTAAGGGGTGCGCCATAAGGGGGAGTCCTACTTGGACTCCTAGTCCAAGTAGGATTCGCCCCCCCCCCCCTTCCTTCCACCGGAGAGGGAAAAGGGGAAGGGAGAGAGAGGGAGAAGGAAAGAGGGGGGCCGGACCCCTCCCTTAGTCCAATTCGGTTTGGGCAGGGGGGGGGGGGCGCCCCTCTCACGTGGCCTTTCTCCTCTCCTCCAATAAGGACCAATAGGCCCAATACTTCTCCCGGAGGTTCCGGTAACCTCCCGGTACTCCGGAAAAATGCCCGGACCACTCGGAACCATTCCGATGTCCAAATGCAACCTTCCAATATATGAATCTTTACCTCTCGGCCATTTCGAGACTCCTCGTCATGTATGTGATCTCATCCGGGACTCCAAACAAACTTTCGTCATCAAATCACATAACTCATATTACAAATCGTCACCGAGCGTTAAGCGTGCGGACCCTACAGGTTCGAGAACTATGTAGACATGACCGAGACACATCTCCGGTCAATAACCAATAGCAGAACCTGGATGCTCATATTGGCTCCTACATATTCTACAAAGATCTTTATTGGTCAAACCGCATAACAACATACGTCATTCCCTTTGTCATTGGTATGTTACTTGCCCGAGATTCGATCATGGTATCATCATACCTAGTTCAATCTCGTTACCGGCAAGTCTATTTACTCGTTCCGTAATGCATCATCCCATAACTAACTCATTAGTCACATTGCTTGCAAGGCTCATAGTGATGTGCATTACCGAGAGGGCCCAGAGATACCTCTTCGATACACGGAGTGACAAATCCTAATCTCGATCTATGCCAACTCAAGAAACACCATCGGAGACACCTGTAGAGCATCTTTATAATCACCTAGTTACTTTGTGACATTTGATAGCACATAAGGTGTTCCTCCGGTATTCGGGAGTTGCATAATCTTATAGTCAAAGGAACATGTATAAGTCATGAAGAAAGCAATAGCAATAAAACTAAACATTATGCAAAGCTAATAGATGGGTCTTGTCCATCACATCATTCTCTAACGATGTGATCCCGTTCATCAAATGACAACACATGTCTATGGTCAGGAAACTTAACCATCTTTGATTAACGAGCTAGTCAAGTAGAGGCATACTAGGGACACTCTGTTTGTCTATGTATTCACACATGTACTAAGTTTCCGGTTAACACAATTCTAGCATGAATAATAAACATTTATCATGATATAATAAAATATAAATAACAACTTCATTATTGCCTCTAGGGCATATTTCCTTCAGTCTCCCACTTGCACTAGAGTCAATAATCTAGATTACATAGTAATGATTCTAACACCCATGGAGTCTTGGTGCTGATCATGTTTTGCTCGTGAGAGAGGCTTAGTCAACGGGTCTGCAACATTCAGATCCGTATGTATCTTGCAAATATCTATGTCTCCCTCCTTGACTTGATCGCAGATGGAATTGAAGCGTCTCTTGATGTGTTTGGTTCTCTTATGAAATCTGGATTCCTTCGCCAAGGCAATTACTCAAGTATTGTCACAAAAGATTTTCAATGGACCTGATGCACTAGGTATTATACCTAGATCGGATATGAACTCCTTCATCTAGACTCCTTCATTTGCTGCTTCTGAAGCAGCTATGTACACCGCTTCACACGTAGATCCCGCCATGACACTCTGGTTGGAACTGCACCAACTGACAGCTCCACCACTCAATATAAATACGTATCTGATGTGTGACTTAGAGTCATCCGGATCAGTGTCAAAACTTGCATCGACATAACCATTTACGGCGAGCTCTTTGTCACCTCCATAAACGAGAAACATATCCTTAGTCCTTTTCAGGTATTTCAGGATGTTCTTGACCGCTGTCCAGTGATCCATTCCTGGATTACTTTGGTACCTCCCTGCTAAACTTATAGCAAGGCACACATCAGGTCTGGTACACAACATTGCATACATGATAGAACCTATGGCTGAGGCATAGGGAATGACTTTCATTTTCTCTCTATCTTCTGTAGTGGTCGGGCATTGTGTCTGACTCAACTTCACACCTTGTAACACAGGCAACAACCCTTTCTTTGACTGATCCATTTTGAACTTCTTCAAAACTTTATCCAGGTATGTGCTTTGTGAAAATCGAATTAAGTGTCTTGATCTATCTCTATAGATCTTGATGCTCAATATATAACCAGCTTCACCGAGGTCTTTCATTGAAAAATTCTTATTCAAGTATCCCTTTATGCTATCCAAAAATTATGTATTATTTCCAATCAACAATATGTCATCCACATATAATATTAGAAATGCTACAGAGCTCCCGCTCACTTTCTTGTAAATACAGGCTTCTCCAAAAGTCTGTATAAAACCATATGCTTTGATCACACTATCAAAGCGTATATTCCAACTCCGAGAGGCTTGCACCAGTCCATAAATTGATCGCTAGAGCTTGCACACTTTGTTAGCACCTTTAGGATCAACAAAACCTTCTGGTTGCATCATATACAACTCTTCTTTAAGAAATCCATTAAGGAATGCAGTTTTTACATCCATTTGCCAAATTTCATAATCATAAAATGCGGTAATTGCTAACATGATTCGGACAGACATAAGCATTGATACATCTCCAACATATCTACTTTTCCAAACACTATTGCCCTTGTTTTGAACTCTAACTTGCATGATTTGAATGGAACTAACCCGGACTGACGCTGTTTTCAGCAGAACTGCCATGGTGTTATTTTTATGCAGAAATAAAAGTTCTCAGAATGACATGAAAATCCACAGAGACACGTTTTGGAATTAATGAAAAATACTAGCGTAAGAATCAGCATCAGGGGGCCCACACCCTACCCACGAGGGTGCAGGGCGCCCCCCTGGGGCGCGCCCCCTGCCTCGTGGGCCCCCTGGGACTCCACCGAGCCCAACTCCATATATTCACTTTCGAGGAGAAAAAAATCAGAGAGAAGGATTCATCGCGTTTTACGATACGGAGCCACCGCCAAGCCCTAATCTTCCTCGGGAGGGCTGATCTGGAGTCCGTTCGGGGCTCCGGAGAGGGGAATCCGTCGCCATCGTCATCATCAAACATCTTCCATCACCAATTTCATGATGCTCTCCGCCGTGCGTGAGTAATCCCATCTTAGGCTTGCTGGACGGTGATGGGTTGGATGAGATTTACCATGTAATCGAGTTAGTTTTGTTAGGTTTGATCCCTAGTATCCATTATGTTCTAAGATTGATGTTGTTATGACTTTGCTATGCTTAATGCTTGTCATTAGGGCCCGAGTGCCATGATTTCAGATCTGAACCTATTATGTTTTCATGAATATATGTGAGTTCTTGATCCTATCTTGCAAGTCAATAGTCACCTACTATGTGTTATGGTCCGGCAACCCTGAAGTGACAATAATCGAGACCACTCCCGGTGATGACCGTAGTTTGAGGAGTTCATGTATTCACTAAGTGTTAAAGCTTTGGTCCGGTACTCTATTAAAAGGATGCCTTAATATCCCTTAGTTTCCAATAGGACCCCGCTGCCACGGAAGGGTAGGACAAAAGATGTCATGCAAGTTCTTTTCCATAAGCACGTATGACTATATTCGGAATACATGCCTACATTACATTGATGATCTGGAGCTAGTTCTGTGTCACCCTATGTTACAACTGTTGCATGAGGAATCACATCCGACATAATTATCCATCATTGCTCCATTGCCTACGAGCTTTTCACATATTGATATTTGCTTATTTACTTTTCCGTTGCCACTGTTACGATTGCTACAAAAACTACTATTGTTACTTTTGCCACCGGTACTGTTACTTTCATACTACTTTGCTGCAGATATTAAGTCTTTTAGGTGAGGTTGAATTGACAACTCAACTGCTAATACTTGAGAATATTCTTTGGCTCCCCTTGTGTCGAATCAATAAATTTGGGTTGAATACTCTGCCCTCGAAAACGGTTGTGATCCCCTATACTTGTGGGTTATCAAGACTATTTTGTGGCGCCGTTCCCAGGGAGCATAGCTCTATTCTTTGAGTCACTTGGGATTTATATCTGTTGATCACTATGAGGAACTTGAAAGATGAAAGAACCAAGATTTTTCCCTCAACTACGAGGGGAGGTAAGGAACTGCCATCTAGCTCTGCACTTGATTCACCTTCTGTTATGAGTAAATTTGCGACACCTACACCTGTTATTGATTCTGATATGTCGCATGTTATTGATGATTCCACTTCTGCTATGCATGATGCTTATGATGAAACTACTTCTATGCCTGATAATACTATGCCATTAGGTGAATTTCTTGATGAACAACTTGCTAGGGTTAGAGAGAATGAAATTACTGAAATAGATAATATTGATGAAAGTGATGATGAAGATTCTCCCCCTAGATATGAGTTGCCTGATGTGCCTGAGGGTTATGTTATGGATGAAGAAACTACTAGAGACCTTTTTGCTTGCAAAGATAGATATGATCTTAAGAAACTGTTAGCTAAGCTGAAAGAAAAGTCTTTGAATGCTAGAATGAAATATGACCCTACTTTTGCTACTTCACCTATCTGTATTTCTGATAAGGATTATGATTTCTCTGTCGATCCTAAGTTAGTTACTTTGGTTGAATCTGATCCTTTTATGGCAATGAATCTGAAACTGTTGTGGCACATCTTACTAAATTGAATGATATAGCCACCCTATTCACTCATGAGGAAAAAATTCGTTACTACTATATCCTTAAGTTATTTCCGTTCTCATTAAAGGGTGATGCTAAAACATGGTTTAATTCTCTTGCTCCTGGTTGTGTGCGTAGTCCCCAGGATATGATTTATTACTTCTCTCCTTAATATGTCCCCGGTCATAAGAAACAAGTTGCCTTAAGGGAAATATATAATTTTGTGCAAATTGAAGAAGAGAGTCTCCCACAAGCTTGGGGGAGGATTCTCCGATTACTTAATGCTTTGCCTGATCATCCTCTCAAGAAAAATGGAATACTTGATATCTTTTATAATGGACTAACCGATGCTTCCAGAGACCACCTGGATAGTTGTTGTGGTTGTGTTTTCAGGGAAAGAACTGTTGAGCAAGCTGAATTACTATTGAATAATATATTGAGTAATGATAATGATTGGACAATTCTTGAACCAATTCCTAAGCCAACTCCAAAGAAAAGGGGTATTCTCTTTCTTAGTCCTGAAGATATGCAAGAGGAAAAGAAATATATGAAAGAAAAGGGTATTAAAGCTGAAGATGTTAAGAATTTACCACCTATTAAAGAATTACATGGTCTTAATAACCCGACACAGGTAGTAAAGGTAAATTCTCTCTATAGATTTGATGAAGGTGATATTCCTCGTAATAAGTCTGCTAGCCAATGCTTAGATGAGTTTGATAATTTTATTGTTAAACAGGAAAACTTCAATGCTTATGTTGGTAGACAATTGAAACGTAATGCTTATATGGTTGAAGACTTGAGTGATTATATGTCTAGAGTTAAAGGTGACCTTAAACTTATCAGTAAACATGCTTCTATGGTTACCACTTAGGTAGAACAAGTGCTTAAAGCACACGATGATTTGCTCAATGAATTAAATAATAAGAAAAATGGTAATGTTGTTAGAGTTATGACTAGAGGGGGTAGAATGACTCAGGAACCTTTGTATCCTAAGGGCCACCCTAAGAGTTGAGCAAGATTCTCAGAGAACTAATGTTGATACACCTAGTCATTCTAAGAAGAAGAAAAAGAAAAATGATAGGACTTTGCATGCTTCTAGTGAACCTGTTGTTGACACACCTGAGAATCCCAATGATATTTCTATTTCTGATGCTGAAACACAATCTGGTAATGAACATGAACCTAGTGATAATGTTAATGATGATGTTCATATTGATGCTCAACCTAGCAATAACAATGATGTAGAGACTGAACATGCTGTTGATCTTGATAACCCACAATCAAAGAATCAACGTTATGATAAGAGAGACTTCGTTGCTAGGAAGCATCAGAAGAAAGAGAACCATGGGTTCAGAAACCCATGCCTTTTCCTCCTAAACCATCCAAGAAAAAGGATGATGAGGACTTTGAGCGCTTTGCTGAAATGATTAGACTTATCTTTTTGCGTATGCGTTTGACTGATATGCTTAAAATGAATCCTTATGCTAAGTATATGAAAGATATTGTTACAAATAAAAGAAAGATACTGGAAGCTGAAATTTCCACCATGCTTGCCAATTATACTTTTAAAGGTGGAATACCTAAGAAACTAGGAGATCCAGGATTAGCAACTATACCATGCTCCATTAAAAGGAACTATGTTAAAACTGCTTTATGTAATCTTGGAGCCGGTGTTAGTGTTATGCCTCTCGCTTTATATCGTAGACTTGATTTGAATAAGTTGGCACCTACTGAAATATCTTTGCAAATAGCTGATAAATCAACTGCTATACCTATCGGTATTTGTGAGGATGTGCCTATTGTGGTTGCAAACGTTACTATTTTAACGGACTTTGTTATTCTTGATATTCCCGAGGACAATAGTATGTCTATTATCCTTGGTAGACCCTTTTTTAATACTGCAGGGGCTGTTATTGATTGCAACAAAGGCAATGTCACTTTTCATGTTAATGGTAATGAGCATACGGTACACTTTCCGAGGAAACAACCTCAAGTCCACAGTATCAATTCTATTGGAAAAATTTCAACGATTACTATTGGAGGTTTTGAATTCCCTCTTCCTATTGTCAAGAAGAAATATGATATTCTTATTGTTGGGGATATACATATCCCCGTTGAGGTGACCTATTCGAAAATTCTCCGGTTTCATGGGATTCGGAAAGAGTTTGTTAACAAGACTTGATCAACCTTGTTAGTGGATTCCTTTTGATGAGGACGAGATGGATGAAGTTAGAAAGAAAAACTCTCTGTACCCTCCTTTTACTTTCTGTTATTTAGATTAAATAAAGCAAAAAATAGTATTTTATGTATGTTTTATGAATTATCCTTGCAATAAAAATACCCTGGAAATAAAAGTTTTCCAAACGTCTTGAAAATTAAATATGATTTTTTGTAGAATATTTAAGAATTTGTGGCACTAAGAACACACCAGGGGCCCCACCATTTGGCCACGAGGGCACAGGGTGCGCCCACCCCCCTGGGGCTCGCCCCCTGCCTCGTGGGCCCCACGTGGACCCCCTCCACTTATTCCAGCACCCACTCACTTCGTCTTCCTCTAGAAAAAAATCCTCCCATAGCTCAAACCCGTGTTCTAGCTCATCTTGCTGCAATTTTCGATCTCTTTGCTCAAAGCTCCATTCACAAAGCTGTTTGGGGAGATTGTTCTTCGGTATGTGACTCCTCCAAAGGTCCAATTAGTTTTTGTTCTAGTGCTTTATTTATTGCAATTTTTTGCTGCCAAGGTGACCCTGTTCTTGAGCTAGCATGTCAAATTTATATGGTCCAAAGTAGCTTTAATGCATGATATAGCCTCTAGGCATCTGTGGGAGTAGTTGCTATCAATCTTGTTGAGTTTGGTTCACTTTTATTTTGAGTCACTAAAATTTCAGAAATTTTTCAGAGAAAGAAAAATGCATAGGAAAATGTACCTAGGTGGTTCCTCAAGGAAGCAAGGACCAAGGCTCGCGATACGTGAGCCGGACGATGAACCATCAAGGGAAGCTCAAGTGCGGCCTTGTGAATGGCCGTTAGAGGAGTTTATGGTCCAGGCAGGCATCAAGGATGAATTTGACGTGTATGTGCGTAATGCCGATCTTGAGGACTTCGTGTCAGATAAGTGCCTGCAGTACCACTAACTAACTGATTCCTTTGTGAGGAAGTTTAAATTTACATCCTCGCGCAATTCTCACACTGTTTTATTTGATCTTTATGATAAATCATATACCATGGACTTAGAAAATTTTCATACTGCTTGTAAACTCTCACATTGGGGCAATGTTAGTGAACCTCGCAAATCTGAATATAAAGACTTACAAGATACCATAGGGAGCATTCATTTCCCTTCCATACATTATTTTGCTCTCTTTATAGGTAGATGCATTAACGGTAAAGATGAGGCTTGTCACATGTGCGTTCCAGATCTTTGTGTCCTCAAGAGTGCAGCATTAGGTGATAAACAATATAACTTGGGGGCCATTGTTGCACGAAGGTTGCATCTTAACGGTACAAGTGGGGATTTGTTTGGTGGAATTTATGCAACTCGTGTAGCTAATTATGTTGGTGTACCCATACATCGAAATGATATGAAGTTGCCTCCTGCTTATCTAGATTATAGTGATATGGTTCGCCATCGGTTTCTTGAGAGGAATGAACAGTTCCTCCAGTACCGACTAATCTTTGACAGACGGCGCACCATCCATGTTGCCATCCCTGCTCCTACTTTCTTTAACTTTCAGGCAAAAGGAGATATGTTATAACCAGGGAGGAGGCGAACGATTATGAGAGGAGGACGGAGGCATCTCGCCTCCAAGCTGCAGCTCTTCAGGCAGTAGCTGCTGCATCTCGGTACGACCCAGCTATGACTTTGGATATCCGCCGGGCCAGCAGTGGCCATACACCAACTTAGGCCAAAAGCCTAAGCTTGGGGGAGTACGTATTTCTCACTGACATTACATTCATGTTCACACACTGAAAGTGCTAGTTATCGACTAGAGGGGGTGAATAGGTGATTTTTATGAAAGTCTTCAAAACATGAAAGTTTCGAAGACAAACAATAGAAATGAACCTATTGACATGCAGCGGAAGATAGACTACACTAGGCAAGCCATAATCAAGTATTCAATGAAGTGAAAGCATGAAGACTATTAGCAGCTAGGAAGTATGGATCAGGATGGAAGATAGTATGAAGCCAATCAGAACAAGTAACTACACAGTGAAGTCAAACAGACAGTGCAAGCAGGCAATGACTTCACGAACAAACTGTATGTAAAGAGACGGAGAAGGTAGAACCAGTCTCTTGGAGAGGACAAGGATTTGTTGGACCAGTTCCAGTTGCTGTGACAACTGTACATCTGGTTAGGGAGGCTGAGATTCAACTCAGAAGACCGCGTCTTCACCTTATTCCCTTTGAGCTAAGGACACCCAATCCTCTCCCAATCACTCTGGTAAGTCTTCAAGGTAGACTTCCAAACCTTCACAGACTTCGTTCACCGGCAATCCACAATGACTCTTGGATGCTCAGAACGCGACGCCTAACCGGCTGGAGGATTCACAATCCTCAAGTGTAACAAGTCCTCAGGTCACGCGGACAGAAAGACTTCAGTGATGCCTAACACTCTTTGGCTCTGGGTGTTTTGGGCTTTGTCCTCGCAAGTATTTCTCTCTCTCAAATGCTTCGGAGGTGGGTTGCTCTCAAACGATAAAAGTCGTGCACTAACTCTGAGCAGCCACCAATTTATGGTGTAGTGGGTGGGCTATTTATAGCCACTAGGCAACCCGACCTGTTTTATCCGAAATGACCCTAGGTCACTAAGGAACCGACACGTGTTCCAACGGTCATATTTCAAACACACGCGGCAGCTTGACTTGGGCTACAAGTAAAGATGACTCATCCAGCTCTGGATAAGATTTGCTCTCATTTTCTTCGCTCAAAGACATAGGATTTGGTTGAGCATCACTTCAGTCACTCTGACTTTGTTCACTTGGACCCCACTTAACAGTACGGTGGTTCCTATGACTCAATAGAGAAGAAAAGGAAACTACGAAACAACTATGTCTTCGCACTCCATAGTCTTCACGTGAATGTCTTCTCGAGTCATGAACTGCGATGTGTTTGTATTCACATACCACCATTGTCTTCATTCATTTTTAGGGGTCAACTCCGATAGGTAAACCGAATCAATGAGGGACTACTACCTATGTTATCCTGCAATTCTCACAAACTCATTAGTCCCACAACCAGGTTTGTCGTCAATACTCCAAAACCAACTAGGGGTGGCACTAGATGCACTTACAATCTCCCCCTTTTTGGTGATTGATGACAAACTGGTTGAAGTTTTCAACGGGGATAAAAGTATGTGAAATTGTAAAGGATTAGGATAGTGTCTTCATAAGTAATGAAAGGCTCCCCCTGTAGATGTGCATATAAGTAATTTGCTTTTGGAATGCAAATGCACATGGCATGTTGTACTTGTGGAGATCCTCTTCAACTTATGAGGGAAATTCATCATGCACGAAAAGATATAACGAAGATAATGACATGCATAACGAAAAATGGACGTATGCGAAATGACTTCGTGCGGGATTTATCATCGCATCACATATTAGCAGAAAAAGTAGCAGACGACCATCAAGTTTAAGTGTTACAACTCAAAGAACAAGAAGTAGAAAAAGCGAGAGTTGTAAGCACTTGGAAAAAGTATAGCAACCACCCTTATGGACCCGCTTGAAGATTATCAACTCATATGCTTCTCCCCCTTTTGTCAGTAAGGACCAAAAAGGTTTGAAGAGATAGAGCC
Organism: Aegilops longissima; assembly: GCA_021605205.1. NCBI lineage: Eukaryota > Viridiplantae > Streptophyta > Magnoliopsida > Poales > Poaceae > Aegilops > Aegilops longissima. The sequence continues at coordinate 605,280,987 of CM038677.1, read as the reverse complement.
TCTACTCGTTCCCATGAGGAGTAGGTGGTGAAGCAGCAGGGTCGTCGTTGAGGTTTGGTGGTGCAGAGGAGCTTGGTGCAGTGTCGATATGCGCCGAAGTTGGAGGTGCTGAAGTAGCATCATCTTGGTCATCAATGACTCTGGCATTAACACTTGCAGCTGAGGAGGAATAGTCAGAGTCGTCAAGTGAGGGAGTCCGATGCAAGACAACATTCCTTGGAGGAGTGGAGTCAAACTTGAATCTCTCTGTGAATCCATCATCTTGAAGATCTGCTTCAGCACTCAGCAATGTCAGACTCTTCCATGACCTCCGACAGGTTTCATGAGTGACAAAGGCATTCTTGGTGGCAAGGTTGCAAATGCGATTGACATCCACCAAGAGGCTTTGCATCTGACGCTTCAGCCAGTTGTGATGCTTATCCTGTTTCCGATGCAAGGCGACGAGAAGCTCTCGGTCATTGAGAACACGAGATTGCTTCCGAGGCCTTTGAGCAATGGTGCTTTCAGTGGCTTCAGTATGGGCACGGTGAGGTGCACGTAGATTTCCAGCCAAAGGATAAACACGAGTGATAGCCTGAACTCCTTCAATGGGCTGTGTGAAGCTTTGGTGATCAACATTATGAAGATAAATTGGCTCCTTGGCAGGCTCTGGGTAGATGGTTTCAACAGACATATCAACCTCTGGCAAGAATATCAGATGGTTGCGTGCAGAGGGTTGATAGTTGACAGCTGAATGAAGCTTGATAAGGCGCATAACCCATGGAGCGTAGAACTTCAGACCAAAGAGGTCAGATCCAGAAGCAGCCAATTGCCTGATAAAGAAGTCTTGAGCATTGAAGCTGGTGCCATTGAAGATATAAAAGACCAATGTCTTCATTGCTCCTTCAAGCTTCGTTGCAGAAGAATGTCCCTTGACAGGCCATAGAGTTCGCCTGATGATATGATAAATAGTGCGGGGCAGATACTCTAGGTCTTCAACAAAGAATTCTCTTGGGTATTCAGCGTCACGTGGCAGTGGCTTCATCATGCTCAACATTTGGCTCATGTTGGGCTCTGGCTTCTGAAAGATGCTCTCCAAAGCATTGCGGTGAAGCTGACAACCGGGCTCGAAGAGTTCACCTGGAGTGGGCAGGCCAGTGAGCTCAATAATATCTAGAGCTTTGGCTTCGTGGTGTGCATTGCCTGTCATCCACTCAAGGATCCAAGTCTTCGGATCCCTGTTGTAGCCGCGAATGTGGAGGGTAGCATAGAATTGTAGCAGAAGCTCTTCATTCCAATGCTCTTTATCAGTCACAAAGTTCAGAAGACCAGCATCACGGAAACAGTCAAGAGCTTCTTCTAAGCAGCGCAGTCCAGCAATAGCTTCACAGTCTAGACGCATATGGGGAAAGATGCGCCCTTGATCATAGAGAACACAAGAATAGTAACTACGCTGCTGATAGCTCCAGAACCGATCAGATGAAATTCTTGGTTTGGAGTAGGGGTTCTTGGCACTATCAAAGAAGGTGTTGTGTGCAATGAAGCCATTTGCATTGAAAGATCCTGGTGAAGTTGCAGTACCTGGAAACCTTGGCAACCTTGGCTTAGGCTTCTGGACCTGAGGCATGTGCTCTATATGATAGTCAAATTGTGGACCGGCAGCAGGTGGAGGAACCAGAATGGGCCATCTGACAGTAACCACCTGACCACGATCAAATGCTTTCTCAATGGTGTGTGGCCTTGGAGGCGTACAGAGCAAAGATGGCGATGGTATTAACTTCAGTCGCGTGGATTTGCATCAAAAGATTGGCTTCAGGTGCATTGACTTCTGGCACCATATTAACTTCAGGCGCCACATTAGCTTAAGCCATAACAACGTCATTGGCTTCAGTCGAGTTGTTTGTGGCCGCCTTAGTATTGTCAGCCTCCACTTGAGTACCTGGAGGGTCGGACACGTTCTCCTCGAGAACAACTTCAGGGTTGGTCGGGGGTGTAGCAACACGTTCTTCTTCTTCTCTTGGTTCTTCTTGTTCATCGGCTGATGCAACCGGAATGACTTCAGCAGCTTTGGCTTCAGACTATGAGTTGTTCGCAGTTGGAGTGGCTTCAGGAAACACTTGGCGTGATACTGCGTGGTGGTGCTCTTCTCCTTCTGGAACACTCGAAAGAGTGACATGTGGCCTTGGTCCTTTGCGAAGCCTGCGAAACGCTGGCGACGCTTGTGGAGATGGAGTTGTCTAGGCCACAAAGTCTTCATCATCAAGCACCGTAGTGGTGACTTGAGTTGGGGGAGTACGTGGTGATTCTTCTTGATGGGGGGGGGGGGACTTGAGGGTGATTAGCCCATGAATCATCCTGAGCGATTGGCGTTAATGGACGACCAATGCTGATGAGTTCTCTGTTCGTGAGAACAGGCGATGATACCATGTTGTGCTTGTAGGATCGAAAGTATGTCTAGAGGGGGGGTGATTAGACTACTTGACCAAATAAAACTTATCCTTTTCCCAATTTTAGTTCTTGGCAGATTTTAGCAACTTTGGACAAGTCAAGCAATCTTAACACAATTCAAGCAAGCATGCAAAGAGTATATGAGCAGCGGAAAGTAAAGCATGCAACTTGCAAGAATGTAAAGGGAAGGGTTTGGAGGATTCAAACGCAATAGGATACACGGATGTTTTTGTCGTGGTTCCGATAGGTGGTGCTATCGTACATCCACGTTGATGGAGACTTCAACCCATGAAGGGTAACGACTGCCCGAGTCCACAGAGGGCTCCACCCATGAAGGGTCCACGAAGAAGCAACCTTGTCTATCCCACCATGGTCGTCGCCCACGAAGGACTTGCCTCACTAGCGGTAGATCTTCACGAAGTAGGCGATCTCCTTGCCCTTACAAACTCCTTGGTTCAAATCCACAATCTTGTCGGAGGTTCCCAAGTGACACCTAGCCAATCTAGGAGACCCCACTGTCCAAGAAGTAACAAATGGTGTGTTGATGATGAACTCCTTGCTCTTGTGCTTCAAATGATAGTCTCCCCAACACTCAACTCTCTCTCACAGGATATGGATTTGGTGGAGAGAGATTTGAGTGGAAAGCAACTTGGGGAAGGCTAGAGATCAAGATTCATATGGTAGGAATGGAATATCTTGTCCTCAACACAAGTGTAGGTGGTTCTCTCTCAGAAAAGGTAAGTTCGAAGTGTAGGTTCGTTCTGATGGCTCTCTTCATGAATGAAGAGGAGGTGGAGGGGTATATATAGCCTCCACACAAAATCTAGCCGTTACACACAACTTGCCAATCTCGGTGGGACCGAATTGATAAACTCGGTCGGGCCGATTCAGCAAATCTAGTGACCGTTAGGATTTTCGGTGGGACCGACATGCAACTCGGGAGGACCGATATGGTTAGGGTTAGGGCATAACATAATCTCGGTGAGACCAATTACACAAACTCGGTGAGACCGATTTTGGTAATAAGCTAACCAGAGAGTTGGTTAGGTAAACTCGGTGGGACCGATTCGCTCATTTTGGGTGAGACTGAAATGTTATGAAAGGGAAACAGAGAGTTTACATTGCAATCTCGGTGGGACCGATCGCTCATCACGGTAGGACCGAAACATTATGAAGGGAAACAGAGAGATTACAATCCCATCTCGGTGAGACCGAGATCCCTATCGGTGAGACTGATTTGCCTAGGGTTTGTGGCAGTGGCTATGACATCTGAACTCGGTGGCGCCGGATAGAAAGAATCGGTGGGGCCGAGTTTGACTTTTGGTTTAGGTCATATGTGGATGTGAGAAAGTAGTTGAGGGCTTTGGAGCATATCACTAAGCATTTTGAGCAAGAGCCTCATTAAGCAACACCTCATCCCTCCTTGATAGTATTGGCTTTTCCTATAGACTCAATTTGATCTTGGATCACTAAAATAGAAAATATAGAGTCTTGAGCTTTGAGATTGAGCCAATCCTTTTGTCCTTAGCATTTTGAGGGGTCCACTTTTCTCATCCATGCCATGCCAATCATTGAGCTTTCCTGAAATATTAATCTTGAAATAGCATTAGCTCAATGAGCTATATGTTGTTAGGAATTACCAAAACCACCTAGGGATAGTTGGACTTTCAATCTCCCCCTTTTTGGTAATTGATGACAACATATAGATCAAAGCTTCGACAAATGATAATAAGAGTGAAAAACATTTTCGCTTTGAGAAGTATGTGAAAAGCAAGAGCTCCCTCTAAATCAGTTGATGTAGATGGAGCTGGTGGAGTGGGTGCTGGAGCTGGTGGCACTGAAGCTGTAGCTGGTGCAGATGAAGTTGCTCTAGTGTCTGTAACTGGCACTGCAGCAGATCTCTGTCCTCTGGGCACTCTAGCAAAAGCATCAGTGGTAGACTTGTCCTTCTTCTCCTGCACTTCATCCTGAAGTTGCTCAACAACTGACTATCTCAGTGACCTTCACATCTAAATCATAGAACTTCGCTCCATGATCCTCTCCAAGCTCTCCCGGTTTTGAGTCGTGGTGGCCAATCCCTTCTCAATCCTCGAGTGGAGGCAATCAGTAGCCAAGCTGATCTTGCTTGCTCTTCGAAGATACCGAGATGCCTCATCAATGGTTGGCATCTTTGCAGCCTTTTTAGTCCCTGGCTTCTCCTCTTTGCTTGTGCTTGGACGGAAGATGGTTCATTCTCATCCATTACCACGTTGTTGTCCTCAAAGTCCGGGTAGATGGGCATATGATCCTTGTCCAAGAGATATGTGTCGATGCCCATCTTGGAGTTGATTAGCTCCTGGATCTGTGGGGCATACCCACAACTTCTCTTCGATCTGCAAATGTTCTCTTTATAGTTTCCACAATTAGGCTCATGACTTTGAAATTTTGAGGCACATCAAATATGTGAAGCAGGTTAATTGCATGGCCTCTGATCATCTTGTGATCACCTCACTTTGGCAATAGAGTGTGCCTGAGGTTCCAGTTGATTGTTGGCAAACCTGACAGAAGGTAACGTACTGATCCAAATTTGTGTGTCTCAAGAGGAGCATCTGGGATCTCTCTGTACATATGTGCCATGGTGTTGTGATCCTTCTTCTTCTTGGCGTAGACATCCAAGTCATCTTCATTCTCCTTAGGAGCATTGATCAATTTTGCCCATTCTTCAACTGTTGATTGGTACCTAGTACCTTTAGACATCCAGACAATCCTTCCATCTGGGTAGAAATGAGCTGTGGAGTAGAACTGCATAATAAGCTCATCATTCCAATTTGTGAGCTTCTGCCCAACAAAGTCCTCTACTCCACAAGACTTGAAACTATCATAGACTCCAGGATAGTGTTCTTCATTTTCCCTGATGTACTTCCAGTCCACCTGAGGGAGTCCTGGATTAGGGGGTGTCCGGATAGCCGGACTATGACCTTTGGCCGGACTCCTGGACTATGAAGATACAAGATTGAAGACTTCGTCCCGTGTCCGGATGGGACTTTCCTTGGCGTGGAAGGCAAGCTTGGCGATACGGATATGTAGATCTCCTACCATTGTAACCGACTCTGTGTAACCCTAACCCTATTCGGTGCCTATATAAACCGGAGGGTTTTAGTCCGTAGGACGAACAACAATCATACCATAGGCTAGCTTCTAGGATTTAGCCTCTCGATCTTGTGGTAGATCTACTCTTGTACTACCCATATCATCAATATTAATCAAGCAGAGTAGGGTTTTACCTCCATCGAGAGGGCCCAACCTGGGTAAAACACCGTGTCCCTTGTCTCATGTTACCATCCGCCTAGACGCACAGCTTCGAGACCCCTACCCGAGATCCGCCGGTTTTGACAATCGACATTGGTGCTTTCATTGAGAGTTCCTCTGCGTGCCGTCTTTTAGGCCCGATGGCTCCTCCGATCATCAACAACGATGCACTCCGGGTGAGACTTTTCTCCCGGACAGATCTTCGTGATTCGTGGCTTTGCATCGCGGGTCAATTCGCCAGCCATCTGGAGCAGATTGAAAGCTACGCCCGCCATCGTGTCAGATTTGGAAGTTTGAACTACACGGCTGACATCCGCGGAGACTTGATCTTCGACGGGTTCGAGCCACAGCCAAGCGCGCCGCACTGTCCCGAAGGGCATGATATATCTTTGCCGCCGGACAGTGTCCTGGAGGCCGCACCAGAGTCCTCTCCGACCTTTAGCTCGGAGCCGACCGTGCCGATCGAGGATGGGTGGCTGGACACCGCCTCGGGGGATGCGATCTCCACGGCGATTGAGCCATACACCTACCCCGTCCTTTGCGAAGCTCGTGACTCCAAGGCGCCGGACTCCTCTCCGGACTCCGAGCCTTCCGCGCCCCTACCAATCGAATCCGATTGGGCGCCGATCATGGAATTCACGCCACGACATCTTTCAAAGACTCGCCTTTGGCGACATTCTGAATTCACTAAAGTCTCTCTTTATCGTGACAGCCCTGGCGGATTATGGTCGAAGGTTGGGATGCGGACGACGAAGAAAATCAAAGCCCACCCACCACCCACTTCAGAGCCACCGCCGATGATTTAACCGACATGCTCTACTGACCAAGACATCGACGGTATGGACGATGATGCAGGAGACGACCAAGAACCAGCGCCCATAGGGCACTGGATGGCCACCTCGTCATATGGCATATACATGGTGGACATCCCAAAAGATGGGAATGGCGATGGAACAGCGGAGGATAACCCCTCCAAGAAACAGTCTAAGCGCCGGCCTCAGCGGCGCCGCTCTAAATCCCGCCACAGCAAAAATGGTGATTCCGGCACGGGAGATAATGACACCCCGGACAGTGCCGAAGACAACCCCCTCCAGCAAGATTCAGCGCAGGAGGATGGAAAAGCCAACCCTCATGAGAGAGCGGCAGAAAAAGAGGTAGAGGACGATAATTACATGCCTCCCTCGAAGATGAGGCAAGCCTCAACGACGACGATTTTGTCGTGCCCGAGGATCCTGTCGAACAAGAGCGTTTCAAATGTAGGCTCATGGCCACGGCAAGCAGCCTCAAGAAAAAGCAGCAACAGCTTAGAGCAGACCAAGATTTGCTAGTCGACAGATGGATCAAGTCCTTGCGCGTAAGAGTATGAACTCGAGCGCCCTCCAAGAGCTACCTAAGACGCAGGCTGCTACCCCGATTAGAGGAGGAAGCACCTAAACCTACATCACCGGTGCATGATATGGTTGACCGCCACCTCGTGGCCATGACAGAGAGCCTCTCGCCCTCAATTCAAGTCGCACTCGTCGCCGCTCAAAAAATACAAAGGCACGGGAAATGCGCACTGCGAGATATATTGGAGGACAAGGCAAGGCAGACAAGATCGATCTATGGATCATGTGGCGCGCCCTTACGACACGTGATTTAAACCGCCACGCCGGATATGGCAACTCCTGCTGGGCCGAACACAGTAGACAAAGCTCATTTGAGCTGTGTCGTGATATAGCCCAATATAGAGGCGCCGCACACCCACTATGCTTCACAGATGAAGTGATGGATCATCAAATCCCTGAGGGTTTCAAACCAGTAAACATTGAATCATACGATGGCACAACAGATCCTGCGGTCAGACGCCGATGACCTAAGCCACATAATTCAGCAGCCAGAGGAATCGGCCAGACAATTCTGGACACGGTTCCTAACCAAGAAGAATCAAATCGTTGATTGTCCGGATGCCGAGGACCTTGCAGCCTTCAAACACAACATCCGCGACGAGTGGCTTGCCCGGCACCTAGGACAGGAAAAGCCGAAATCCATGGCAGCCCTCACAACACTCATGACCCACTTTTGCACGGGAGAGGACAGCTGGCTAGCTCGTAGTAACAACATGACCAAGATCCCTGGTAATTCGGATACCAAGGACAGCAGTGGCAGGTCGCGTCGCAACAAGCACAAGTGCCGCATTAACGGCGATAATGCTGAGGATACGACAGTCAATGCCGGATTCAGAGGCTCTAAACCCGGTCAGCGGAAAAATCCATTTAAAAGAAATACTCCGGGCCCGTCCAATTTGGACCGAATACTTGATCGCCGTGCGTATACATGGCACTTCGAAAGTTAGCCAATCACACCAACAGGATTGTTGGGTGTTCAAGCAGGCAGGCAAGTTAAATGCCGAAAACAATGACAAGGGTCTGCATAGCGATGACGAGGAGGAGCACCGGCCACCGAACAATAGAGGACAGAAGGGCTTCCCCCCGCATGTGCGGACGGTGAACATGATATACGCAACCCACATACCCAAAAGGGAGCGGAAGCGTGCACTAAGGGACGTATACGCGATGGAGCCAGTCGCCCCAAAGTTCAACCCGTGGTCTTCCTGCCCGATCACTTTTGATCGAAGGGACCACCCCACTAGCATCCGCCATGGTGGATTCACCGCATTGGTTCTAGACCCAATCATTGACGGATTTCACCTCACTAGAGTCCTAATGGATGGCGGTAGCAGCCTGAACCTGCTTTATCAGGAAACAGTGCGCAAAATGGGCATAGACCCATCAAGGATTAAACCCACAAAGACGACCTTCAAAGGCGCCATACCAGTGTAGAGGCCAACTGACAGGCTCGCCACACTTGAAGTGGTCTTGGATCCCGGATAACTTCCGGGCGAGGAGTTAATCTTCGACATAGTCCCGTTCCGCAGCGGCTGTCATGCACTGCTCGGACGAACCGCATTTGCAAAGTTCAATGCGGTGCCGCATTACGCATATCTCAAGATCAAGATGCCAGGTCCTCGAGGAGTCATTACGGTCAATGGAAACACCGAACGCTCTCTTCGGACGGAGGAGCATACAGCGGCCCTCGCGGCGGAAGTGCAAAGTAGCCTCTTAAGGCAATTCTCGAGTCCGGCTATTAAACGCCCGGAGTAACCTACAACAAGACCGCCTGGCACGTTCCGAGCATGCATAGCAATGCGGCCCAAGCCCCAGCCCTCGCGAAATCACGAAACCAGTATTACGCGTACATAATTATGCTCTAGAAATATCATGGGCATAGGGGAAGGGGCACAACCACGGCATGCCCGTATCGCGCTCAACCACACCAGGGCCCCGATTGTGTCATTCTTTTTCTCTTTCTTTTACTTTTAGGACTCCGCTCACGAAGCCCCGTCCGCATTAGAATCGCCGAACACACGATGCAACAGCCAGGAAGCGAAAGTTACGCCGAGTGTCCAGTGGTCTCTTTACGAGCAATATATCTGTTTTACACAACATCCCGCTGGCTTACCCTCGAGGGAGACATCTTAAAAGTCCCGCCCTTGCTTATCGCACTATTTGTATCGTTCTGTTCTTACAGCAGCCCTTTTGAATAAACAATATATAGCTTCTGCCTATTATTGATTTCCCTTTTCTTTTATATATATGTTCATTTATGACATTGTGCAACCGTACACTTTGGTACGGGCAATACACCAGGGGCTTAAGTACCCCATAACATGGTGTGATAAGTCCGAACACTTTCACAAGTGCGGCACCCCAAAATTATAGCATTATATGCATCGGCTCCGAATCATGTCTTGGGTCAATAGTTGTGTTTGCCCGGCTCCCATGTTTTGGTACCTTACGTTCCGTTATATCGGCTAAGGTAGCGCTGGGAAAAACACTGCGATTGTGCCCCGGTTGAGCTGGGTTAAGCACCTCAGTGGAGAAAGCTAAAACGGACTGTCATGATAGGGCGAGAGCCGGTCGCTGTTCGAGAGGTTTTCGTGTCCCTAAAGACTTATGCCGCTTAGAGCGAGGAGTCGGCATTGTCCGGCCTAGGCGTGGATAGCGCCCAAACTCGGTCTTCCGAATACCAGGGGCTTCGCCGAAATTTAAAATTATAGAACTCTATGGCTAAGTGAGAGTGTTCAAGCATTATAGTCCGGTTGCCTTGTTCGCTATGCTGAGCACCTCCTCAAGGACCCAAGAATGGGAACAAGAGCGCTCAAGTTCATCCCAACACCCCAAAGATTCGTGGCATGGGGCTGAAGCCAACGACTCGCCATCTCTCAAATTTAATACACGGCCGCATGTAAGGTAATATTTAAATTAAAAAGTGTTTCTTAGCGATATGAACAAGTTTTCAGCAGATAGGATAACAAATGCGAGTCTACTCAAAATTATATCTTTGGAGCATTCATCCGCTATAAGGCGTGCACCCTTCAGACACCCTCATAATACATTTCAGGCTTGCGATGCTCCTTCTTCGGTGGTGGTCCGTCCTTCACAAGCTCCTCAGCGTCCATCTTGCCCCAAAGGCACCTTAGCAAGGGCAAGGGCCCACGGCACCTTCGATGCAGACGGAGCGCTTGATGACTTCAACCCATGGACATGCGCCCACCACCGCCTCACCAGCCCAAGTAGCTCCTGTGCATGGCTTCCTTAGGCCACACCAACTATGAGGCCCCTCATGGCCTTCTCGGCCACCTTATGGAGCTCGACCAGCTGCTTCAACTGGTCGCTAAGGGCACTGGTGTCCGCCTCAAATATCGAGACCGAACACCTTCTCCGCCGAGCTTCCTCCTCGGCTCGGAGAACGCAGCGGATCAGCCACATCAGGGCAGATCTGCGAATGCTCCGGAGAGCTCCGGATTCGGATAAGTAACAGATAATTCACTTTCACATGCTTGCTTTGCATATAGAATGCCTTACCCGCCGCTATCTTCTTCATCGCCTCAATCTCTGGAGGGCTTTTTGGGCTTCGCCTTAGCGGCCTTGGCGCCTCAAGGGCCGTGGCGAGCTCGGACTCCGAAGTCTTTGAGTCACGCCCAAACTCTCGTGCTTTTCCACGAGCACCCGGAGCTCTTGCCGCACCTCCGCCACCAGCGCCTCCTGCTTTTCTCGCTCGGTGCGCCCATGTCGCATTGCTTTCGGCCCGACACCGCCGCCTTGTGGTCGCCACCTCGCTCGTGGCCCCCGCAATATTCATGTTATTCTGTCATTTTTGCAAACACATCTTTTAAATAATCCCATAAGGTATTACTTACCTTCCTTGTCCTCGAGCTGCTTTTGGCAAGTCCGAGCTCGTTCTCGGACTGCTCGAGGCTCGCTTCAATGCACCAACCTCCGCAGATCGGTCGGGCAGAGGTCAGCAGCGCAGCCTGCATTCCCATATTGACATACTTATGTTAGACTCCTGCATATATCTTTTAGATCCTCGGTTTGGCCTTTTCTTTCCAACACCAAACCGAGCATCGTGGGCTACCGCCTATGTGGTAATATTTTTATACATACTTCAAAGCTCGTTAGAAGGTCTGGCGCGAAGCTACCAGCCCGCTCTTGGCGGATCGAACCTTCCGGATCACCACACTCATAACAAAGGCGGTGCTCCTCGTCGATGGAAGCGCCGTTAAGCGCCCATCAAATCATACGGTGCCTCCGGTTGGGCGGAGGTCACCGCGCCGTAGTCTTGCCCTTATTACGAAGGGGTCGCTGTCGGACTCGGAACCACCGAAGGTTCGATGACGGAGTCCGCGCAGGCCAGACTTGAAGCCCTTCGGGGTTTTATCCCCTTTGAGCCCAGATTCCGGGAGGTCGCCTTGCGGCGCCTCCATAGCCACCTCCTCCTTGCTGGGCCCTTTTGGGACTCCACCCGGCGCCATCCAAGCGGAGGAGACGAGGCGGTCGGAAGTGAGGTGCTATTCACCTCCGACGAATCGAGGAGCCGCCGACGAATCGTCGAGCCCATCCTTGGGCGGGCTGCATGGTTATATCTGGCGTTATAGGATGTTGTGCGACAAATGAAACGCCACGAGTTATTCGGTGTCCGGACACTTACGATCTCGCCAGGGCTTGGCCCTTGAGCCCACCCTCTTCGTCGCCGTCGGCATTGACGGTGTAGTCCGGAGGAAGGGTCCTTCCTTCTTGACCCTCCGCCTCCCGGTGGGGCGGCCTTCCTTTCTTCTCTCCCTTGCTTGGGAGAGGCCTTTTCCTCCTCCTCGTCTTGGCGAGGAGTCCGCCTCGTGTCATCGGACGATGAGTCCGATAACACTGGCGCCGAACTCCTTCGGTTCCCGTGGCCTTCTTCTTGGCCTTCTTTTCCGGCACCACGTGAGGTGCCGTAACCAGCAGCCCGTCAATTGGGCGTCCGCTGGTCTTCGGCAAGGGGCCAGACAATGATCTGTCCGGACGCCTTCAACCAGTCGTGTCGAGGGTGAGGGAGTTTTAGATCCCACATAGAATCAAACTATGGAAAAAGAGTCCCGTAAAGGGTAAAATAACTTACCTTGCTGGCTTGATGCTGCGAGCTGAATCCGCGATCTTCCGTCATGGATGCGGAGCTTTACGCGCCTTTGAACAACACCTTCCGGTGTCTTCGTGCGTAGTGTCAAGAGCCGGTTCAAGGTTCGGTCTTGTGCGGATCAAACTCCCACAAATTGAAGTCCCGTTGTTGGCATGGGAGAATCCGCAGATGAGCATCACCGGATTACGCTGACAAGCTTGAGATTCTTGTCCACCAGGTTTTGGACGCAGGTTTGGAGTCCGGCCAGCTCTTCCGAATTGCCCCACGTCAGGCCCGTCTCTTTCCATGAGGTGAGCCGTGTGGGGAAGCCAGATCGAAATTCGGGGGCCGACACCCATTGAGAGTCGTGCGGCTCGGTGATATAGAACCACCCCGATTGCCACCCCTTTATGGTCTCCACAAAGGAGCCCTCGAGCCATAGGACGTTGGCCATCCTGCCCACCATGGCGCCTCCGCACTCCGCTTGGCGGCCGCCCACTACCTTCGGCTTGACATTGAAGGTCTTCACCATAAGCAAGTGGGGCTGGATGCAGGAAGGCCTCGCACATGACGATAAACGCCGAGATGTTGAGGATGAAATTGGGCCGATCGTGGCAATCTAGGCCATAGTAGAACATGAGCCCCTGACGAATGGGTGAAGTGGAAACCCTAGTCCGCGGAGGAAGTGGGGAGGAACACCACCTCTCATGGGGCCTGGGGTGGGGATGAGCTGCCCTCGTTGGGGAGCCTATGCGCGATGTCGCTGGACAAGTATCCGGCCTTCCGCAGCTTTTTGATGCGCCCCTCCGTGACGGAGGAGGCCATCCACTTGCCTCCCGCTCCGGACATTGTTGGAGAAGGTTGAGGTGGGATGTGCGGACTTGGGCGCTGGAGCTCGGGTGCGCGGAAATGGATAAGCAAAGGAGGAAGAAGGCGTGTGTGAAAAAGCGGATCCTTATCCCCTTATATGGACAGAGCTATGCGTCCCCACCGGCCTAATAAAACTCGCTTATCTCCCAAGCGCCAGAATCAATGGCGCGTTGGGTTACCCACGCCCGTATTGATGAGAATCCTGAATAAGGGACACGATCTCGCTTTGACAAGACGTGCCAAGGAAACCGCCTCGCTAAACGCACCGAGGTTGGGCAGTAAAATGATTTGAATAAAGGCTTGGCCATGGTGTGATGTCACGCCATGAGTACGCCGGCAGATTGAACTTGTGTAAATGTTATTCTCTACGGTGGTATGTGGAACTTATTTTGCAGAGCCGGACACTATCCTTGTGTTCAAAATCTTCTATGAAGTATTCGGAGGAGGAACCCGCCTTGCAATGCCGAAGACAACATGCGCGACGGACCCGTCGTCATTGAAGCCTGGTTCAGGGGCTACTGAGGGAGTCCTGGATTAGGGGGTGTCCGGATAGCCGGACTATGACCTTTGGCCGGACTCCTGGACTATGAAGATACAAGATTGAAGACTTCGTCCCGTGTCCGGATGGGACTTTCCTTGGCGTGGAAGGCAAGCTTGGCGATAGGGATATGTAGATCTCCTACCATTGTAACCGACTCTGTGTAACCCTAACCCTATTCGGTGCCTATATAAACCGGAGGGTTTTAGTCCATAGGACGAACAACAGTCATACCATAGGCTAGCTTCTAGGGTTTAGCCTTTCTGATCTCGTGGTAGATCTACTCTTGTACTACCCATATCATCAATATTAATCAAGTAGGAGTAGGGTTTTACCTCCATCGAGAGGGCCCGAACCTGGGTAAAAACATCGTGTCCCTTGTCTCCTGTTACCATCCGCCTAGACGCACAGTTCGGGACCCCCTACCCGAGATCCGCCGGTTTTGACACCGACACCACCCTTCTCATATCACAGACTATATGCTTCTTGTCAAGCAACACTATCTCATAGAAGTCCTGTTGTTCCTTTGTATGGAACCTGTAGTCCACAACAGTTCTTCTCCTGACTGCATAGGGATCAGTCAATCTCCACTGTCTGAGTCTTGCATCCTTCCTGAGCTTCATGTCCTCAGCTACTGGATGAGCATCATTGTGATCTGGAATTTTGGGCTTCAACTTCCTCAAGACATGTGACTCATCATCTTCTTCTTATATAGCAGCTTCAGGCACTGGGGCCTTGTTCTTCTCTGCAGCTGGAATATTCCTTGTACTCCTCTTGGGTGCAGCTTTGGGTTTTGGAGCAGCTGCCTTGGGCTTCGGTGGAGCAGCCCCTGATCTTATAGCATCTCCCATAAGCTTTTGAGCTTTAGGTGCTGGTGCAGCAACCTCTTCCTCTTCATCTTCCATCATTGAGGGCTTCCCAATTACTCTGGCCATGGTCTTCTTGACCCTTTCTTTCCTTTTCTTCTCTGCCACAACCTGTTCTTTGGGTGCAGATCCCAAAGTTTCTTGAGTGGATGTTCTGGCCTTTGACATAGGAACTCTCTTGGCAGGAACCTTTGTCTTCATTCCTGGCTTAGTGGCAGCAGCTATGCTATATTCCTTTTTCAAAACTTTCTTCTTTGAGGTGGCCTCATCCTCAACATCCACATAGTCCTCATCCTCAGAATCTGAGGTTCTCTTCTTTCCGGCCCTGGTGGCTGCCTTAGGCAAGTTGCTGGGTGTACTCCTGCTTCCATCATCATAGCTGCTAGAGGGACTAGTGCCCTCACTCATGTGAACTTGCTCCTCAGACTTGTTCTGACTGTCACTCTGATCTGACATGATGCAAACACTGACAGCAGACCCTGTGAATAGATATAGATGAGATAGATTGGGTGAGCATCACAAAGTGCAGAGGTTTTTGCAAAAGAATGAGTCAAAAACTTAGTTTTAGTTTTCCACATAAAGCATTTCGGATCTACCGATTTGAAAACTCGGTGATACCGAAGCAGCTTTTGGAACCTAAACTAGTGAACTTGGTCAGACCGAGTCATAGTTCGGTGGCACCGAGACTTCTAGGGTTTCACAAAGAATTGAACTCGGTCACACCGATTGGCAATTCTCGGTTAGACCGAGAATCACGTGTGCAATGGCCTTAGCCCAATCGGTGGAACCGTTCAACAACTCGGTTGGTCCAAGATGATTTCGGCGGAAACCTAACCCTAAATTTTCAATCCACAACTAAACTATGGAGTGATTTCGCTGGATAGAGTGATCTCAATCGTGGCAACATATATGGCAAAACAATGTGCTAGGAATCGGAGTGAGATTAGCACAAGGATCAAGTCCATACCCTAAGTGCGGCGATGGACCTGCTACGGCGGCAACGGCGGAGACGATTTCCGTTGACGGCGGCGGAGACAAGCGGCGGGAGGCAGCTGGCGATGAGGAGGACGATCCGGAGACCCAGGGAAGCAGAGAAGGCTGAGCGCGGGCGAAGGGGTTCGGAGAATTTTCCAAATTTTGGCCCGTGGATATATATAGCCTGACCCTGTCGGTGTGACCAAGTGGAACAACTCGGTGTGACCGAAAAGTTCAAATCGGTTGCACCGAGATTGAAAACCTAGATCGACTTAGTGATCTCGGTATGACCGAAATGGATGAATCGGTCAGACCGAAACGCACAAAGAAGTTTTGGAAGTTTAAGTCTATGACGAATCGGGGAGTGATAACCCACAAGTATAGGGGATCGCAACAGTTTTTGAGGGTAGAGTATTCAACCCAAATTTATTGATTCGACACAAGCGGAGCCAAAGAATATTCTCAAGTATTAGCAGCTGAGTTGTCAATTCAACCACACCTGGAAACTTAGTATCTGCAGCAAAGTGTTTAGTAGCAAAGTAATATGATAGTGGCGGTAACGGTAACAAAAGTAAAGACAACAAAGTAATGTTTTGGTATTTTGTAGTGATTGTAACAAGAGCAACGGAAAAGTAAATAAGGGTAAACCAAGATATGGAAAGCTCAGAGGCACCGGATCAGTGATGGATAATTATGCCGGATGTGGTTCGTCATGTAACAATCATAACATAGGGTGACACAGAACTAGCTCCAGTTCATCAATGTAATGTAGGCATGTATTCCGAATATAGTCATACGTGCTTATGAAAAAGAACTTGCATGACATCTTTTGTCCTACCCTCCCGTGGCAGCGGGGTCCTATTGGAAACTAAGGGATATTAAGGCCTCCTTTTAATAAAGAACCGGAATAAAGCATTAGCACATAGTGAATACATGAACTCCTCAAACTATGGTCATCACCGGGAGTGGTCCCGATTATTGTCACTTCGGGGTTGCCGGATCATAACACATAGTAGGTGAATATAGACTTGCAAGATAGGATCAAGAACACACATATATTCATGAAAACATAATAGGTTCAGATCTGAAATCATGGCACTCGGGCCCTAGTGACAAGCACTAAGCATAGCAAAGTCATAGCAACATCAATCTCAGAACATAGTGGATACTAGGGATCAAACCCTAACAAAACTAACTCGATTAGATGATAAATCTCATCCAACCCATCACCGTCCAGCAAGCCTATGATGGAATTACTCACGCACGGCGGTGAGCATCATGAAATTGGTGATGGAGGATGGTTGATGATGACGACGGCGATGAATCCCCCTCTCCGGAGCCCCGAACGGACTCCAGATCAGCCCTCCCGAGAGAGATTAGGGCTTGGCGGCGGCTCCGTATCGTAAAATGCGATGAAACTTTCTCTCTGATTTTTTCTCCCTGAAAGACAATATATGGAGTTGGAGTTGGCGTCGGAGGGTGTCCAGGGGGCCCACGAGGTAGGGGGGCGCGCCCAGGAGGGGGGCGCGCCCCCCACCCTCGTGAACAGGGTGTGCCCCCCTGGTCTTCATCTTTGGCGAGGATTTTTTATTATTTTTTATAAGACATCCCGTGGAGTTTCAGGTCATTCTGAGAACTTTTGTTTTCTGCACATAAAACAACATCATGGCAATTCTGCTGAAAACATCGTCAGTCCGGGTTAGTTCCATTCAAATCATACAAGATAGAGTCCAAAACAAGGGAAAAAGTGTTTGGAAAAGTAGATACGACGGAGACGTATCAACTCCCCCAAGCTTAAACCCTTGCTTGTCCTCAAGCAATTCAGTTGACAAACTGAAAGAGAAAAAGAAAAACTTTTACAAACTCTGTTTGCTCTTGTTGTTGTACCTATGTCAAGCCAGCATTCAGGTTTTCAGCAAAGATCATAACTAACCACGTTTGCAATAATTCTCAGGTCTCATGTTTACTCATATCAATAACATAATCAGCTAGCAAGTCATAATAATAAATCTCGGATGACAACACTTTCTCAAAACAATCATAATATGATATAACAAGATGGTATCTTGCTAGCCCTTTCTGAGACCGCAAAACATAAATGCGGAGCACCTTTAAAGATCAAGGACTGACTAGACATTGTAATTCATGGTAAAAGAGATCCAATCATAGTCATACCCGATATAAATTAACAATAATGAATGCAAATGACAGCTGTGCTCTCCAGCTAGTGCTTTTTAATAAGAGGGTGATGACTCAACATGAAAGTAAATAGATAGGCCCTTCGCAGAGGGAAGCAGGGATTTGTAGAGGTGCCAGAGCTCGGTTTTCAAATAGAGATAAATTATATTTTGAGCGGCATACTTTCATTGTCAACATAACAACTAAGAGATGACGATATCTTCCATGCGAAACAAATTATAGGCGGTTCCCAAACATAATGGTAAAGTTTATACTCCCCCTCCTCCACAAGCATCAATCCATGGCTCGCTCGAAACAACGAGTGCCTCCAACATTCAACGGGTCCCAGAGGGAGTTTTGTTTGCAACTATTTTGATTTAGTTTGCACAAAGCATGGGACTGGGCATCCCGGTGACCAGCCATTTTCTCGTGAGTGAGGAGCGGAGTCCACTCCTCTTGAGAATAACCCACCTAACACGGAAGATAAGGGCAGCACTAGTTGACATATAAGCTATTCGAGCATGCAAAACAGAATGTCTATTTGAAGGTTTAGAGTTTGGCACATACAAATTTACTTGGAACGGCAGGTAGATACCACATATAGGAAGGTATGGTGGACTCATATGGAATAACTTTGGGGTTTAAGGATTGGATGCACAAGCAGTATTCCCGCTTAGTACAAGTGAAGGCTAGCAAAAGACGGGAAGTGACCAACTAGAGAGCGACAATGCACATGAACATGCATTAAAATTAATAAACATTGAGTACAAGCATGAGTAGGATATAATCCACCATGAACATAAATATCGTGAAGGCTATGTTGATTTGTTTCAACTACATGCGTGAACATGTGCCAAGTCAAGTCACTTAAATCATTCAAAGGAGGATACCACCCCATCATACCACATCACAACCATTTTAATAGCATGTTGGCACGCAAGGTAAGCCATTATAACTCATAGCTAATCAAGCATGGCACGAGCAACTATGATCTCTAATTGTCATTGCAAACATGTTTATTCATAATAAGCAGAATCAAGAATGACGGACTCATCATATTTACAAAAAAAGAGGTCGAGTTCATACCAGCTTTTCCCATCTCAGTCAGTCCATCATATATGTCATCATAATTGCCTTTCACTTGCACGACCGAACGATGTGAATAATAATAAGAGTGCACGTGCATTGGACTAAGCTGGAATCTGCAAGCATTCAATAAACAGGAGAAGACAAGGCAATACGGGCTCTTGGTTAAATCAACAATGAAGCATATAAGAGCCACTACAACAATTTAATCATGGTCTTCTCCTACCAACCCCCAAAGAAAACAAAAGAAATAAAAACTATTTACACGGGAAAGCTCCCAACAAGCAAAAGAAGAACAGGAAATATTTTTGGGTTTTCTCTTTAATTATTACTACTACAGCAGGAGAAATAAACTACTACTAATTTTTTTGGTTTTTCTAAGGTTTATTAAACACACAAGAAGAAAGCAGGAAAAAGAAAATAAACTAGCATGGATATTACAGTGAAAGAGTATGAGCACCGACATCTAGCAATGAGTGTGTGTGAACACAAATGTAATGTCGGTGAGAATACGATTCCCCAAGCTTAGGCTTTTGGCCTAAGTTGGTCTATTGCCAGGGATAGCCTGGCTGATACCCGTAGGTGTAGCTGGGGTCATACTGCGATGAAGAATAAGGTGGATCATACTGTGATGAAGAGGACTCTGACTACCACTGGCTGGCAACCGCCTCAGGATCCCAAGAATAAACAGACTGTCGTGGAGGCTCATCTTGTGGCTCCGGTTCCGAGGCTGGTGCAGGATTCCGATAGGCTTGAACAGCCGCCCACGGAACAATGTAAGGACCTATAGACAAGTTAAACAAAGAGGGAGCAGGCAAAGTAATAGTCTCAGGGTGATGTTTATCAAAGTACAATTTATATTTGAGCTCCCCTTCGCGACTCTTAACAAGAAAATCATGCTCTAGCATACTCTTATAGTCTAAATAAGAACGGGGCAACACTGTTTCTTCTTTCTCCTCATGCCTAATAGGTATTTCAAAATATTCAGCTAGGCGTGAAGCATAAATGCCTCCAAAGACGGGGCCCTTAGTACGGTTCAGACTTAACCGTCTAGCAACAATTCCACCCATACTAACAGAGTTATTGCGTAATAAACCATGGAACAAAATGATAATATCAGGAATGCTAAGGTTTCCACAGTTCCCGCGACCAAGCAAGCAACGACTAGCAAATAAGGCAAAGTAGCGTAAAACAGGGAAATGTATGCTAGTAATTCTTGCATCAGAAACTTTCCTGGTTTCTCCCACAGTGATAGTGTTAATAAAAGCTTCCACTTCATTATGGTGTGGTTCATCTAAGGTGCCCTCAAAAGGTATTTTGCAAACCTCACAAAATTCAGCTAATGTCATCTCCTTAACAACGTCATATAAATGAAACTCTACTGTTGGAGGTGATTTCTTAGGGAAAAGTAGAAGTTCTGCACAAAAGTATTTGTGAGTAAGAGATACCGATGACGTTGGTCGTGGAGGAAGTCGGTGAGGCCATGCTCTCAATTAATAGATAGAAATCCTCATAAATCCTGCCTCCTCAAGAAGTCATCGGAAGGCCATTCACACGGCGGACCTCCATGAAAGCGAGGCAAATTAAATTTGGGTTCTGCTCTTCTTCCTTTTGTTTTTCCTTCGAGCTTCGGCTCGACGAGCCCCTCAAAAGTCTGTTCATTATTTCTGAAATAATCTGAAATTTTTAGTAACTTCAAACAAAAGTGAACCAACTTCAATAAAACTGATAGTAACTACTCATACAAGTGCCTAGAGCCTATATCAAGCATTAGAACTACTTGGAACCATATAAATTTGACATGAAAGCTCAAGAACATGGTCACCTATGCAGCACAAATTTGCAAAGAATAAAGCACTAGAACAAAAACTAATTGGACCAATGGAGGAGTCACATACCAAGGAACAATCTCCCCAAGCAGTTTTGCGAGAGGTGCTTTGAGCAAGGAGATCGAAAATCACAGCAAAAGTGGCTGGAACACGAGCTTGAGTTGGTTTTTCGGGTTGGTGTGAGGCAGAGGAAGAAGATGGGTGCAGGGATAAGTGGAGGAGGGCCACCGTGGGCCCACGAGGCGGGGGCGCGCCAGGGGCTAGGCGCGCCCTCCACCCTCGTGGCTGTGTGGCAGCTCCCATGTAATTTTGCACTAAAATCCTCAAATATTCCCGAAAAAATCATATTAAATTGGCATGGGATTCTGAGGACTTTTATTTTCGGGATATTTTTATATTGCACGGATAAGTTAGGAAACAGACAGAAAAAATGCTATTTTTACTTTATTTCTACTAAGGAACGGAAAATATAAAGAGGGTACAGAAGGTTGTGCTTCTAGTTTCATCCATCTCATGCTCATCAAAAAGAATCCACTAACAAGGTTGATCAAGTCTTGTTAACAAACTCATTCCGATAATCATGGAACCGGAGAAATTTCGAATAACACTATGTTACCTCAACGGGGATATGGACATCCCCAATAATAAGTATATCATATTTCTTCTTGACAGTAGGGAGAGGAAATTCAAAACCTCCAAATATAATCGATGGAATTTTTCCAATAGAGTTGATACTATGAACTTGAGGTTGTTTCCTCGGAAAGTGTACCGTATGCTCATTACCATTAACATGAAAAGTGACATTACCTTTGTTGCAATCAATAACAGCCCCTGTAGTGTTAAGGAAAGGTCTTCCAAGAATAATAGACATACTATCATCCTCGGGAATATCAAGAATAACAAAGTCCGTTAAGATAGTAACGTTTGCAACCACAACAGGCACATCCTCACAAATGCCGGCAGTGTATGGCGCTTGATTTATCAGCCATTTGCAAAGATATTTCAGTAGGTGTCAACTTATTCAAGTCAAGTCTACGATATAAAGAGAGAGGCATAACACTAACACCGGCTCCAAGATCACATAAAGCAGTTTTAACATAATTTCTCTTAATGGAGCATGGTATAGTAGGTACTCCTGGATCTCCAAGTTTCTTTGGTATTCCACCCTTAAAAGTATAATTAGCAAGCATGGTGGAAATTTCAGCTTCCGGTATCTTTCTTTTATTTGTAACAATATCTTTCATATATTTAACATAAGGATTCATTTTGAGCATATCAGTCAATCGCATACGCAAAAAGATAGGTCTAATCATTTCAGCAAAGCGCCAAAATCCTCATCATCCTTTTCTTGGATGGTTTGGGAGGAAAAGGCATGGGTTTCGAACCCATGGTTCTCTTTCTTTACCATGTTTCCTAGCAACAAAGTCTCTCTTATCATAACGTTGATTCTTTGATTGTGGGTTATCAAGATCAACAAAGAGGTTCAACTTCTACATCATTATCATTACTAGGTTGAGCATCATCATGAACATTATCATTAACATTTTCACTAGGTTCATGTTCATTACCGATTGTGTTTCAAATCGGACATAGAGATATCATTTGGATTCTTAGGTGGTTCAGCAACAGGTTCACTAGAAGTTTGCACAGTCCTATCATTTTTCTTTTTCTTCCTTTTAGAAGAACTAGGCATATCAATATTATTTCTCTGAGAATCTTGCTCGATTCTCTTAGGGTGGCCTTCAGGATACAAAGGTTCCTGAGTCATTCTACCAATTCTAGTAGCCACTCTAACAACATATTCATTTTTCTTACTATTCATTTCATCAAGCACTTCTTTCTGAGCTTTAAGTACTTGTTCTACTCGAGTGGTAACCATAGAAGCATGTTTGCTAACAAGTTTAAGTTCACCTCTAATATTAGCCATATAATCACTCAAGCGTTTAATCATAAAGTTATTCTGTTTTAATTGTCTACCAAAATAAGCATTAAAGTTTTCTTGTTTGACAATAAAATTATCAAACTCATCGAAGCATTGCCTAGCAGACTTATAATGAGGATATCACCTTCATCAAATCTATAGAGAGAATTTACCTTTACTACCTGTGTCGGGTTATCGGGATCAGGAGGTTCTTCAGTGAATAAAGAATTGAGATCACACACTTGTTCAACAGGCGGTATATTAAGACCATGTATTTCTTCAATAGGAGGTAAATTCTTAACATCTTCAGCTTTAATACCTTTTTCTTTCATAGATTTCTTTGCCTCTTGCATATCTTCAGGACTGAGAAATAGAACACCTATCTTCTTCGAAGTTGGTTAGGAATAGGCTCAGTAATTGGCTCAGGAGCTGGCTCGGGAGTTGGCTCAGGAGGTGCCCAATTATTTTCATTTGTCAACATATTATTCAATAAAATTCCAGCTTCATCTGGTGTTCTTTCCCTGAAAAGAGAACCAGCACAACTGTCCAGGTAATCTCTGGAAGCATCGGTTAGTCCATTATAAAAGATATCAAGTATTTCAGGTTTCTTAAGAGGATGATCGGGCAAAGCATTAAGTAACTTGAGAAGCCTCCCCCAAGCTTGTGGGAGACTCTCTTCTTCAATTTGCACAAAATTATATATTTCCTCAAAGCAGCTTGTTTCTTATGAGAAGGAAATATTTAGCGAGAAGTAATAAATCATATCCCGGGACTACGCACACAACCAGGATCAAGAGAATTAAACCATATCTTAGCATCACCCTTTAATGAGAACGGAAATATTTTGAGTATATAAAAGTAGCGCGATCTCTCACCATTAGTAAACAGGGCAGCTATATCATTTAACTTAGTAAGATGTGCCACAACAGTTTCAGATTCATAGCCATAAAAAGGATCAGATTCAACCAAAGTAATTATATCAGGATCAACAGATAATTCATAATCCTTATCAGAAACACAGATAGGTGAAGTAGCAAAAGCAGGGTCAGGTCTCATCCTATCTCTAAGTGATTTTTTACTCCATTTAACTAGCAGCCTCTTAAGTTCGTATCTATCCTTACAAGCAAAAATAGCTGCAGATGATTCAGCACAAAAAAGATAACCCTCAGGAATAGTAGGCATATTTTCATCATCACCTTCATCATTGTATTCAGTTTCAATATTTTCTCTTTCTCTAGACCTAGAAATTTGTTCATCTAGAAATTCACCAAGGGGCACAGTAGTATCAAGCATAGAAGTAGTTTTATCATAAGTATCATGCGTAACAGAAGTGGCGTCATCAATAACATGCGACATATCGGAACGAATAGCAGAAGCAGGTTTAGGTGTCGCTAGCTTACTCATAACAGAAGGTGAATCAAGTGCAGAGCTAGATGGCAGTTCCTTACCTCCCCTCATAGTTGAGGGATAAATTGTTGTCTTAGCGTCTTTCAAGTTCTTCATAGTGTCCGGCAGATATAAATCCCAAGTGACTCAAATAATAGAGCTATGCTCCCCGGCAATGGCGCCAGAAAAAGGTCTTGATAACCCACAAGTATAGGGGATCGCAACAGTTTTCGAGGGTAGAGTATTCAACCCAAATTTATTGATTCGACACAAGGGGAGCCAAAGAATATTCTCAAGTATTAGCAGCTGAGTTGTCAATTCAACCACACGTGGAAACTTAGTATCTGCAGCAAAGTGTTTAGTAGCAAAGTAATATGATAGTGGCGGTAACGGTAACAAAAGTAAAGACAACAAAGTAATGTTTTTGGTATTTTGTAGTGATTGTAACAGTAGCAAAGGAAAAGTAAATAAGGGTAAACCAGTATATGGAAAGCTCGTAGGCACCAGATCAGTGATGGATAATTATGCCGGATGTGGTTCGTCATGTAACAGTCATAACATAGGGTGACATAGAACTAGCTCCAGTTCATCAATGTAATGTAGGCATGTATTCGAATATAGTCATACGTGCTTATGGAAAAGAACTTGCATGACATCTTTTGTCCTACCCTCCCGTGGCAGCGGGTCCTATTGAAACTAAGGGATATTAAGGCCTCCTTTTAATAGAGAACCGAACAAAGCATTAGCACATAGTGAATACATGAACTCCTCAAACTATGGTCATCACCGGAGTGGTCCCGATTATTGTCACTTGGGTTGCGGATCATAACACATAGTAGGTGACTATAGACTTGCAAGATAGGATCAAGAACACACATATATTCATGAAAACATAATAGGTTCAGATCTGAAATCATGGCACTCGGGCCCTAGTGACAAGCATTAAGCATAGCAAAGTCATAGCAACATCAATCTCGTAACATAGTGGATACTAGGATCAAACCCTAACAAAACTAACTCGATTACATGATAAATCTCATCCAACCCATCACCGTCCAGCAAGCCTACGATGGAATTACTCACGCACGGCGGTGAGCATCATGAAATTGGTGATGGAGGATGGTTGATGATGACGACGGCGACGAATCCCCCTCTCCGGAGCCCCGAACGGACTCCAGATCAGCCCTCCTGAGAGAGATTAGGGCTTGGCGGCGGCTCCGCATCGTAAAACGCGATGAAACTTTCTCTCTGATTTTTTCTCCCCAAAAGCCAATATATGGAGTTGGAGTTGGCGTCGGAGGGTGTCCAGGGGGCCCACGAGGTAGGGGGGCGCGCCCAGGAGGGGGGCGCGCCCCCCACCCTCGTGAACCGGGTGTGGGCCCCCTGGTCTTCATCTTTGGCGAGGATTTTTTATTATTTTTTATAAGACATCCCGTGGAGTTTCAGGTCATTCCGAGAACTTTTGTTTTCTGCACATAAAACAACATCATGGAAATTCTGCTGAAAACAACGTCAGTCCGGGATAGTTCCATT
Organism: Aegilops longissima; assembly: GCA_021605205.1. NCBI lineage: Eukaryota > Viridiplantae > Streptophyta > Magnoliopsida > Poales > Poaceae > Aegilops > Aegilops longissima. The sequence goes on along the minus strand of CM038677.1, from coordinate 605,255,613 downwards.
CAAATCATACAAGTTAGAGTCCAAAACAAGGGAAAAAGTGTTTGGAAAAGTAGATACGACGGAGACGTATCAGGGACTCCGAGTGCTCCTCACACAGAGTGGTTCGAATCTGACTTGATCAAACTTTGTGATGTAGCATGAATAGAGTTTGAGACAAGAAAAGCATATATAGCTAGAGAAGGTTCTTAGGCATTCTTGTCCATCCACTTGGCAAAATAAAAAGGAACCAAACAATCAAAACAACAAGTGGATGTCCCCGAATGAGTAAATTATGCAACCAACATGCTCACACAATAAAATGGCAAATGAAATATGTGGCAAAGCATGTGCAACCAATTCTAGCATCTATCAAGCAATTGGCGATGACTAGGTCATCTATATATGAGTATATTTACTTAGGAGTCAAATGAGAACATTTGATCATAGGTCATACTCATCGTTTAAGCACAAGTGGGGTTACCACTTTTACATAAAGCGTTGTTGTGTTCACACCATTAGAGTTGCTTTAGCTCAATTCTTAGAGTAAAGCTCCCCCTAGATGTGAGATCCCCCCTAAGAGGGGTGAACTAACCTTGGGTTTTGTCGATGATGACTTCATGTAGGTGTTGAAGATGTGGATGCTCAATGTTGATGTAGATCATTTGGAGCAATCCTTTGGAGTGAGTTGCACTTTCAATACCTACATGGGTTAGTCCCACAAGGAACAAACAAGGATATCCATAGACATAGAGTGATGCACACACAAGATGATGTCTATGAAAGCATTAGGTTACCTTGTCCCTTGTCTTACCAACAAGAGGGTTTGTGACTCCTTGAACTAGTGCAAGATGTGGAAGTTGATTGCACTTATTCTTGCCAAAATGATAAGAGTGTATGTTGTCGGAGTCACCCTCAGGAACTCTCTAGTTCTTATTCTTCGGGATCCACATCATCTTGATGGGAATCCTTGGAGTTGTAGTCGTACTTGATGAAGTAGAACTTGATGTAGTCTTGGGAACCCACTTGACCAAGGCCTTAGGAGCTTCTTCAAATGCATTAATCTCCTCTTGAAGCTTATCCTTACCTTTTTTGCTTGTGGTCTTATGGTGGAAGATCATCTTGAGCTTGTGTCCCTTTGAAGGAAGTAGGATCATACTTCTTTTGTTGAGGAACAAACTTCGTCTTGGGGTATTGATCTTTCCCACTCAACTCCATTGGCATTGAACTTTCGTTCAAAATCAACACCTTGGTTCTTCCGGTGCCTTCCTTGCTTGCGTACAATTTCCTCGAATTGCTTACTCCCGGAAAGGCTCTTGTAAACACCTTTCTCTATAATTCCCTTCAATAAGCTATTTTCTTGCTCAAGTGTAACTTGGCTAAGAGAATCATTAGTAGAATAAAGAGAACTACTAGAAGCAACAACATTGGATTTAGCATGATTATTGTTACTACTAGAGGAAGAATATTTCTTGTTCTTGTTACTAGACTTGACTTGAGGCATGTAAGTGGATAAGAGTAAATGCTTGGCAATGTAAGAAGAACTTTTCTTGCGAAGATCATAATTGATTGCCTTTAAGAACTCATGCTCTTGCTCAAGGTTGAGCTTTTCAAAACGTAATTTCTCATGAGTCCTTAAAAGTTCTCGATGATCTCCTAAGATAGTTTCATGAGCTAACTTAAGAGTGTTTAGTTCTTTAGTTAGAAACTCAATCTTCTCCTTATCATTGTCATTTGTTTTATCTTGATTAGCATGATTAATTGACGTTTCATCATAGTATTCATCACTAGAGTTGTCAACAAGTAAATCATCATCACTTAACAAGTCATCTTCATCACTATTGAAATCAACATACTTGGGGTGTGATACCTTTGGGCCTTTAGCCATGAAGCATTTTCCAAGTCCTTCATTTGGTGAATCAAATATGTCGTAGGAGTTGGTTGACACAAGCGCTAGACCGGCAACACCTTCATCTTGAGTATATTCGGAGTCAGAGTGATAGCTTCTCTCAGAGTGATTGTCGGAGTCGGAGCCGGATACCCATTCACCAACATGAGCTTGATGTCTTAGTTTTGTGTAGCTCCTTTATGACTTGTCCTTCCTTTCCAAATCCTTGCTTCTCCGAGATGTACTTCGTTCATAACGATCATCTCTACTCCTTCTCTCTCTTGATGGTGATTCTTCTCCTCTACTTCTTCTTTTTGGAGAATCTTCTCTTCTCTTGTAGGGTGTCGTACACTCATTGAATAGTGTCCGGTCTTCCACAATTGTAGCAATTTCGCCTCGACTAGAAGATCTTTTGTCATTGTAGGACCTTGACTTGGAACTTCTCTATTTGCTTCTACTCTTGTAGAACTTGTTGAAGTTCTTCACCATTAGGCACAATTCTTCATTGAAGGTTTGTTTCTCACTTGATGATGTGGGAGCTTCAAATGAGGCTTTGTAAGCACCACTTGACTTGTTATGGAACTCCTCCTTATCCTTGAGTGACATCTCATGAGCAACAATTCTTCCAATGACTTCCGTTGGCTTGAGATCTTTGTAATTGGGCAACATTTGGATCAATGTGCATACGGTATCATATTTTCCGTCCAAAGCTCTTAGAATCTTCTTCATGATGAATTTGTCGGTCATCTCTTCACTTCCTAAGCCGGTGATCTCATTTGTGATAAGAGCAAGCCTAGAGTACATTTCAGCGACACCTTCACCATCCTTCATTTTGAACTTGTCACTACAAGAAAACAGACTTTAAGTAACACAATCATGTAACAGATTGAAAAATGTGTTACAAGTGAAATTGTTGTAACACATCATTTTGTGTCCAACGACGAGCATAACAATAGACTATATAAGACCTCAAAATGTGTTACATCAATATTACAACTGTAACATATAAATATATGTTGGTCGAATGTGTTACATAGATTTTGATATGGTAACATATAAATATGTGTTACTCAAATGTGTTACGTGTTAGTATCACATAAGCATGGCTGATACATATTGTTACATGTTCTATTATTTATAGGGGACTAGAAAACCTAAAATCAAATGCATACATTGATCACAAATACCTTTAACATATAGGGCGATGTGTCAATATGATTTTTATAAATATGTTATTATCTTGGTGAATAGTGTTCGCATTCTTTGGTAATATGGTATGAAAAACAATATAGTTTGGTTGGTAAATACCAAACTATTTTTGGTATGGTTGCAGTGTATTGACCATATTTTTATGTGAATTTTAGGATGACTCGGTGACTATAAATGTGAAATGCACACTTTGAAATGATCATATGAAATTTGGTATTTGATGTCAATACTCACAAAGGAGTGGAAGACCAACAACACACGAGAGCTTAAATTTGGGCATCGCTTTAAGAACCGGACTGACAGTTTCACTGGAAAAAGAAAAAATGGTAAGTTATTAATTTTTTTGTTTCTTCAATGAATTAAAAAAAATCATGTGAAACTAGGAATCACACCATTGACCTTGAGCCGCCGCATGGCCAACGACCCAATACCAACTGGGTTTGATTTTTGTGATCGGTCAAGGGTGAACTAGAAAGTCATGCATTTTTCAAAAGAAAATTGCCTCTAAAATATTCAAAAGAAAAATTGGCACGCGACACACCGACACCTCAGCGGCGACATTTGGCAGGCATGAGGCCTCGTTCTCCTTCTCCCGGCATTAGGCGTGAGGCGGAATGGAACAAGAGATCGAGAAAAGGTTGCCTCGAAAATGAGACGTTTTAAGAGCGCCATTACAAAGCATGTCTACACGGCGCCCTTATTCTCCTAGAGACGCATCGATAAATTAACGCAGCAGTGTTCGCTTAAGCTTGGAGCCAGCAAACAAGAGAAAGAGATTCCGTTCATATTTCTCTAGCATTCTACTTGCAACAACGAGAACATTCGAAAAATATAGGTAGGGAAGACTGTAAGCGCAGAGAGCAAGATTCCACCACCGTAATATATATATACACTCCCGAGTCTGGACTAGTCCCATCTGCAAACGCATAATTCTATGAAATGGAACAGGCGAAAAGCCTACCGATCCAAGAAAGAACTTTATTATGCACTACAGAATTTTCGCTCGGTTGCCGATTTCTAATCTGTACAGCCTCCAAAGTGAACATAACGGTCTTCGTGAAAGTGAATAACACACCCGAATGATGTTTAGCCCTTGGTCTTCTTGAATATAGGCGCTGTACATCATATCACCATTACAGGTGCTTTGACGCCGACCCTTTCCCATATTTGTAAAATGATGAAAACACAGCATCAGCCTCCACGCAGCGCAAGTGGATAGAAGTCGTGGCACAAACATGCCATTCAAAACTCGCTATGATTGGACCATCATGGTGCTCCGTGCTTTCCTTGACAAGAATTATTTAATGCTCTTCACAAGAACTATATTTCTTGACTCATTTCAAATGCACGCTGTTGTTTGAATGATGGCATCTTAATCCGACGAAACGCAGCGCAGCGGTCTTTCTTCGGGGACTCACTTCCCGAAAACAGATCGCCTATGATCCAGCTTGTGGCTGCAAAAGACAGAGATAAAGGAGAATCGTAAGCACTTTGGAAATGATGAGCACCAGTTCAAAAAGGATAAAAGTGTAGGGAAACATTTAGATGGTAAATACAGTGAAACAGCCATGTATAATGTGAATCAAGTAAGCATGTCTTATTGGCAGCAGGGAAGCAAGCCTTTCGGATCCTAATCAGTTGAGTTTTATAGAAGGTCTAGATGAAACAACATGACTAAATTACAAGAGGTAGACAATGGATTAAGACATGTTGTGACAAGTTACTTCTCTGTATTTACTTACACTTTTGCTTCGGTACAACCCCCTCCCCCATAAAACGTATAAAGGAAAACGTATACTCACCTCGTATTGTACACTATAGGCCGTCGTACGCATACCTATCTCGTATTGTATACATACGGCGCCTATAGTGTACAATACAAGGTGGGTATACGCTTCCTTTATACGCTTTGTGGGGAGGGGGTTAAACCAAGCACACCTCCTTTACTTATAGAGCTAGTATTCCAGCATTTAAAGACAGTCTACTCTATCTCGAGCAGCTTCTTGCTTATATTCAGTCATTTCCTATATCTGGAATGGATGTTTCTACATTCAAAATTCAACTAACCGTTGTTTTTATGTCATGTTCCAGCCCACAATGACTTAGATGGCGTGATGCGCTCGCCTCACGTGATAGGTGTGCTGCAAGGTGTCATTGCTTACTTTCCGTGGCAACAAGAAACCAGCTTGAAGAGAATCAAAAGACAATTGGAATTCAAAATCCAGGAATCGGTAGCACAACCATACAAGAACTTAGCTGTTGATACCTGTTGCAACAAACACCTATCAGCACAATGCAATTTCATACTGTAAAAAATGAATGTGCAATTTTAAATGGGAGTCTACAGCCCTACACCGTTTCTCCTACAGGCTACAACATATACTAAAACTATAAAAGGATACATGATGAACAATAGATGATACCCAAGAAACAAAAAGAAAATAGTACAACAAACCTTTTAGGGAAAGAACTACAGAGGCTTCCACCTCACAAGCTCTGCAAGCTTGCTTTTTTATCAAATGGACAGGTGGCACTTTAGAAAGAACACAACCTCCAAATTTCCTTATTACAGACACAATCTCTTTCTCCTTATGACTTTGAAATCCAGTCACCAAAAACTCTAATCCATGAAATATGGCTTCTTTTTTGCCAGTGCATTCCCTGGCTCCTGCATGTCAAGAACTCTACTTTCGCACCACGCAAACGTAAAGATTCTCCAACACAATTAAGTACACATCAAGGGAGCGGCACTAACTTTTTTACTTGGAATGAATTGAGATAGAAAAACTAGAAAAAGGAAGATGAACCCACTTATAGATGAATTGGCAGGCTTGTGAGCTAAGATCCCTTCTGGCCTCCAAATTACCCGCGAGCTCGCCGCTGGTCGAAACTGGTGGGCACGAGATCAGCCTACCTGACGGTAAAAGGCTTAATTAAGATGCCTCTCATAACGTTGGTGCAATGAGCAGGCAAATAAAATAGCAACATGCAGAAAGATGGATCTGAATCAAAGTATGATGGACACCAACATCAAACATACAAAAATCGAGTTCAGGTAAAACTATAGTGTATATATAATGATGAAAATGCTGCTCGAACAAAGAAATACCTTTATATGGTTTCCGTCCACTATTCTTCATTGATCAAAGCATTATCAGTAGCATCCACAATTGTTCCCTCAATATCGGATCTTACCCAATGTTGATCTTTCCTTTTCTTTTTAAACATATCCGTAAGGTGAGAAACATGGAATGGCTCAGCGTCTACGTCTCGTGTGCATTCATCATTTCCAGTGTCACATCTATCTCTAGGTAGGTTATTCTGCATCACCACTGACCAACCGGGGTTCAGTTCGTCTTCTATGTAAAAGACTTGTTCGGCTTGGTTAGGCAAAATAAAAGGCTCATGTTCAATCTTGTCTCCTTTGTGCATCAAATGTGAGAAGTTAACAAGTGTGTAGCCATACTTGTACTTTCAGACAAAGTTTGTATATCCTAGGTCATGTGAAAAATGGATACTCAAATCGATTGGAAGAGACTGGAGGAAATATAAGTCTAGTTTGAAAGATGCTTTCTTCAAACCCGCCATTGAAAAAAATCCAAACATCAAGCGTAAGGCTTTGTATAAGCTTTGTCCAGAAGATGTGGACATCGATCAATGGCGTGGGCTTGTTAAATTTTGGAAGTCGAAAAAGGAAGGGTAATGAATGCGATCTCGTACTTTCCTATTTTGAAATTTGAATGTGAGTTCTTGGGCTGATCATATAAGTTGCACTTATGATATGATTGCATCGTAACAGTGCCCTTCTTTGAGAAGAACATAATTAGTCGCTCCTCGTGAAGAATTCACATAATGCTGGCACAAAGAGTTTTGCTGTTGGAGTGAAGACATGGTGAGTAATCTTCATTATTGAATTGTTTTCTCTGTCTCTTTTATCATATGGGTGTTCTTTCTGCTTTTGTAGAGGCAAGCTGATCCCGAAAAGAAACGACCACACAGATCACAGTTTATTTAGCAACTCACAAGAAGAAGGATGATGCTAATGCTGAAAATATAGATAGAAATGAGCGTCAGTACAGAATTAATATAGAAATTATCTAATTGCTCTTGGGATCAACTTACATTTCAATCTAACAAGCAGTATATGAATGATTCTTATCTTATAGGATCGATTGAAGAATCTAATAACCGAGCGACCAGAGTTGGCACAAAATCTGAATGGAAGAGTTGCATGGGAAGGTGATGCCCTGCAGAAGTATTAGGGAAAGAAAAGATTGGACAAGTGCATGGCATGGGTTTGCTTCCAACTCCTAAGCAAGTATATGGTTGGACACCACGGTATCTAAAGAACATCAATATGACTACAACCGATGGATCACCATATGAAGTTGAACATGATGTTTGGGAGGAAATAGCAAAGATGAAGGAACATATTAAAAGGCAAGACCAAATTATTGAACATATGAAAACAAAGAAGGCCATGTGAATAATGAAGCGAAGAGGTAAAGGACTTCTTTATCCCACCTTTGTATGCATTTCATCAATAGTTTACTCAGATTTGTTAGTTCAGAGGAAAACCTCGAATCAAATGCTAATGGTATTTCTTAGTTACCAATACTACATGGTCAAAGAAAGGTAATGTTAATACATGGCTATATCATTGCTTGTCAATTGAAACCTTTGTATTAATATTTCAATTTGTAGAGAATACAATGCAATGGACCTGTTGAGGCGCGCTCATCTATGCAACACCACATTTATGAGGATAATAATTTATCTCGTTCGCACGAAAAGGTTATACCTACACTTACTACCACTAATATGAGAAAGATAGAATATAAGATAGTTACTTGCTTACCGTTGTTGTATCATGGAACTAGGTCAAGACCATGATGTTAACCAATTACAAATTCAACAAAATTCATCATCGCCGAGACCTTGTTATTGATTCTGTGCTGAGGTTATTTCGTGTGCTTTTGAGTTTGAATTTGCAAGTTTCGTAGCTTCAAGATATCAATACCTTTCCATCTAATATATTGTCTCTTGGTAGGTGAGGGAAATGGGGATCCTACGGTGAATCTTTTTCAAGACAGAACCAGCGGGGTACTAGAACTGAACATCCGCACTTAGCTCGCTCAAGAAAAAGGCGTATTTCTACCATCAAGGTAAAGATCTGCCTTTTAAATGCACACGATCTGCTGGCTTAGCAACTTGTCCTATATCTCCCGGGAGCGCCCATGATCTGCCTTGCAATTGCTCACGTAGTGGCTGGGATGCTTAAAAAAACATGGTGGCTTGGGATGTGGGTCAGGCTGGGCGTTCGGTTCCCCCGAACCGATCGGTTCGGTTCGTCGGTCAATTTAAAATTTCGGTCTTGTGAGAATACTGACCGATCGGTTAATAAAAGATTTGCTAACCGAAGATACTCTGCACCGAATTCTCGGTTCGGTCGTCAGTTTTACCGAACAGAACCGAGCACTATCTAACAACCAGAATCGCTGCATTTATTCTGAATGTACAGTGCACGTACTAGTAGGAGCGCTTTATTATGGTGTACAGTGGTTGTAGGTCATCCTACTGGTAGCTAAAGGCTAGCCTCCTTGGTAAAATTAGTGCTGGTGTCTAGCTAGTGTCCAGTTGGTAAAGTACTTCTCTTTTAGTTCTTTTTTTGTGCTCCTCAATTTGAAATCCAAATGCCGTTATATTAAATTAGAAGAAGAAAAATCAGAACCCCATTCCTTGCTTTCATTTACATCAACAAATGTTCACATGGTGATGCATCGTAGCAATATTTCTTCTAGTTCAAATATAGCACATGTACTGTAACAAGTGTACTGTAGATGCCTAATTGCCGTAGCTAATTGCGTGATTAGCCCATACATAGACAAATAATTAGGCCAGCCTACCTTCCCCTGCACGACACATGCGTCACTGGTGACCGGTCATGTCCAACCATCACGGTTGACAAGGACCATGCATGCGCACGACACGGTCTCCTGCCTCCATGCATCTCTCCCCGGATCTCTCGTGCCCATAGTGGCTCAAACCATTTAACCATGCACATTGTACCTATGCTCTGCTATCTGAACTTTGGAAGCCAGGACCTTGCAAATACCCATCAAGATCCAAGAACGTAGTCTTGTTACCCTATAAAAAACCAAAATTACGTACTATTGTAGTTGTAGTAGTCGTGTTAAGTCCTGGCAGGCGAGTTCACATGCACTGGCCCGATCGTAAGCTCTACCGAGAGAAGACAACTGGCAGTCGCATAGGAAGTATGTACGTACGGCTATCGGCTGATCCAGTTAGTGTGTCGTGAACCAGCCGGCCGGAGATCCACCCCATTCCTTGCTTTTTTTTACCGTGCTTCCACAAAAAAATAGTGACTATCATTTTCAAATAATGCATTCAGCCCCTTGCGTTTGCGACGTGCCCAGGCTTTACAAAAGTGCTAGCTCCGCCACTGGTTCACATTGTTCATGTAAATTGCATTATCATTGTCATTGAATGCTAATATTGATCATAATATAGGCTGGTTCCAAAGTAGTTTTGAAGACTTCAACATATCCCAACAAGAGGAATGTTGCGTATGGTACTATTCGTAGTACTAATCCAAGAACTACGGTGTGTGGTATTGAGTTAGGTGCTGAATTTGCCCTTGTGCGCATAGATCAACCTTTGCTTGATAATGAGGAGTTGGTAAGGGAAGTTTCTGATTGCAAGACAATTGGTGAAGCGTACTCTTCAGGATACTTAATTGCATGGCCTTCAGCTTTTGTAATTTAAAGCTACTCTTAAACATTTTGAAATCATATTTGTGTGCATTTAATCACATATATCTAACGTGCAATTTTCTTTTACAGATTCGAGAGAAGGATAATTGAGTTACGGTTGAATTCTCGGATGCGGAAGCAAATAAAATCTAAAGATTTTATCTATCAATAGTCGTAGTTTAGATTGATATATTGAAAATGTAATATCATCCACAAGTTCTTTTCTTTCGTCCGATTGATGCAAATTCTATGGTGTAATATTCTTCATAGTTGTGTTTTCTATGCTCAAAATGATATGAATGATATCTTTATTGTAATGCATATGTATCATACACTTGTATATTCTTAATCAAGTATCTTCATATTGAGGATTTCTATATGTGTTGTGCTTCTATTTCTATACCATTTTGATGTCTGGCATAATGATAAAATGATCAACCACTTGTGCAATTGCATCAATTTTATTAAATAAATTTATATTCCATAAAAGAGGTATTGAATTTTGTGATTAATAATAAAAATACACCAATTATGTTACCATATTGATATAGTAGTGTTACTATAGTTACAAAATTTTGTTACTACATTACATAACAACTATAAATTATAGTGTTACGATAGTCCGATATTATGTTACTAGTTGATGTGTACCGCTTGTGTTACTAGAGTTAGAAAACATGTTACCACCAATGGTGTACGCTTGTGAAAATGTGTTACTCTGGGTGTTACTATAACTACAAAAATGTGTTACCAATGTGTTTGGTAACACATAATATGCATGTTACTATACTATAATTGTAACACTATTTTTAACATATGGTAACAATTACTATGTGTAACAGTTGACATCACTTAGTAACACGGGCTAATGGAACACATTTCAAATTGTGTTACTCTCTGACCTAGTAACACACTTTTGGGCCTGTAGTAACACAAGACGGTGTTACCAAAGGTCTGTCCTGTTGTAGTGTGTCAAGCTGACTTTAAAGCACATCCAACTTGGATTCCTTGACGGAGTCGGTACCTTCGTGCATGTCAATCAAAGTATCCCAAATTTCCTTTGCATTCTCAAGATGGCTGATTTTGTTGAATTCTTCGGGGCACAATCCGTTGAAGAGGATATCACAAGCTTGAGCATTGTATTGCAACATCTTCAACTCTTCCGCGGTAGCTTCACAGGTCGGTTCTCTCCCATCAAAGAATTCACCTTGCAAGCCAATACACACAATAGCCCATACGGCGGGGTTATGTCCAAGAATATGCATTTTCATCTTATGCTTCCAACTAGCAAAATTAGTACCATCAAAGTAAGGACCTCTACGGTGGTAATTTCCCTCGCTAGACGCCATACTCTCCTAGGTTGTGAAACCAAGGCTATGACTACCAAAAGCTATGGAAATCAAAGCAAATGGAGACCAAAGATCTGATACCACTTGTAGGATCGAAAGTATGTCTAGAGGGGGGTGATTAGACTACTTGACCAAATAAAACTTATCCTTTTCCCAATTTTAGTTCTTGGCAGATTTTAGCAACTTTGGACAAGTCAAGCAATCTTAACACAATTCAAGCAAGCATGCAAAGAGTATATGAGCAGCGAAAAGTAAAGCATGCAACTTGCAAGAATGTAAAGGGAAGGGTTTGGAGGATTGGAACGCAATAGGAGACATGGATGTTTTTGTCGTGGTTCCGATAGGTGGTGCTATAGTACATCCACGTTGATGGAGACTTCAACCCACGAAGGGTAACAGCTGCGCGAGTCCACGGAGGGCTCCACCCACGAAGGGTCCACGAAGAAGCAACCTTGTCTATCCCACCATGGCCATCGCCCACGAAGGACTTGCCTCACTAGCGCTAGATCTTCACGAAGTAGGCGATCTCCTTGCCCTTACAAACTCCTTGGTTCAACTCCACAATCTTGTCGGAGGCTCCCAAGTGACACCTAGCCAATCTAGGAGACACCACTCTCCAAGAAGTAACAAATGGTGTGTTGATGATGAACTCCTTGCTCTTGTGCTTCAAATGATAGTCTCCCCAACACTCAACTCTCTCTCACAGGATATGGATTTGGTGGAAAGAAGATTTGAGTGGAAGCAACTTGGGGAAGGCTAGAGATCAAGATTCATATGGTAGGAATGGAATATCTTGGCCTCAACACAAGTGTAGGTGGTTCTCTCTCAGAAAAGGTAAGTTGGAAGTGTAGGTTCGTTCTGATGGCTCTCTTCACGAATGAAGAGGACGTGGAGGGGTATATATAGCCTCCACACAAAATCTAATCGTTACACACAACTTGCCAATCTCGGTGGGACCGAATTGATAAACTCGGTCGGATCGATTCAGCAAATCTAGTGACCCTTAGGATTTTCGGTGGGACCGACATGCAACTCGGTAGGACCGATATGGTTAGGGTTAGGGCATAACGTAATCTCGGTGAGACCGATTACACAAACTCGTTGAGACCGATTTTGGTAATAAGCTAACCAGAGAGTTGGTCAGGTAAACTCGGTGGGACTGATTCGCTCATTTCGGTGAGACTGAAATGTTACGAAAGGGAAACAGAGAGTTTAAATTGCAATCTCGGTGGGACCGATCGCTCATCTCGGTGGGACCGAAACGTTACGAAGGGAAACAGAGAGATTACAATCCCATCTTGGTGAGACCGAGATCCCTATTGGTGAGACCGATTTGCCTAGGGTTTGTGGCAGTGGCTATGACATCTGAACTCGGTGGCACCGGATAGAAAGAATTGGCGGGGCCGAGTTTGACTTTTGGTTTAGGTCATATGTGGATGTGAGAAAGTAGTTGAGCGCTTTGGAGCATATCACTAAGCATTTTGAGCAAGAGCCTCATTAAGCAACACCTCATCCCTCCTTGATAGTATTGGCTTTTCCTATAGACTCAATGTGATGTTGGATCACTAAAATAGAAAATGTAGAGTCTTGAGCTTTGAGCTTGAGCTAATCCTTTTGTCCTTAGCATTTTGAGGGGTCCACTTTTCTCATCCATGCCATGCCAATCATTGAGCTTTCCTGAAATATTAATCTTGAAATAGCATTAGCTCAATGAGCTATATGTTGTTAGGAATTACCAAAACCACCTAGGGATATTGCACTTTCAGTGCTCGATCCGAGGAAGGACTTCATCATCTTCTACATTGTCTTGGGGACCAATGTCTTCAGCTGCGGTGCGGTCAACAGCTGGAATGTCTTTAACTTCAGGAGCCTCTGTGGTAGCAGGCTCATGAACTATCAAACGACACTCTTGGTGTGCAGACGCAGGGCAAGCAACCGAAATTGGCTCGACGACAAGGGGCTCTGTGGGAGCAGCCCGATCTTTCTTCTTAGTCTTTCTCTTCTTGGTTGGTGGCGCATCATCAGTGGTGTTATTGTTCTTGCGCTTTCTGGCTTCGGCTTCGGCTGTTCTTGTTTTCTTGAGCTTTGAAGCCACTGTGGGGACCTTAGGCTTCACACCTGTCATGCTGGCGGGGAAGACAATGCGAGGTTCTTCCCGCCTGGATGCTTCAGCTGGGGCCACAGTAGGCTTGTTCTTCTTGGCAGCCATCTTGGGGTCGATGCCAGGACGCCCAAGTGCCTTGCGCTTCTCAGCTTCATTGTAAGCTTGAACACATTTGGCAGCGAGGTGTTTCATGCGCTCTCAAGAACCTTTAGCTTCGTCACGTTTCTTGTGAAACGCCTCCTTGAGCTCATGCATCATTTGCTTGAAGTTTTGGATGTCTGTCACACTGAGCTTGGCCATGTGCTTCTTGAACTGAGCCTTTTCATAGTCAATTTTGTGCTTCAGTTCAACAATCCTCTGAGTTAGAGCCAGCTCAGAGCAATGGCTCCATGGAAGGAGACGCTGAGGCCAATAGGGAGCTGAAGATCATCAAAACTGAGGTTTGGGCTATCAAACCATTCGTCAATGAGCTTGTTCAGAATGTCCACATCAAAAAGGGGAAGATCATTGAAGATTTCCGCCTCTTGCTTGCTCTTTATTAGCAGCTCAAGAGCATCATCTCCAAGATCATCGTCACTAGACAGATCAATGGCTTCATTCTCATTCCTTAGAATAGCAGCTGGGGTCAGGACCTGACCAGTAGTCTGCATGGGCTTCTTCTTCTTCTCAGACTTGGAGATGCGAGAGAGATCTTCAGAATGCACACGTGGTGCAGGAAGAGCAGTGGCCAGAGGCTTCACTCGCGAAGTCTTTGTGCATTGGAGAGCTTCGAAGCCTTGTGTTTCTTTTGCTTTTTAGGCTTCGGTGGTGCAGGCGCTTCGTCAGAATCAGCGTCATCTGCAGAGTGATCCACGGCTGCCCCTTGAACCATAATGTGAGTGATGAGACCTTCAAGGTTGTAGAAGGGCCCAACAATATTGGGTTCAGCATCACGTGTACCATCGGCACGAGGAGCAGAGGGACCGGGGTTGAAGTTTAATCCCCGCGACTTCTTGTTCTCTTTGGCCGAGTTCTTGGCAAACTGATAGTTGCGCTTGAACAGATTGTCTTCACGACACCATAGCAGATAAGATGGGTCGGCATCTGCAGGCTGTGGTCCACGGACCATGCAAGGGTAGAAACCCTGAGCAATAGCTTCAGATTTGGTCTTGGGTTGAAGATTTTTATAGAGAATATCTCCCCAAGGACGCTTGATGGTGTCCTTTTCAGCATATTCCTTGGTGACAAATCTGTACTTGAACGATTGCTCGGCCCAATATCTTCGAATCCATTGGATTTGTGTTTTGCGTTGGCCATACCTTTCTTCAGGATCCGTTTTGTATAACTCATACAGATCTTCAGGAAAATCCATTTAAGTGCCCCCGCGGCGCTGTCTGCCTCCCTTCCTTCCTGACTTATCTGCGGCCATGTAGTTCAGACTGAATGGCTTCAAAACAGTCAAAGGCTTCCGTCTGCTGGTCAGACAGGAACTAGCTTTGGGTGAATTGATATGATGTTGTAAGAATTCTGCAAATGAATGCAGACTATGAGAGCCAAGGGATTCTCCCACGGACATGTACCTGTGACAGCATTAGAGATGCGAGGGAAGGAGAAGAGGTCATATGCATTCTCAGAAGATTTTGAAGATAAATCAGTTTAGAAGACATTGACCTCATAGCGCGAAGACATTCACTTATATGTTGAGAGTTGGTTCCAGATTTGTATGAATCCAAGAATAGGTACAAGTGAGGAATCTAACTACGTGTGAAGAATAAGTGAATATACTAGGCATAATATGAGATGCAGAACAGGATAGATCCAAATTTGTAGAGGCAGAAACCACTTTTGGTAAGGAAAGATGAATCCATCAGATCAAAAAGATAGTAAGAAGTGAGTTTTAATTACCACATGATGAACTGCTAGATTGAGTAGAGAGGAGGTCGAGCAGTTCGATCTTCCGTGCCCTAACTTGGCGACGGAGGACACCTACGGTGGCGGCAGAGAAGACGAGGTATGCGGCCGGCGTGAGGACGGCGTCGGAGAGGTCGCGGCAGCTAAGCGCTTCGTCGCCGGTGTCGTCGAGAGCTAGCGGTGGCGCTAGGGTTTGTCTGAGGTGGAAGAGATATTTTGACCGCAATGTGATGTGTATTTATAAGGAGAGGGGCAGCACAGCGCAATTATGCAGGTGCCCGTGGCGGTTCACATCTGAGGGACACGTGGAGAACATTGAACACATTGGAAGTTGTTCCATGTTACCACGCACGCCTGTACTGTCGGGTGGTCGTTCCGGCTTCTCCGGGTTTCAGGAAATAAGGATTGAGCACTTAAAACAGATTCAATGTTTGTCTTTGTATCTTCTGCTGACAAGGACGCAGAGAAGACATTCGACGGGTTCAATAGAATGCATATGATTTGGATAGATAGAATTTGAGGTAGAAGCATAGAAGAGGTTAGGGTCCGATCACATTCACTTAGTCCAAAAGATTCAAAAGGAAGACATAGCTATAAGTGAATGCTGTAGAGGACAGAACACAAGTATATAAGTGTAAGACCAAATCAGCATGGTGAAGATTAAAATGATGACAAATCAATGTTGAAGATAAATCAAATGCAAAGACTTAGCAAATGTAACGCCAGGAGAAACACTTCAAGAAAGAGTTTGGTGCTGGCGTTACCCACCGTATAGGAAGTATTAGACCCAGACACGACACACAATTATCGTGGCGCTCCGAAGTCAAATTCCGCATTAATGTGTTCACACTCAGAGCGTAAGTCTTCATTAATTGAAGATTTACATTACTTCGTGTCTTTCACATCTAAGTCATCAACATGCATAAGTGTTAGGATGTGTGCCTAATCACATGACACTCTATTTAGCTCACACCGCAACTTGCAAAACCTTTTCTCATCCAAGGGCTTTGTGAAGATATCTGCCAATTGCTCTTCAGTGTTGACGTGAATGATATCAATATCTTCCTTCATAACATGATCTCTGAGAAAGTGATGACGAATTTCAATGTGCTTTGACTTCGAGTGCTGAACTGGGTTGTTGGTTATCTTGATGGCGCTTTCATTATCGCAATAGAGTAGTACTCTCTTCAGATGGATGCCATAGTCCTTGAGTGTTTGCTTCATCCATAGAAGCTGAGCGCATCAAGATCCAGCAGCAATGTATTCAGATTCAGCAGTGGAGAGAGATACACAGTTCTGCTTCTTTGAAGACCAACAAACAAGTGATCGTCCCAGAAAGTGACATGTGCCTGATGTAGACTTGCGATCCACCTTATCACCAGCATAATCAGCATCCGAGAATCCAACTAGATCAAACTCTGAGCCCTTTGGATACCATAACCCTAATGTCGGGGTGTAAGCCAAATATCGAAGAATTCGCTTCACAGCTAAGTGATGCGATTCCTTTGGTGCCGCTTGGAATCGGGCACACACGCAAACACTAAGCATTATATCTGGCCTAGATGCACATAAATAAAGTAAAGAACCAATCATGGAGCGGTATACCTTTTGATCGAACTCTTTACCATTGGCGTCAAGACCCAGATGACTTTTGGTTGGCATTGGCGTCGTGTAACACTACAAGAAAAATACACTTCCGTGATGATACATGTTTGTCACAGTAGGTCACGTTTTCTATCATGCATGTACATCCATGACAAATTTATGACTGAATCAAGATAGTCATACCTGTGCTGTCGTAGAAGTGTTCCATGACATTACCAAAATTATCATCACAGAAGTGTCCACTTCCATGATGATAAATTGTGCGTCACAGAAGTGCTTTCGTCAAGGGTGACCGACACGTGGCATCCACCATAACGGAACACCGTTAAGCTATCGGGTCCGGTTTTGGATCTGATAACTTGTTAACAGCCCGGACCAATGAGGATTTTCCACGTGTAAAATCATCATTGGCCGGAGGAAACACGTGTTGCCTCACCGTTGGGACAGATGGCATCCACTCATTGGACAGGAAGCGCCTATGATAGGTCGACACGTGGCACAACCCAACAGTGGCCCATTCCGGTGAAAAGGTCGGCCCAGTAAAAAATAGCAGGCCGACCCATATAAGGCCTACTTGTGTCAGGTCCATTTAAGCCCATGACCCATACGAGATATGACAATTCGGCCCGTCAACGGCCCGTTAAAGATTTGACATCATTGCAGCCCATCGTCAGTTCAAGCCCGTTAACAACCCGCTATATATTTGGGCTCAATATCGGCCCGATGAGATTTCGGCTTGTTAACAGCCCATTCAGTGGATGGGCCAATTTTCACAATGTACATCTTTCGGCCTTTTAGCGACCCATTTAAATATTGGGCTAATTTCCGGCCCGGTGTGTCTTTCAGCCTGTTGACGACCCATAAATCAGTTGGGCCATTTGTAGTCGGACCTGAGTTTCGGCCTTTTAGCGACCCATTTAAGTGTTGGGCCAATTTTCGGCCCGGTGTGTCTTTCAGCCTGGTGACGGCCCATATATCTGTTGGGCCATTTGTAATCGGGCCTGAGTTTTGGCCTTTTAGCGACCCATTTAATTGTTGGGCTAATTCCTGGCCCTGTGTGCCTTTCAGCCTGTTAACGGAAATGAGTTGGGCCATTTGTAGTCGGACCTGAGTTTTGGCCTTTTAACGGCCCATGCCCTTCATGGTCCAATACCAGCCCGGTTTCTTTTTCGGCCTGCTAAAGGCCCACAACACAGTTGGGCCATTTACAATACGACCTGACTTTCGGCCTCTTTGCGGCCCATGCTCTTCATGGTCCAGTACAAGCCCACTGTCTCTTTCGTCCTGCTAAAGGCCCACAATATAGTTAGCCATATGTAGCCCGAACTTAGTAACGGCCTGTTAACGGCCCGTGTAATCAATTGGGCCCACCTGTTGCCCACTTTAATGCCAGCCTGTTAACGACCCGGGAGTTGAGACGGTCGACCATTAACTTTCGGCCTGGTAACGACCCATTAACTTAATGGGCCCACTAAAGTTCGTACATGTCTTTAGGGCAAATTAGATAATTTGAGCCCATTAGGACGAGCAATTATGCACAGGACCAAAACTGATCAAGCAAAGCTACGACATAGAGGGAAAAACGTTGCACATCCAACATATATTACAGGAAATTACATCCACTAGGCAATCAAAGATTGATGCTAGTGCAAATAAATGAACAGAACCTAACGATCTACAATGTCACAGTCTGCAACCTCAGCACGGATGACGCCCGTAAGCATGTGGGCAAGTTCTTGCTGCTTTTCTACACTCTCTCTGAAAACATTGATCAGTTATTGCGTCGCATGACTCTGCACCTCTGATTCCTCCACCATTTCCATCATTCCTTCTGCCATTAATTGGTTCACAAACATACATTTTTTCCGTTGCATTCAAGACAGAGGATAATGAACAGATTTAGATGGCAATTTTGGCAGGCTTGTATTATTGATAATGGAGAATGTCTCGACCACTGCATCATAACATAAATTAGGAGGGGAACCAAACAGATAATCATGAGTTATTGGCATATTACCTGGCGTAGAATTATTGGAAAGAAACAATGGGGTTGCCTTGATGTTTTCAGAGTTTGTCTTCTTATCTTCAGCAGCCTGCACCAAATTAAGACACTAGCATTGCTATCATTGGCCAAGTCAGATAATAGGAAAGCAACATTGGCACAACAAACGTTTGGGCAACTAGCCAACACCAAATTAACACAATATGGCACAGCTATCATCAACCGGGTAAGGTAATACGAAAGCAACATTGACACAATGAATGAATAGGCAACCAGAGCAGCACTACAATTCAGTAATGTGCATGATATGAGATAGTACACTCATGCAGCTCAGTATGCAAAACTACCAGGAAGTTTTCTTTACAAAAATCAACATTGGCGCCTTTAACATTTTGCTACAACTAATTTTAGATCAGACAAAGGTTGGATTCATGCCGATTAACAAAATACATGCTGATGTAAAAATATAGTGATATACAACAGGTACTTACATCAGCATTGGAGCACAGAGAATTCCCGCAAGATGTTTTCCTCGAATACAATCCCAATGAAGGAAACCTTCTATCATTTAACCTTATTTTCTAAAAGAGAGATGGGTAAGAAACATGTAGAAAATATGATCAGAATGCTTTTAAATTTCATGATGCGAGGATATGCACACGCTTCTTAGAATGGAGTTGACATTCTTTTCTTTGGATGGAGCGGACTAGTTCTTTGGCCACCGGAATCTGCTTATTATCGATGGGAGTTGGGTTTCTTTGTGCCGAGCAAGATCTATGAAAAATGGAGTTGGTTTATTATCTCTGGCGTTTGGATCTTTTGCAAAGACCTGGTTTGTAACCCTTCAGATTCTATCATAGCCGTCTTCCCCTTGCATGCCTTATATAGAAGAATGGTGCTTCAATTATAAAACATGCTACAGCAGATATGGAATAGGTACTGAAGAATAGAAAGGCATGACATATTGATATGTATTCCCTCCATCCGGAAATAAATGGATGGGTCTAGGCGTATTTCAGTTCTAGATACATCCAGTTTTATCCATTTTTGCGACATGTAATCCGGACGGAGGGAGTATGATGTAAGAGCTAGGGATACGACAGGACAACATAGTAAAAAAACACTGAAAACCCACTGCAGAACCAAAGTAATCAAACCCACTGATATGAGATAGTACACTCATGCAGCTCAGGATGCAAAACTACCAGACAGTTTTCCTTACAAAAATCAACATTGTGGCCTTTAATCATACATTTTGCTACAACTAAATTTAGATCAGATAAAGGTTGGATCCACGCTGATTAACAAAATACATGCTGATGTAAAAATATAATGATATACAACAGGTACTTACATCTGCATTGGAGTACAGAGAATTCCTGCAAGAATCTTTCCTCACAGACGATACCAGTGAAGAAATTCTTCTATTTGTTAAGCTTGTTTTCTAAAAGAGAGATGGGTAAGAAACATGTAGAAAATATGATCAGCATGCTATAAAATTTCATGATGCAAGGATACACACACGCTTCTTAGAATGGAGTTGCATATTTTTGCTGGACTGGAGCGGACTAGTTTTGTGGCCACTGGAATCTGCTTATTATCAGTAGGAGTTGGGTTTCTCTGTGCTGGAGTAGTATCTATAAAAACTGGAGTTGGTTTATTATGTCCTGGCATTTGGATCTTTTGCAAAGACCTGGTTTGTAACCCTTCAGATTCTAACATAGTCGTCTTCCCCTTGCATGCCTTGTATTGAAAAATGGTGCTTTAGTTATAAAACATGCTACAACAGAGAGATGGAATAGGTACTGAAGAATAGAAAGGCATGACATATTGACATGTATTCCCTCCATCCGGAAAAATGGATGGGTGTAGGCGTATTTCAGTTCTAGATACATCCTTTTTTATCCATTTCGGCAACATGTAATCCAGATGGAGGGAGTATGGTGTAAGAGCTAGGGATACGACAGGACAACACAGTAAAAAAACACTAGTTGAATGTAAAATTGTATGCTAGCGGAATACGTACAGAAAAAACTAAGGCAGCATACACGTGTATGATTAGGAAACTAAGATGCCATTGCAACAGAGCACTAGGACAACACTTCAATGTAAAAAAACATGGTATGGTAGACAGATGAAGTACGTACTGATGAATAACAATGCATAAGATATTCAGAAGCATGATGTCCAAATTAAGCAGATGGCATTGCGATAGAGTAGAATGACAATACTTGAATTTGAAAACATGTTATCATGAATGGAATAGGTACTGAAAAACAGGAAGGCATGACATATTTACATGCATGATCAGCATGCTAAGCACATGGCATTGCAACAAAGTAGATACACTCCAGGACATTATATGCATGTTGTACCCATATCACGGGCCAAGTTAGAGCAAGGACCTTGTGGGGTGAAGAGGATTCAACATCTTTCTGCAAGTCTTCTGAAGAACTGCCTTTACATGTTCCATCATATTGGGTATCATTGACATCAAGTTTATTGGCCTTTACATTGCTCCGTGAGGTTCTTGTGGATATATCAATGTGTGCAATTATATCTGACATGCATGGAAGACAACTAGTAGTTAGATTTATGTAATGAATGCATGTAGGAGACGACATAAATAGTAGGACTGGGGTTAACTAGCAGCAACATGTCTCAAAAACTAAAGGGAGAACATAGATGAAAGCTACAGAATATGTATCGTTTGTACTCGAGATTAACTAGATGGCACACAAAAGTATTAAAGAACAACATAGGTAATACTAGAAGTGGTATAATACTATAATCACCAGCCTGTGGGATAGCATTGGCTGATGGATGATAACTATGGAACAACGTTACCTAAAGAACAAGTATCTTAGCTGAACTATGGAACAACGTTAACTCCTGAACAAGACCCGTAAGAGATCAGCATGAATATACAGTGAAATGTGATAATCTATTTTCCATGCTTAGATGAATAACAAAGCCATAAATGTTGCAGACAAGTAAGATGAGGGTACAACCCATCTGGCCGCCATCCATAGGAGTGAGCATCATGTGCTGACTTGTCGATGGTCCTGCAGTTGTTGTGGCTGTCCATGTCGGGCACGCGCATTCGATGCAGGGAACTGTTGAGTGGGGACTATAACTCCCTTCTAGTGTATGCTTCCCTTGTTGGAGCAGCTGCGGTGAGCCGGAAGACAGTGTGGCTGAAGATGCAGATAACGCATAATGTTAAGAATGACACATCTCTTTGATCTGAAGAAATACACTAAGAGATCAACAACAAGGTACGAGAGTGGTCACACGTCTGTTGACTGAGACTAAATTGGGGTCACACGATTTTATTTTATTTTGGTACTGTCTGATCTACGTCGGATGGCTTGATGGCCGTCTTGTGCCTCCCGGCTGACACTGTTAGGAATCTTCCCCGAAGAGCCAGCGACCAACGGCATAGCAGCTTGCCTCCGCCGTCCGTGGCCCCGGCCAAAACCCCGCTCCCCGCCCCACCGCACTACCATGGTTGCGCCGCCCCCGGGCCAATCCACAAAGACTCCCCGTCATCCAGATCCGGCGGCGGCAGTACCTTGAACCCGCACAACTCTAAGATAGCCATCTAAGCGCTGCTACCGCGGCGAACTTGCGGCCCCGCAACCTTATGTTAGAGACCAGCCAACCGGCAGCCTAGGAGCTCCGCTGCCTCGAGGGGTGCTGCTTCCCATTGGGAATCGATTGGCCCAGAATAAAAATTCAGACAACTGACGCCTAAATAAAGTGATTTGAGATGAGGGTGTGACCTATCTGGAGGCATGGTGAAGTAGGCAGGTCCAGCTGCCGAGTCGGTGAGGCCGGCGCGGTTGTGGTGGCCACCGGCGGCAGGGAAACAGCGATGTCGTGATGGTCGACGGCTACGGGGAAGCAGCGGGACTCTGGACGGATCCAAAGTTGGAGCCGCTCCGGCGCCGTGAACAACGGCGGGGGTGAATCGGCTCCAGTACGGTTCACGCGGCCGTCGTCGAGGCAGCTCCAGCAGCATGGAGTAAGAGGCACACGACCCAGTGCACGACGGCAAATGGACAGCGTCTCCAGCATTAGGGAGAAGGGCGGCTGTGAAATTGGTGCGGTGGGGGGCGCCATGGAGGAGGGGCTGAGATTTCGCGGCTCGGGAGAAGGGAGCTTCCGTGGAGAAGGTGATTGGCGCCCACGAGGTATGAATGGGGGGATTGGGAGGAGTGGAACCATGTTTTACGAACGCATTTGTCTGAAATGTGAGGCGGAGTTACAGTTCTACCCCTGCCTTTAGGCTTCTCGGCTTGGGTCTGTGTACTGAGGGTCGGGGATAGTAGAGTAACTTTGCTTCTCCCCAAATAGTGGGCGGAGCGATTTTGGGCGGAGGGCGTGTTTTGAAATATAGTGGTATGGCGATTTGAAGCGGAGAGCGTGTTTTGAAAAAGTGGGCGCGAGCTATTTCGGGCGAGGAGAGCGTGTTTTGCCGACCATGGTTTATGAATTATTCGGCACATGTCATTTCGGCCGAGGAGAAGGCGCGCTTGGATGAAGTTACGAACCTACCCTCGATGCACAACGGGCCAATTAATGCGTCTCCCACATAGGATGGTTTTCGCGTCTCCCATTTATTTGCTCGGGCGAATTCCACCGAGGAGAGGATGTTTAACGGTTCGTTCAAAATTTGGGAGAACGAGCATCCATGTCTACCTTACCAAGTCGATTCGAATCAAATTTAGAAATATTAGCTTGCCACTTCCTTTAGATGGAGATATGATGCTCGGGAGTAATGTGTTTTTACATGCTCGTTGCTAGCGATTTACTATATGAAAAATAGTTGACCCACTCAAAAACGGGAATCAAACCCAAAATGAAATATCTCGATTCAATGAAATAGCTCGTTAACCAGGTCAAAATAGTGAACTAAATCCAAAATTGAACACCTCAATCGAATAGCATGTTGTACAGTATTATAGTACTCCATGAACATGTCGAAAGTCAAATTAATGAACTTGTTTGATATACGCATATATCCGTTCATGTGTGGATTGCAGACAACATGTTCTCCAATTTAAATATTTGAATGCAAGTTTATATCGAAACATGGTTTATATCAGTCTTTGATGCATAAAACGCGACCTCCCCCTCTCTCAGACTCCTGCTCTCTCTCGCCGACAATCTTCAATTATGTCGCACGCATCCAACACACAAACCTTGTTGGTCCTCTCTCTTTCTCTCCATCTCTCTCTCTCTCTTTGTGTGTGTGTGTGCGTGGGGGGTCTTTCTAGTTCGCATGCATATATACTCCATCTATAGGTCTCTCTCGCACACTATGTATGATTCTCTAGTCCAAGCTAGATATCTTGGGTGCACTCATCGTACGGACACAAATTCCTTGGCTCGTTGCCCGTAACTCTCTCATGCACCACTCTGTCGTCTCGGAGCTCTTCCCCCTCTCTCTCAAACTCTCCATCTACCTGGGTCACACATACACATGCATATCTCACTCGCACTCGATAGGACCATCTAAAACTCTATCTCTCTCCCTCGTTCTCTCTCCATCTCACACGCACACACACACAGACAATCTCATGCCTAGTTAGCCAAGTATGATGGTCTCTCACGTGCACTCAATTGTAGGCACACGCAGTCCCCCCTATATGTATATGACTAGCTAATCTTAGTCTCCATCACAAACATGTGCGTGGTCTATCTCGATTTCTCTCAGGGCATCCTTCTATCGCGCACGCACCTCCCTCGATCTCCCACCCATATAGTCCCCTCACGATCTCGAGGGGGTCTCTATCACAAACACACCCTCTCGCCCTCCCCATGTGTCCATGTTCTCCATGTGTCCCTCTCGACCTTTGTTCCTTGTTGGCCAGACCTCTATTGGACATGTGCTATAGGGGTGTCTCTCTCCGTTGCAAACAATCACACACTAGCTATCTTCGTGTATCTCCTCGCCTCGCTTTTCTATCTCGGAGATGCATGCGTGATATGTTCGCCTAAGAAACAAAAAAACACACTCTCTCTCTAATTTATCGTTTGTTGTCACTTTCTCTTTCACACACATACTCTTTTTGCACACTTACTCATTCTCCTTCACACGCACTTGATCCCTCTCGACTTAGGCACTCTCCTCGGTCCATAGTATATTGATTTATTGAAAAGTCAAACATCACAAAGTTTGACCATGTATGTGGAGAAAAACAATTACATCTGGAACAACAAACATATACCATTAGATTCACCATGAGATGTAGTTTCGTATGATGTATCTTTGGTATTGAAGATATAAATAACATTTGTGTAAACCTGATCAAAGTTTCCAAAGTTTGACTTCTAAAAAAATTACATGCACATCATTATTGAGCGGATGGAATATCTCTTTCCCCCTCTCAGCTATCTGACGCACCACTCAGCCTTATCGGGGCTCCTCAATCTCTCTCAAACTTTATATCTCCCTGGTTCACACATACACATGTCTCGCTCGCGCTATACATATAGACCCATCCAACACTCTCCGCCCTTGTTCTCTCTCTATGTGACACACACCCCCCTAATAAGTACCATAATCCCTCTCTCCATCATAGGCGCAAGCACCCCCCCTAAGTATGATTATCTCTCACTAGCCACCAGGAACACATGTATTGTCTCCTTCCATCCATACGTCTATCTCGATATCTCTCGTGGTATCTTCTATCACGCACACACCTTGTCACTCGATCTCCCACCCATGTAGTCCCATCACGATCTCCAGGGGATCTCTCTATGACAAACATACACTCTCTCCTCCCTGTGTCTGCATTTTCTCCGTATGTCTCTCTCGACCTCTCTCCCTTGTTTGTCAGACCCCTCTTGGCCACGTGCTAGGGGTCTTGCTCTCTCGGTTGAAAACAACCACACACTATCTCCTCACCTTGCTTCCGTTGTCGAAGATGCATGTGTGATATGTTCGCATAAGACACACGTTTGTCTCGACTTTTATCAAGTGTTGTCCATGTCTCTTTCACAGACGCACACACACTTTTCACTCACTCTTTCTATTTCACTCTCTCTCACTCTCTCTCTCTCTAGTTAGGGACTCTCTCACGTCCATAAGCATATGAATGTTTTGAAAAATCAAACCTCAGAAAAGTTTGACCAAGTATATGTGGAGAAAAACATTTACATCTGGAAAGATCATTAGATTCATCACAACATGTACTTACTTCATACTATAATTTATCTTTGGTATTGTAGATATAAGTAATTTCTTTATAAACTTGGTCAAAGTTTCAAAAGTTTGACTTTAAAAAAAATGTTGGAATTACATTATCGAATGGAGGGAGTAGCTCTTTCTCTCTCTCTCTGCTATCTCTCACGGGCCTCCCATCTCACACGAACACTCTATACCGACGGATTATACGCTCATTGTGTCAGTGTATAGCTCTGTATATTGTTTAGTTGACCGGTCAACCAGTCCACATGCTACTTTGTCAGCTCGCGTTCTGTATCTTCGTGTGCTAGCCCATGTGGCAGTGGGTGAAAATAAGTAAACTAGAGGCCTATCTGACATGCGGTGAAGTAAACAAAGTTGAAACCACTCGGGGTAGCACCCCGCACACTAGTAAATTGAGGGCGCATTGAGGACACACTTCTTTCGAGTGGAGGACGCACTCGCGCACAATTCACCACTGCGTGGCGGCATGCACAGAAGGATGCACTCGCGCACACCCAGCACACAACACACACCATCACACGTGTACACCGGTGTCGCCGCCGGTTGAGATGGACGGCGAGGCAGCCAACAAGCAGAGGTGGCTCGAGCCAAAGCCGCATCCGGCGAGCCTGGACTTCATCAGCAGCCTCCCCGATGACATGCTGCTCGTCATCATCGGCCTCCTCCCCACAAAATCTGCCATGCGGACCGCCCTGCTCTCTCGGCGGTGGCGTCTCTGGCACCGCGTCCCCCTCAACCTCACCGTCGACAGCTGCCTCTGCGACGGGGATTGCAAACGCATGGCCGCAGTCTCCAAGATCCTTTCATCGCACCCTGGGCTAGCCAGACGCCTTGACATCCGCATGTTCAGTACCAACTGCAAGGTCCAACCCAAGTTCGACGGGTGGTTCTTATCCCCCGCCCTAGATCAGCTCGAGGAGCTCAGCTTTGAAGCTGGACGATGTCGCTCTCTGCCACCGTCCGCGCTCCGCCTCGCGCCAACGATGCGCTGCGCCAACTTTAGCTCCTGCTATCTTCCCTAGATTAATGCCGCGCCCGCCCTTCTTCTCCCTCAACTCAAGCAGCCCGACCTCTTCGACATTGTCATCTCGAAGAAGGCTATGGGGCACCTGCTCCGCAGCTGTACTGCGCTCGAGTACCTTCGTCTTGAGCAGATCCACGGGTTCATTAGCCTCCACATCGCCTCGGCGAATCTCCGATGGATTTATGTGTCTTGCTGGCCCCGCAACAAGACATCAATTGGGAAGAGATCACTCGAGCTGTTCTACGTTATGGTGATTGAGAATGCGCCTTTCCTTGAGATATTGCTTGTATCGGATCTAGAAGGTCCAACAAAAATCAGGGTCATTGACGCGCCGAAATTGACAGCATTGGTGCACTCGTCTGCCAAATTCTCCGAACTTTTTATTGGATCCGTAATCGTTCAGGTACGACACTCATCTTCTTCTCCGTCTTCTTGAAATTCACATTTTTAAATTTCTTCTTGATGTATTTACGACCGTCTTCCAGAAAATGATTCCCACAAGCTTGACCCAGTCTATGCGCACAGTGAAGATCTTGGAAATAAAATCTATCGGCCCCAATTTGGATCAAGTTGTTGGATTCCTTACATGCTTTCCGTGCACGGAGAAGCTACTCATCAAGGTGAAACTTCTTTCCTATTAGTAAACGGTAATTACAACGTAGCTCAAATTTTTCGTAATTTTCCCAAATTACGATGACAAGTGTAGTGTTCAAAACTGCATCTACGCACTGCACCGAAAGAAATGTTTTTAGTATTTTTTCTCACGTGATCACCTGCATCTTTTTGTTGTTGTACTACTATAGTAGCCTAGGCTAGTCATAGTGGAAAGTAACTTAGACTACTCCAGTAACTCTATGGTTACCCTAAGAGCAAGTACTACCTCCATCCTGGTTTACTCTTCCTATTTTGTAGTATCAAAATTTGACCATAGATTTAATTGACAAAATATTAATGCATGTCACTAAGAACTATATCGTTTGATTCGTATTTGAACATAATTTCAAATGGTATAATTTTTAGTGACATGCATTGGCATTTTCTTACATAAATATATGGTCAAAATTTTATACTAAATAAGAGGTAGTACAAAAGTGGGCTATAACGGCCCTCCACTATGTAGGCCAAAACACGTGCCAAATTCACTTGTGATGCATTTGGCATCGATGCCCTCCATTGCTCACTGGTGCCCCAATCTGGATCACCTACTTTGCTTCGTGCCAAATTAACTCACGCAATGAAAAACACTTGCGTGGGAGAGAGAGAGGGACTGAGGCAATAAAAAACACTTGTTTGGGAGAGTGAGAGGCTGGTGTAGTTGGTTTGATTGATTTGTTTAGACATGTGGGTCTGTGTGCACAGCGGTGCCAACTCTCTCACATCGCGAGAGCGGTGCCAAAATCTTTTGATTTGACATCGATGCGTATTATGGCATCGGCCACATAGTGGAAGGCAACAAATGCCCAAGCTCATCACGTACTCCTAGGTAAATGAGAGGAAAGAGAAAGAGAGAGAGTGAAAAAATATCACTAGCAAGCCAACCCTATCGTATGAGCGAATGATATTGGTACCTCTTGATGACACGACAATCTTATACAGCCAGCTGCTCTAATATGTTCTCTTCTTTTGCAGATAAAAAAAGACCCAAAAGTGAAAAATGTGCTGCACTATAACAATCTCATCGAATGCCTTGATCTCCATCTTACAGAAATTGATTTGATCAACTATCGAGGCAGCACATTGCTACGTCTTTAGCTTGCGTTAGTTTTCCCCGAAGAGGAGAGGATGATGCAACAGAGTAGCGTAAGTATTTCCCTTAGTTTTTGAGAACCAAGGTATCAATCCAGTAGGAGGCCACACACGAGTCCCTCGTACCTACACAAAGCAAATAGCTCCTCGCAACCAACGCGAATAGGGGTTGTTAATCCCTTCACGGTCACTTACGAGAGTGAGATCTGATAGAGATGATAGATAATATTTTTGGTATTTTTGGTATAAAGATGCAAAGTAAAAATAAAAGGAAAAGTAAAGGGCAAAGCAATAATAAAGCGTAGGAAGATTAATATGATGAAAATAGACCCGGGGGCCATAGATATCACTAGTGGCTTCTCTCAAGAGCATAGGTATTTTACGGCGGGTGAAAGAATTACTGTTGAGCAATTGACAGAATTGAGCATAGTTATGAGAGTATCTAGGTATGATCATGTATATAGGCATCACGTCTGAGACAAGTAGACCGACTCCTGCCTGCATCTACTACTATTACTCCACTCATCGACTGCTATCCAGCATGCATCTAGAGTATTAAGTTAATGAAAACAGAGTAACGCCTTAAGCAAGATGACATGATGTAGAGGAATAAATTCATGCAATATGATAAATACCCCATCTTGTTATCCTCGATGGCAACAATACAATACATGCCTTGCTGCCCCTACTGTCACTAGGAAAGGACACCGCAAGATTGAACACAAAGCTAAACACTTCTCCCATTGCAAGAACTACCAATATAGTTGGCCAAACCAAACGGATAATTCGAAGAGACTTGTAAAGATAAATCAATCATACATAAAAGAATTCAGAAAAGATTCAAATATTGCTCATAGATAATCTTGATCATAAACCCACAATTCATCGGTCTCAACAAACACACCGCAAAAAGAAGATTACATCGAATAGATCTCCACGAGAGAGGGGGGAGAACATTGTATTGAGATCCAAAAAGAGAGAAGAAGCCATCTAGCTACTAACTATGGTCCCGAAGGTCTGAGGTAAACTACTCACACTTCATCGGAGAGGCTATGATGTTGATGTAGAAACCCTCCATGGTGGAATCCCCTTCCGGCGGAGCTCCGGAACAGGCCCCAAGATGGGATCTCGTGGATACAGAAAGTTGTGGCGGTGGAATTAGGTTTTTGGCTCCGTATCTGATCTGACGGGGGTATGTAGGTATATATAAGAGGAAGAAGTACGTCGGTGGAGCCTGGAGGGGCCCATGAGGTAGGGGGCGCACCCTAGGGGGGGCGCCCTCCACCCTCGTGGCCGCCTCGGAGCTTTCTTGACGGAGGGTCCAAGTCTCCTGGGTCTTATCCGATGAGAAAATCACGTTCCCAAAGATTTCATTCCGTTTGGACTCCGTTTGATATTCTGTTTCTTCGAAACACTGAAATAGGCAAAAAAAACAGCAATTCAGGCTGGGCCTCCGGTTAATAGGTTTGTCCCAAAAGTAATATAAAAGTGGAAAATAAAGCCCAATATAGTCCAAAAAATAGATAATATAGCATGGAGCAATAAAAATTATAGATACGTTGGAGACGATCGGGCATCCCCAAGCTTAATTCCTGCTCGTCCTCGAGTAGGTAAATGATAAAAGAGAATTTTGATGCGGAGTGCTACTTGGCATAATTTCAATGTAATTCTTCTTAATTGTGGTATGAATATTCAGATCCGAAAGATTCAAGACAAAAGTTCATATTGACATAAAAATAATAATACTTCAAGCATACTAACAAAGCAATTATGTCTTCTCAAAATAACATGGCCCAAGAAAGTTATCCCTACAAAATCATATAGTCTGGCTATGCTCTATCTTCACCACACAAAGTATTTAAATCATGCACAACCCCGATGACAAGCCAAGCAATTGTTTCATACTTTTGACATTTTCAAAACTTTTTCAATCTTCACGCAATACATGAGCATGAGCCATGGATATAGCACTATATGTGGAATAGAATGGTGGTTGTGGAGAAGACAAAAAGAGGGGAAGATAGTCTCACATCAACTAGGCGTATCAACGGGCTATGGAGATGCCCATCAATAGATATCAATGTGAGTGAGTAGGGATTGCCATGCAACGGATGCACTAGAGCTATAAGTATATGAAAGCTCAACAAAAGAAACTAAGTGGGTGTGCATCCAACTCTCTTGCTCACGAAGACCTAGGGCAATTTGAGGAAGCCCATCATTGGAATATACAAGCCAAGTTCTATAATGAAAAATTCCCACTAGTATATGAAAGTGACAAAACGAGAGACTCTCTATTATGAAGATCATGGTGCTACTTTGAAGCACAAGTGTGGTAAAAGGATAGTAACATTGTCCCTTCTCTCATTTTCTCTCATTTTTTTATTTTTTTGTTGGGCCTTTTCTCTCTTTTATATGGCCTCTTTTCCTTTTTTTATTTTTCGTCCGGAGCCTCATCCCGACTTATGGGGGAATCATAGTCTCCATCGTCCTTTCCTCACTTGGGACAATGCTCTAAAAATGATGATCATCACACTTTTTATTTACTTACAACTCAACAATTACAACTCGATACTTAACACAAAATATGACTCTATATGTAATTCTCCGTGATGTATCGGATATGCAATGATTCATAAGTGACATGTATGAAAGAATTATGAGCGGTGGCTTTGCCACAAATACGATGTCAACTAAATGATCATGCTAAGCAATATGACAATGATGGGCGTGTCATAATAAACGGAACGGTGGAAAGTTGCATGGCAATATATCTCGGAATGGCTATGGAAATGCCATGGTAGGTAGGTATGGTGGCTGTTTTGAGGAAGGTTTAAGGTGGGTGTATGATACCGGCGAAAAGTGTGCGGTATTAGAGAGGCTAGCAATGGTGGAAGGGTGAGAAAAGTGCGTATAATCCATGGACTCAACATTAGTCATAAAGAACTCATATACTTATTGCAAAAATATACAAGTTATCAAAGCAAAGTATTACGCTCATGCTCCTAGGGGGGATAGATTGGTAGGAAAAGACCATCGCTCGTCCCCGACCGCCACTCATAAGGAAGACAATCAATAAATAAATCATGCTCCGACTTCATCACATAACGGTTCACCATACGTGCATGCTACGGGAATCACAAACTTTAACACAAGTATTCCTCAAATTCACAACTACTCAACTAGCATGACTCTAATATTATCACCTCCATATCTCAAAACAATTATCAAGCATCAAACTTTTCTTAGTATTCAACGCACTCAAAAGAAAGTTTTACAAATCTTGAATACCAAGCATATTATTATTAAGCAAATTACCATGCTACTTAAGACTCTCAAAATAATCTAAGTGAAGCATGAGAGATCAATAGTTTCTTTAAAACAAATCCACCACCGTGCTCTAAAAGATATAAGTGAAGTACTAGAGCAAAACTATAAAGCTCAAAAGATATAAGTGAAGCACATAGAGCAAAACTATCAAGCTCAAAAGATATAAGTGAAGCACATAGAGTATTCTAACAAATTCCAATTCATGTATGGCTCTCTCAAAATGTGTGTACAGCAAGGATGATTGTGGTAAACTAACAAACAAAGACGCAAATAATACAAGACGCTCCAAGCAAAACACATATCATGTGGTGAATAAAAATATAGCTCCAAGTAAAGTTACCGATGGAAGTGGACGAAAGAGGGGATGCCTTCCGGGGCATCCCCAAGCTTTGAATTTTTGGTGTCCTTGGATTATCTTGGGGGTACCATGGGCATCCCCAAGCTTAGGATCTTGCCACTCCTTTTTCCATAATCCATCAAAAAAATTCACCCAAAACTTGAAAACTTCACAACACAAAACTCAACAGAAATCTCGTGAGCTCCGTTAGCGAAAGAAAACAAAAATCACTTCAACGTACTATAATGAACTCATTCTTCATTTATATTGGTGTTAAACCTACTGTATTCCAACTTCCCTATGGATCATAAACAATTTTACTAGCCATAGATTCATCAAAATAAGCAAACAACACACGAAAAACAGAATCTGTCAAAAACAGAACCGTCTGTAGTAATCCGTAACTAACGCAAACTTCTGGAACTCCAAAAATTCAGAAAAAATAGGACGACCTAGGAAATTTGTTTATTGATCAGAAGCAATTGGGATCACTATTTTATCACGTTCTGGTGATTTTTAACAATTGTTTTCGTGAACCAAAAGTTTCTGGAAATTACAGCAAGATCAAAGAACTATTATCCAAGAAGATCCTATAGGTTTAACTTGGCACAAACACAAATTAAAACATAAAACCACATCTAAACAGAAGTTAGATGGATTATTTATTCCTAAACAGAAACAAAAACAAAAAACTAAAAATAAAATTGGGTTGCCTCCAACCAAGCGCTATCGTTTAACGCCCCTAGCTAGGCATAAAAGCAATGATAGATCTAGGTATTGTCGTAGTAATAAGATAGATCGGTGAAACTCATTTCGTATTCTCTACGTTCGGCAGCAAGTTTTCTTTGAGGCAAGCAAAAGTAATCAAAAGGGCTAAATTTAATAGGGTAAAATCCCCAAGATCAATCTTAGGAGGTATAGGTCCCTCTTTCGGCCCTTCGTATTGCACAACCAATTCATCATTATAATCATTCTTTTGAGAGAACCTTGTGAGCCTATACTCAAGAGAGCATCCTAGCTCATTATTTCGAATAGCCAAATCATCATTAAGTTCAGAGATTCTATCAATTAAAATATTGGTAGGCACCTTTTCTCTAAGGTTTTCATTGAAAGCAACATAATCAAGAGATTGAAAATGCATTATTTCTTCTTGATCAAAGAGGATAGATTCTATGGGAGGACGGCCAGCGTCCACCCTATAATGCGCAAAGATTTCTTTGGCCCATTTTATTATAAAACTGAATTCATGAGCCAAAAATATAGTAGCGGCACGCTTAACAAAGGAGTGTTCGATATTAGAAAATTCTAGGAAAATTCTTTGTATAGAAGGGTGCATATGCATAAATTGCCTTTCAAGTTCAACGATAAGCATGGCAATAGCGTCCGCAAGACTACTAGTTCTATGGAGAATAGAACCGCCCATAGAGGGCAAAGCACCGGCACAAGTAAAGAAACCTTGAATAACTCCTTTTCCAATAATATTACCACTACTGATTCGAAATCTTTTTGTATGATAGGTAGGGGATTCTTCAGCAGGAGCTTCAGAATTTTCCATGTTATTATTATTGTCCATATCGGCAATAATTTCCCCAATTTCATACATAACGACAAGCAAGCGTGGAAAAGGCAAGCGGAAAAGAGATGAGGAGATTGGGAAGGAGAGGGCGAATAAAACGGCAAGGGTGAAGTGGGGAAGAGGAAAACGAGAGGCAAATGGCAAATAATGTAATGCGAGAGATAAGGGATTGTGATGGGTACTTGGTATGTTGACTTGTGCGTAGACTCCCCGGCAACGGCGCCAGAAATCCTTCTTTCTACGTCTTGAGCTTGCGTTGGTTTTCCCCGAAGAGGAGAGGATGATGCAGCAGAGTAGCGTAAGTATTTCCCTCAGTTTTTGAGAACCAAGGTATCAATCCAGTAGGAGGCCACACGCGAGTCCCTCGTACCTACACAAAGCAAATAGCTCCTCGCAACCAACGCGAATAGGGATTATCAATTCCTTCACGGTCACTTACGAGAGTGAGATCTGATAGAGATGATAGATAATATTTTTGGTATTTTTGGTATAAAGATGCAAAGTAAAAATAAAAAGGCAAAGCAAAGAGCAAAGCAATAATAAAGCCTAGGAAGATTAATATGATGAAAATAGACCCGGGGGCCATAGATTTCACTAGTGGCTTCTCTCAAGAGCATAGGTATTTTACGGCGGGTGAACGAATTACTGTTGAGCAACTGACAGAATTGAGCATAGTTATGGGAGTATCTAGGTATGATCACGTATATAGGCATCACGTCCGAGACAAGTAGACCGACTCATGCCTGCATCTACTACTATTACTCCACTCATCGACCGCTATCCAAAGATGCATCTAGAGTATTAAGTTAATGAAAACAGAGTAACGCCTTAAGCAAGATGACATGATGTAGAGGAATAAATTCATGCAATATGATAAATACCCCATCTTGTTATCCTCGATGGAAACAATACAATACGTGCCTTGCTTCCCCTACTGTCACTGGGAAAGGACACCGCACAATTGAACCCAAAGCTAAACACTGCTCCCATTGCAAGAACTACCAATCTAGTTGGCCAAACCAAACGGATAATTCGAAGAGACTTGTAAAGATAACTCAATCATACATAAAAGAATTCGGAAAATATTCAAATATTGCTCACAGATAATCTTGATCATAAACCCACAATTCATCGGTCTCAACAAACACACCGCACAAAGAAGATTACATCAAATAGATCTCCACGAGAGAGGGGGGAGAACATTGTATTGAGATCCAAAAAGAGAGAAGAAGCCATCTAGCTACTAACTATGGTCCCAAGGTCTGAGGTAAACTAATCACACTTCATCGGAGAGGCTATGATGTTGATGTAGAAGCCCTCCATGGTGGAATCCCTTCCCATGAGCTCCTAACAGGCCCCAAGATGGGATCTCGTGGATCTGAGAAAGTTGCGGCGGTGAAATTAGGTTTTGGCTCCGTGATCTGATCCGACGGGGTGCGTGGGTATATATAGGAGGAAGAAATGCGTCGGTGGAGCCTTGAGGGCCCACGAGGTAGGGGCGCGCCTAGGGGCGCCCTCCACCTCGTGGCCGCCTTTGAACTTTCTTGACGGAGGTCCAAGTCTCCGGTCTTATCCGATGAGAAAATCACGTTCCCGAAGATTTCATTTCATTTGGACTTCGTTTGATATTCTGTTTCTTCGAAACACTGAAATAGGCAAAAAACAACAATTCTGGGCTGGGCCTCCGGTTAATAGGTTAGTCCCATAAGTAATATAAAAGTGGAAAATAAAGCCCAATATAGTCCAAAACAATAGATAATATAGCATGGAGCAATAAAAAATTATAGATACGTTGGAGACGTATCACACATCTGAGATTAAATTGGCCAGGTTCTTTGATCTGGAGGCAACTGTGCTCAAGGTAATGAGGTTTGGCGTTCTCTGGCGCAACAATGAATGGCGTGTTGATCACCGCAAGCGTCTAAGCCTAAATGACAAAGTCTCCGCAGAAGCTGAATTTTTTTTGAAACATCAAGTGGCCAGAGACTCGAAAACTTATTCACCAATAGCCGCTGGATCTAGGTCCGACGATCTGCACCAAACTTCTCGATTTTGCAAAAAGATGCCCGCACTTGTTCCCTATTTACAAACAACTCCTTGTCTCTCACAATCAGCCTTATCTCCTCCCCACCACATCTACAAGGCCATGGAAAAATCTGGCGCGATGGCCGCTGCCGGCGCCGTCCACCCCCCAATCTTGGTGTTCTGTGCAATGCACGGGCATCTACGCACGGGAAATTATGTCGAACACGACTAGTTGTAAGCAGGCTAGGTCTACAACCATGATGATAGTGACTGCAAACGGTGAGGCTGACTATGGTATGCCAAACACGTCGCCTATACTCAGGTGTCATCTCCGGCATAGGGTCTTGTCACTTCACTATGAGGAGCAGCACGTAATAATTTGACCAACGGGTAATACACTGCTACTACATTGGTAGTACTACTATTACTAGTACTAGCACCACCGTCTGGATTTAGTAGTACTACCACGTCCATCTGGATTTAGTATTTGACTAGCAATATCTAGCAATGCATGTCACAAAAAATGTACTACTCCCTTTGTAAATAAATACATGGTTTATTATTTTATTCCTATCGGCGAGGTAACTTAATGTCTTTTTGCTACTTAATAGGATTGCATGCAATGAACTAACCACTGCATGTGATGTTTGGTAGTCTCAAGTCATTGAAAGCATGCACGGGCACGGAGGGGGACGCAGCTTCATTGACTTACTGCACCTGCCTTTGGGTGTATGACACATGGGTCCAATGGGTGGCTGGCCAACCTGTCATACAGCCAAAGGCAGGTGCAGTAGAGGGGCGAGGAGTAGATGGCCAACACGCACGTGAATTCAACGCAGTCTGCACTTCTCATATAAAGGCTCCCGCCATCAATCTATGAAATCCCACGCACCCACGCACCCAAGGGCAAGAGTGATCACTCCAATCGCAAGATCAGTTGACTAGAAGCTAGACCCATGGAGGCGATGAGCGCGAGCATCAGCTGGCTGTGCCAGATGGTCCACGACGCCGGCCTACGGCCCGACACCGAGGAACGTCTCCAGGTAGTGCTTGAGGCCGCCAGGGCGAGGGTCCGCTTGGACGGCAGCTTCGTCTCCTTGTTCGACGAGGTCCTCGTCGACTTCCTCGACAAGTTCACCGTCATCAAGAAGCTCGCGGACGACCTTGACGTACGCCTCCAGCCCATGCGCCCAGGCTCTGCGATGCCTGCCACCCTCAACGGCCTTTATGGTGACAACCTCTTCGACGCACTGGTGGCCCTGCGACTGCCCGTCGTCGCGCCGGAGAATGTCCACCTCGAGGTCGCGCTCGCCGCGCAGCGCCTGGCGCAGCAAGACACCATCAACATAATCACCCACGTCTACACACAAATCATCTACAGGGACTACTACATGCAAGAGGAGGACGATAGGACGGTGGCCTTCTTGGACCGCAGGGCAACCTTGGACGGCATTGTTCGGAAACACATTGAGCTTGCCGCCAACGCCGCTGCTCCTCACACGTCGGTTGGTGACCCGGTGCACTAGGGTGTGAGGATGTCGTTGATGGATCCGTATGTATCTTTATCTTTCCGTCAAATCCATGTAGTAGTATATGGTACTACTAGTAATTATCTTACCTTTCACATCAACTTCATAATTTTCCTACGTACTCCATGCATGAACCGCGCCAGAACCAAACTTCTCATTACTCTAGGGAAAATCATTATTTCTATCTATCGGTTGCCCCATGGAGCAGAACCAAAATTTACAAGTTACATGTTCAAAAGGAAAAGCCTGACGTGTTCGCATCGCACCCCCACACGGTTTGTCCCGCCCGCCGCTCAAGGGGGGATGCGTGTTGTGTTGCATTTTCACTTACAAGTAGGACCGCAGTTGAGCAAACCGACTATCGGCAAACCCCCACCCCGCCCACCGCGCGATGGCTGAGAAAATAGGAGGGAGAAGAGATGGCTGTAGCTAGCACGGACTCCAAGAAAATTGGTGTCGGATGGGACTCGTGTGGGTGGCGTGTGTCGTACTGCTAGATATGAATGCTAGTTATGGCTCATGCCACCCCACTATATCGAGGTGCTGGTTACTCCACTATATTGAGTACGTAGAACAAATTTCCTGGAGTCTGTGCTCAGCCCTCCTCTATCTCTCTTCTCAGCCAGCCAGCAGACGCACGGAGCCCATCGTCTGTTTGCTCATATGCGGTCCCACATGTCAGTGAAAACGCAAGAGGACCCACTGAACCTGCACATCTTTCACCTCGACATGCTGGTGATGAAAAACAAATCCAATAAAGATCTTCAGTGGCCGCTTTTGGAGTTACTCAAGAGTAGTAAGATTCTATTTACAGTTTAACCCAAGATGCACATCACGTGGTTTCACCTACCACTCTATTTTCTTGCATGACACGACCTGGATGCTGGATGTCCCACGTGTCGGCAAAAGGAGGAAGAACTCGACCAAATCTTCGGTTGTGCTCTCGGATTAGACTAGTTGTGCTAACTTAAAATTTTATTGTGTAGAATGGATGCAAGTTTTGGTATTGGGAAGAAGAGTAGAACGATATATTGATAGAGCGCAATTCAGTAGATGTTATAGCACTTTTAGCTAGCATAGAGGCTAGAGACGAGACTAGTGCACTTGTTGATAGAATAGAGGCTAGACACGTCAACTTCTTTACACTCGAAGAAGAAAGAAGCACGCAAGATCGAGCCTCCGCAGATCAACAATGAATGCATCGAGAAGGCACTAATCTAACTTACAGGAGCAATTATGGAAGTTGGATATCTTCTAAAATGTATTCTTGTGGTTCTTGTTTTCTTTGGTCTTGCTTTTCTAGTCAAAATTTTAGTGATGTATTTCCATGTACCAAAAAATCAATGATGAAAATAAAGATATGTGTTTGCAAAGAAAAATGTACGCGGCCGGGATGCGGTCGCGCATTCGGCGCACGACCACCACATCTGAGAAATGGCCCGGACACGACCCCATTGCCCTACCCAAATGGACAGAATCCGGGAAAAATGGAGGTCCGTTTAGGGTCATGCGTTGGAGTTGGCCTTACAAGTGGGACCGTAGTTGACGAAACCGACTATCGGCAAACCCCCACCTCGCCCGCCGCGCGATGGCTGAGTTAGAGAAATGACGAGGTTGAAGAGATTGCTGTAGCACGGACTCCAAGAAATATGGTGTCAGGTGGAAGTCGTGCTGGTGGCGTGTGCCGTACTCCTGGACGTGAATGCTTGTTCTGGCCCATGCCACCCTACTACTCCTACTACTCCTATCGAGGATTCAAGGTGCTGGTTACGTACAGCGAACACATTAACATATGGCCCACCTCACACTGTGGCCAAATTTCCTGGAGTCTGTGCTAGGTTAAAAAGTGTTCTTTGTGAGGATGGGTGGCTGGTCTCAAGTTTAAAACTTGTTGTATTACGTATGTAGACGCAGAGATAGTGCAACATGTGAAGCTAGTACAAATAGTGTACTATTGTTGATTGACCTCATCCGATAACCTGTTGCAATGCACGTACAATTATGTATTCAGAAAATATTTTTTTGCCTCGTCGCAGCACCCACTCAGAGAAGCGACTCGATTGCCATTCATAAATCTAGTAAGTTTATCACAGGAATATCATTTTATTACATACAACAGGTCATCAACCCACAACGACAACGAGAATACATTATAAATAATGAAGTTTTCATCACACAACAAATAACAAGCAATGAAATGAACTTCAACTCAACCAATCCTCGGCGTTAGAAACGCTTGCTTTGAACCACAAGCGATTCTCTCGGAAGGGCCAACTACTGTCAATCTCGAGACCAACGCAGGACTGATCATCCAGGCTGAAGCGGCCAACTATATCACGGCCAGGGTAGGGAACCAACGCAATGTCCGACGTATAGATACGGTTGCTTCTCATAAATGGTAGTAACGTTGTGTCAACAGCAGTTGGATCGCCTTTCACCATCATTGGATAGTTTTGTCCAAGGAAGAGCGAGTTTGCTCCAAGACTATCAATACAGTACCAAGGAGAAGGTGTTGGCGCTAGCACACTAGTATCCATCCCGAATACCATGCAACGGGTGTTGGAATAGGTCCGAAGAGTGCGACCATGGGAGGCAACACCTGCTCCCTTAGTAGTAATATCAGCAGTGGGTTGTATACAGACAAGAAGGGGTGATCCATCAAAAGTTGCCAGGCGCCACTGAGTATATGGGCCCTCCTCGTCCTCATTCTCGTGATCATCAGCATCTTCATCTCCCCCTTGGTTATAAAAATTTTCAAGTATAGGTGGTGGAATGTTCACATGACCTTGGAAACACAAGAAGAAGGTTAATTAGTAGAGAAGGGAAACTTGCTAACTCGCATGCATGTGGATGAAACAATTATAATTACGGTGGAAGAAAAACGTACCGAAACTACGAGGATCCCATGCAAAAACAGTGCCACGAGTGGTGGCAGCAAACACAAGACCCTCGTATTCAATTGCATCACAGTACACATCCGTGTATGGAAACTGATTTTTGAGCAATATCCATCCAGTCGAACCACGAAGGACGGCAAAAAGATTTTCAAAGATAGCAACAACTTGATAGTTCTTGTAATTCCAAGTGCGGTTGGGAACTCGAGAAATTGCTATCTTCCATAGACGACAGTCACCATGATCATATTTGAACGTACGTAGATCATCTGTGTGCTCAACTGTCAGCGTTCTGGGAACGGGGGTCCCTAGACTTGCCTGCCTGCGGCCTGCGGCGTGGCTCAAGTGGTGGTCCAGTACGGCCCGTCTTCATCAGCACAAGACTCAAGACCCTCACGAGGGGCCAAGCCTCGCGGGGCGGACGACGCAAGGCTTCCTCAGGGACGGCTTCGCCAGGCAGGCCCAAGAGGAGGCGGAGAGATCAAGGCAGGGTACCTCGCGAGGTGCTCGTGATGCAAGAAATGACGATCGAGGCCAGGCGGGCGCCAGCCTGCGCAGTGTCCTTGTTTCCTCTTTGGTGCAAAGGGGGCAAGCACAGACGTGGAGTACCGAGGCATCAGGCAAAGGTTGCCATTTCAGTGCAATGAGACCAAGACCAGCGGAGCGGCAGGATGGAGGTCACCGTGGAGCCCAAGACGGCGTCATCGCTAGTGCTTTTGGCAGCCGAAGACCAACTTTAGTCAGGATAACTTGTACTAGATGTTCCCCTTTGAAATGGCCGTTGTTGGCGCCCTTCCCGCACAATATTTGGGGAGAGGCCCAGGGCCTCTATAAATAGAACTAGCCACCACAGAGTAGAGGCATGGGAGAGAACCCTAGCAGACAGGGAGAGAGGCGATCGAACTCACCCAAGCAGTTCATCGCACCAGTTCAAGAACACCTCTCGTGAGGCTGTTCTTCCCTTTGTACTGTTCATCATCAGCCCCTAAGGCAATCCACCACACCACACACTGGAGTAGGGTATTACACCACAACGATGGCCCCAACCAGTATAAATCTCGTGTCCCTTCTGTTGTTCATCGTTTCCATCTTAGATCTCACGAGGCGATCGGACGTAGATCGGTAGGGGAGAGATCTTCGTGCGCACCCCATTGTTCGAACCTTAAGGGTCTGCCGCAACCCAACATCCGACATTTGGCGCGCCAGGTAGGGGTGCGCTGGAATCTTTCTTCCGTTGTTCGCGTTCGATCTTCCGTCGTGTCCATGGACGACGCTCGCCGGGCTCGCGCCGAGCATCGGGTGCTCTCGCCGCCAGCGTTGCCCAGACGGCGCCCGGGCGGGCGCCCGTCATTCCCGTGGCCTGCCGCCAACGCCGCCACCGCCCGGCGGGTAACGAGCAGCAGCCTCGTCTCTCATCCTTCGGTGCGGCGGGAAGGCCGCACCGCCACCCCTCGCGCGACTCCAACCGTTCGTCGTCCCACGCCTGTCGCGCTTCACGGACGCCAAGATGCCGTGCTACTCCTGGCGCGTGAGCTCCTGCACTACCGCCCCGTCGACGACCTCTACGAGGACTAGCTCGCCCGCATCACCGATCTCGTTAGTGCTGCAGGGGGCTCTCCTATGCCGTCCCTCTCGCTGCCTCGCCCTCCATCCTGTACAGGAGGCGTGGATCAGGAGGTGCCTTTGCCACCTCCTCCCCAAGGAGGCGCCCTGGCTCCAAGGCGCGCGGCCCCAAGATGAGACCCACCGCGTCCGGCGCCTGCGCAACAAGAAAGGAGCTGCCAAGAGATCCCTCGTCCCCAAGGCGGTGCCCGCGTGCTCCCAGCACCGGTGCGCCATGACCGCATCCCTGCGCCAGCACGCCAAGACCCCGCGCTGCTCCAAGCGGCGGCGCGCGGGAATCCCCAGGAGCAAGCCCAGCATCAGCAGAGGGCTCTGGTGGCCACCGCAGGCTACCGCGCCTTCACCCTCGAGCTATGAAGTATCGCCTGGCCAGGCAAGTTCAAGCCTGACCTGCCTCCCCGCTACAACGACACTGCAGACCCCGTGGAGTTCCTACAACTCTACGAGCTGGGCATCGAAGCCGCCAACGGGGATGAAAAGGTCATGGCGAACTGGTTTCCCATGGCACTCAAGGACGATGCCCACACCTGGCTCCTGAACCTGGCTCCTGGCACGATCTCCTCCTGGGATGAGATGCCGCTTCATCGCCAACTTCCAGGGCACTCGCGACCGCCGGCTGGCCGTGGGTGACCTGCGCCGCATCAAGCAGCAGCCTGGAGAGACCTTGCAGAAGTACATCCAGCGCTTCAACAACGTTTGCCTCAAGATCCCCAGGGTGACTGAGGAGGCCATCATTTCGGTGTTCTCTGATGGCGTTCGCGATGTCAAGATGAAGGAGGAGCTGGCGATCCATGAAGATTTGTGTACGTCACTGGAGTTGTTCAACCTGGCGACCAAGTGCGCAAGGGCTGAGGAAGGGCGCCTCTCACTTCTCGAGCTCCCAGCAGCGGACCCAGAAGAGAAGAAAGCCAAGGCCAAGGATGTGAAGCGCAAGGGAGCAGCTGTACTCGCAGCGGAGCCAGACACCAAGCGCGACAGGGACCAGCCAGAGTCGTCCAAGGGCAGTCGGTACTGTGTGTACCACGATCTCCACACCCACAACACCAACGAATGCCAAGAGCTCAGGGCCGTACGAGAAGGCCGCGTTGGTCGACGCCCCGAGCGCAACGATCGGGGCTACGGCCGAGGCGGATCAAGAGGTGGAGGACAAAGGGACGACCGTGGCCCTCACCAAGGGTGGCGTGACCGACCTCGCGAGGACCGCTGGGAGGACCAGCCTCGCGAGGGAGCTTGGAGAGATCAGCCTCGTGAGGATCACCCACAAGGCAACGCATGCCTTCCTCCTCTGCCACCACCACCAAGAAGGAATGAAGACCATCATCAGGACGAGGGGGCTGGGGGCTTCCAGGATCCATGTGCAATCGCTTGCATCCTGGGCGACGCCCAGGCCCTAGCCTCACAGCGCATCTTCAAGCAGTTTGCTCGCGAGGTGAATGTGGTCCTCCCCAAGCTTGAGGCCACACGCCCTCTCAGGTGGTCTGCGTGCGCCATCATGTTCAGCTCAGTGGGTCAGCTCAAGTGCGTGGCGACGGCCGATGTCCTCCCAATGCTTTGTTCCCCAGTTATCAGCAATGTGCAAGTCACCAGGACCCTCATCGATGGCGGAGCAGGACTCAATGTTCTGTCCGTTGAGACGTTCAACAATCTCCAAGTACCATATGATCAGCTTCAGCCAACCAAGCCTTTCTCAGGAGTCACTGATGGTTCCACCGTCCTGATAGGGCAGGTCCGCCTTCCTGTCACCTTTGGGCAGTGCAACAACTACCGCACCGAGCTCATTGACTTTGATGTTGCTCACTGAGGGAGTCCTGGACTAGCGGGTGTCCGGATAGCCGAACTATGATCACAGCCGGACTCCAAGACTATGAAGATACAAGATTGAAGACTTCGTCCCGTGTCCGGATGGGACTTTCCTTGGCGTGGAAGGCAAGCTTGGCGATACGGATATGTAGATCTCCTACCATTGTAACCGACTCTGTGTAACCCTAACCTATCCGGTGTCTATATAAACCGGAGGGTTTTAGTCCGTAGGACGAACAACAATCATACCATAGGCTAGCTTCTAGGGTTTAGCCTCCTTGATCTCGTGGTAGATCTACTCTTGTACTACCCATATCATCAATATTAATCAAGCAGAGTAGGGTATTACCTCCATCGAGAGGGCCCGAACCTGGGTAAAAACATCGTGTCCCTTGTCTCCTGTTACCATCCGCCTAGACGCACAGTTCGGGACCCCCTACCCGAGATCCGCCGGTTTTGACACCGACATTGGTGCTTTCATTGAGAGTTCCTCTGTGTCGTCACCAATAGGCCCGATGGCTCATTCGATCATCAACAACGACGCGGTCCAGGGTGAGACTTTTCTCCCCGGACAGATCTTCGTATTCGGCGGCTTTGCACTGCGGGCCAATTCGCTTGGCCATCTGGAGCAGATCGAAAGCTAGGCCCCTGGCCATCAGGTCAGACTTGGAAGTTTGAACTATACGACCGATGTCCGCGGAGACTTGATCTTCGACGGATTCGAGCCGCAGTCGAGCGTGCCGCACTGTCTCGATGGGTATGATCTAGCTCTACAGCCGAACAGTACCCTGGAGGCCACACCAGCATCCGCTCTGACCCTTAATCCGGAGCCGGATTCCCCGATCGAGGACGAGTGGTTGGACGCCGCCTCGGGGCCTACGATCTCTACGGCGATTGAGCTAAACTCCATCCCTGTCCTTTGCGAAGACCTTGACTCCAGGGTGCCGGACTC
Organism: Aegilops longissima; assembly: GCA_021605205.1. Classification (NCBI taxonomy): domain Eukaryota; kingdom Viridiplantae; phylum Streptophyta; class Magnoliopsida; order Poales; family Poaceae; genus Aegilops; species Aegilops longissima. The sequence continues at coordinate 605,210,765 of CM038677.1, read as the reverse complement.
CTCTCCGGACTCCGAACCCTCCGCGCCCTTGCCAATCGAATCCGATTGGGCGCCGGTCATGGAGTTCACTGCCGCGGACATCTTTCAAGACTCGCCCTTTGGCGACATCCTGAATTCACTAAAGTCTCTCTCTTTATCCGGAGAGCCATGGCCGAACTACGGTCAGGAAGGTTGGGATGCGGACGACAAAGAAATTCAACGCCCACCCACCACCCACTTCGTAGCCACTGTCGAAAGCTTACACGACGTGCTCGATTTCGACTCCGAAGACATCGACGGTATGGACGACGATGTAGGAGACAACCATGAACCAGCGCCTATAGGATGCTGGACAACCACCTCATCCCATGATGTATACATGGTGGATACACCTAAAGGAAATGAAGATGAGGAACAATGGGATGCTATGAAGGATAAATCCCTCGGCAGCCAAACGGGCAACGTAAACGCCAACCAAGTCCCGCCAACAAAGACCCAGCCATAGAGCAGGGCGAACCGGTGGACGCATTTAACATGCTATCGAGCAATCGTCCGAACAAGACAACTTGGATAAACAACCCGTCCCCGGCGAAGATAACAGTCCGGACGATCTCACGCCGGACAAATTGTTGGAGCAGAATAACCTCCACAAAAGGCTCGTCGCCACTGTGCGTAGCCTGAAAAAGCAGAAGCGGAAGCTCAAAACAGCGGAAGATGCACTCAGAATCAGATGGAGCAAAGTATTCAACACCTCAGACAAATACGGCGACAGTCGCCGACCAAAGAGCTACCCAAAGAGAAAACTACTGCCCGAATTTGACGAGGAGGCCATAGAGCCCCCACAATCAAAAAGTAAGAAGGCCACCCGGTCGGATGGATGACCCCACGAAAAAAAGAGAGCGGCAAATGGCGCTGCACACAAGCCGGTACGCGATCCGCATAAGGATTCACATCAAAGGGATGGCCCGGTTAGGTCCATCTATGGGCCGAGAAAGCAATCTCTCCAAAGCAATGCAATACACCAAATATCCGAACATCACGGCACACCCAAGTATAGGGGCGCCGCACACCCCCTGTGTTTCACCGATGAGGTGCTGGATCACGAATTCCCAGCGGGATTCAAACCCGTAAACATATAGGCATACGACAGAACAACAGACCCTGGAGTCTGGATTGAGGACTATATCCTCCACATAAACATGGCTAGAGGAGATGATCTCCACGCCATAAAATACTTACCCCTCAAGCTCAAAGGGCCAGTGAGGCATTGTCTCAAAGGCCTAACCGAAAATACCATTGGAAGTTGGGAAGAGCTCGAGGATGCTTTTCGAGCAAATTTTCAAGGGACTTATGTCCGTCCTCCGGATGCAGACGATTTAAGTCATATAACTCAACAACCCGGAGAGTCAGCCCGCAAATTCTGGAACAGGTTCCTCACCAAAAAGAACCAAATAGTCGATTGTCCGGACGCCGAAGCCTTAGCAGCTATCAAACACAACGAGACGAATGGCTCGCCAGACACCTTGGCCAAGAGAAGCCGAGAACCATGGCTGCATTAACAAGCCTCATGACCCGCTTTTGCGCGGGAGAGGATAGTTGGCTAGCCAGATGTAGCACCAGCGACCCAAGTACATCTGAAGTCAGGGATGGAAATGGGAAACCAAGGCGCAACAAGGAGCAGCACCGTATTAAGGGGAACGGTCCAAAGAGTGCGGCAGTCAACGCCGGATTCAAAAGCTCATGGCAGAACAATAAAAAACTCCCCCTTAAGGACAACATCGATGAGCTATCCAACCTAAACAAAATCTTGGACAAGATATGTCAAATCCACAGTACTCCCGAGAGGCCTGCAAACCATACCCACAGAGATTGCTGGGTCTTCAAATAGTCCGGCAGATTCAACGCCGAACACAAGAGGCTCGACACACCAAGTGAAGATGATGACGAGCACCACAAGCATAGCCCCGGAAAACAAAAGAATTTCCCACAAGAGGTTAAAACAGTAAACTCACTTCACGTGATCAAAGGGAAAAACAGAGCGGCGCCCACTAAAATGCGCGCCGCACATACTACCCTAGCGGAGTACCAACACTGGTTGTCAAAACCAATCACCTTCGACCATGAGGACTACTCCGAAAGTATCTGGAACGCAGGATGGACTGCCTTGATATTGGATCCTATAATCAACGGATTCCAATTTACACAAGTCCTCATGGATGGTGGCAGTGACATAAACCTGATATATCAGGACACAATCCGCAGGATGGGGATAGACCCAACCAAAATTCGCCGTAGCAACACCTCCTTTAAAGGAGTAATGCCAGGCCCATATGCCCATTGTACGGGCTCCATACTGCTAGAAGTTGTGTTCGGTTCATCCGACAACTTCCGTCGCGAACAGTTAGTCTTCCATGTCGCCCCGTTTAAAAGTAGCCATCAAGCACTATTGGGACGCGAAGCCTTTGCCCGCTTTAACGCAATACCGCATTATGCATCTCTTACACTTAAAATGCCTGGTCCACGCGGCATCATCTCATTAAAAGGGAGTATTAAGTGTTACTCGAGCACGGAGGAACGTGAGACTGCCTTGACAGCCCCACACCTATCCGGCTCCGCTAGTCAAAGAACCTGAATAGGTCATTCAAACCCCAGACACGGCTAGACGAGTCCGGCGCCTACTAGCGGCATACCCCCATACAAGGGGCTGCATGCAAGAGACAATAAAGCTCAATTTTATTCACTTCTTTGCATCGTACTCTGTTTATTTAATATAAAGTACATCTTTCACACAATCTTTTTTCTCTTAAACTAAGTTCCTCTCTTTTACAGATGAACAACGTGCTACACCCGTCTAGGATACGGCACAACGGAGACACAGGCGCAGACGTGCAGTAGGGACCCGTTGCAAGGATTATTTTCAGATTAAGACCCTGTGTAAACCTTTTTTACTGTCTCTTGTTGATATACATCCCCCGGTTTCTTACTATAACCGAGGAGGAGGCTGGCGTTTTGGCATTGGCCGCACCAGAATTTTTTGCGCGCACTCGACACGGGGCTTAGGGCATTATTCTGCCCGTTTTTATAAAGACCGAATACCTTAGGGAGTATTCGGCGTCTCGAGTTAGGCCTTATATGCATCAGCTCCGAATCATGTCTTTGGTCAAATGTTGGGTTTGCCCGGCTCCTGTGTTTTGCTGCCTTACGTTCCGCTCTATCGGCTAACGCGGCACCAGGAGAACTACTGCGATTGTGCCCCGGTTTGGCCGGGCGAGCACCTCAGTAGAGAAAGCCGAAAACTGACTGTCATGATATAGCGAGAGACTGGTCAACCACTCGATGACTCACCGGAATGTTTAGAATTCCTCCGCATTAACGAAGGACCGTTTTTCGGTCAGGCACATACGCACTTTGAATTCGGGAGAGTGTGGTGCCCCGAGGCTATATAGTAGCCCCACCTCGAACTCCTATGGCTAAGTTAAAGTGATAAAGCATTATAGTCCGGTTGCCTAGTTTGCTACGCTACCACCTCCTTAACAGGACCAATACGTTGGATTAAGTGTGAAAAAGCGCCTTCTTTGCAAACACCCCGCACTATGTGCGTGGGGGCTGAAACCAAGGACTGCCATCTTCAAAGTTATATATACATATACATCAACGGCCGCACAGGGAGTAGTTTACTACTTGAACGCACAAGTATAAAAAGTTCTTATATTATATTGAAACATTGTTTTCACAAATCATACATGTCATTTAAACATAATATCCTTCGAGCACTGCGTCTCTATTAAACGAGCGCCCTGCAGGACTTCCCCAAAATAGTGCTCGGCAGGTACTCGGCTTCTGTCCGAATCTTGGGATGCAACGTCGGTGGCCTTCATCTCCGCCTAGTATGTCTTGACACGGGCCAGAGCCATCCGCGCTCCCCCTCAATACACGCCGACCGCTTCATTGCGTCGATACGCGGTACCGCACCAAGGAACTGCTGCACTAAACCAAAATAACTCTTCGGCTGGGGTCCGCCTGGCCACAAATGAGTCATGACATGCTTCATGGCAAGTCCGGATAATTGATTCAGCTCGGCCAATTCGGCCAACCGATCGGTCAACGGAAGAGGACGCTCCGGACTATGGAATTGCGACCAATATAGCTCTTCCCTTTTGTGCCCCTTCTGGGCTCGGAAGTGCTCAATCGCGTCCGCAGCGCTCGCCGCTAAGTCCAAATAAGCATCCTCTGAACTCCACAACTTGTCCAACTGAGCATACTTCGGATCCGTATATTTCCTCCGCAGTAGAAACGGTTTTCCAGCCGCAATAGCCCCGGCCTGACTCAGCTCCCCCTTGGCAGCTCTCAAAGCGGAACGGACATCCTTGGATTCGGCGGTGGCCTTTTTCAGGCCCTCTTGCTCCGCTTGCCGTTCTTTTTCAAGAACCTCGCAGCGGTCGGTAGTATTCTTCAACTTCATGGCCATATCGGCCATTTCCTCTTTGCTTCGGCAGTGAGCAGCCCGTTCGGCTTTTAGCTCTTCGGCTGCCCTTAAAGCGGCCGCATTACTATTTCTGGCTTGCTCTTTCGCTCGGGCAAGTTCCGCCCGCAGCTCCTCCACAGCAGCGGCACCACCTGCATTCAGCATACAAGTAGTAAGGCATGGGCGTCAAGCTCCCTTACCAGGTGTCCGCATAGAAGTCGCATACCTTGTGACTCGTCAAACCGTTTATTGACCAGCGCGATGTCTGCATCCGCCTCGTCAAGTTGCCGCTTTAGTTTGGCATATTCATCAGTCCGGCTGGCCACCGGACGCCCCGCCACCTATTGAGGAGCGGCGATATGTTATAACTGAGATTAGGATCCTCGGCACGATGTCAATTTTGACAACATACTGAGTCTCAGGGGCTACTATCTATACATGGCGCATTCTATATGCATAACTGTCAGAAGGTACATCATTTTTGCGTACCTCAAACCCCGTCAGTAAACTTCTGGCGGCTTCATGCAATCCGCTCTTAGTGGATGCAATTCTTTCAATCACCGTACCCATTAGAGCACGGTGATCTTCTGAGATAGCCGCTCGCCCGAGCAGATCCTTCAGCTCCTCCGACCGCACGCCAGTTGGCGCCGGACCTTCCGGCCCCACCGGACTTGGGGAAACCCTCCGCGACGACACCTCAGGGTCGTCCGCCTCGCATGAGGGTGCGACAGGTGGAGGCGTTTCGCTCTCCATCATCTCCGGAAGAAGATCCCCCGAAGACGAGCTCACGAGAAGGGCTGAGATCCGAACTACAAGGTACAATTTCGATTATCTTTAGAAATAAATACAGGGATGTTCCTTATTTACAAGACCCCTTCTTTTTATTTACGGCTTGCTGGAGGGCTGGTCCCCTTGGGGAAATAGTGCGGCTGGGATACTTCCCAGCGCCGGACTCTCTGACGAAGATTTCTTTGCCCTGTTTGAGGCCTTGACCTCCGGTTCTTCCGAAGCGGTCCTCTTCTCTCCTTGGAGGGTGGGACTTTTGATCCCTCCTTCCTCAGAAGCCTCCTTCGTGGAGGCAGTTGCTTCCCTGCTCCCCCCTTCGCCTTCTTTAAAAGGCGCGGCCTTCAACATCTTGGTCAGCATGGGATCCAGCGTGGTCTTTGGGAGGGGAGCCGGACACCTTATCAACTTTGCCTTCGCTATCCACTCCTTTTCAAGAAACAACTCCTTTAAGGGCAAGTTTACGATAAATGAACGGACAGCCTGTCCGGGTACAGGACTACTTACTTGAGTATCTGGGCGATTGCAGCTTAGTCCGGCGTCCTCAGTCAGGTCCGGACACTTCTCTTGTGATCCGAAGAACAGTTTATACATCTCCACGGGCGCCGTACCCATAAAATGTTGGAGAGCTCGTGGTCCCTCCGGATTAAATTCCCACTGGCGGAGGGGGCGACGTTTGCAGGGCAGAAGGCGCCGAATCAACATAACCTACACCACTGCAACCAGATTGATCTCTCTTTCTTGGAGGTCTCAAATATGGTCCTGCAACAAAGGAACGTCCTTGGACGGCCCCCAGTCGAGCCCCTTGTTGACCCATGACGCCAGCCGTTGTGGTGGACTGAGGAAGGCAGAAGCGCCACCCATTTGGTGCCCCAGGGCGGTGATATAAAACCACTCCCTGCCACAAACCAACCTCCTCTTGAAAAGATCCCTCGGCCACGGAGCATCAAAGACACTTGCTTATGACCGCCCTCCGACTCGCTTGTTGCCCTCGATCATCTTTGGCTCCACCTTGAAGGTCTTGAGCCACAATCCAAAGTGAGGGGTAATATGGAGGAAGGCCTCACATACGACAATGAATGACGAGATATGGAGGATGGACTCGGATTCAAGTCATGGAAATCCAGCCCATAATAAAACATGAGACCCGAACAAAGGGATCCGCCGGAAGCCTAAACCCGAAGGAAGTGAGACACTAACACCACGCCTCGCCGGGCTCGGAGTGGGAATGACCTGCCCGAGCAGCAGCCTATGCGAAATCTCGCGGTTAGATACAGGCGCTCGCAGCTTTAGCACATCTTCTTCGTGACGGAAGAAGACATCCATCGGCCGTCTTTGTGGGAGCCGGACATCGTCGAAGGTCCGAAGCGCCTAAATCTGAAGCTTTGGGTGTTAGAACTCGAAGCGCGAGGCGAACTCGATGGAGGGTGTAAAAAAGAAGAGGGCCTTGGTCTCATTATAAAGAGGTTGAATACCAAGATCCCTCCCCGTGGTCGATTAGGACTCGCCTTTGGTAGAGGAGGCGGGCAAACGGGCACGGTTGGGTTACCCGCGTCCGTATTGATGGGAATCCCGGAATAAGGGGGCACGATCTACGCTTTGATAAAGACGTGCCAAGGAAACCACCTCGCTAAAGCGCGCTGAGGTGGAACAGTAAAAAACGATTCATATAAAGGCCTGGCCGTGGTGTGATGTCACGCCACGGAATACGCCAGCAGATCTGTGCAAAAATTATTCTCTACAAGGGTATGTGGAACTTGTTTTGCGAGCGGACACTATCCTGGTGTTCAAAACCTTCTATGAAGTATTCGGAGGAGGAACCCGCCTTGCAATGCGAAGACAATATGCGCGCCGGACTCGTCGTCATTGAAGTCTGGTTCAGGCTACCGAGGAGTCCTCGACTAGGGGTGTCCGGTAGCGAACTATCATCACGGCGGACTCCAAGACTATGAAGATACAAGATTGAAGACTTCGTCCCGTGTCCGGATGGGACTTTCCTTGGCGATACGGATATGTAGATCTCCTACCATTGTAACCGACTCTGTGTAACCCTAACCTATCCGGTGTCTATATAAACCGGAGGGTTTTAGTCTCAGGGACTAACAACAATCATACCATAGGCTAGCTTCTAGGGTTTAGCCTCCTTGATCTCGTGGTAGATCTACTCTTGTACTACCCATATCATCAATATTAATCAAGCAGGAGTAGGGTATTACCTCCATCGAGAGGGCCCGAACCTGGGTAAAAACATCGTGTCCCTTGTCTCCTGTTACCATCCGCCTAGATGCACAGTTCGGGACCCCCTACCCGAGATCCGCCGGTTTTGACACCGACACTCATATTCGCCTGCCATACAATGCCATCCTCGGGTATCCGGCCCTGGCCAAGTTCATGGCAGTGACTCACCATGGCTACAATGTCCTCAAGATGCCAGGAAGCGGCAGGGTCATCACGGTCCCCTGTTAAGAGAAGGATGCGGTGTTCTCCCTGGAGCGCGCCTTCCAGGCCGCGTCGATCGAGGACCCGAACAGCAAGAGTGGAAACCTCCCTGGAGCAGCTCCCAAGAAGAAGAAGACATCACCTGGCTCAAAGCCTCAGGAGGCAGGCACCTCCGGAGGCGCCACATCAGGACATGCGCCCGTCCAAGGGGCACCACCCTCCATCGCATAGGAAGGCGCGCCCGACGCCCTCCTTGGGCAGGGCTCGGGGGCTCTCTCCTGGGGAGCCACCGACTTTGCCAAGGTCACGAGGGAGGCGCTTGGGCACAACTTGGAGGCATGCTTCGCGGTACGCTTCCCTCAGGAAGGCGTAAGGAAAGAAGGACCCAACCCTCAGGAGTTCATCACCAAGGCCGCTCAGGATGTGGAGGAATCGAGAGTCATGCGCGGCAACCGCCGTCTGCTCGGCGTAGCTCCCCATCCAGGCGAGGATGGCGGGCTGCGCGTGATGAAGTCATGTACCTAGGGTAGGGTCATGAACCTGTCCAAGACACCCTCCCCAAGGACATCTCTTGAAGAAAACACCTTTCAGTCGACCTGGAAGGATTCCACTCGACGGACCTGAAGACACTCGACCACCATCCAACCACTCGACCGCCAAAGATCTACAAATCGATCTGCGCAAACGGTCGGTCATTAAGTGGCTTTATGGTCATCATAGCGCTTTATGTGGGCGTTACAAGAACTCCCTCTCTTAATGTACCTTAATCCCTACATAACTAAGGGCTGGAGGGTCCAGCAAACTCTATATAAGCCACCCCTTCCTCGGTGTAAAGGGTTCGCACCCACAGTAACTCATACGCACATAATCTGATCGACCGCCTCCGGGCCCGAGACGTGGGGCTGTTACTTCCTCCGAGAAGGGCCTGAACTCAGTAAACATCTTGCGATACAACTACTCCATAGCTAGGATATTGCCTCTCCATACCTACCCCCATTCTCTTGTCGGACTTAGAACCACGACGGTTGGCCCACCTTAGGGCAGGTGTCTTAGCGACTTGTTGGAGAAGTTGCAGTTTTTCCGATCCCATTCATCATGGTTTCAGGTGGAGTTTTGATCGAGGGCCGCGAGATCCGTCTCGGTGCGCTCACGTTTATCGCCGACGACTCCGCTTGGTTGCATGAGGCTCCACTCGACGTCGACGCACTCCCCGTCCGCGGGGCAACACACTTTCGCGCGTGCGTCCGCGGCATCCTCCTGCGGCAGCCGTCGACCCAATATCGGTCGGCTCTTGTGCCGTCCTCCCTCCCAGTCTCTCGCCGGCGCAAGCGCTCCGGTCGGTCGAGGTTTCAGCGGTGGGTGCGGCACGCGGTGGCCCGCCAGTCGGCCACCCATCAAGTCGCGGCAATCGAGCCCGACGAATCTCTCTACGGCCTGTTCGATCTATCGACTGGCTCCGCAGAGACTACATCCGAGTGCGATAGCAGTGATCCAGCGGCGGAGGTTCTGATGGTCGATGAACCACGCAGTCCTCCTGGTTTCCCCCGCGTTGACGGAGGCGTTGGCGGAGGCGAGCCGGCGCAGGCTCACGAAGAGTACCAACCCGAGCCCCTCACTTCACTACAGAGGGAGGAGCTTCTCCGCCGGAACATGGATGCGCTTCACACTCCTATCGTTGGAGAAACCCCCGAGGCCCGTGCCTTAGAAGATGCGCGTTTGGCCAACTTGGCTGAGCGCACTCGACTGGAAAATCTCTAGCAAGTGCTCGACGAACAAGCGCAACAACGGGTCCCGTCATCCAGTCGACGTCAACTCTTTCCACAACCGACTCAGGTATACCGAACTCCCATTCAGAATCTAGTAGCTGCAGCCCGTATAGCAGAGTCCATTCAGCCTTCCCAGTCGGAGGTCTGGCGAGGCTTACTCCGATCGAGATTTGCTCCGGGCAGCAAAGATCAAAATTCAGCTGTATCGCAGTCGTGGAACAGGATTCACAGCAGATCCATCGCTACGAATACAGTCCAGTCGGCACATAGCCCAAGATCGCCCCTGAGGCGTGAGGGACATGGAGGCCAGCGTGATCAGTATGAGGATCGATTCGATCGTGATGATCGACATCGAGTGCCCACTCCACCCCCAAGGGGTGGGTCATATGCGCCTCGACAACAAGATGACAGACGCCAACACAAAGGTCTGGGCGAAGGATTCCAATGACCCGTGGAACCAGGCTTTGATGCGAGATCCATCATCGTTCAAGGCTTGGTCGACGGAACGAGCTTACCGAGAAGGCCATGACAGAATGCACCCGCCAGCGGCAGAGTACCGTCTCGGGACGAGTGTTTTAGCGAGCCATCGAGCGCGGTGATTCCTCCCAACTTCAGGTTGGCGGCTGAGTCGATAAGTTCCTTTGGTGAGTCCAAGCCGGATACCTGGCTTGAGGACTACCGAGTGGCTGTTCAGATTGGCGGCGGCAATGATAAAGTGGCCATGAAACACCTGCCTCTTATGTTGGACGGCTCGGCCAGAGCATGGTTGAATCAGTTAGCACCCAGCAGCATTTACACTTGGGAAGATCTTGCCCGAGTGTTTGTCAGGACATTTGAAGGAACTTGCAAACGGCCAGCAGGATTGACAGAGTTGCAGTCGTGTGTGCAGTAGTCGAACGAAACTCTGAGGGATTACATCTAGAGATGGATCACTTTGCACCACACAGTAGAGAATGTATCTGATCATCATGCAGTCTGTGCCTTCAAGGAAGGCGTTAAGAACAAAGAGTTGAGTCTGAAATTCGGTCGGACCGGAGACATGACCCTGAGTCGAATGATGGAGATTGCCACCAAGTACGCCAATGGTGAAGAAGAGGATCGGCTCCGGAGGGGCAAGTACAAGTCAGCCGCTAATGAAACCGGGGGAGGGAACTCCAGTCGGAAACAGAAGCGGAAAGCCGAGCCAGCTGCTCCGGGAGAAGCCTTGGTCGTGATTCTGAGAAAGTTCAAGGGGAAATCCAAGGGGCCTTGGAACCCCAAGAAAGTGAAAGACCAAGATGGAAATGATGTGTTGGACTTGCCATGTCACATTCACACGAAGAAAGATGAAGAGGGTAAACTCATTTACCCAAAGCATACCACTCAACAGTGTCGGCTCTTGATTCAGCAGTTCCAGGGGAAGCAGCCCAAGGACAAGGAGAAGGAATCGGACAAAGTTGAGGACAAGGAAGATAGTGACGGTGGGTACCGCCAGGTCAATTCCACTCTGATGATTTTGCTGACGTTGAAAGTAAAAGTCGATTGAAAGTTATCAACCGAGAAGTGAATATGGTCACTCCGGCGACACCCAGTTATCTGAAATGGTCGCAGACCGCCATCACGTTCGACCAGTCTGATCACCCGACACACATAGCCACCCCTGGGAGGCAAGCGTTGGTGGTCGACCCAGTCGTCGAAGGCACTCGACTAACTAAGGTTTTGATGGATGGCGGCGATGGCTTTGAACATCTTGTATGCGAGAGCGTTGAAAGGGATGGGCATTCGATGTCGGACTCAAAGACCAACAACATGAGCTTCCATGGAGTCATTCACGGAAAGAAGGCTGAGTCACTCGGCCAAATTGCTCTCGATGTGGTTTTTGGTGACTACAAGAATTTTCGTAAGGAAAAGTTGACCTTTGAGGTCGTGGATTTCTAGAGCGCTTGTCACGCTATCCTGGGAGGCCGGCATATGCGCGTTTCATGGCTCGACCATGTTATGTGTACCTCAAACTGAAGATGCCAGGTCCCAAAGGTGTGATCACTGTCACTGGCAATCAGAAGAAAGCAAAAGAGTGTTTTCAGAAAGGCTCTAAGATCGATGATGCTCAGATGGCAGTGGTAGAGCTGCAAGAGTACCAGAAAACTGTAGACCCGAGTGATTTGTTGCGAGCCAAGAAGCCCGCCACAGAGTCAACATTTCAGTCGTCCGGGGAGACGAAACCGATTCATATTCATCCGACTGATCCCAATGCTGCTCTGACTCACATCTCAACAACACTTGACTCCAAATAGGAAGAAGCGCTCATCCAGTTCCTCCGTGAGAACTGGGACATCTTCGCATGGAAGCCTGCTGACATGCCGGGTGTTCCCAGGGGACTGGCTGAGCATCATCTACGAGTCGACTCAAAAGTTAAACTTGTCAAAGAACATCTTCAATGGTCCGCCGTCCAGAAGAGAAAGGCCATTGGCGAGGAGGTGGCTCGGCTCTTAGCAACAGAGTTTATCCGAGAGATTTACCACTCCGAGTGGCTCGCTAATGTTTTCATGGTCCCTAAGAAGGACAAATCACTTCGTATGTGCATCAACTTCAAACATATCAATCGGGCTTGCCCGAAAGATCATTTTCCTCTCCCCCGCATCGACCAAATAGTCGACTCGACTGCGGGATGTGAACGGTTGCCTTTCTTAGACGCCTATTCCGGGTACCATCAGATCCGTCTGTATGGACCCGACGAGATCAAAACAACTTTCATCACTCCATTCGGGTGCTTCTGTTATGTCACCATGCCATTCAGCCTCAAGAATGCCGGAGCCACGTTCATGAGGATGATTCAAAAGTGTTTGCTCACTCAAATCAGTCGGAATGTGGAAGCATACATGGATGATATTATGGTCAAGTCACGGAAAGGTTCCGACCTGTTGACTGACCTTGCTGAAACATTTGCCAATCTCAGGAGGTATGATATCAAGCTTAATCCATCAAAGTGCACATTCGGAGTTCCGGGCGGAAAGTTACTCGGTTTTCTCGTTTCCAAACGAGGAATCGATGCCAACCCAGAAAAAGTTGGCACTATACTCCGAATGAAACGCCATGTGCGTGTGCACGATGTCCAGAAGCTTACTGGATGCTTGGCCGCTTTAAGTCGATTCATCTCTCGCCTCGGTGAAAAGGCATTGCCTCTTTATCGACTGATGAAGAAGTCAGACAAGTTCGAGTGGACTCCTGAAGCTGATGCAGCGTTTGCGAGCTCAAAGCTCGCTCTCCACCAACCGGTGCTTGCTGCCCCAATCAGCAAGGAGCCGTTGCTGCTTTACATTGCAGCCACAGGACAAGTCGTCAGTACAGTACTTACGGTCGAGCGGGAAGAAGAAGGAAAGGCCTTTAAAGTTCAGCGTCCAGTATATTATCTTTCTGTAGTATTAACCCCATCAAAGCAAAGATGTCCTCATTATCAGAAGCTTGTGTATGGGATTTATATGACCGTGAAGAAGGTTGCGCATTGCTTCTCGATCATTCCATTACGATCGTCGTGACGCCCATTATCGAGATTTTGCACAACAGAGATGCAAGCTCGGTCGAGTGGCGAAATGGGCGATTGAACTCCTTCCTTGTTATCAAGTTTGAGGCAAAAAAGCCATCAAGTCCCAAGCAATAGCAGATTTCATCGCCGAGTGGATCGAACAGCAATTACCGACTCAAGTTCACTCGAACCTTTGGACCATGTTCTTTGACGGTTCCAAGATGATGAATGGTTCCGGTGCTGGGGTAGTGTTTGTTTCCCCGCGAGGAGATAAGCTCAGATATGTGCTCCAGATTCACTTTGATTCTTCCAACAATGAGGCAGAATACGAAGCACTGTTGTATGGGTTGCGTATGGCCATTTCACTCGGCGTCAAATCGCCTCCTGGTCTCTGGCGACTCAAATTTAGTGGTTAATCAAGTGATGAAGGAGTGGGACGTCGAAAGTCTAGCCATGACTGGTTATTGCAATGCGATTGGGGAAGCTAGAGAAGAAGTTCGAGGGTTAGAGCTTCATCATGTACCCGGTGAAAAATCAAGCTCTTGACGATTTGGCGAAAATAGGGTCCAAGAGGGAATCCATTCCGGTGATGCGTTTTTGGAGCACATCCACACACCGTCGATTCAAGAGGATCCTTTCACTGAAGAAGCTCCACAGCCAAAAAGTGCCACTGATCCGACTGAAGTTGAGGTCCCAGCTGTGGTCGACCTGATCATGGAAGTCGTGGTCATCACTCCGACTGGACAGTGCCGTACATTGCGTATATTCTGAGGAAAGAGCTCCCAGAGAACGAAGAAGAGGCTCGACAGATCGTCCGCCGATCCAAGGCCTTTACTATGATCAAGGGACAGTTGTACAGAGAAAGCGCGACCGGAGTCAGCAAGAAATGCATAACACCAGAAGAAGGTCAGATAATTCTTGATGATATCCACTCGGGGACCTGTGGTCATCATGCGTCCTCTCGGACCATTGTGGCTAAAGCATACCGAGCGGGATTTTACTGGCCAAAAGAAAATGAAATGGCAAAGGAAATAGTCGACAAGTGTGAAGGCTGTCAGTTCTATTCCAATATGTCACACAAACCCGCCTCAGCATTGAAGACCATTCCAATCGTCTGGCCTTTTGCTGTTTGGGGGTTGGATATGATTGGACCACTGAGAACTGGCAGAAGCAGTTTCACTCATTTGCTAGTGGCAGTCAACAAGTTTACGAAGTGGATCGAAGCTAAACCTATCAAGAACCTCGATGAGTGCACTGCTATCAGTTTCATCAGAGAGTTGATATTTAGATATGGAGTTCCGCACAGCATCATCACTGACAATGGGTCAAACATCAATTCCGACAAGTTCAAAGCCTGTTGCACCTCTCAGGGCACGCGAGTCGACTATGCTTCAGTTGCTCACCCCGAGTCGAATGGACAAGCGAGCGAGCAAATGGTCTAATTCTCAAAGGACTGAAACCTCGGCGATCGCGATCTCAAGCATGCAGCAGGAGCGTGGGTCGACAAACTTCCGTCGGTTCTTTGGGGATTGAGGACCACTCCTAATTGGTCGTTGGGAGAACTCCATTCTTTACGGTCTATGGGGCTGAAGCAGTTCGCCGAGTGACCTGCTTCACAATGCACCCCGAGTCGAACTCTACTCAAGATGAAGCGGAGCAAGCCCGGCAAGATGCAGTCGACCTCCTTGAAGAGGAGAGAGAGATGGCCCTGATCCACTCGACCATCTATCAGCAGGACTTGCGTCGATTCCATGCTAGAAATGTGAAGAGCCGAACCTTTCAAGAAGGGGACTTAGTCCTCCGAGTGGATCAACAGAAACCACACAAGCTCGCTCCCACTTGGGAAGGTCCCTTCATCGTCACCAGAGTTCTCCACAATGGAGCTTACCATCTTTACAACGTCGATTGCCAGATTGATGAGCCTCGAGCTTGGGATGCGGAGTTGCTCCGCCCCTTTTACACTTAAGCACTCACTCGGGTGAGATGTAATAAAAGTACCTCTGTAGTTTGTTTATCAAAGACAAGAATGTTATAATTTTCCCAGTGATTGTTATTACTTTTCATTTACATAAGAAATTTCCCCCAGTGGATGGCTTAGCCGCGAACCCGTTTCGCCTAAGTTTGTAAAAAAAAATCCCTGCCGAGTGGAGAGCCAGCCTCCCACTCGGGGGCTTAGCTGTGAATCCGTTTCGCCTAAGTATCTGAAAATCCTACCGAGTGGTGAGCCAGCCTCCCACTCGGGGGTTTAGCTGCAGTCCAAGTACTTGCCTAAGTTTGAAAATCCTCCCGAGTGAGGAGCCAGCCTCCCACTCGGAGGCTTAGCTGCAGTCCAAGTACTTGCCTAAGTGTCTAAAATCCTACCAATGTGGTGAGCCAGCCTCCCACTCGGGGGCTTAGCTACAGTCCAAGTACTCGCCTAAGTTTGAAAATCCTACCGAGTGAGGAGCCAGCCTCCCACTCGGGGGCTTAGCTGCGGTCCAAGTACTCGCCTAAGTATTTAATACAATGTGCGCTTTGCAAGGACGACGAGGTACAGGTCGACTGTTGCCTCCCCCTTCAGAGCTACAACACAAAAATCCTCCTCGGGGGCTTAGCTGCAGTCCAGTACTTGCCTAAGTTTGAAAAATCCTACCAGGTGGAGAGCAAACCACCCACTCGGGGGCTTAGCAGCAGTCCAGTACTCGCCTAAGTTTGAAAAATCCTACCGAGTGGAGGGCAAACCTCCCACTTGGGGGCTTAGCAGCAGTCCAGTACTCGCCTAAGTTTGAAAAATCCTACCGAGTGGAGAGCAAACCTCCCACTCGGGGGCTTAGCAGCAGTCCAGTACTCACCTAAGTTTGAAAAATCCTACCGAGTGGAGAGCAAACCTCCCACTTGGGTGCAGGTCGATTGTTACCTTCTCCTTCGGAGCTGCGCCACAAGTACAACGTGCGCTCCATCCCGATCCGCAAGGACGACGAGGTGCAGGTCGGCTGCTACCTTCTCCTTCGGAGCTCGCCACAAGTACAAAATGCACTCCATCCCGATCCGCAAGGACGACGAGGTGCAGGTCGACTGTTACCTTCCCCTGCGGAGACTGCACCATAAGTACAATCCGAACTACATCCCTGCCTGCAAGAACAACAAAGCGTAGGTCGACTGGATTTTCCACCTCAGAGCTGCATCTCAAGCATTGAAGCATAATCCGAGTGAAGAACAAATTTCACTCGAAGGCAAACAAAAGCATATTTCGATGATAAGTAAAGTTCAGATAACATCCTACGGATGTAGAAGTACCCAGGCCTCAAGCCTGTTAAAGTTTATCGGTTACAAGATCACTCGGCATTCCGAGGCAAATTTAAGACGAATCATTGAAGTTTTTTACTCCTCAGGTGGAGGACTGGAAGGCGCGATGAACTGGTCCAGGTCAATCCCGTCAGCGATCCGGGTGGCAGCACAAATGAAAGTCTCCATGAAAGATCGGAAGTCGTATTTCTTCGTATTGGCAACTTTGACGGACGCCAGCCTTTCCTCTCGTGCCTCCTTGCAGTGAACGCGGACCAGAGACAAAGCAACATCGGCACCGCATCTGGCAGAAGACTTTTTCCATTCCTGCACTCGACTTGGAACGTCATTCAGTCGAGTCATTAAAGACTCGAGGCCATTTTGAAGTGTTTCGCCCGGCCAGAGTGCCGAGTCAATCCGCGACACCGCAACCTTCAGTCGAGCGAGGTAGTCCACCACAGCAGCGACGCGAGACTCCAGTCGGAGCACATTCATGGCGGCTTCATCCTTCACGGGAGAGTTAATGGGGTCCAGGCTTGTCTCCACTTGACTAGTCTCTTCCTCGAAGTTACGGCTGCAGTCGCAAACACAACTCGAGTTCAAGCTAATGGTTCTATGATGAGTCAGTGATAACAAGTCAGTTGGATAAGAGGAATTACCTTCAAGCATAAGGAATAACTTCTTGGCGAGCCCTCCCAGATAAGCCTCTAAAGCATTCCTCTTCCCCGCCAGTTTGCCAGCCTTGTCGCTCAGAGCTATCTTATCGTTCTTCAGTCGGCTAACCTCCTTCTTGGCCGCTTCGGGAGGAGCTTTCAGATTGGCGTTCTCTTCTTCAAGTTTTCCGACTGAAGACAACTTTTCTTCCGCGAGCTTGGTTTTGTTCAAAGCCGTTTTCTGCGCCTCAGCAAGGTCATGATCCTTCTTCTTCAGAGCCTCCTCCATTTTGTCTCGCAAAATGAGCGGTGAGATCAGAATTAGGAAGGACAGAAAAGACAAAGACAATCGTCAAGTTCTCACCAGCCATACCTTTTGCTTTGTCTCTAAGCATACGCAAGTTCTCTGAGCAAGCTTCAAGTCAAGGTTGAGTTGGATCTGTTTGTTTTCCAATTTAGTATAGCGAGCCACAAGCTCACGTGATTTCTACAAAGAATCAATCGACGGACATCAAAGATAAGTTACTTCCGGTGACTAAGAAAAATCATTGCGTTTCTAAGACTACAGCCGAATCAAAATATTCGACAAGAGTCTGGGGATTACACCCGATGGGTGCACTTAGTGTGCCCCACCGGTCTTACCGACTTCGGTTCGACCAATCGACAAAGAGATAAAAAGAGTTCTTCAGACTACGATCATCGCCGGCCATCCACCATAGTCTCGGAAACTACACCCAGCAGTGCACTCAGCGTGCCCCACGGTTTCAAGATTCCATTCGACATGGTCCGACCAGACCGAGTGAAAAAATTATCAAAGAAATACAAAGGATAAAGACTACGGTTGACTGCCAGCAGTCCACCATAGTCTCGGGGACTACACCCAGTGGGTGCACTCAGCGTGCCCCCACCAGTCCAAAAATTCAGTCAACACCCAGTGGGTGTACAGATGCGAAGATCTTTAGAAAGAAGAGTTTTTCAGGTAGCATATCCTAACAGAACAAGCGGTGATCAACTAACCTAGACGTTACTCTGAAGAGCTGAGCTGGCGTCATAGGCCGCCTGGCTGGCCTCCCGGACCACCTTCACTTGGTCCATCATGATCCCCGCCTGGCGTATAGCTTCCTTGGCAGCACCCACTTGATCCTCTGGGACATGGTGTGTGGCGAAAAGGGAGGGCGGATCAGCAGTCGACGATGAATGCCGGATACTCGTCAGCGGCATAGAGAAAGACACGGAAGTCCGAGTGGTGTTGCCACCCTCATGAACCAGCACCTCAGGCACTGATGCAACCTGAGCAGTCTTGCCGGCAGGCGCCTTCTTAGTCCTCCTCCGCCTCAACGGCGCCTCATCATCATCATCAGGGAGATCAATGACATGAGGAGGGACTATAGGAAAGATTCAAAGTTAAAAAATGAAAATCCAATCGACCAAAAGCGAAATTACAGCGATCATACCAAGGTTAGAGGTAACAGCATCTTCCATCTCCTGGTCTTCGTTCCTGACTGAGGTCTCGGAGGTGGCAGCGCTGCAGATTTCAGAAATCAGTTGATCACTCAACAAGTCGACCAAAAGTATGTCCACGCTGAACCGTAAAGCACAAGTTCTCTTGTACCGGAAATAGTGGGGATAGCCATCTTCATCTTGGGCAAAACCTTTGTCGGCTTTGACGGCGTCGCTCGGGTTGCCGGCACTTTTTCGATCGGCGCCGGAGAGGTCGTCCGAGGATGTTTAAATCGATCGCCTGACAGCGCGATGGCCTTTGCCAGCTTCGACCATGGGTCTTGGGTGAGCTTGGACCGCCTTTCCATGCGAGGAGGGTCGACTTCTTCCTCCTCTTCCTCCTCCTCCTCTTCGTCAGAGCTGTCGTCATCTTCGTCCTCCACGCCGTCAGATTGCCATTCCTCCTGGCTTTCACCTTCGCTCCCTTCCTCCTCCTCAACTGGTTCTTGCGCCCCGTTGGGCATCGAGTACATCTCAGTGGTGACCTGGAAGACGACAAACAAGACAAAAGTCAATCGACCGATTTGAAGCAAACAAGATGGAGAAAACAGGATAACAATCAAAGATGCAGGAATGGACCTTGTCTACTTCATAGGACTGGTCAAGTGGAGGGATCCTCCTGGCCCCTCGAGGGTTGTCCTTGTTTCCTGTGATGCCCCCAAGACATCTTTCCAACATGGCATCCTCGATCTCCTCCGGGTGGATCCGAGTGGTGTCCTCAGTGCCGGAGTACAACCACATTGGATGGTCTCGGGCTTGAAGCGGCTGGATGCGTCGTCGAAGGACGACCTCCAAGAGATCCATGCCAGTCACCCCGTCTCGAATGAGCTGGACAACTCGTTCGACCAACACCTTCACCTGCGCCTTCTCTTCCAGGATCACTTTCAAAGAAGATGGTTTGCTCACTCGGTCCATGGAGAAACGAGGGAGTCCAGTCGACTGCCCTGGTGTTGGTTGGTCCTTGCAGTAGAACCAAGTCGACTGCCATCCACGGACTGACTCGGGTAATATCATGGCCGGAAAAGAGCTTTTTCCTCTCATTTGGACCCCAAGACCCCACACATCTGAATCACTTGAGTTCTCTCGTCACTGGATTGGCCTTTTTCACCGCTTTGGGAGCGACAAGTGAAAATGTGCTTGAAAAGGCCCCAATGAGGCCGGCAACCCAAGAAATTCTCACACAGCGACACAAAAGCAGCAAGATACATGATGGAGTTGGGAGTGAAGTGGTGAAGTTGTGCCCCAAAGAAGTTCAGAAATCCCCGAAAGAAAGGGTGATGCGGCAGAGAAAACCCGCGGTAGAAATGGGTGGCCAAGAGAACGCACTCACCCTCCAGAGGTTGTGGCGTCCACTCCTTCCCCATGAGCCGCGCTATTCCATGGAGGATCCATCCTTCATTGGCCATGTCGTCGAGATCCTTCTGGCTGATCGTCGAGCGGATCCAGTCGCCCTGGATCCAGCCCTGCAGCAAGCCGGCCCTCGACGAAGAATCGCCCCGACTGGTCGCTCTTCCCTTCGCCTTCGACGTCGCCTTCTTCGCCCGCTCCAAAGCCGTCGTCTTCTCCTTCACCATTGTCGCCGGTGAAACGCGCGAACGAGCAGCAATCGAGGTGGAATCGCTGCGGCGAGATGAATCTGAGGAAGGAAGGAGGAAAGGGAACGCATGCTCAAAAACCCCGGTCCAGGCCTTATATGAGGTTGCTTCCGTGGATCGACCGGTAGGCCCAGCGATCCTGTCAAATCCATAGCGATCGCCCGCGCGATACGTGGCGAAAAAGGTGGAACGGAGATCGAGGCGTCCTTGCCTTATCCCGCCCGATTACTGCGGCTCTCTCTCCGTCCCGCTCGTTTCCTGAAAATTCGAATGCCGCTAAATCCATACCGCAGAGCAAATCATCGAGACGAAGATTTCCTCCGTCCCATCACTCGGAGTTCACCAAGTACAAAAACACACTCGGCGAGATACAAAGAATGGATCAAGGCGACTGAAAAAGAAGCTGAAGCCGTCACCTAAGCTTATTGATCCAGGACAAGACGTGCTCGTCACACAAAAAGTGGGTCGGAAGAGTTCTCAACTCCTTCCCCACTAAAACCTCGATCCATTCGGGGGCTACTGATGAAGTCATGTACCTAGGGTAGGGTCATGAACCTGTCCAAGACACCCTCCCCAAGGACATCTCTTGAAGAAAACACCTTTCAGTCGACCTGGAAGGATTCCACTCGACGGACCTGAAGACACTCGACCACCATCCAACCACTCGACCGCCAGAAGATCTACAGTCAGTCTGCACGCAAAAGGTCGGTCATTAAGTGGCTTTATGGTCATCATAGCGCTTTATGTGGGGCGTTACCAGTAACTCCTCTCTTAATGTACCCTAATCCCTACATAACTGAGGGCTGGGGGGTCTGGTGAACTCTATATAAGCCACCCCCTCCTCGGTGTAAAGGGTTCGCAACCACATAACTCATACGCACATAATCTGATCGACCGCCTCCGGGCTCCGAGGCGTGGGGCTGTTACTTCCTCCGAGAAGGGCCTGAACTCGTAAACATCTTGCGTATACAACTACTCCATAGCTAGGATCTTGCCTCTCCATACCTACCCCCATTTCTTGTCGGACTTAGAACCACGACGGTAGCGTGCGCATCGACTACCTGTGGCTCAATCGAGTCGCTTATTAGGAGTGCTTCGGCCTTGCTGCGTGGGGCGTTGCTGAGCCCACAACAGCCGTTCGCATGCCCTTTGGCTTGCGAGCGCAGCTGCAACCCACCAGCGCTGATGAGGAGCATTCTGGAAGCTCAGGTGGCCAAGCATCGCGCGTTCTTGGAGGAGATGGAGATTGACCTCAACGGGCCACCCGGACCTCCTGAGCCTCCCGAGGCTCGGAGTCCCGAGGGCTCGTGAGGATCGGCTCCTTCACCCCGCATCATCAGCTACTCTAACAATCGTTCTGCGACAGTATCAGGTGACTTCTTTCCAGTTCTCGTTTCAGCTGGGAGCGCCCACATGGCTGCATCATTCCCAGGTCGCGTGCGTCCATCCCTGCGACATGTATCCGTTTTGCTTATGTTCTCAGCTTACCATGTTGGGGGCGCCCCTCGGGCTGCATCATCCCCAAGCCGCCCGGGCCTGACCCAGTGGTGTTTGCTTTCCCTACATTTACCTAAGTTGATTTGCTCCTTCATGATTAACCTGCTTGAGATAATCGCCTGCTCGATTTACACCTACCTTTGGAGCCACTCGTTCTGGCACGACGCTTGCGCATGGGTCTGTCCCAGCAACACCAAGTGGTCGAGCTCTGGCTGCGGCAGCCCCGCATAGCGCCACCTCACCAGGCCCTTAGTGCCCCAATCACTCCCTCGGAGCAACCAATGGCTGGCTGGAAACCATAATGGCAGACCTTGTTTTCCCTCATGATTGGTGTGCAGGATCCACTTAAGGGATAACGTGGGGGGCATCGTGAGCTCCCTCTGTCTATCCCCCGTACGATCCGCTTGCGTGTTAAAAGGGGGGCGCCTAAGCATCGCGACTCATGGGTTCTTAATGGCTCTCCAGCCCTCACCCCCTGGCCTTGACCCACGGCATCGCGACCTGTCATACTAGCGGCGGCTGAGCTTGCTCGAGGGTCGGGACCTGAGGACGTAGAGCATGAAGGGAAGTGCGGGGAAGGGAGGAGAAGCTCACGAGGGCCTGACCCAGCAACACCCTAGCTGCCAGCACGCAGGCCCGGCACCTCGCCAAAGAACTACTCCGAATCTATGAGATAAGTCACACAAAAGCTAAATCAACTCAATGCCAAACCTTCGCCTATTGCAGTTCTGTCGCGACAACGTTACCTGCCTTTCTTGCCCAGCGGAGGCTGCTTGAGCGCTAAAGAGGACCTCCTGAGCATCGCGACTCAGGGGCTCTTACTGGACCTTGGGCCGCTCACCTCCTGGCCTTGACCACGGCATCGCGACACAGCATACCAGCGACGGCCGAAGCTGCACGGGACCGGGACCTGTCAGCGTAGAGCACCAAGCCCTCGTGAGGAAAGAAAGGGGGAGCTGAGCCGGGGCAGAACACGCATCTCGCATCGATTCATGACAAAGGATGTACAATTCACAAAAGACATGGCAGGCGCCTTACATGCCCCCATGGGGTGTCATTTTGATTCCTCGCAGGGAACAAAAGGTGCTATCCTAAGGAGCGCTAACTACGCGCGCCTCCGGGGGAGACGCCATTATCAACAGTAGGCCATCAGGCGTCGGCGCCAACCCCATCCGGATCAGTGGCGCCGACGGCCTGATGAAGCCGCCCTGCTCCGAGCGCGACGTGAGCTGGGGGGCTCGTAGCTATCGTCTCTTGTCTCCGGAGTCGCCTAAAGCTCGGCGGAGTCGCTGGATCCTCTAGCTCCTCCGCTGCTGCCCGAGGAGCTGCTAGGGAGGCGATTGGCCGGCCTGGCCCACGCCACGCCGGTGCCCCGACCGCCTTTCTCGGGGCAGCACTCCAGCCGGCGGCCTTCCGCGTCGAAGACCTTGAAGAACATCAAGGAGGCGCCGTCGCATTCAAGATGAATTACGAGGGCGCCCCTTGTCTGGCAGACCCAGGAGATCTCGCCCCAGCCCCGGGTCATGAAGACCTTGCTCGGAGCGACGACCGCAACCTCCGCTTCGGTTGTAAGGGTGCTGCAGCCGGTGTGCTGCAGCCAGAGCTCCAGAGACCCGCTCGGTGGCATCTCGAAGGCGAAGGAGGGAGGAAGACTAATCCAAGATCGCGGAGGCATGGCGGCATGAAGCACGAATTCGCGGGATGAGCCCTCGGCGTGGACGCCAGGGGTGACAACGCGAACTGCCGTGACTCGCCGGCGACGCCTGCATCACCGGCGATGTCGTTCGGCGGCTTCTTCTCCGGGGCCCTCGATTCGGGTATACAAGGGCAGCGGGGACCCAGGCGGCGGCCACTCGTACCAGGGCCGCGACGACCCCTGCCAAGCAACCACGTCGCGGCGGCCGGGGATAGGCCGTTTCTTCGGCGGAAGTGGGTCAGGACCCTCTCGGGGGACCTTTCCCTTCTCTTCTGTAGAAAACCGGCGGATCGGCGCCATTGGCGTAAAGTGGAGCAAGGGAGAGGAAGAAGAAGAAAGGGAGTAGCAGGAAGGGACGGACTACGGGGGCTCTCGCCCGTCCGTACTTATAGTCTGGAGGAGGCCAACCGTCGGCCACCATGATCTCAGGTAATCATGACCCATTTTTGCATGCACGGACTTGTCAGTCGAGCAGTTATCAAGGCAGCATGGGTAAGCAGAGACGCCCACGTCCAATCAACCACCACGCGGCGCCCAAGGCCGCACGCTGATGGGGCCCGCGGCGCTCCGCACTTGCCCCTTCGCTTCTCCGCTAAGCCAAGTCCAAGTGCGCCTTGGGCCCGGGGGCTACTGTCGGCGTTCTGGGAACGGGGGTCCCCAGACTTGACTGCCTGCGGCCTGCGGCGTGGCTCAAGGGGTGGTCCAGTACGGCCCGTCTTCATCAGCACAAGACTCAAGACCCTCGCGAGGGGCCAAGCCTCGCGGTGAGGACGACGCAAGGCTTCCTCAGGGACGGCCTCGCCAGGCAGGCTTGCGAGGAGGCGGAGAGATCAAGGCAGGGTACCTCGCGAGGTTCTCATGACGCAAGCCATGACGATCGAGGCCAGGCAGGCGCCGGCCTGCGCAGTGTCCTTGTTTCCTCTTTGGTGCAAAGGGGGCAAGCACAGACGTGGAGTACCGAGGCATCAGCCAAAGGTTGCCATTTCAGTGCAGCGAGACCAAGGCCAGCGGAGCGGCAGGATGGAGGTCACCGTGGATCCCAAGACGGCGTCATCGCCAATGCTTTTGGCAGCCGAAGACCAACTTTAGTCAGGATAACTTGTACTAGATGTTCCCCTTCGAAATGGCCGTTGTTGGCGCCCTTCCCACTCAATATTTGGGGAGAGGCCCAGGGCCTCTATAAATAGAACTAGCCACCAAAGAGTAGAGGCATGGGAGAGAACCCTAGCAGAGAGGGAGAGAGGCGATCGAACTCACCCAAGCAGTTCATTGCACCAGTTCAAGAACACTTCTCACGAGGCTGTTCTTCCCTTTGTACTGTTCATCATCAGCCCCTGAGGCAATCCACCACACCACTCACTGGAGTAGGGTATTACACCACAACGGTGGCCCGAACATGTATAAATCTCGTGTCCCTTGTGTTGTTCATCATTTCCAGCTTAGATCTCACGAGGCGATCGAACGTAGATCGGTAGGGGTGAGATCTTCGTGCGCACCCTAGTGTTCGAACCTTAAGGGTCTGCCGGAACCCAACATCCGACATCAACCTCAGGGCACTCTGAGATTTTTGGAAGTGGAATCCGCTGACGAGTGTACACATTCACAAGTTCCCACTCGCAAATGTACCCAATATAAACAAACCAATCTCCATTTGCGCCTGCCAATGGGAGCTTTCCCTTCACCGCCCCCATGGGGGTGGTCCACAGGGTTCATAACTACCCCTCTTACTACGGGGCGTTTACCTAGCCAACACTTAGATCCGGCTCTACCCAAACTTTTTGGTTCACCCCAACATTACCCACTTGTCCATTGTTGCTAAGCAGTTTTGGGATACTAAACGGACCTCCCCAGATGGTAATCTTAAAGTGGCCGATTTACCCTCTTTTGCAATGAGTTTCGCTACAGCACCTGCTGCTCTAGCTAAGAAATG
This sequence comes from Aegilops longissima, assembly GCA_021605205.1. Lineage (NCBI taxonomy): Eukaryota > Viridiplantae > Streptophyta > Magnoliopsida > Poales > Poaceae > Aegilops > Aegilops longissima. Next base: position 605,185,696 of record CM038677.1, on the reverse strand, counting down.
TGAATTCTCATTGTTTCGATGATTCTCAATGGAAGATCGGGGCGTTTTTGACCAATTCTTTTGCAAATAAAAAAAATTCCGTTCAAGAAAGAAGAAGATCAATTTTGGGTTGAACCAACAACCTGATTGTGTGGTTATTCGAATGCGATAGAAAGTCTTCGGTCATCTTGAAGCTGATCGATCACAAATACCTATTCCATCCTTAGTTGATTCTACGATCCCATGGGAATCCTATAAAAGAATCACTTATCCCATCCCAGCGAATGATCCTATACAGTTCGTATATCTATTTCGTCATTCGAT